>JAJQWJ010000005.1:43180712-43845783 GCA_023637945.1 Phaethornis superciliosus
TTTCTGCTTTCCCTTTCTGCTTTCCCTTTCTGCTTTCCCTTTCTGCTTTCCCTTTCTGCTTTCCCTTTCTCTCTCACCTTTCTGCTTTCCCTTTCTGCTTTCCCTTTCTGCTTTCCCTTTCTGCTTTCCCTTTCTGCTTTCCCTTTCTGCTTTCCCTTTCTGCTTTCCCTTTCTGCTTTCCCTTTCTGCTTTCCCTTTCTGCTTTCCCTTTCTGCTTTCCCTTTCTGCTTTCCCTTTCTGCTTTCCCTTTCTGCTTTCCCTTTCTGCTTTCCCTTTCTGCTTTCCCTTTCTGCTTTCCCTTTCTGCTTTCCCTTTCTGCTTTCCCTTTCTGCTTTCCCTTTCTGCTTTCCCTTTCTGCTTTCCCTTTCTGCTTTCCCTTTCTGCTTTCCCTTTCTGCTTTCCCTTTCTGCTTTCCCTTTCTGCTTTCCCTTTCTGCTTTCCCTTTCTGCTTTCCCTTTCTGCTTTCCCTTTCTGCTTTCCCTTTCTGCTTTCCCTTTCTGCTTTCCCTTTCTGCTTTCCCTTTCTGCTTTCCCTTTCTGCTTTCCCTTTCTGCTTTCCCTTTCTGCTTTCCCTTTCTGCTTTCCCTTTCTGCTTTCCCTTTCTGCTTTCCCTTTCTGCTTTCCCTTTCTGCTTTCCCTTTCTGCTTTCCCTTTCTGCTTTCCCTTTCTGCTTTCCCTTTCTGCTTTCCCTTTCTGCTTTCCCTTTCTGCTTTCCCTTTCTGCTTTCCCTTTCTGCTTTCCCTTTCTGCTTTCCCTTTCTCTCTCACCTTTCTGCTTTCCCTTTCTTTCTCTCTTTCTTACCTTTCTGCTTTCCCTTTCTCTCTTTCTTACCTTTCTGCTTTCCCTTTCTCTTACCTTTGCCTTTTCCCTACTTGTGCAGCTGTGTGTTCAGTGCTTGGTGATGCTTTGTGTGTAGCACTTGGGGGCTCAGTGCACTAAGATGTCATTAAGTAATAGGACTTGGCACAGATTAATATTCATGTAGTATTTAAATGAAGCACTTCCTGTATGACTTGTTAATTTATTTAGTTTGTGATTACTTCATTAGTGATGAATATGAATGTGTTTTTAATCAGCAGTAATTGAGCCCAGCTGTCCATGTGAGACTTGGCTGGGCACTTGTGCATCACTTTGCAGCAGAGGGGGAAGTTTGTGGGCAGCTTTATTCTGCATGTGGCACAGACTGAGGCAGACTCTGTACTTTGATCACCACAAATGTCTTTATTGCTGGAGCAGAGCATCTCTGAGTGCTGCTCTTGTGTCTCTTGCAGGCTGTGAGCCCGGAGCTGCAGCTCCTCACTGCACTGCCAGCCCCCGATGGGCTCTGTGCCCCCAGCTGTGCAGCACTGGAGGCTGAGGCGGGCTCTGGGGGCAGTTCTGGAGCAGAGGAGCTTGGGCGGTGTCCCCGGTGTCCCTGGAGGAGAAGCAGAGGAGGGGGCTGGCTGCACACGGAGCCAAACACAGAACCAGCTCTGGAGCCCCCCGCCAGGGCCGTGCAGCTGCTGGGAGCCTCCTGTGTCCAAGTGGCACCTGGGCTGCAGCTCCTCCCACCTGGGTGGCTCTGGGAGAAATGCAAAATTGTCCAGACAATAAAATATTTTTTTCTACTACTGAAAAACAGAATTTGTTTTTGCTAAGGAAGCCACCAAAAAACAAGACAGAAGAAGAGCGAGAAAATGAAAAATATGACAAGAAGAGCGAATGAGAAACAATGAGAGAATGAGAGAGTGAGAAAGACAGAGAGAGAGAATGAGACAGAGAATGACAGAGAGAGAGGAAAAAAAAAGAGAAACAGAAAAAGAAACAAAAAGAGAGAGAAAAAAATACAGATAGAAAGAAAGAGAAATAGAAGGAGAGAAAGAGAAAGAAAGAGTAAAAGAGAAAGAGAAAGAAAGCAATGAAGAAAGAGAGAGAGAGAGAGAGAGAAAGAAAGAGAGAGAGAGAGAAAGAAAGAGAGAAAGAGAGAGAGAAAGAAAGAGAAAGAAAGAAAGGAAGAAAGAAAGAGAGAGAAAGAGAAAGAAAGAAAGAGAGAAAGAAAGAAAGAGAGAAAGAAAGAAATAGACAAAGAAAGAGAGAAAGAGAGAAAGAAAGAAAGAAAGAGAGAAAGAAAGAGAGAAAGAAATAGAGAAAGAGAGAGAGAAAGAAAGAGAAAGAAAGAAAGAGAGAAAGAAATAGAGAAAGAAAGAGAGAAAGAAAGAAAGAGAGAAAGAAAGAAATAGAGAAAGAAAGAAAGAAATAGAGAAAGAAATAGAGAAATAGAGAAAGAAATAGAGAAATAGAGAAAGAAATAGAGAAATAGAGAAAGAAATAGAGAAAGAAATAGAGAAAGAGAGAAAGAAATAGAGAAATAGAGAAAGAAATAGAGAAATAGAGAAAGAAATAGAGAAATAGAGAAATAGAGAAATAGAGAAATAGAGAAATAGAGAAAGAAAGAAAGAAAGAAAGAAATAGAGAAAGAAAGAAATAGAGAAAGAAAGAAATAGAGAAAGAAAGAAAGAAAGAAATAGAGAAAGAAATAGAGAAAGAAAGAAAGAAATAGAGAAAGAAAGAAATAGAGAAAGAAAGAAAGAAATAGAGAAAGAAAGAAAGAAATAGAGAAAGAAAGAAATAGAGAAAGAAATAGAGAAAGAAATAGAGAAAGAAAGAAATAGAAAGAAAGAAAGAAATAGAGAAAGAAAGAAAGAAATAGAGAAAGAAAGAAAGAAAGAAATAGAGAAAGAAAGAAATAGAGAAATAGAGAAAGAAACAGAGAAAGAAATAGAGAAATAGAGAAAGAAAGAAATAGAGAAAGAAAGAAAGAAATAGAGAAAGAGAAAGAAAGAAAAATAGAGAAAGAAAGAAATAGAGAAAGAAAGAAATAGAGAAAGAAAGAAAGAAAGAAAGAAAGAAAGAAAGAAAGAAAGAAAGAAAGAAAGAAAGAAAGAAAGAAAGAAAGAAAGAAAGAAAGAGAGAAAGAAAGAAAGAAAGAAAGAAAGAAAGAGAAAGAAAGAAAGAAATAGAGAAAGAAATAGAGAAAGAAAGAAATAGAGAAAGAAAGAAATAGAGAAAGAAAGAAAGAAATAGAGAAAGAAAGAAATAGAGAAAGAAAGAAATAGAGAAAGAAAGAAATAGAGAAAGAAAGAAAGAAAGAAAGAAAGAAAGAAAGAAAGAAAGAAAGAAAGAAAGAAAGAGAGAAAGAGAGAAAGAAAGACAGAAAGACAGAAAGAAAGAAAGAGAGAAATAGAGAAAGAAATAGAGAAATAGAGAAAGAAAGAAAGAAAGAAATAGAGAAAGAAAGAAATAGAGAAAGAAAGAAATAGAGAAAGAAAGAAATAGAGAAAGAAAGAAATAGAGAAAGAAAGAAATAGAGAAAGAAATAGAGAAAGAAAGAAAGAAAGAAAGAAAGAGAGAAAGAAAGAAAGAGAGAAAGAAAGAAAGAGAGAAAGAAAGAAAGAAATAGAGAAAGAAAGAAAGAAATAGAGAAAGAAAGAAAGAAAGAGAGAAAGAAAGAAATAGAGAAAGAGAGAAAGAAAGAGAGAGAGAGAAAGAAAGAAATAGAGAAAGAAATAGAGAAATAGAGAAAGAAAGAAATAGAGAAAGAAAGAAAGAAATAGAGAAAGAAAGAAAGAAATAGAGAAAGAAAGAAATAGAGAAAGAAAGAAAGAAATAGAGAAAGAAAGAAATAGAGAAAGAAAGAAAGAAATAGAGAAATAGAGAAAGAAATAGAGAAAGAAAGAAAGAAAAATAGAGAAAGAAATAGAGAAAGAAATAGAGAAAGACAGAAAGAAAGACAGAAAGAAAGACAGAAAGACAGAAAGAAAGAAAGAGAGAAAGAAAGAAAGAAAGAAATAGAGAAAGAAATAGAGAAATAGAGAAAGAAAGAAATAGAGAAAGAAAGAAATAGAGAAAGAAAGAAATAGAGAAAGAAATAGAGAAAGAAATAGAGAAAGAAAGAAAGAAAGAAAGAAAGAAAGAAAGAAAGAAAGAAAGAAAGAAAGAAAGAAAGAAAGAAGAAAGAAAGAAGAAAGAAAGAAGAAAGAAAGAAGAAAGAAAGAAGAAAGAAAGAAGAAAGAAAGAAGAAAGAAAGAAGAAAGAAAGAAAGAGAGAAGGAAAGAAAGAGAAAGAGAGAAAGAAAGAGAAAAAGAGAAAGAAAGAGATAGAGAGAAAGAGAAAAAAAAGAGAGAAAGAGAGAGAAAAGAGAAAGAAAGAAAGAGATAGAGAGACAAGAAGAAAAAGAAAGAAAGAGAGAAAGAGATAAAGAGAAAGAAAGAGAGAAAAAGAAAGAAAGAGAAAGAAAAAGAGAAAAAAGAGAAAGAGGAAAGAAAGAGATGGAGAGAAAGAGATAGAGAAAGAAAGAGAGAAAGAAATAGAGAAAGAGAGAAAGAAATAGAGAAAGAGAGAAAGAAATAGAGAAAGAAAGAAAGAAATAGAGAAAGAAAGAAATAGAGAAAGAAAGAAATAGAGAAATAGAGAAAGAAATAGAGAAAGAAAGAAAGAAAAGAGAAAGAAATAGAGAAAGAGAGAGAAAGAAAGAGAGAAAGAAGAAAGAAAGAAAGAAAGAAAGAAAGAAAGAAAGAAAGACAGAAAGAAAGAAAGTAGAGAAAGAAAGAAAGAAAGAAATAGAGAAAGAAAGAAATAGAGAAAAGAAAGAATAGAGAAAGAAAGAAATAGAGAAAGAAAGAAATAGAGAAAGAAAGAAAGAAAGAAAGACAGAAAGAAAGAAAGAAAGAAAGAAAGAAAGAAAGAAAGAAAGAAAGAAAGAAAGACAGAAAGACAGAAAGAAAGACAGAAAGAGAGAAAGAGAGAAAGAAAGAAAGAAAGAAAGAAAAAGAAATAGAGAAAGAAAGAAATAAAGAAAGAAAGAAATAGAGAAAGAAAGAAAGAAAGAAAATAAGAAGAAAGAAAGAAAGAAAGAGAAAGAAAGAGAGAAAGAAAGAAAGAAAGAAAGAAAGAAAGAAAGAAAGAAAGAAATAGAGAAAGAGAGAAAGAGAGAAAGAGAAAGAGAGAAAGAGAGAAAGAGAGAAAGAGAGAAAGAGAGAAAGAGAGAAAGAAAGAAAGAAATAGAGAAAGAAAGAAAGAGAGAAAGAGAGAAAGAAAGAAAAAGAGAGAAAGAAAGAGAGAAAGAGAGAAAGAAAGAAAGAAAGAAAGAAAGAGAAAGAAAGAGAAAGAAAGAGAGAAAGAGAGAAAGAAAGAAAGAGAGAAAGAAGAAAGAGAAACAAAGAAAGAGAGAGAGAAAGAAAGAGAGAAAGAAAGAAAGAAAGAAAAAGAAAGAAAGAAAGACAGAGAGAAAGACAGAAAGAAAGAAAGAAATAGAGAAAGAAAGAAAGAAATAGAGAAAGAAAGAAAGAAAGAAATAGAGAAAGAAAGAAAGAAAGAAATAGAGAAAGAAAGAAAGAAAGAAATAGAGAAAGAAAGAAAGAAAGAAATAGAGAAAGAAAGAAAGAAATAGAGAAATAGAGAAAGAAATAGAGAAAGAAAGAAAGAAAGAAAGAAATAGAGAAAGAAAGAAATAGAGAAAGAAAGAAAGAAATAGAGAAAGAAAGAAATAGAGAAAGAAAGAAATAGAGAAAGAAAGAAATAGAGAAAGAAATAGAGAAAGAAAGAAATAGAGAAAGAAAGAAAGACAGAAAGACAGAAAGAAAGAAAGAGAGAAAGAAAGAAAGAAATAGAGAAAGAAAGAAAGAGAGAAAGAAATAGAGAAAGAAAGAAATAGAGAAAGAAATAGAGAAAGAAAGAAATAGAGAAAGAAATAGAGAAAGACAAAGACAGAAAGAAAGACAGAAAGACAGAAAGAAAGACAGAAAGAAAGAAAGAGAGAAAGAAAGAAAGAGAGAAAGAAAGAAATAGAGAAATAGAGAAAGAAAGAAAGAAAGACAGAAAGAAAGAAAGAAAGAAAAGAAATAGAGAAAGAAAGAAATAGAGAGAGAAAGAAAGAAATAGAGAAATAGAGAAAGAAAGAAAGAGACAGAAAGAAAGAAAGAAAGAAAGAAATAGAGAAAGAAAGAAATAGAGAAAGAAAGAAATAGAAAGAAATAGAGAAATAGAGAAAGAAAGAAAGAGAAAGAAATAGAGAAATAGAGAAAGAAAGAGAGAAAGAGAGAAAGAAAGAGAAAGAGAGAAAGAAAGAGAGAAAGAAAGAAAGAAAGAAAGAAAGAAAGAAAGAAAGAAAGAGAGAAAGAAAGAGAGAAAGAAAGAGAGAAAGAAAGAGAGAGAGAGAGAGAAAAAGAAAGAAATAGAGAAAGAAATAGAGAAATAGAGAAATAGAGAAAGAAAGAAAGAAAGAAAGAAAGAAAGAAAGAAAGAAAGAAAGAAAGAAAGAAAGAAAGAAAGAGAGAAAGAAAGAGAGAAAGAGAGAAAGAAAGAAATAGAGAAAGAAAGAAAGAGAGAAAGAAATAGAGAAAGAAAGAAATAGAGAAAGAAAGAAATAGAGAAAGAAAGAAATAGAGAAAGAAAGAAATAGAGAAAGAAAGAAATAGAGAAAGAAAGAAATAGAGAAAGAAAGAAATAGAGAAAGAAAGAAATAGAGAAAGACAGAAAGAAAGAGAGAAAGAAAGAGAAAGAGAAAGAGAGAAAGAAAGAAAGAGAGAAAGAAAGAAAGAAATAGAGAAATAGAGAAAGAAATAGAGAAAGAAAGAAAGAAAAATAGAGAAAGAAAGAAATAGAGAAAGAAAGAAATAGAGAAAGAAAGAAAGAAATAGAGAAAGAAATAGAGAAAGAAAGAAAGAAGTAGAGAAAGAGAGAAAGAAAGAAATAGAGAAAGAAATAGAGAAAGAAATAGAGAAAGAAAGAAAGAAATAGAGAAAGAAAGAAAGAAAGAAAGAAAGAAAGACAGAAAGACAGAAAGACAGAAAGAAAGAAAGAAAGAAAGAAAGAAAGAAAGAAATAGAGAAAGAGAAAGAAATAGAGAAAGAAAGAAATAGAGAAAGAAAGAAATAGAGAAAGAAAGAAATAGAGAAAGAAATAGAGAAAGAAAGAAATAGAGAAAGAAATAGAGAAAGAAGAAAGAAGAAAGAAGAGAAAGAGAGAAAGAAAGAAAGAAAGAAAGAAAGAAAGAAAGAAAGAAAGAAAGAAAGAAAGAAAGAAAGAAAGAGAAAGAGAGAAAGAAAGAGAAAGAGAAAAAGAGAAATAAAGAAAGAAAGAAAGAAAGAAAGAAAGGAAGGAAGAAAGGAAGGGAGAAGGAAAGAAAGAGAAAGAGAGAAAGAAAGAGAAAGAGAAAAAGAGAAAGAAAGAAAGAGATAGAGAGAAAGAGAAAAAAAAGAGAGAAAGAGAGAGAAAAAGAAAGAGAAAGAAAAAGATAAAGAGGAAGAAAGAGATAGAAAGACAAGAAGGAAAAGAAAGAAAGAGAGAAAGAGAAAGAGATAAAGAGAAAGAAAGAGAGAAAAAGAAAGAAAGAGAAAGAAAAAGAAAAAAGAAAAAGAAAAGAAAGAAAGAAAGAGATGGAGAGAAAGAGATAGAGAAAGAAAGAGAACAAGAAAGAGAGAAAGAGAAAGAAAGGTGTAGAAAGAGAAAGAGAAAGAAAGAAAAAGATAAAGAGAAAGAAAGAGAGAGAGAAAAAGAGAAAAAAGTGAGATAGAAAGAGAAAGAGAGAAAGATAGAGATAAAGAGAAAGAGAGAAAAAGAGAAAGAAAGAGAGAAAGAGAAAGAAGGATAGAACGAGAAAAGAAAGAGAAAAGAGATGGAGAGAAAGAGAAAGAAAGAGAGAAAAAGAAAGAGAGAAAGATGGACAGAAAGAAAAAGAAAGATAAAGAAAGAGAGAGAAAGAGAAAAGGTTGAAGAGGAGGAAAAGGAGGAAGGAGTTGGGAAGAGAAAGAAAAAGAAGGAGAAGGAGGAAGAGAAGAAGAGAGAAGAATGAGAGGAGTGAAAGAGAGAAAGACAGAAAGACAGAAAGAGTGAGAGAGAGGGGGGGGAGAAAGATGGAGAAAAAGAGGAAGAGAGAAAGAGGGAAAGGGAAAGAAAGGGAGTAGAGAGAAAGCAGAGAAAAATAGTATGGGAGAGAATTGGATTGGGAGACAGATAATGAAGGGGAGAGAAGGAAGCAGAGAGAGAAAAAGCAGAGTCAGAGACTGGAGAGGAAGAAAGGAAGAGAGAGAGAAGGCAAGGTGGGGAAAGCAGAGATAGGAGATAAATCGAGTGAGAGAGAATTAGAATGGCAAGAAAGAGAAAGAGGAAGCAGAGAGAGAAAGAGGGAAAGAGCTGGAGATAAAGGGAAAGCAGAGAGAGAGAGTGAGGAGTGAGGGAGAGGCTGTGTCAGAAAGCAGAGGTGTGTGTGGTGTGTGAGCCAGGAGCTGAACTCACCTGCCCAGAGGTGATCAGGGCTGAAGGGCTTGGGTGCTCCTCCTCCTGCTGAGGCCCCAGGGAGTCCAAGTGGGGCTGGGAGCTGTGGGTGCTTCAGGGGGTTCTGCTCTGCCATGAAGTTCTTGGGGAAAGGGACCCCTGAAAGGCAGGGAGAGGAGAAAGGCCTGGAGTGAAATGTGTGACAGGGAGCAAAGGGAGCCTGGGGGCAGGGGCTGGGGCCCCAGGGAGGAAGGAGAAGGTGTCACCCAGAGCTGCTGGTGTCACCCAGCCCCCAGGGATCTCTGCCTGCAGCCAGCCTGAGCCCTGCTGCCCCCAAACCCAAAGAGCCTCCAGCAGCCCAGCAAACCCCAGAGCCTTCCCCTGGGCCAAGCACCAGGGCAGCCCCAGCTCCTCAGTCAGCTCCCTGGGGGTGTTCACACCTCCTGCAAACCAGGCAGCCCCCAACCCCTCCCTGCCACTTCCTCTGCCCCCCCTGTGCTGCCCCCACCTTCTCCTACAAATCAGTTTCCCCCTCAGGCACTCCCAGCTCCTGAACTCACCCCCTGCTCCGGGGGGGTCCCCAGCCCCTACACCCCCTGGGGACAGCCCCCCCCTCCTTGTGTTTCAGCCCAGCTGTGCACCCCGAGGGCAATGAACACAAAGTTCCCTTCCCTGCTTCACCCCAACCCCCCCATCCCATCCCCCCCCCACCCCACCCCACCCCATCCCATCCCACCCCACCCCATCCCATCCCATCCCATCCCATCCCACCCCACCCCATCCCATCCCATCCCACCCCATCCCATCCCATCCCATCCCTTCCCACCCCATCCCACCCCACCCCATCCCATCCCATCCCACCCCATCCCATCCCATCCCATCCCTTCCCACCCCATCCCATCCCATCCCATCCCATCCCATCCCACCCCATCCCTCCTGCCCCTCCCCGCAGCTCAGGGACAGCAGAGGGGACACCTCAGCCCTGTCACACAGCATGGCAAGGGGTGACAGCCAGCCTGTCACAGCAGGGACACAGCCTCAGCTCCCTTCCCACAAACCATCCCAGCACCACGGCCTCCAGCTCCCAAACACAGAGAGGAGCAGGGGCCCCATCCTGACACACAGATCCCTAAGGAATCTCTGGAGAGCATCCAGCACAACTCTCCACTAAAGCAGGATCCCCTGGGACACAGGATCCCCCAGGACACAGGATCCCCCAGGACACAGGATCCCTCAGAGCACAGGATCCCTCAGAGCACAGGATCCCCCAGGACACAGGATCCCCCAGGACACAGGATCCCTCAGGACACAGGATCCCCCAGGACACAGGATCCCCCAGGACACAGGATCCCTCAGGACACAGGATCCCCCAGGACACAGGATCCCCCAGGACACAGGATCCCTCAGGACACAGGATCCCTCAGAGCACAGGATCCCCCAGGACACAGGATCCCCCAGGACACAGGATCCCTCAGGACACAGGATCCCCCAGGACACAGGATCCCCCAGGACACAGGATCCCCCAGGACACAGGATCCCTCAGAGCACAGGATCCCCCAGGACACAGGATCCCTCACAGCACAGGATCCCCCAGGACACAGGATCCCTCAGGACACAGGATCCCTCAGGACACAGGATCCCTCAGGACACAGGATCCCTCACAGCACAGGATCCCCCAGGACACAGGATCCCCCAGGACACAGGATCCCTCAGGACACAGGATCCCTCAGGACACAGGATCCCCCAGGACACAGGATCCCTCAGAGCACAGGATCCCTCAGAGCACAGGATCCCCCAGGACACAGGATCCCTCAGGACACAGGATCCCTCAGGACACAGGATCCCCCAGGACACAGGATCCCTCAGGACACAGGATCCCTCAGGACACAGGATCCCTCAGAGCACAGGATCCCCCAGGACACAGGATCCCTCAGGACACAGGATCCCTCAGGACACAGGATCCCCCAGGACACAGGATCCCCCAGGACACAGGATCCCTCAGGACACAGGATCCCTCAGAGCACAGGATCCCCCAGGACACAGGATCCCTCAGGACACAGGATCCCTCAGGACACAGGATCCCACAGAACCGGGGTTGGGCTGAGGGCCTTTAGAGCTCCCTTCCAACACAAATTATTCTACGATTCCCTGATTCCAGGAGTGCATCCAGGCAGGGTTTGGATGTCTCCAGAGGCGGGGACTCCACAGCCCCCTGAGCAGCCTCTCCCAGTGCCCTGACACCCTCAGAGTAAACAAGTTTTTCCCTCAGATTTAAACGGACCTTCCCACGGCCCAGCTCGTTCCCGCTGCCCCTCGTTCTGTCACTGGGAACTCCTGAGGAGATGAGACCCCCCCCGGGTGCCAATCCCCTCCCCACCGAGGGATCCCGAGGCCCTGGGCCCCCTCAGGACCCTCCCAGCCCCGCAGTTCCACGCCGCTGTCCCCAACCGCCCCAAGGCCTCTCCCGCCGCCTTCCCTGCCCTCCCCCCGGCCCCGGTCCCCCCGCGTCCCCCCCTCAGCACCTTCCGGACCCGCAGCAGCCGCTCCTCCAGCGCCGTGAGCTCCAAACCCGGCGCCGCCATCGCCTCCGCCGCCATCTTCCCGCCGGGCCGCCTCAACACCGAGACTTCCGCCCAGCGGCCAGAGCGGCTGCGCGACGGTGCTCGGCCGGCGGGAAGCGGCGCCCCCTAGCGGTGGAGGACTGCTCCGGAGGACCCGCAGGCTGCGGGGAGCGGAGGCGCCGGGGGGGTCCCCGCGGTCCCGTTCCCTTTTCCCGGGATTTGGGGGGTAAAGAAACCCTGGAGAAGCAGCCGCGGGCCGGGACGCCCCCGGCCTCCCCCCGGTAACCACCACCGAGCCCCAGGGGACCCTCTCGGGGTCGTCGTTGACGTTGGCCCCCCCCGCACGTCCGGGCTGGCGACACGCGGGTGGGCACCGCCCCACGAGTGTCACCCCCCCTATATACATCCCTGGGGACATCCCGGGGTCACCCCCTCTGCTGCCGGTGAGAGGGGACCGTGGCGGGGGGGAGTGGAGAAGGAGAGAAGGGGGTGGCTCTGGTGAAGGGGAAACGGGAAAGCAGCACCTGGAATGGGGACAGGGACACCCGGGGACACCCGGGGACGGGGACACTCGGACAGCCCCCAGGTCCCACACACACACCTGACCTGAGTGGTGGGGGAGACTGTGACCCCAGGGACCCCTGAGCCCCCCAGGGACCCTCTGTCCTCATTGGGGGACACACTGAGCCCCCCAGGGACCCTTGAGCCCCCCAGGGCCCCCCTGTCCTCATTGGGGGACACACTGAGGCCCCCAGGGACCTCCTGTCCTCCCTGAACCACTCCTATGAAACATTTTTTGCTATCTCCAACCTGCAGTCCCTGGTGCAGCCTGGCCCTGTCCCCTCTCCTGTCACTGCTCCCCTGTCACTGCCACTGCCCCTCACAATTTGTGCCCACCAGACTACAAACTCGTTCTGTTTTACTTCATGACTACAAACAAAAGACAGGAAAGAAAGAAGCTCAGTTCTGAGCTATCCCTAAGTGCCACAAAAGGTCTGTGAGCAACCACACATTTTATGATTTTCGGGACCAAAGTGACAAATTCCTGACCACGTTACTACAGGCATCATAGATGGAATTAAACAATCACCTAAAGACAATCAGACAATCCTGCTGTCAGCAGCAAAGGCATAAAATACATCTGCAGCAGAGAGGATCAGCAGAAGCAGAAGATTCAGTGACATCAATTCACTCCCAAAAACTTACAGGCAAGCAAAGGCCACGGATAGGCAGAAAAAGAGAAATCTCTCTACAACAAACTGATAGGCAAGTCTGCAAAAGCCCAGAAGGTGTTTGCACTGAGAAAACCAAAGCCCAGCCTTGGCAAGGCAGCTGGTCAGGAGAGGAGAAACCTCTGCCACTTGCCCCAAGGGTGCCCGAGAGATCTAACAGGATATAAAGATGTCAAACACAGAGAACTGAGAACAACATGCTTCATATTATATCTGGTGAAACCTACCAAGTCAGTGACAGCGAGGATCAGAGAGGAGGCAAGAATTGGCCCTGAAGGCAGATTTTACCACAACTGTCTGCTTCAGGACTACTCATGTCCTAAGCACTGCTCCAGTTCCAGCTCCACAAAATCAGTATGGGCTGCTGAATACTCCTAACTTAAGAACAATATAAAGATTGTCATGCATAGTGGTAATGTATTTGCATGTATGTAAGTGGAGAAGTCCCCAGGACACAGTATGTGTTGATCTCCCAGACCCAGCTGAAAGCATTCTCCCCTCACTGTATAACTCCTTGGTCCTGAGTGTTGCTGGACACATGAACATTACCCAGTGAATCAATATTACCTCAGCCAGCCATCTGAAGGCTGGGGCTGGAAATTACCTTTTCCCCCCAGCCGTGTTTCCCCCTCCCATTAAAATGTACCTTAAGTAATTCTCTGTGGATGTTTTGACTTCATACCTTGCACCTTAGGAACAAAGCTCACCCACACCTCCAGCTCTGGCCTCCTGAAAGGTAGGAGTAGTGAGACACAGCCTGAGATACAGCCATTCAGGATAAATTCTCTTTTGGGAAAGATGAAAAATTCATTCCCTCCCCAGAGCCAAGCCAGAGCAGTCAGAAGCATTCACATCTCCCTGCTCTGAGCTCAATTAAGCATGCAATGAGGGTTGCTGGGTAAAATGCAGACTCAGGGAGTCTTAGGATGTCCTTATAAATACAGTCCTTATAAATACACCCTTCAGGGCTGGGTTGGGGTCCTCTGGGGTGAGGTCTCCCCCTGCCCTCTCCTTTCCTCCACCCCAAAGCTGCAGAAGGGGAAGGAGAAGGCAGAGATCTGCCGCTAACTGGGGGAGGTCTTGGCCAGCAATGGTGGGGCTGCCACCCCCTCCCCCCTGACCCTTCCAAGGGCTGAGGGACCCCCTCCCCACTTTTAAAAAAGGTCTCACCTTCCTGCTGTCTGTGGGTTGGAGTAATAGATGGTATCAGGTAAATAAAAGCAGTCATGGTGGATTTGGAGAAGGTACAGACACCAGTGCAAGAAATAAGCACGTGCTGCCCACTGAATGCTTCTTTGTAAAATTACCTGTACAAAAATACAGTAATAATTAATCACCCGTGTTACCTGGGTTGCATCTTAATTGCACTGAGCTAATAAAGTAATTTTAAAAAGAATTTGTATTAAATTTGGTCTTACTATCTGCAACGCACTGGCAGCCAGGCCAAACCCAGACAGCAGAGAATCAGTGCTGCTATGTCTGGTGTGCTCACCAGTACATCCCTTCCAGTTTTTACCACAGATCTGGGGTTCTCACTGTCTTCACCCTAAACCACAACCCATAAAACTGAATTCCATGTGCCAAGTGACTTCTAAAGAATGCCTATTTTAGCTTCTGCCACTTGCCCAGTATGAAAAAACTCAAGCAGAACATTGTATTTTTGAAGGAAACCTATAGTATTGCTTCTAGACATCAAAACAAGCCCATACAACTATTAAAAATAAAAAAATATGTTCTGAAGAAATTACAACACATCTCCTTCCCCTGAGAAAGACAAATATAGCAGCACGCCCCTAAGATCAGTAACTATTCTCTTAGAGCCTGTAATTCTGTGAGGGACCAGAATAAAGTAGCTGGAAATGAGAAAATGTTGCATCTTAGAATTCTGACAACCAAACAGAGAATTCTTCATATTTTTCCTTCATGATTCTGTTTGTCCTTCCACCACCTACTTCACAAGAAAGGATGAAAGATTTTTTTGTCTGTTTTTTGGGTTTTTTTACAGTGGAAGTACTGTAGAGCTACTGCCACCTACAGCCTTGCTGAAGAATGCCAGCTTCAGGAAGAATAGAGAAGTAATAGCAGTAACTGGCTCTTAAGTATTCACCCAGAGAACACTACAGTACAATACAAATTATTTAAAGTACATTTAGCATTTCCCTAAGGGTCCTGTGATGCCTTTCTGAAGGAGAGCTCAATCACAGAATTGCCTCCTTTTTTTCCTAGCTTTCATTATATGATAGCTATTTTTTCCTGCAAATAATAATGACTGACACCCTAAAATATTCTCACTTTCTTTTCCTCTCATCTCATTTGTGCAGTGCAATACAGACCCCAGTGTCAACAGGAGTAAGTGAGTGCTGATGCCACAGGGATGGAGGCTGTTGCATCAGCCAAGCAGAGGCAAGGTGCATCCTGAGAAGGTTCCAAAATGTTCCCAAAAGGGACTGTGGTCAGCTCTAGAGCATTTGACACTGGGCAAGCCAGAAGTTGATGCAAGGGATGAACCAGAAGTAGACTCTGGCAATAGATCAAGTAAATAAAACCTGCAAAGGGTGGGAATTTAGAGCTATAAACTTTTGTCCTTTACTTGTTGTAAAGCCTTTTTATTAAACATGTATTTGACAGCCTGTTTCTTCTTTCAAGCTTTAGGCTACAGTAACAGTGTGTCTGATTCCACTTGATGGCAATATCTGGAAAGAATGGGCTAGTTTTCCATTCGTTATTGTAGCTCTGATTTTCAGCAGCTTTAAAAGTTTACTCTCAGACTACAGCCTTCTTTTCAATGATTTAAAAATACTAATAAATCAAACCCAACTCACATGACTCTAAGTAGTCATTAGAAAACATAACCTTAGATTAGGAATTTGGGGTGCCTCAGGAATGGATTCAACCCCTGTCCTATAACCTCCTTTTACACAGCAATGAAATAATTGTTGAGGTTGATGATTTTGTGTGGTTAATGTGCTGCAGGGAGGATTTGGATCTCATGGGTTCAGCTCCTAACTCTGTGACAGCCTGTGTGACCTGGAGTGGGCAGGCCAAGGGCAGGGAAAGGGCTTAGACACAGCTCCTGTTGGAGTTTAAGGAGTAGAGGCAGTTGAATTTCATTGAAGATGTGCCCCTTAATCTATTTGTGTCCAATTACCTGAAATAAGGATGGTATTTCTCTCCCATGCTGCAGTTTTGCCTCCTCTGTGTAGGAAAATTAAGGACTGTTTTTCATCAATATGTGGAGAGACCCTTGCATCAATGGACAGTAAGATAATTCCCAGCAATCTGTAGGACTAGTGATAATCACCACACCCAGCCACAGAGCAGAGTTTAACAGCCTTCTCTTCTGTGCTTGAAAACATATTTATTTTACTGACAAGGAGTGAAGTGGGAAACTACACTGAGATGTTTTTCTTGGAAAGCAAGGGGTTCCTGTTACAAACCTGCTGTAGCTTTTGAGAGTCTCCTAAGTGTTCAAGTGCTTTTGTGTCATAAAAAACCAATGAAGCTGGACATTCTTTTTTAAAAGCTTACTCTAAATGAAAGGAAAATCACAGACTCTTTCAGGCTGGAAAAGCCCCTTGGGATCATGGAGTCCAACCACCATCCCTACTCTGCAAAGTTCTCCCCTAAACCACATCCCCCAACACCACATCCAAACGACCCTTAAACACCTCCAGGGATGGGGACTCCTCCACCTCCCTGGGCAGCCTAGCCCAGTGATAATTTCAGGAGTTTGGATTTTAGTGTTTCATAATGTAAATAAGTCACTCAGGGTGTTTTATTCCATCAGTTCTGTATAAAAATCCTGATGGGATGTCTTTCCCTTGTTCTGTAACTGAGTGAAAAGCTGAAGAGAATAGGTCTTGCAGAAAGCTTAAATCTCAGTGAAGTCTATCATTTGGTTGGAAAAAACATCCATTTAAACACTGCTTATTTTGAACAGTGTCTTCAGTGAAGGAAAGCTGCTGAGATCCATGAGACAAAGTGTGAGTGGCTCCTGTAGCAATCTCATAGAGCCTGCATCACAGAGACCTGTATCTGACACTGCCACATTGCTTACATTCCCCTTGAAATCACTGGGTGTCCTATGAGTGGCAGCAGTTCCTGTCAAAATTTTTCAAATACAATATAATTTTATGACTTCATATTTCAACATTCCAGAAGAGTAAAATCAAGTCAGACTTTTAGTATCACTGCATTTTATATTTTCACTTATGCACAGACTGTGAATGGATCCAACCTAAAACCTACATTTCTTATACTGGTTGAATTCTGATTTCATCTGAGATATATTTTTGAATTTAAGGCATGTTCTTTCTGTCTTTTGTATGATGTCAGAAAGATGGACTAGAGGGAAAGAGCTCAGCATTCAAATGTGGTGTCTGGGAAGGAAAAAACAAAGCTAGAAAAAACAGATCCAAAATGTTAGCAGTTTTTTCAACTACAATGACTTCTTAATTAGACAGTGAATGAAGACAAATACATTAATTACATCCACTTTCTCTACTTCTTCATTAAGCATGTATTGAGGACTTAGGGAAAGGCATGATTAATTTAATTTGAAACTGCTTATTACCCCAACCATAGCGTTCTTCAGCAATTAGATTTGGTAATTAGGTAAGCAAGCCAAGTTTGACCAGTATTAGGATTATTACTTTTAAGAATGATTTTGTTTAAAAAATCTGATTGGAGAAAATAATTACAAGAGCTATTGTCTTCATCTGGTATCCTGTGTAATTTCTCTATAGAAATTTAGTGTTTTCTTCACTTTTCTCCAAGTAGCTTTTTACTTTTAAACACAAAGGCTTCAGAGAGACAGCTGAAAATGGAACACGGCCACCACTTAACATCAGTGTGGCAGCAGCAGCCTCCATTACCAGCTGCTGGAGGTCACTTTTCCCCAGATGTTTAAGCAAAGCACGCTCTGAGCCTTCCAGTTTTGCAGCAACTGAGTGGAAACCATTGAGCCACTTGCTGTCTGGTCTACACAGATTACATGATTTCAAGGGACTGGTGTATACTGGTCAGCTAAATGGCACTGTGATCTTAGCTGGTTTCTCTAAAGCCTATTGTAAAGCATACTTAGAAAATTAACTGCCTATTTTTGTTTGTTTTCAGCAGTTAGCCTTGCCATAAACCTGTGAATGAGAGCCAGTGTGTGGTGAGCTTTGCTGAGCTGAGTTCTGAATCTGGAACTGTTCCTTGGGGATGTGGAGTGCAGCTTCTGCTCTGAACCCCTCTAAGAATGAAGGAAGGGGTGTGTTTCAGGTAGTACTATAAAACATCTGGAAATGGCATCTACCACAGCCTGCTTGTTACCAACACAGAAAACATCTCCTGCCCAGACTCCTTTGTGTCTGAATTTAATGCCCTGTAAGAGGTTACAGGTAATAACCTTTTGCAAAACAGAAGGGTATATATGAGTCCCCTCTCCAGATCTACATCACAGAACTGCAGAATTGCTCAGGCTGGAAAAGACCTTCATTATCATCGAGTGCAACCTCCTCCTAACCCTGTCACCCTTTTCTTACTGAGACATTTTCTTATATGTTCAGAAAACATGTGATAGAAGTCTTCCCATCTGGGGAGGGTGATTAAAAAAGTCAGATACATGCCAAAATTAAAAAAAAAAACCACAATTGCACCAGGATATCATCAGCTTGTAACTCACCTATGTGATTTTCTGGGTAGAGGTAGAAAGTCAAACACTTGAAGCATCCACTCCCTGCCTGTGAGTTTTCACAGTAGTATGTGTAGTCTGAAAACACTCCAGTGAGGTCACAATTCCAAGCTGCATACTGGAAGGTGATGAAGCAGGGGCACTAAGCTGTTGTTGGCACTCTCTCTGAGCACAGTCACATTATCTGGTGATTGTTAGCACAATGCTTGGGAACAAGGGTTCTCTCTGAGCTTAAGTCATCTGAATGTATCCTGAGTGACTGCAGGTAGTTGTGGTTTTCAGGTTTGTGTCTCTTACATCGTAAAAAGACAAATTGTGACAAAAGTTACTGTGATACTGTAGGCTGTTACAGGACTTGTTGGAAGTTTTGACAGAAATAAAGTAAACCAAAACAGGGGATGATTTCTTTTTCACAGGCTGGCTGTAAACTGCAGACTTCCCATTGCTACTTCATGAGCAGCTTGCCTCTCCACACAACAGTATGGGGGCAAGATAAAGAGCTGGGACAGTTATCTCATCTTGCTTTCCTATCAGTCAGAGCCCTCTCTGCCTGCTCACGATTGCTGCCTCTCCTGCTGAGCCCTGAATCTGGAGTCTGATTGGGAAGACTTAGGCTGTGTGCTGATGTTAGTGGGTTTCTGTGTTTGCCTCACATTTATATTGCAAGTGGACCACCAACCATCACTCAAATGTGCTTTTTTGGGGGGTTATAACTGGCCTTGATCTGTCCTGCTTCTAGTGCCATGAGATCCTAACCCAGGGTTTACACCTGAGTGTCAGAGGACAGTCCAGTACAGCAATAGGCTAAGTAAGACAAGCCTACAGAGTGAAAAATAGAATTCCTATCTTTATAGAGTTATTTCAGGGGTGAAATGACTAGCTGAACTCTTGTGATGGAGCCACGTGCTGGCTGGCCAGTGCTCCCTCTCTTGGTTATAATACTGCACATTGAGCATCACTGCACTACCTGTGACTTCTGCTCTTCTTACACTTCCAGCCTGGTGCAGCCACACCTTTGTTGGGCATATAACTATGGAAAAGAATCCAGTGCATGAAGAGCAACAGAACTGCAAAAAACACAACCTTGCTATCTTTAGCTAGCCTGAGTATTTTAAGAAAAGTTTTCCTGTGGTGACATCAAAGTTCTGCAGGCAGTTTGTGTCAGGGAAATGCATGCTGCTGTTTTAATGCAAATCTAATTGCATTGCTTAGCAAGTCCTTGTCCAAGGATGACTGCCTCAACTCTTCAGCAGCTCTAACTTCTGGGAGTAATTCAGAGAACCTGCTACTGCTGCTTGAGTGAGGAGGCTTCCTGCTGCATAACTGGCATTCAGACACTATAGTTACACCCTGATGTGAATAAAAATTTATGACAAGAACTAATAAAACTGTAGGCTCCCACGGAGGGTGAAAAGATGGTTAGAGTCCCTGGCAAGTGCCAAAGGAAGTCAGAAGTGATGCTAGCAGAGGCTGGTTTGAAAAGGCAACAGGTACCGCTTCTGACTCCTACTAGCTCTACAAAAAATATTTTGAGTATTATGTATATCCAAATACTGTTTCACATGCTGGAAATTATTTGTGCCAGTACAGTTATTTGGCCATGAACAGCACTGCAAGATGTGTATGAATATTGGTTGTTGCATATGGAAGGCTGAATAGAAAGAACAAGCACAGCTGGCAGTGCTGAAGTGTATGTGCTACATTTGTACCATCCTTGCAGCTGCATGCTACCTTTCAGGATTATTTAATTTCTTGTAGTTGGTAAAAGGAAAAAAAAATGGGATGCATGCTGGTATGAGATGTTGTAACTGCAGCAATGACTGCCAAAGTTTGTTGTTTTGGGGTTCTTTGGATTTTTTTGGTAACATGATTGAATAAAAGAATGAAAATATGTACCTAATGGACCATGTGTTCCGCAGTTCTTTCTGCTTGGTTGGTTTATAAAAACAGGAAAGACAGGGAGCTTGAAGAATTTTTATAATTTGCTAATCTGGAGATTCGTTTAGCTGAACTGAAGATCTGTGATAGCAAAGACATTTCCAAAGTATATCACAGAGACCTGGATTTGTACCAAGTTCTATTTGTAAACTCCAGTGAAACTTCAGAAATTGCTAAATAGAAGTTTGCTTGTGCCTGTTAGTAAGAGCAGAGCTTTTAATAGCCCAGTTTTCAGTGGTTCTGATAAAATGCATGGTTTTTGCTATGCTGAAATGATAAGCATACCAAAATAATCTTCTAAATTAACTGATTGCATTTTGTATTACTTATGTTCTGCATCCACTTATGATCTTTATTTTAAGTTCAAGGTAATCAAGGTAGTCACACAACTAATGGAGCAACAAATATCTTTTCTTCCCAAGAAGTGTTTCCCCTGTTTACATACCAAAAACCTTTGATCACACATCCTGTTGAAGGCCACTACTGCACAAGGCACCTGCTTCAGTTGTTGAACAGACTCATATCTGAACAGGTCAAAGAGTTCTAGTGCAGGAAGCTGTTCTGACATTTTCCTTGGCAAACCATTTATCTCACAAGCATAAATAAGTTAGTGCTACTTTTTGGAGCATTCAGGAAGATAAAGAAAATGAAGAGACCTGAGTCAATCAAATATATGTCAGTGTTAAAATAGTATGATACAATAACACAAAATCTCCATGACTTCATGTGTTCTTCTCTCTGCCAACTGACTGGCTTGTGAGGGTTCACTGTTCTTCAGGGTCTTATCCTAAAAACATGTTTTCTGTTTAAAAATCAATCAACAAACCTTAAATACTTGTGGATTCTCAATCTGAAATTTCCTACCTGATTTCTATTTGCCTGTATTTCCCAGTGGGAACATATAAAGAGGGAGTCCACTTCTTTGAGGAAACACTTTGCTGTTAGAGGAGCCAGCTGTGTGCCTCACAGATATTAAGTGGCTTCATCACTGAATTTTCTGTTTATTTCCAAAATTAGATCAGGTTGAATATGTCTAAAATATGAAGAAGTAAAGGGGCCTGAGGGGGAGTATAGGTGGCAGGAGAATAGAATGTGCCCTTGCACAGCAGGACTACAGGAAATCCAGAAATTGGGATCCAGTGTTCTAAATCCAGGGCACTGGCTTTTGCATGGTGATTGAAGGATCAATCCTGGAACTTGGGGAGAGAGGTCATAAAGAGCAGGCAGGTCTCTCAGCTCTCAGATAATGGAGACTCTCTTAAATAAAGCACTGAAATTGTTTGCAAAGGCTTTCACCAGTAATTGCAGCTGTTCCGTTGGCTGCACAAATGAACTGCTCTGTCCTGTCTGTACCCTTAGGTCTTCACTGGTATCTAGCAGCTGATGAGATAATTTTGATTTTTAAGGAGTCATTCTGTAGTTAAGGAAAAACTGTCTGCAGGATCTATGTAGGCACAGGGGCAAACAATGACATTTTACTGTGTTTGCAAGCAAGCCCATTGTCATCCTGTGGTGTAAAGTCGGGAAGACAGCCTTGTTTTTCAGTGTGTGAAGACAGTGCTGAGGCATGATTGCTCTCTTTTGTTGGCAATGGAGAGAAGAAAGAAAGGTCTGAAACCCAAATTGCTGGTTTGGTCCCTGCAGCCTGCTTTCCCATGATTTTCGTAGTGAGTTGTTTGCTTTGCCAACAATGTAACACACAGAGAAGTACTGTTTCCTGGAGACAGTGTATATAACCTGTAGATCCATCACTATCATCACCACTGTCAAAAAACCTGAAAACACCACAGCACTGTACTGCTCTGAAGCAAAACTTTTGCCAAGGTTTAATTTGAGTGGAGTTGTAACGACACAACAGCTGCTGAGAGCATAAATATGGGCTGCTGAAGTCTTACCTAAGCTAGCAAAGCTGTACACCACAGCAGATACCTCAGCTTCACAATCTGGAAGCAAAAATGCCAAGTTCATTTAACTTAATGTGGGAGGAATGCTTCCTAAACTTAGGCATCCATAAAATGTGTCTGAGAATTTCTGTGTTTATGCAAGCTGTAAAATATCTCCAAATGACTGAGATGCATTTCAGGTGAGGCAGTCAGTTTGGAACCATGAGTCCTGGATTGCCTCTACTGGCTTCTGGAGCTAGGATCTCAGCTTAAGGACACCTAAGAAACTGTAGTTTGAATTAGCTTGGGTTGTTAGTTTGGTCCAATTGGAGTTGGAGGACTGAAAGGGCATCAGAAGAAAGGAGAGGGTGATGGTGTGAAGCAGAAGCCCTGTTTGGGCTGGAAGAGGATGTGAAAGAGGAGGCAGAAAGAGAAAGGAGGTTGGCTGCTGGGGTACTGGAACAGAGGAAACACAGCACACTGTCTGATTTCTGTATCATAAATATATCCTATAAAATCAAAGTGCCTGCTTTGTAGTGCTGAAATACTTTCTTCCTCCCTCAGAGCTGCTGTGTTTGTGCAGAAAAGGCCACAATAGGAACAGCCAAGTTTTCAGTTGTCCAAACAAATGAGAAAGTTTCAAATTGTTCTTTTAACAGCATGTTTCTTACAAAACATCCAATGCAGCCAGATGGTATCACTAAAACCAAATAATACAGTTGGGCATAAAGCCAGAGGTTTTGCTACAGTTCTGGTTTATCTAGAACAACAATAGATGTATCAGAGCAGAGAGAACTGAAATACTCTGCCACTGGGATATGTGGTCATTAATAGCTCTTTAATTAGTACTTGCTGAAAAGCTGACGTACTGGGTGTTCCCAGTAAGTGCCATTGCTGGTGTGGCAGAAACTGGGATCTGGGTTCCTAGCTGAACTCTTTCACCAGGTCCCCAGCTGCTTAGCAAATGTACCTCTAATGTGCCTCTAATGCTGGTACTGCTCTGCATTCTTAACTGTGTCTCACGTGGGGATAAAATGGTTCTGCAAAGGCTTTGTCTGCCCTACCTGTCCCTCCCAGGGGATTTTAGAAGAGATTTTCTCACTAGCACAGTGGTGTGAGCAGTGAGTTGTGTGCTGTACCTATGCTTTTAAGTCTGCGCTGGGATTAGCTTCTTAAAATCACCCCTATAGACTCCACTAAAAATAAACCACTGCTCTGCTCAGTTTTGGAGACTTTCAGATCCTGGATTCTGGTCTAATTTTATAGGATGGCTACTCTCTAATTAAGGAGAGCTTTCTGTGGATCAGAAACTGTGCCATGTCTAACTCCAGTATGAATGAGAGATATTAGCTCTTTGCCCAGCAAGTGTTAAATAACTCCTTTTCGTGTATTAAAAAAAAAGATGAACTAGAATTTGGTGTCTATGCTGTGAAAAAGAGAACAGCTTTGCCTGGGTGTAGTTGACTTTTTCCACTGTCATGACAGACTTTCTTCCATGAGAAATTTCAAACTTTATTAATGAGTCCACTGGTGTTGGACAAACCCTGACTTGAAGATGCATCAAATATCATCTCCATCGATAAAAGGCTGACATGAGTGTTTCAAGTGGCAACTTCACTTGGTATGGCTTAGGAGAAATATTACAAATCCTACAAATCTTTCTATATTTACCCTGATTTCTTCTACAGTTCCATCTCATATCTGTTCCATGGCTCTAAGGTAACTCAGGATTACCATATGGAGTCTCAGGCTGAATGAATCAGCAAGTCCCATGTTTACACTCTCCTAAACCTCTTGCAGTTTTTATATATGTGTAAAGAAAATGTACAGTTTTGGAAGAAAACATAAATGTTATCTGTATGTCTCAGAAGGACAAAATCTTACTGCTTTGAGGAATCTTGGCATTTTCAAGTAGCTGCAAATGATCCAGAGGGAGGGAGAGGAAGTAACTTGCCTCCTTCTGCTTTGTGTGCTTTTTGTTTTTTGTTGGTTTTTTTTTTTTTTGTGTGGAATTCTCAGCACTTAAGCAGGATGAACTGAAAGAAAACTCAGCCTTGCAAGTGCTGTTAGCAGCTTCAAGGGACTCCTACCTGTTGGTGTAACATTAAGCTGTAAGGTCACAGTTTTTAAACAGTAGAAATGAAACAGCCCTTGCAATTCCAGAAGTAAGAGAAGAGACAGAGACTGATGTTGGGGGATGGAGAGGCTGGACTGCATTTAGAGGAAAGACTGTAGGTGTTTTACTTCAAGCCAGATCTGGAGCAGCAATTAATCCAGACAGCATGATCTGGGCAGCTCCATTAATTTACTGTGTGATGAGCTGGAAGAAGGTGAAGAGCTTAGGGCACTCCTCTAGGTTTTCTGGTAAATATTTGGCTAAGCTAATTTTAAATTGTTTTTTAGGTTGGTTTTTTTTTTTGGTTTTTTTTCTGGTTGGTGTTCTGGTTTCTGTAGAAGTGCCTGCAAGTGCTGGCAGCCAGCATCATCTAGATCAGCCTTTGGCTGGTCCAGGACAGCAGGGATTTACCACCTTTGCATCCTCCAGATCTTTCCATGCTTTCCACGAGCTTGGCTTTCTGACTTGCAGCCAAATCTTCATCTCTCTGCAACTGTCTGTTTTTTGGGAATGCTACCAAACACCATCACCTGTCAGAGCAGTAGAGACTGAGCTGGTGCAACCCCTGATGTACATCAGCAGGGTGCTGGGATTCAAGGGTGGGGACAAGCCAAGAGGACAGCTGTGAATCTCCTCTTGGCAGGAGCTGTGCCCATGTATTCTCTAATACTGTGGGTTTGCTGTCACAGGACTGCAAACTAATGCCCTAAAAAAGCAAGTAAGTGTTGTACAGATTAAAATAAAAATGCAGTCTAATCAGGAGCCATTACTGCATGAAATGTGCTTGACTTTGTACAGCTTGCAAGGGAGCAAGTGAGAACACTATTTAAGGTAACACCACATGGAGTTTCTCAGGATGATTCCAGTTCCCTACTCACCAGCATATTTTTTATCAGATCTTTTGTTCATACACTTCCCTGACTTTCCTCTCTTTGTATTCTTATAGACTGCTCTGTTGTCCATATCCATATCCACACCTGCTTGCTGTCTCTCTGCATCTACTAGTGATGATGATACTGATTTAGGCCTCATACTGTTGCTTTGTTATGGGAACAACTTTATTTTTCCTTACAAATTAAAGAGACAGAAAGTGCCCCATCCTTGTCTAGTCCTTCCTGTGTAAGGTAAGCTACAAAATCCTGTCTTTTCTCAAGATAGGAGGAGTTTTTCTTTGGTTTTAGTGAAGCAAAGACTGTCTATCTAGTGTTTAACAGTAGCAGTTAGTGATATTAAATTAAAATAATACAGAATCTGACGTTTCAATACGAGAACATGAACTGGCTTTAAAACCAGAGCAATTGTTCATTTTTAAGAGCTAAGATGAATACGTGGTAGCTTTCTGATGGAAGTTCATCTTGGATAAATAATTTGAAAGTGCTTCAGTTGTTTAACACAATCTTTCTTGAATTTTGACAGTTATTCTCACATACTGGAGAATGGGAATAACTTCAGAGTTGCTATGAGGTCATGTATTCCTAGGATTTTGTAGCAGAAGATGAAGATTCTCTCCTTCAGTTCAGCACTATGATCAACCCCTATCTGCTTCCACTTGTACACGAGGACCATATCACAGAATCATATCCTTGCCAGGTATTTCATAATCAAGGAGTGAAATCCTATTGCTTCATTACAAAGACCAAAAGGGAAGGTGTGTATATGTACAACCTTTGCCTGGCAACACTAAAGTCACAATTGCATAGGGGTATTAGGACAGGTTTTAGTCACTGCATTTTTCCATCATGAGTCTAACAGGTCTTTCCAGTACCTGTAATTGCTATCAAAATGTCTCAGAGCAGTGTAATCTTGTTTTTTAAAATCAACGACCAATGAAGTAACTTTCGACTTCTAGTCCACTCACCAGAAAATTCCCTAACAAAATATGAAGAAGGAGCTGGAGACAAGTGACCCTGGAATAGTCTCTTCAGTGTCCTGTCCTTTGGCTTTCACCAAAGGGGGTATGTAAGGCAGTAGAACAACCCATTCCTCTGGCCGCACCTCCCTCCACCCCTTGTACTCTCAGGACAAGGAGGTTTTGTTTGAATTTCAAATACTCTCATATTACTTGCTACCAAGTCAAGTGAAGGACAGAGAGGGGAAAGGTTTCCTTTATAAACAGTAAGGAAAAGAGTGTGTCTGAGAAGATGGAAGTACTGAGATGCAAGTATTTAAGTTCATGGTCACAATATGTTAGCTGACCCTGTGACAAACTCTCTGCTCCATACACTCATCACTAAATTGCCTGGGTTTTACTTGGTACTTTCAATCACCTAGACAGGTAGAGGCAAATCCATTTTGGAACTGTGTTGCCTGCTTAATAACTGAACTATAATTCAAGCTCTATTTTTCATCACCACAAAAGCTTTCAACATCTCACAGTGAAAAAAACCCCTAGGATGCTGAAACGCCAGTAAAATACTCCTAGAGAATGAAGCATGTGTGATGTTGCATGACAGTGTAAGGGCTTAGGCCATGGAAATTCTTAAAATGTCACAGAGTTGGTAATTTTGGTAATACAAAGAGTTGGTAAAACAGTGCAACATCTCTGTGTTGTTCGGTCTTTAACGATGGAACATGGGATACTTCAGCAATGCTGTTCAAACCAGCTAAAAATTTAAAACTTGAAAGTAGTAGAAAATACACCAATATGAAGAAATGGGTCTGCTGTCAATAGCACTCTCAGTACATCTGAGCAGAATAAGGCAGTAGTACATGGTGCTGAGCTAACCAGCCCTGAGCTGCTATGGGCAGTGCAGGAGTAAGTTGGCTGCTTTTGCTCTCTTAAGACACTTCTGTTCCTGACAGCTTCTGATGTTACCTGTCTGTGTGAGATTGTTTCAGATTTCTCCAACACCACCAGAGTCATGAAGTCAGGCCTTGGCATTATGATGTTTCTTACTCTGATAGCTATGTTGAAAATGTCAAAAGCATGAAAAACAACAAAGCAGGACCACATTGGAGATCCATTATTTAACTTTGCATTCCTCTGGCAATTCACACTTAGAGATTCAACATCCCCTTCTGGCCCTCCAAATAATAATTTGATGCTTTCCAAATCCTTCCCTTCTTATTCCTTCCATGCTGTGAAATCCAAAGATCATGTTTTAGTACTCTGCTTCAGATGGTCTTTGGAAGAAAACTTGTCTGGCTTTCTGACAGTTGCCAATTGACCTGGTGACAGGGATTTCAGTGATGTGGCAGTTCTGCCACACATTACATCCTCTGCCTGTCATTTATCTCACAGATGTCAGTGATAAGATACTTTTCTCTATAAAAGAGATCAGCTAAAAGTTTGGAAAAGTTAGGGAGGGTTGTCTCTTACCACAGTTAAATAATGTTTATTACTAGAAAAAGGAGATACTTGTGCTTCTTCCACACCACTGTGAACTGATGTTTAACTTAGCTTCCTTGCTCCCAGCAACAAAATTAGAGAATGTCCTTACATAACAAGGTTTTCTGTGGCTTAAAGTAAATTTAAGAAGAAAAACTAAGTCTTGGTAAAGTGCTTCACATGCCTCTCAAATTTTGAGTTCACCTCTTCTGCTTCTCTTGTTTAGGAATTTAATCCTATACACCATCTTGCCCATACTGAACACTGTATGAGACCTGCCCTATACAGCAGGAGGGTAAGCTGTGCAGTAGGAGTTAAAAATGAACCCAAAATGAACCATTTCTAAGGCAGCTGAATGGGACCTTTTTTGTTGTTGTTGTTGTTGGTTTGTTTTTTTTTCTTTATATCGATTCTCTCATAAGTATCAGCATTTGTTCACAGAGTTTTTAAGTTCTTCCATATTTGTGTGCTAAAAATAAGAATTGTTTTTGAATAATTGTAAACAATTTTACACTCTGTTGATGTTGGCATACTTCCAAAGCTGTACAGGTGGCCAGAGAGAGGCCATTTCATCTACAGCAATTTATCATCTGCTTCCACACTGTGTCCACACGTTTGTCTCACAAGCCCACAAAACCAGGGAACAAGCTGACCTGAACTCTTAGGCATTTTTTTTCCTGCTAGCCTTGCTTGAGAGGACACCTTCTGTAGGTCAGGCAAATAGAGAAGGGGAGACTCTATTTTTGACTTTTAAATCATCATTCTAATTCATCCTCTGTTCTGCTTTACCAGAGAAACTCTGCTCTGATTTATACCAGAAGAGCATAAATTGATTTAAAGGACTTAACATTATGTATTTAGCCTTCAAAGACCTTTAAAAGTGTTAATGGAGTATAAATCCTCTACTGCTTTTTAGGGTTAGGATGATAATGAACCCATGTGTGAATTGAGTTGCAAATCCCTGAGCCTTTTTTATTTTAATCTGTAACTTGTTCAGGAATTTCTCTGCCAAATGTTTGTATTGTGTTATTCTTTAGCCATTTTAACACTTTCTATTCCACGACTAATAGCAAATACCTTGGAAGGTCGAACTGTTTTTTGTTTGTTTGAGGGATTTTGTCCTCACTTTTTTAATTTTACTTCTTAAAGTTTGAGTCACTCATTTTTATGTTTGAGTTGTAAAAAAAGCCAATGGTTCTGTGGAGGTTTTTTTTAGTAATCTGACCAGATGATAACGTAACATACAGCTTCCAACACCTTTTTTTAAAGAATATTGTCTTTAGTCATAGGATCTATCTGGTTCTGTAAATTTTTGACTCCTTTAAAATCAGTGCCCTGGTACATTCATGACTTCAGCCTTGTTCTTCTTGTACACATTGTGTATAAAGACCCCTGAGCAGAGCTGGCAGTGCTCCTGCCTAAGTAAGCTGGGTTTCAGAGTGTCAGGCCTCACTGCGACTACAAGATTTTAAAACAAAATGTTGCATACGAAAAGGTTCTTACATGTCACTTACATGCTGTAACACCCTACTCCATCAACATATAAAACTCTTAGAACAGATGTGCCACGGTGACATTACAAATGGCATTAGAAATTACTACCTAAACAGTAAGCATTCAAACCTGAAAATGACCACCACCATATAGATATACAAGAAATAACTGCTTGTCAGAAATAGCTTTTCTGTCAGCATTTTGGTACTTTGAGTAGCAGTGAGAGCAGGTTCAAACTTCCTGTCAGAGGCTGGTGCAGACAAGTCAGCCAGTCAAAATAATGCTGAAAATCCACTGCATATACACAGCTTTCCTACAGGAGAAGTCAGAATCCCAAGGGAATGTATGACTTTTGTATATCCTCTCCTACTTTGCTCAACAGAGTGGTATGTCTTGGAAAAGAAGACACTTTGGGAAAGGTGGATGCTGAAATATTCTGCTTGGTCAGAAAACTTGTTGGGGAAAGGAGAAACAAGTGAATGAGGACTGATGAACTGTTTGCTACTGGTAGTATTGTTTCCTTCTGCATGTGAGGAGCCCTCAGAGAGGGGACTTTTTCCCCATAAGAATTTAAGTGAGCTCCAGAACACACTGCTACATACACTGAATCTATTCTATTGATTTACACATTACTGGAACAGGTATCTGTTGGGTGCTTCTGCTCTAACTGAAGACCCAGTGTCAGCATTACCCTTTGGCAGGGCTTATTCCACTCCACTGACTCTTGGTACACAAGCTTCAACTAAATTAAATCCCTGAAACTGTATGCATCCATTCCCTTTGTAAAAATGTACAGGACATTGAAAGCAGTAAGAGGTCTCTCTTTCAGTGACTAGTGCATATTTTCCTGTAAGTGACAAGCATTCTAAAAATACTTGAAGTGCATAAGTTAATTATAGCCTTCAGATTATAAGATAACTTAAAAAAATAGCAAAATCTATTTACAGTAACACCAAATACAATGTTCTTTTCTTGTTTCTTTGTTAGATACTTCAGCCACTAGGTTTCAAGTGCTGAATGTTCTTATGTCTCTGGCTGCACATGTTAAAGGCATTCCTATAAGTTATTTAGTGGTAGAATATTCTAAACACCTCTCTTGTTTGAGTTTATGCACACTCATATTTAGTGAAGTAAGCATGGAAATGGATTCCACTCTTGTATAAACTAAGCCCATAATAATTCATACATGTAATGCTTCAGATTTGAATAACCTCAACATGAAATAAGAGCTGCTGATCTCCTTTGGTGCTCCTTCTGCATATGGTTATTACAATTTTCTTCTTGGCATGTATGAAATGGGAACTTGGTAAGGTCTGTAGGCAACCTCATACCTAACCATTGTACCTATTTGTAAGGGTTTATACCCTTTTATCCTTCTTTTTATAAAGTTCTGTCTGCTGTACCTGAATGTTTTGATTATCCATATGAATATTCAACCCTGTTTTGATCCTGTTCAGTTGCTATCTAGCCTCAAAGGCACCCTGTAGCTGTATTCTACAGCATAATTATGAGTTGTGAGAGTTTTGAAAAAGTTTTTTTCTAATATTTTCCAACAAAACCAAACCTGTGCAGAGTTTGGCTATTAATTTAGGCTCCAGACATCTGTAACAAGTTCATGAAAGCACAAGGAGTAAAAAAGCTGTCCTGTACTGTTGGTGCTCCTTTGTGATAATGCAAGACCAGATGGTCTGGCAACAGAATGATACAAAGTATCTTTGAAATCACCTTAACACCCTCTGTTACTTGCAGGTAACTGAAGTCAACTGCAAAAGTAGGTTTAGGATGGAGTTAAAACTGAGATGCTTTCTGTTCAGTTAATACCCTCCAAATGACTGAGCTAATATCTGACTGACAGCCATGCTTCATATTTAAAATCCTTGTCATTTGAGGGATATTGTTTTAATAAAGAACCACAGTTTTAAGTATATACTGAATTTAAACTTGGCCTGATGACAGAACTTAAGAATTTTCATGCAGGCTTGGAATGCTGTCTGTTCACTGGAACACTTCAAATGTCAGTGTTAAGGAAGTGCACAGAAGAGAGACAACTTGAAGGGTCCGATTCTGCCTCACCCACTGTACCACAAACTAGCAAAGTGCTAGCTGCAGCAGTGGCTGTCCTCTAGAGTAAGGTGTCTTGTATCTTACAGTACCTTTTCTCCCCTCCCTCATATTAATAGCTGTTGAAAAACTAAATTTGATTCAATGCACATTTCCCAATCCCTGGGGCATCTACAGCACCTCTTCTGGAGAGATGCAACTTCATGTATTCAGAAAGCATTTGCAGATTCCATTTTAGCAGCTGTTTTTCCAAGATACAAAGGAAGGGACTGAGGGCCATGATCTAGAAATGTGCCCAGAACACTTGCTTTCTTCCTAGGACCTGTAATGGGAATTAGTGAGGCTGTTCTGGTCCCTTCCCAGAAACTCTACTCCTTTTTTCACCCCACTGGATTACGAAGGAAAAACCTAACTGATTCCTGCAGCTGGTTCAGCATTGCCCTCTCCCAGGCTGTAAAACAACACCAGCATGTTGTGTCTCAGGCATCCTGCTGACACTACTCTGCTTATCTACCCACACTAATATTGACATACCAATGCTTCTCCTTTATTCTGTGGTAACCCTTGCTCTTTAGACACATACAATTCAGTGCAGATCCCTCAGTAGAATTGGGACTTGCAGGTTTCAGTCATGTACTGACCCTCCCCTGGGATCCTAAGGTGAATTTAAAGGTCATGACCAGGTAAGAGGTCACTGCAAGGCATGTTCCTGCAAAGCACCCATTGTCTCATCAATGATTTTGGGACTTCAGGGTTGGTTTTTATCTAATTTTGGAACAACAGAAAATTTAAATTTCAAAGTGTGTTTGCAAGGCTTGGGGAGAAAAGCTGAAATGTTTCACTTTGAATTTGTAAATGTAAAAATCCTTTTTTAAATAATGCTGGAGTTCAAAATAAGGCTTTGAAAAAGAACAACAAACTTCCGAACTTCCATTTTAAATGAAGCTTAACTGATATGAATGTCTTTTTTCTTTTTTAAAAAAAACAAAAAACTATCACTGTTCAAAATTGGCAGGGACCTGTATTTTTTCCAGTACAAACCTTCTGTTAAAGTTTGAGTGATGGGAGGCAATCTGAGCTGTAACCCCCTTTATGGTGAATCCTGCTCTCCTTTAAGGAAGTTTATTACTTCCTATCTCTCTCTGCACACCTGTCTTGGGTACTTTGAGCCATGAGCCCCAGCTGCTACAGGCTGGCTCAGCTCCCCAGGCACCAGCTCACTCCTTACCACCTGAAGCTGTAGTTCAGCAGCTTGATTTCTAAGTTAGAAACCTGTTTACCAGCTGAAACCTGGAGATGGCCCTGGGCCAAAAGAGATTCACAACAACTTTAAGCTCTGACCCTAGGAATTACATCTAAATAGCAGTGACCCTATGATAACAAGGTGGGGACAGAAAATATTGCTGAAGTGTCAGTGGAATTTTATTCATTTTAGTTCTCTAATGAGAAGCTATGAACCGAATGTAATTTCATCTATGTACCTCCATTAATGAGAAGTCTTTTTCTTCTTGTGGTAGAAGATATACATATTAGTACTTGAAAATGTAAGCAGTGAAGATTTGAAGCTGCTTATTTTCTTATAAAGATGCATGCTTAAACAGTATTTAGTCCTAAGGATCACAGTTGTTTTTAGAAACAGTATTTTACAGCTTCACAGAGACAGCAAGCTAATGAACTGGCTAGGGGAGGGTTGTAGAACAAGTAATACCTCTTCCTGGGTGAAATCTATTGCATGTTAACCTTTTGCATGAGCCAAGCCTCTCAGTATAGTAAACAATTCACAAATGGTACCCAGAGTGCAGGTTCAGCACAGAAGCAAGTTATGATTGATTTACCATTATTGCCATTATATCTCTTGTGCTTTGAGGCCCATACCATACCCCTACCACTTGTACTTTGACTGTAATTTTAATAGTTTAATAGTAAACTCATTTGTAAAACCTGAGATCTCACTTTCCCCTTTGTATATTTTACTGTACCAATACAAGGGATTTTGGCCAATCTGCCTTAAGATTCCTTTTAAATCTGTAATTTCAGAAACTTTTCTACTGTGATATATAAGGATATACATCCAGTACTATCCTACATACCCAAGCTTTCAAAAATTAGTAAAGAACTACAAATTAATAAAATCCAGGCATTTTTTTGTTTGTTTTTAAGCCAAACAGTGTGTTTTTAATTTGGTTTCTGTAGTTTTGAGTCTTCACAACACCCTTTGCCTGTGTTTCTCTCAGCTCTAATCCCTGAATTCCCTTTCAAGTATTTACAAGACTTCAGAACTGAGAACTGCAAGATTCTTGAGCTGGCAATATTAAAATCTGAGTACCCATCTTAGCAGGCTAATCTGTAATTTATTTGGTAGCAAGGCTCTGTCACTTAAAATATAGTGACTCTGAGTGTTTGAGTATCTGTGGTCAGGCTAAAAATGAACAAATAGAACTCCTGTGAATTTGCTTACCACAATGAAGACAATTAAGGAAAACCTGCGAAAAAAGTGCCAATCCACAATTTTTACTCTTTTACCTAGATAGTTCCCCTAGCAACAGAACATTACTATATGTTATTTCATTTGAAGGTGTTTACAGAATACTTTTTTTTTAAAATCCTATTTAAATAATGAAACCAGCTAAGAGATCAGAGGAAAAGGCTGTAATTGTTAATGCAAGATTGGGTGTGTCTATGTTCCTGCCAATTATAATTATAATATGGTTGCTGTTTTCAAGAAGGTTGGTTTCAATTGGTTTGGATGACAGCAAACAGAAAGGGTTCTTCTGACTGTGAAATCAGTAAATAACACATATGGCTACAAATCACACTAGCTTTGATGTCATTAGCTACAGTTTCACTGACTTGCAACTGAGAAACCCACTTCAGAGAGGATTTGGCCCTTCAGAACATTGGAGAAGCTGATTATTTGTTGTCTTACCCACTGGCAGTCACCATCTGGTGCACTGGCACCTTGTTGTGCTTTAAATGTGACTGTAACATCACACAGGTGTAAGGAAAGCAGGAAAAAAACCCCACAATGAATCAGGACCATGAAGTACTGTTGGGAATTACTTGGTTTACAGTGTACAAACAGATTGTTCTTTCAGCTTGAGAAAGAGAATGTGGCTCCCTCGGTATTTGGCTAAGCTTGATCAGACTTTCTGATTGGGTCTGTACCTCACAGGAATACACACAAAATCTGGAGTAATTCTTAAGGTGCTCTGTGTACAATTTGAAAGGCAGATGAACTCTTGTTAGTGTGCCCTTCTAGCTCTTGCAGTCTCTTTCAGTAACACCCTGGTTAAAAACTATTCTTTTCTTTTAAACTAGAGTGGTATGAACGCATCACTCCCTGAGGAAAAATTTCGACTGACTCTCTGAAATAGAGCAGGGTTTTTATTCTGCAGAGGATTGGCAACAGAGAATAATTCTTAATCGAATTATCCAGGAATTCCTTGAACTTTTCAGCTAAAACAGGCCTAGGAGCTACTGCAAATATGAGTCTGTTTAATTATACTAACTTAAATAATTTTTTTATTTCTGTTACTGATAAAAGGAAGTCTTTAAAGAATTAATTTTGAGATTAACCCCTTGGACCTGCACAAGAGGGCACTGACCAATCTTTCTGATGCAAGCAGCAAGTTGCTTTGATCAGTTCTTTTATCTGCTCCTTTAATCAGTTTGCAGTTCTTTCCAATTTATCTACCAATCAATTTACCTAGCAGTCACAAGGCACTTTTCAAAAATAGATTTCTTTAAGTTTCAGAATGCCTTCAATAATCAACTGTTAATGGAGATGTTTTTGGAAACAGGTGCACGGCAGAAGCAACTATAGGTGTCAGTTCTGCTGCTGCCTAAAGAAGAATGCTGTGATTGCCTCAGCAGCAAAAGAAATCTTATGTTGATTTGGCTAGAAGAGACCCAAAAAGCACACAAAACCGGAGAGGTGGGTAGGGTGGAGCACCTTTATCCACAGCTGGTGGTATATCCTGTGCAGATGGAGACTGTCACTTGGAACCTAAATGGTGCAGGGGCTTTTTCAACTGCCACCAACCAAGTATGAGGGAAGCATGAAAGTGTCTTAGCTATTCAATCTCTGATTCAGAAAGGTTAACATTTACATTTTCAAATAGTATTTATATGAATGAAACAGAATTTATATGGCTGTAGTTCTCCCTAGAATTTTTATGCTGCTGGCATTTTTTTCCTGCTAAATGCTTTGTGCATTGTGGTGTGGAAGTTGTTCCAGATGAGTTTCACTTACCACTTGTGATGTATCTTTAACTGTGCTTCCTTCACAGGGCTGTTACTCCGACTGCCTGGCACACAGACTGCAAAATTCTGGTTTCATGAAATCTGGAGTCAGGGACAGCATCTTGGCTCATGTAATTCAGCTACAGTTCCACTGAAACCTAAATGAGAATGTTTAAATAAATACACATTTAAAAATATGCTGCCTCTGCCCACTACAGGGATATACAAGACATTTTCTAACAAGGTACAGAATAACCTAGGCATAGCACAAATCTCTCCTGAGCTGGGAGCTGCTACTATGTGGCTGTTGTTCTGCAGCATGAGGATTTCTATCTCAAACACTTGAGTCACAGCTTCTAGGAATAAACCTGTGACCAGCCACAATTTTCTCTGTTAAAAAAGATGCAGGAAATAACGCGTTTGGGTTTTTTGGTTTTTGTGTGGGTTTTTTTTTCCCTTTTTTTGTGGCACAAGGTAGACTACAGACACAAATGTGTGCTTCAGCCTGGGGGAGGGAAGGGGCCCAAGAGCAGCATGTTTGCCTAACAGGCTGCCAACGAGAGGCTCATTCCAAGGTCCAGGTGCCTCGACCTCGCTGACACCCTCAGTGTGGTCTGCGTGGTGTGGCCCTACCTGCCCGTGCTCCTGAACCTTGGCCTCCACCTATCCCACCTGGCATTCCATAGGGCCAGACCGGTGTGTGTTCAGGAGAGACCCTGCACCTCCACGGGTGCCTCTGTGACCCCCCCAGTCCCCGGGGAGCCAGCAGAAATATCGCAGCCTCCCCCTTTGCCCTCCCGTGGGGGGCTTCTCTTTTTCTGTCGTGACAAAGGGCGATGTCGTGCGGCCATCCCCGGGCCGGCAGGTCCAGCCCGGCATTCCCACAAAGCTGGAGGGGCTGAGAGGTGGGAGGGATGGCTGCGGGGAAGAGGTGCCCGCCCTGCCCTGCCCGGCGCTGCCGCCCGCCCCCTCCTCTCCCCACAACGCCCCCCGGGGAGGGGCTGAGTCCTGCGGGAGCAGCTCCCGCCCCGCCGAACCCCGGGAGCGCGGGCAGAGGCGGAGAGAGACGAAGGGGCTGCCCGGGCAGGACTCACCGGCTCCCGCGGGGCTGAAGATGGTGCCAGGCGGGGCCGAGGTCCGGGGAGCTCCGGCCGCCTTCATCGACGACGTTTTGAGGGTCTTCGGGACCAACCAGAGCCTGTCGGCCGCGCAAATCTCCGCGCTGCTGAACCGCCTGGGAGCCGGCCCGGCCCTGGGAGCCGTGGTTCCGCTGCCCCACCTGCACCACAACCAGGTACCGCGGGAGGGGAGCGGGAGGGCAGCGGGGCCGGGCGCTGCTTGGGCTCCGAGGCGGCGGTGAGGGCTGGGGTGGATGGGGACATCCAGGAGCAAGGGTGCCGAGCGTGGTGGGCAGCTCCCCGGTTGCTGACGTCTCATGGCTGGGGGGTTTCCCCACGCTGGAGAGCCGAAGGAGAGAGTAAAGTTCCCCCGAGGCGATGGGATTGGGTTTTGGGGAAAAAAGTTGCCGGTCTGCTGGTGGGGGAGAAGCTGCCCTCCATCCATCCATCCATCCATCCATCCATCCATCCATCCATCCATCCGTCCCGGAGCTGCTGTGGGGTCAGCACACCTCCCGTTGCTCAGATCCTGGACGGGCACTTCTCCTGAGTAAACAGAGAAGAAGAGCACAAGGAGTGTGAGTGAGAATCAGCTGGAGATTCCCCTCCGGGGGCTGCATAAGCAAATCTGCAGGACTTGTTAAAATACAGCTGTCATGTGGTAACTCAGACGGGGTTAGAGACATGGCTATTTGTGTAAAGAAACCTTTTCTGAAACGTCATCTTCTGTCTAAGCAGAGTGTACACCCATCAATTCATCAGCTAAAAGCTGGTTAGAAGGATGAATGATTTCCTGACTTAGTGTCATTCACTTCTCATGGAGATATTTTACTCCCTTTAATGTCTCCATACGAAACTCAGACCTCACTGCTACTTTTAAAGTCTGTGTCATTCCATCTCTCTGTGGCGACCTAGGCTTAAGTTTGTTTCCTCCAAGGGGAATTTTGAGGCTAGTGATCTTCTTATGGTCAGGAATCAGGGACATGAAGTCAGTCACAAAACTGAAGGCCAAGCAGGGGTGAGTATTTGCTCTGGTTTGGTTCAACTCCCTAAAAAAAAGAGGCATGGTTCTAGGAAACTTGACTTTTAAAAATTATTATTTTTTACATTTGTAGTAGTAGCTCTTTTGCTTGTTCTGTGAAGGCAACAATCCTTGGATAAGCTCCCTTTATTTAAGAAATGATGTCTTTACCCTCAGCAGAGGTTTAATTGGGAGTTAATGCCACTGAAATCAATGGAGTATTCATCAGTATGAGCATGGCAACACTTGCCAGTCACTGCTTTCCAATCTCACAAATTGAGACTGTTCCAACACAGTTTGTTAAAACATAAACATCCCCAGCCACACATGCTAAATAGAAATTTACAGTTATGAATATGGCTATGAGAAGGAGCATTCTTTAAAAGGGCACAGAAATGGGTAGATTCTTCAGTCCCTCAGGTTTTCCCTCTGCAAAAGCACACGTAGCCCTCGTACACAGATTTTGGCACAGCCTACAGAGGGAAAAAAAATGTAATGCTCTTTCTGCTACTGCAAATGCATGTTCCTTGTAAGTCACTTGAGGTTTAACTGAAACAAGTTTTTTTACAGGCCTGTTCTAGTTGTGTCCACTTTGAGTATCTAGGATACTTTACTAAGCTGTGTCTACTTTTTTCCCAAGCTACTTGTATTCTTTCTTAAAACTGGTCTTAGAACTGCTCCATCAGTTAGTGCTGTATGAGCAAGTGCATTTTACCTCCTGGCTTTTGCTCCCTCGTGGGCCTTAGGTCTATCAGTGGTGCTTGCAAATGCATACTCACACCAGAAACCACAAGTGACCATTTTCAAACTCTGTCATGCTTTGTGCTTACAAGTTGATAATTTAGATTATCTACCAGAAGACATAAAGTAGCCTAACCTAACTCTGTGTCTGGGAAGGCACCAGAGACCTAAGCTGTGACCAACTCTCCACAGAGAAAAGTAAAGAATTCTGGAAGAATGATTCAGTTCTTTCCCAGATAGGCTGAATCGTCCACTCTGGCTGCATAAATTTCTAACTGGAGGAGGCAACGAGGCTTATCTTAAACTTTCAGTTCTTAACTCCAGGGTCCAGAACTACTGGGATGACTCCCACACCTTTCTTCCAATCAAGATAACACACCCCTGCTCTATCAGCAACTCCCTTGTCCAAGCATGAAGCAGTTTTCAGTGGAGAGCTGGTCTGTAATGAATAGGTGATACAGCACTTCACAAACTAGCAGGAAGGAACAGGTTCTGTTGGTTTTATCCAGCATTAGTCTTTAATTTTAATGTTCAATTAATAATAACTTTGGTAAGCCTATTAAGCTCACAAGAAAAGATCCAGCAGAAGCTCCACTTGCTTAAAGATCTAAGAAGATGATGCATTTGCTTAAGAAGATCCATTTGCTTAAAGATTTTAAGAGTCTGGATGCCTAAGCCTGAACATGGATGGTTGCTTCCTGCTTTCCTTTGATTCCAGGTTGACTTAAAAAAGAAGAGGGGGAAAAAAAAAAAAAAAAAAGACTTGCAGTGATGATGATAGTGTTTGAATGTACAGTTGTATAGGCATTTATGCTAACATATGTCCTATGATATCCATGAAGATGCTCTTTTTTTTCCCTGCAAAAGGCAAACCAAACCCAATAATTTTTTTTGAGTACTGTATTGGAATTTTTTATTCAACTGATTTATGATTCAACTTTTGATTCTCCAATTCCTTATGCTTTTGGTGTCTTTTTTTCCTTTTATCATGCACTTCTATAATTCTTTTTTGTTTGTGTTTTCTTTGCTCTTAAATTTTTAACACCTTTTCTTAATATATAAGCTAAGACTTCCATCCAGAGAAATAAACAGTAAATCAAATACTGATCACAGCTGTGGAATTCCAACGCATTTTAGTCTTAATAGAATCAGAGATACAGTTAGCAATTTCAGTGTAATAAATGGTGTATTTACTCACTCTGTATTTTACATTATTAGCAAGATGTAAAAATGTTAAACTATATTGGATTTTCTGTCACTTGGTTCATTGGAGTATGATAGCTGTACATGTCTGTGCTGAAGGATTAAATTCCATGCTCAAAAGTTGGTGCCAAAAATGCATAATAGGAAGGAAAGGCATTGGAAGGAAAGCTTCTTAACTTCACCTTTATTTTGTGCTTTGATGTAGTCAATAGGTGCTAAAATCATGCTCCAATTTCCTTCTTTGACTTTTCCAGATCTATATATATGCCAGTCTAGATGTTATGACTGAGTACTGTGTCTTAATTTTAATTTTTAAACAAAACGTTTGGACAAAATGAAATTAGAATATTTATTAACATTAATGATCAGATGTAATTAGTTTTCACCTCAAGATGGATCAAGAAACCAGTAACTTTTGTGTTTCAGACAGACTCGAACCACACTAGCATCTGGTTGGATTTTTTTTTTTTTTTTTTTTTTTTTTTTTGGTAGTGCTTCAGTAGTTACAACTTCAGCTTTTTAGAAGGAGGGAGGAATTGTCTGACAGAGTGTGGCTTATGGTCTTGATCCAACTTCATGAGCTGATGTTGCCTGGCCAGTGAGAAGATAAATAAGCTTTGTTCTACCCTCTGAAGTGTCTTATTTCTACAAAATAGACATCTTTCAGCAAGAACAGCTGCCTTTAACATGTTGGGGGCGTGGGGGTGAAATCCCTGAAGTACACAAGTGCATTCAAGCAGTTTCATCTGGAGTGCTAATTGAAAGAAGAGTTGTGCCCTATCATCTGCTACTTAACTGTGCTGACTGACAGAATGGTGTCAACACATCAACATTAGATGTGTTAATTTGTTACAAGTGAGTCAAGGAAGTCGTGTCTCTATTTTGCCTTATTCAGGCTTGGGCTAAGAAAAAAAAATTATATATATATAAATAAAATCAGGTCAGATAGGTATTCATTGCATTGTTTCTTTGCTGTTGCTGCTGGGTGACCCCACTGCTCAACTCTGGCATGGGCCAGCTTAAGATTTAATCTGGGAACATCTAGAAATTGCAGTCCAGGTTGCTGCTGGGTATCCTAGTACTTCACACATGGAATGTTAGAGATAAAAGAAAGGTAGAGCAGAGATAAGAACACAGCAGAAGATCAGAAAAGCGACTGAGGCATTACAAGATGGTTGATACTGTAGCATTTTTTGGTCAATTTTCCAGTAGGAGGTCCTCTCTGCATTATCTGAGCACTTATCCCTTTCTTCCCTTCATAGGCTGCGAAGTGTCATCTGCTTTGCATTTATAAATATACTAGTATGAGAGATTCTAGGTAGCTTAGCTACCTAGAAAAAAAAAAATCCATATTGTTCAGTCATTTTTAGGAGAGCCTGACCTTCTGAGAAATAAATATCTCTTTGAATATCCTGATTGATGGTTTTTTTTTTTTAAAAGTGTTGAATGCTTTGTAATTGTGTAAATTTTACTGATCTAAGTCCTCCCCAATTTTGATGAAAGCATTAAAAAAAAAAATTTTTTTAACAGTTGAGGATGTGATCAGCTATGTAATGTATCTCTTGGAACTGATCATTAAAAAGTGGGTGACAGTCACATTACAGCCAGTTCCCTCTTCTAATCTAAGGCTTACTGAATAGCAGGGGAGAGACATGAATGCATGATACAGGATGTCACTCTCAGTCCCCCTGTTCCATGAGGCTAAATTTTCCTTCTGCAGAGATCAGCCTTCAGTCTTGTGAAATAAATAGCTTATGCCTTTTACAACACTGTGTCTATCTTAATGTATTTATCCTCCAAAGATAAATGCAGAATTTTGCAGTGGGCAAACATGAGTTACTCCAATCCAAGGCTTCAAATGGATTTAGCATTTTATTTACCCCTTTGACTGTGCTACTGAACCCATGCAAGCTTTCTTTTCAGCTCTTGTATGAATGTAGGAGTTTAATGAGGAACTGAGGTGACTTACAACAATTAATCATTTATCGGAATCATTATCCTCTGGGTTTGTCCCTGATCAAAATAATAATAGCAATTAAATACAATGCTGTTTCTTCTCTTTGCATGAAGAGCTCTTTTCTGATGGTATTTCTCAACCATTTGTTTGCATGGATCCAAATTTACAAGTCCCAAGTGTAGTGTCTGATTAATTTTCTATGTAGTCTGTTTTTACACCTACAAAGCAGTTTGTATTTTTGTGAACTATTATTAAATACTAATATATTAGTTTTTAAAATACTAGTAATCCATTCTGTATTTCTATGGACAACTATGTCTAAGATAAATTATGCTTAACTATGTTATGAATTGTCAGCTTGTCCTGGCTTGTTTTCCTAAGGGCTTTTCACTGTAGACTTCCAGAAATGGCTCACTAAGCCAGTAATACAGGAAGTCCCACACTAAAGCTATTCCTCTACCTTCGCTTTGTTTCACACTGGACATGTTAGCCATCTATTTGGCATTATTCCCCAATGCAGAGTTAACAGTAAAATGGTAAGACACATAACCAGCCTAAAAAGCTCCAGAGGTTCATGTAGTCAGGCTGCTAGACTGTATCTTCAGTGGTGATTTCTCTGTGCACTGCTTCCATTGAGATTAAGCAGAACAACAGGCTTTAAAAAACCATTTTCTGTTACTGAGCTGCATTTCTTTTACATGGGAACCTTTGATATTAAAGATGAAAGTATATGCACATTCCTTGTATGTGTTTGAGTCTTTAAGGTCTTAACAAAACCTCTACTTCCATTTAAGTTGAAGCCTTGCCAGACTGAGTCGTTAACTAGGAATGACAGAAATGTCCTGGATGTAATTTAACTGAAGTCCCTTGAATTGGCCTGCATGTTCCCTTCCTCCAAGCTAAATCAGAAATAGTCCCATTCAAATGGTATATGCATGCTTTTCACCTTTCAGTCAGTATTAGAAAAATATTTATTAACAGGTGTGGAAACAGCTCTGCCGAAGTAAATGGCTTGCAATGGCTTTGGCTTATCTCTAGAAGAGGTTTTTTTTATAAACAATAGCCTTGAATTATTGGAGGAGTGAAAAGAAAAGTTGAGAAAGTGGAAAGAGCAGAGAGTGACCATTTGTTTTGATTTTACTAAGGCTTCTGGGGCTCTGCTTCTGCATCCACACTGAGATGTGCTCCAGGAAGGGTTATGCTCTAGCTTGATGCCACATATAGAAGAAAAATGTTTGGCTTTTTTTTTCTTCCATCTTGACACTAAATATTGGTATGTGTTTGTGGTACAGCAATCAACCAGATTTGTTTACACCTAAAAAAGAAATCTTACTGATTGTTGTAGGAAATAGTGAATGTGAATAAACAGAAAGTGTTGGGTGAAAGCCTCCAGCTGTCCCTATAGAATGTTTCGTATGTTTCATTTTTCTGTAAATGTGTATTTTAATATATTCCATGGTTTGTCTTTTATCTTTTTAGTTGAAAGTAATGAACAGAACAAGCCCAGCCTCTGGCCTAGTTTAGCACTATTAAGTACATTTAGCCTTGACCCTTTCATACTGTTACATGCTGAGCTGAAGGCCAAGTGAAGATCCCCAGTAAGAGTTTTCCTTATTGAAGTATAGGATGGTTTTTGAAAGAATGTGTGCTGCTAACAATTACTGCTGTAAAATTAAGGAAACAGGTTGAGTGCTGCTGTCATTTAGACCATTTTTAAGCAGCTTATTTGGGGAATTAAGAGGCAGAGTTGTAAAATGGAACTGGCTGCTTCCATGAGTAAGCAGTCACTGTAATACAAATAATTTTCTGTTGCTGAGACTTTAACTGCAACTAGACTGCTCTTAATTATTTTGTAATTACATTAGATTTTAATTACTCTGAAGCCTTTTTCTTTGGTAAGGTTTAACTGTCATACTTCACAAGGTATCAAGATTTGCAAATGTCTACTTAAAATATGTTTCCAATATTTGCGATTCATTTTACTTAAACTACTTTGAATCATTTCTGCTTCCCATTAAGCAGTATGTTTTGATGCTGGAATTCTTGGGTTTCTCAGTGTATGATTTTTTTTTTTTAATTTTTTTTTTCTTCGCTAATGTATTAAGTTGGCAAAATCTCTTTTTGTTCCAGTGCTTGAGTGGTGAGGAAATTTTTTCTTTGCATGGGATACCGAACAACAGCCACATATCAAATTCAGGCTTCCCTACAGTATGTCCTGCTGTTTTGCAACAGCTGATTTTCCACCCGTGTGATCATCTGGAAGAATTTGGGGATACATCTAAACCACATCCTCTACAAGGTTAGTTAATACTAATAATTGCATTAATACTGCAACTGAAGTGAGGTACAGCAGTGTTTTTCTTAGCTTTCAAAATCTTAGTATTAATAACATTCTGATTTAAATAAGTGATGATATTTATTAAGAATTATGGATCATTCCTACAACCCAGCAGTCTCAATGAATAATTAGAATTATATTTGATTAACCACTGAAACCATGGCATCAGTTTACCATGGCTGTTCTAGATTGCTTATATGTGGACCCATATCAAGAAATCCATGATATCTGCACCAGAGGGGAGTATTGGTCTTTCTCTTTTATTTTTTGTGGGGCTGTTTAAGTAGATTGTACATGGAAAGCCTGTCCCATAGCAAACCTCCTAAGCTATTTAGACCATCTCTCTTGTTTTTCTTTTATCCTGCTAGCTCAGAAGCACTGTCCAGGAGCCAGATAAGAAAAGCAGCCTTCTGCCCCTCCCTCAGCTGTAGCACAAGAAATCTGCAAGGCCCATAGTTAGGGCATTTTAAAACCATGAAGTGTATGAGGTCGTGACACACAGTGGTACCTCTTCTGCAGAGAGAGACACAGAAAGGCCCAGTGACAAATGCAGATGCTGACTGATGCACACCCCCACACCATCACCAAAGGAAATCTGCACTGTGGCAGTGTTGAGATCAGCTGAGTGCAGTTACTGCCTGGAAAGCAAAACCCTCTATACATATTTCCAGCTGTGCTTATGTGGGTTTTCTGCCCAGGGATTCCTGCGCACTTAATATTCTGCCTTCCAAAATATGAATGGACAGGACATAGAGAAGAAATTAGCACAATAAGCTTTACAGGAGAGCTGCTTGTAATAAAAAACAAAAGTGCTGCTGAAGAAGAGTAGAAGTTAAAGGGCAACACATAGCATGTCTTTTTCCTTGGGTGTTGTATAACTTGAATTCCTTACAAAACTCTTTAGTTTAAACTAGCCCCTGTACTACTGAGCCTTCTTGCATGATCTATGGAATGCCTAGGATGGGTAATATTTAATTTATTCTTTCGTTGTCTGAGGTTATTTAATCACTCATTTTAATTTTCTCATTCTTCCACTTAGGAGAAGTAAATGCGAAACAAAGTATCAACATGTAAAATCCCAAGTTCTTTGGGCCACCCAGACCTAGGACAGAATTTTAAAAGTAAAACAACATCTGTCTTCTGGCACCCCTAATCTCTGGTAAATCAGGAAGAATTTACATTTGTCTGGTGACAAAAGGGGATACTACATACCAGTGGGTTTGAGTATGTCCCTATTTGTGAGCACAGGTCCCACAGTACATTATGAGCCACCTCCTGTTGCATAAAGCACACAAAATGATGACAGTTGTATCATTTATAGCATCTTCTTAAAGTTAAGTGTCCCAGTATGTTTTGCTGTTCTGAAAAAACACCCCAAGGAGTACCAGGATGGAATTTAAATCTTTTGTTAGTGAAGCTGACAGCACCGTGAGAGCTTCATCTCACCATTTGGTAACAGCTTGGTTTTCTGTGCCTCATTTTAAAGCTCCATTCTCTCACCATTTTTGTCATTCACTGATCTACACACATGATTTGTAAATTTACTGTCTTAGTCTTTTGTTGTAAAGAGTAATTAGTATTGGCTTTTAATTGTAATTTTTATAACTTGTTCTAATTTCCTGTGCCTAATGAATTAATTTGGGCAAGTATCCTAAATGCTTCATATCAGATAAATGGGGATTTTGTTTTGTTAAGTGAGTTTATAAATTGTTCTGTACAGAATAATGTGTAGGAGCTGTCTGTATACTAAATTGAGAAACTTTTACAGTAATCCTGAACTGTAAACAGTGGTTTGTGACTCATGGTTGCATTGGAAGCCCATTTGTTTATGAGAGATTTGATTTCAAATATATATTTACAAGCTTAATCGTAATTTATTTTAATGGAAATTAATCTCCTGTGGAGCTTAGTGAATCTACCCAGATCTAGTTGTGTGGGTTTCCCTCTCTCTTTCTCAAAAATGGCAAATGAATGTTCTGATAAAATTTCACCTGCTGCAAATGCTTGAAAATGTTTTTCATGCTTCCTGTTCCTGACATAATGTAAAATTCTTTAGATATAAAAATTGTGACACTGTTGCAAAAATGTGGCAAACAAAGCAGAGCCATCAGGGTTGCAGGTGAGGAATCTAGGTAAGCATGTTTGTGGATTGCCTTGCAGGGAAATTAAACTGCAGATTGTAATCTGACCTCAGTTTCTGCTAAGCAGAAAGGCATTTATGGTAACTTCTCTGCATACATACTGTAAAGCTTATAATGATGCAACTTTCTGGGTTAGACCAATCTGTTTGCATACAGCCAACATTATGCTGGCTTTGATAATTATTTCTAGTTAATTTTTATGGACAGACCCATTGTCTGTGTGGATTAACTGTGATTCTGTGGCATGACTCCAGGCAGTGCTGTAGACCTCTTCAGTGCAACCTTTAAAGCTTTTCTCAGTACTCACAGGGGTGTGAGATGTGACTGTGTGAGATGGTCCGAAGGAGTCATCCTTTACCAGGAAGGATTTTTGGATCTTAGTGTAGCAAGGACAGCAGATTTTCTATCTTGAAATTCCTTAGGAGTAAAGAACAATTTGACCTAACCTGGAAGCAGTAGGAAGTTCTGTCTTACATCTCTGCTGTAGCTACTTGGACCATTGCCCTAAATCTTAATTTTTACTCTTCTCTGACTGTAGAGGGACCTCATTTTTGTTAGCAGCAGATACTCATGTGGCACAGTTTCCATTTTAATATGGTAGTCCAAGACAGTGTTTCCAGAGATTTCCTTTCTGCAGGTATGCATCTTCAGTACTTATGCATTTTAAGATTTTTGCATTTGCGAAGTAAAATTTCAATCAGGCAACTACTCTTTTTTCCCAATTCTATGCCAGTTTAGCTGTTAGAAAAACCACAAGCAGTCTGAAGTGGGTGATATACTAAAATATGTTCTATTTCTGCTTGTTTATCCACAGTTTGGGGATTTGGGTTCCTGGCTGTGACCATCATTAACTTGGCATCACTTTTGGGATTGATTTTAACTCCCCTGTTCAAGAAGTCATATTTCCCCAAGGTTTTAACCTACTTTGTGGGCTTGGCCATTGGTACTCTCTTCTCTAATGCAATTTTCCAGCTCATCCCAGAGGTAAGCAAGAGTAATCATTATTTGGTTTACATCCTGGTTTCTAGAGTGAATTAACTGTGGAAGCATGGTGCAGCAGGGTTCTGTGTATGGGCTGCAATCTATGAGGAGTTGTGGGTGGGCTTCACTGCCACCAGCTACCATCTTTTTCTGGCTGAGTGAACAGAGCCACCAAGATCTAAGTCTAGTTGTGCCATGGGAAAGACCAAGGGCTGTTCTACTCTATTGGTCCCCTCTTCCTAGAGAGATACAGAAATGCATTGGATAAAATTCTGGTGAACTTTAAATGGCTACAGGTTATGCCCCCCTTGTCTTGCACTTCACTACTACATACCACATGTAAAGTTCTGCTGAGTTTAAACACTTAACATTTAATCCAAATCTTAAAAGTCTAAAAAGATGAGGATCTTTCAGAATTTGAGCCTCACAGAAACTCATGGCTGGTAGAGAGACAGTCTGTATTTTAGAGGAGTCCCTGTGTGTGCTGGATGTTTGTTCGTTTTTCTGAAAATGTGCTAAGATTACAGACTAATTTGCATTACTTTTTTATTCACTGTTAGGCATTTGGGTTTGACCCCAAAGTAGATAACTATGTTGAGAAAGCAGTTGCTGTGTTTGGTGGATTCTATATTCTCTTCTTTGTGGAAAGGATTCTTAAAGTGATATTGAAGATCTATAACCAGGTAATGAAACATATCACCAACTCAACAAGCCTTGCCCTGAAGTACCTGTTACATTATATGAGGTACTTGATAGTTTAATAGAATGTGGGGTTTTTTCCATTTTTATCAGAGGCATTCAGCCTTACTGCATGTTCTGATATATTTGATTTTAATCCATATGGGTAGTAACTCCATTTTTTGAGAGAGTTACAAGTAGAGCTGGGAATAGCATCCAGATGGGAGTGTGGTCTGCTGTCACTGGCTTATGCTGTATGTAGTTGCTCTCAATAGCCAAGTGGTTGATGTGCTAGCTAAGTGTATGAGAAAAAAGTGTAAGTAAGTAAAACCTGGAAAGAATGGAGTCTGGCCCTGCAGCTCCCCTTTGGGCAGGAGAAATCAATGTGACATACATGCATTCTTAGTCATCTGTTAAAGTGTAACTGTGCTGACAGTGCCTGAATCTCACCTTCAGTAACTTAAGCTCTGTTTCCCCATGCTCTGGTACACAGAGCTGCTTTAGTGATGCTGCAGTTACCTGGACTGCACAGGGCTCTGCTTTACACCCATATGTCAGAGTACTTGTTCTCTGTGTACTGACATGCATGAGGCTTAACTTGTCTCAGAGAAGGGCCTCTCAAGATCTTTGGTTCTCTCTGCTCATGTCTGATGAAGGAAACTGTTCAGCCTTTTTACACTTACCTCACTTAGGGTCCTCCCTTCCAAACTGTTGCTGATATTGAAGATTATGAAGATCGACTGTCCCTTGTTTGGGACAGTGGTAACTGCAGAAAAAAAATGAGAAGGAAAAAATGAACCTTCCCTTTATTTTTGGGAACAGTTGATAAAGAGTAATAAGCTCTATTTAACAATCAGCCATGAAAACCTAGCAAACGTTGATCACATGCTCAAGTTTTTAGCTTGAGAGATTCTATATAAAGTATAAAAATGAAAAACCCCCACACGTATTCTCATAACAGAAAGTAAGAAACAAATTAGGAACTTAGATATGTTTGGAGTTCCTTTAAACATTAAAATGTTTACTGCTGCCCATTTTAACATTTCCTTGGTACTGAGAGCAAGGCAGCATGAATATGATACCCTTCCTTGTCTTTTTTTGATCTCTTATTTTTCTGAAGTTTGTTATTTTGCTTCTGTTTTAATTAGCTACCTACTTATTTATCTGTCATCTAGACTGGCCATAATGACTCTGAAAATGGCGAGCAGAATTATTCTCAGGATAAGAGTAACCCACCCAAACCACTACCAGCCAGCAATGGGGGGACATGTTATGCAAACTCAGCTGTCATAGAAAGCAGTGGAAATCTGGGTTTTGACAGCATCAGTGTGGTCTCAGCACAGGTATGAACAAATTATTTATTTATCTCTGTCAATTATATAAGCATATCTGAGGGGAGAGTTAATGTACACTTTGATTTGTTTGTCAAGTTTTTGTTAAGGTCTAGCTTACAAATTGCTTGAGCCCTATGAAAAAAATGGGGGCTCTGGGAACAAGCTTACAGCAGTTGAATAATACCAAAAAAAGAGCTGATTGATAGTTTATTCTTGTTGGTTTTTTAAAGAGTGATACTGTGTTTGTTTTGCATGATCTATATTGTGTTCCTGACTATGTAAAGACAGAAGTGTAAGAAACTGAATCAATGACTAATGATGGAAACAAATACAGTAACTTACATGTAGTAATTGTAAGCATTTTTGGGGCTGGTCCAGCATATTTGGATACTGTGGGAGTTACAGAGGTAGTATGCTGAGACAGAAGCCATTTGTCCTGATTTAAGTATTCTGCTCTTTCAGATTTGCTCTGTATTTCTCTGTGTTTGTTTTCATACCACAAATACTACTTCCTTCTCTATGAAAAGCAAGTGGAAGCAGGAAGGAAAAGCTGGTGTGCTGCTTTACTCTTTTCCCTGGATAGGCAGGAGCACTACTGTCCCTTATTTAAGAAAAACCCAAACACACATGGAAGCAATTCTCTGATGGCTAAGGAAGATTTTTTTTCATTGTTGAGATTTCTCCTTTGCCATTCATGCTCTTTAGCCAGTAATTTGCTAGTGGGGAGCAGGAAAGGAAGCCCCAGGCAGTCCCTAACAGCCAGGGGAGAATCTGAGAGCTATACATGGACCTTGCAGCCTCATGGGGCATTTGATGCACACATCAAATCAGTCTCGAGTATTGAATACTTGTCCCTGCTGCAGAACTGTCATAAAGTTCTGTGGACACTGGGCATTTTATGAACTAGGAGAAACATGTTTAATAATTAAAGTTGCATGGCATTAAGAAAGAATTAGTATGAATGTCCCTGAACTGTGTTTTGTAGATTTATAAAGCAAAAAAAAAAAAAAAAAAAAAGCAGCCAAACCCCCTCCACTCTCTGTGGAGACAGTCATCTCTATTCATATGGGTGTTGTTTTTTCTTCTCTATTTACCAGAATTTTTATCTGGGCCTACTTCATTATTATGTTTTGGATAGCCATCTCCTTATTCATACATAAATATAAGAAAATCATAGGGTGTATTATAGTAATGCAATGTAACTATGTAGCATTTATTTCTAGCAATTAGTGCTCATGATAATAAGGTATTGAAGATCACCCCAAGATCCTTTATAAGTAATACTCATACATCTTTTACATCTAGTCTTGTCTTGAAGAGCTTAAAATTTCACTAAGGTTCTTCCCTTCTACTTCCTGTTCTTACAAAAACTCATGCTTTTCATTCTTTCCTCCTTTCTCTTTCTCCAAAGCCAGAAGGAGAATGTGTTGTATGAAAACCTCCTGAAAGTGAACTGTGTAAAATTCACTCTAGAGCCCAGAGTGGCTGCAAAGGAAATCTCAGGGATAGGTAGCCCATTGCTGACACAGAAGGTGGAAACAAAAAAGCCATCATTACTCTTGTGTTCCTCCAGGCAGGTTCAGAGGGGCCAGGGAGCTGTCAGAGTCATTGAAGGGCAGGGAGGGCCAGTGTGGCTCAGGGGGAGGAGTGTATACAGACATACATACATGTACAAATGTATACAAAGAATATACATGATAATACATGTATAAAACCCTTCCACTTCTGGGAGAAATGAATGAGATCCCTGGTGTGTGTGTGTTTGCTGCAGTTTGATATTAGCCTGTTGTTTTCATGCTTTGAGCCACCAGCTCACAGCTCAGTTGGAATTTACCAACTGCTGGTTTTATTAAACATGCACTTTGTAGAAAGTAATTTGGCTACGTGGACTTGACTGTCATTGTCCAAAACTAGAAAGAAAGTTTATGGAGTGTCTGGATGTGTGTCTATATTCACATGTACCTGGCTGGTACTGTGGTGGCTGTGTCTCTGAGAGCATGAGGAGCACCTGGCAGTATGTAACTGATCCAGATGTGTTTTGGGTAGAAAATGCAGATGCTGTCAGTCACTGTCATCAGATCCTTCTGAAAGCACATGCTTAACAGAGGTGGCTGAAGAGATTGTGAGAAGCTGTGGCACACTTCCAATCTGATGGAGATTCCAGAGAGACATTCAGACCACTAGCTCTGAACTACCTTCTGTCTCAGCTGATGGGCACCCAGAGGAGGCTTTGTAGTCAGAAAGGCAGCTGCCTGGCATGTTAACTGGCTGAAACAGAAAACATTTCCTGCTGCTACCTGTGCCCTTCCTGGACCAAGCATTTGGACTCCATACGCAGTAGTGCTTTATCTTAAACTTGGGCTTTTTAAAGGCAAAAGCATGATTCATGCAATTGCTTTATTGTGTTCTTTTTTTCCAGGAAGAAGCCACCCAAGGCCACTTATGCAGGTGCCTTAAAGGGCGTCCACTTTCAAAAATTGGGACCATTGCTTGGATGGTAACACTGAGTGATGCTGTACATAATTTCATAGATGGTTTGGCTATTGGTGCATCTTTCACTTTGTCTCTGTTTCAAGGACTAAGTACCTCCATAGCCATCTTGTGTGAAGAGTTTCCTCATGAATTGGGTAAGGGTCTCTGTTCAACGTGGTGTTTTCTGTGGGAATCACAGTTGTAGGAGATTGTTCTGGCCAAAGGCTGACACAGATTGAAAAGAGTTTTAGACAAAATACTGGAAAAAAAGATTCGCCAAAAAACTGTCCAACCACCAAAATACACATCTAGCACAGGAAGTTCCCAAGGGCAGGAGGGTGGAAGCTGGGAGTGTGTATTGGGCAGGTATTAATTGTCCTATCCATATTTGCTCCATATACTGTCGTATTATTTTTTAGGTGGTTTTAGGTTGTTTTTTGTTTGTTTGTTTTTTAAAATCATGATAGGTAGTTCTGTGCTCCTCTACTCTTAGCTCAGTTGTGCATCACATACTTGCTTTAGAATGTTCCAGTTACCTTAGTACTGAAGGAAAATCCTCTTCATTTACCTGAATGGAGAAAAACTGTGAAAGTTCGTAGTTTGCATTCAAATCATGTCTTGTCTTGAAAATTTCTTTGAAAACAGAAAATAATCCCAATATTGTGTTCTGAATTTGTGTTTTTCTTTTTTTTTTTCTTCTTTTTTTCTATGTCCTCTTAGGTGATTTTGTCATCTTGCTGAATGCAGGAATGAGCACTCGGCAGGCTCTGGTTTTCAACTTTCTGTCTGCATGTTCCTGTTACATTGGGCTGGCTTTTGGGATATTAGTAGGCAACAACTTTGCTCCTAACATCATCTTTGCTGTAGCTGGTGGAATGTTCCTGTACATCTCTCTGGCAGATATGGTGAGATATAAGTTCATTTTCAGCTACTTATTTTCCTGCTAGAAAACGAAGTCTGTAGGAAGTCCTTCCAGTAGGATTTAGTATTTTGTCCCTCTCACACCAGTGTCGGGTATCTACTTATTCTGGGTCAAATAATAAAGTGTACCCTTAATGGAGGTGCATAAACAGTTATGCTTATTATGTAGCATGGAAGCCTTTCACTTCACAAATAGGGCTGATCAGATTATTGCTGAAAAGGTGCTTGGGAGCAAGACGAGCTTGTCATGAACTTGGGCTGGTTTCACCTAAGACTAAAAAGTGTGGAAATATTTTGTCTTGGCATTTTAAAGTGGCAAAATATTTCACCTTATTGTTTTTAAAAGGCTCCTTTGTCTATTTAAACCATGTTTTTGAAAGGAAAAAAAAAAACAACTAAGTATTTAGTTTTGAGTTGAATAAAAGGTGTTGTGTAGGCACAGTTTTAATTTTGGGGTTGCTTAAGTGGAAACACTCCCAGCCCCAGTTTCTTGGTTCAGACTGAAAAAAATGCTGAACTCCATTCATAGCACTTGGTCTGTCATTTATTTTTTGAAGTGTACTAGAACTTATGAGCCAAAGAAATTGTGGTAAGATCTAGATCAGATTTAGATGCTGGGAAATAAAATCTGAATTCACACAGTCGGCAATATTCCCTAATTCACTCTTACAGTGATGGTTTATCTTAAAATGGGAGACACCTTTAAGGGATTTTAACTTTTGTTGTGTTTAATTCAGTGCTGTGAGAACAATGGCAAAGATGCTTGCACCTGCCACATGAGAATATATTTATGTGTAGAACTGGAAGAGTGAGGCTTGAATTTGAAAAGATTTTGAGATCCCAGTTTGGTTCTGTATGTGATTAACAACTGTCATACACTTATAGCTATTTCATTAAATACTGTTAGTTTAGGTAATCACATAGGTGTTAATAATAATGTTATATGAACAAAACAAATAGTTTATTTTACAAGTTTGCAGTACCTTAATTGGTAATGCTTTTAATTTAGTTTCCCTCTTGTGTAATGTATAGTAGTGTACTTGGCTGTTGTGTAACTCATGGTATAGAGGGGCTCAGCTTGAACTTACTGTTAAATCTATCAAAGTAGGTAACATGATTTTCTTTGTCTATGTTGTTCTGTTCTCTTTTTTTTTTTTTTTTCCTTTCTCTCTCTCTGCCTCCTCTCTCCTTCCCAATCTCTCTTTTTGTAGGTTTTTGGATTCCTCAGCTACCTATCTGCATTTTTCTTCCACCTGAAAGCCTGAAATAGGGTATCCCAGTTCTCTGTATACAGATCTGGTTTTCTGCTTTCTCTTATCATCTTCACACACTTCTGGTTTGCCTGTCCAGAAGCAGGTAGGATTAACTTGACTGTCACTCCTTCCTTCTTTCCTTTTGGCTCTTCTTTTTCCCTCCAGCATTGGCATAACACAGCCTCTGTCAGTAAGAACACTACATGGTGTGGCCTTGGGAATGTGAGAATATGTACACTGAAGTGTGTGCACAAATGAGCCTGGCTGTATGGCATGAAGCTCATCTGGTTTGTTGGTTTTGCCTCTTGTGCAAGAGGATTACAGAGCTCTGGAATGATTTCTGGGGAGGCTTGGCCACTTCCTACTAACCTTAGTCTGGTTTTCAAGAAGTGCACTACTTTCAATGGTTGTTTTTGCTTCATGAGATCAAAGAAAGATAGAGCCTCTGAGCCACTCAGCCTGAAGGTTTCTAAACTAACACTGAAATAAACAGTTTTCATGGTATTCTGGCTATACCACTCTCAGAGCAAAAGGAGAAAAGTTTAAAGCTTGTTTGAGTATGTCTGTCAAAATCCACTGCAGTTGGCTGTATCTGTAGTAAACATGTCCTGAATCACCCCAGACAGGGAACTTTACTGACAGTGGTGATCTGTCCTTACCTCCACTGCCTCTCAGAGGAAGTATCTTTGTTTCTGCAGTTAACAGCAGATCACTCATCCTTTGCTATTGTGTTGCCATTAAGATGTGTGCCATGGAATGATGAATCCCTTCCTTGCACTGAAACCTAGTACTTCGTGTGTTACCACCAGCTTCAAAACATTCTTCCTGTCCTACCAGATCTCCTATTTGTAACAGGTTTCTTATTTCTGAGGGGCTGCCTATGTTTTCAGCTTCATTTACTTAAAGATAAAGCAGAAGAATCCTACTCTTCCATTTCTTGTACAAGGATTTCTCTATTGATGCTAGTGCAAGAAGAAACACAACATTTAGAAATACAAGGGCAGCTGCTACTAGCAATATATGGACCAACAAATGGAGCCTAGGAGACTGCTGAAATCAAAACAAGGGAATTTGTATGAGAAAGAACCAGACAAAATCACAGCAGAGAGGAAAAAAACTCCATTTCCTTTTACCACTCCTGATGAAGTGGATTTTCAGGGTAACTAGTGACCTGTTCCTGTGACTGTCTTCACCCTCTGTTAGTTCTAATACTCAGTCCAAAGTAGCAGTATGGTTCAGGTCTTAAGTTATGCACGCTACCACGAGATGGCAATACTTACCTAAAAAATCCCCCCTTTTTTTTTTTTTTTCCCCAGTTCCCAGAGATGAATGACATGCTGCAAGAGAAAGTGACAGGCAGGAAGACGGATCTCACCTTCTTCCTTATCCAGAATGCTGGTTTGCTCACAGGCTTCACTGCTATCCTGATGATTACCCTGTATGCAGGGAACATTGAACTGTGAGCGTGGGACCGAGGAGGGAATCGGTACTGAAGACATCAAATAAATTACAAATGGAAGACTCTTGAAATCCATAAAGGGACATTAATTTAATCCACTTGGTTTTGAGACAATGCCAAGTCCCATCCTGTCCCCCTTGCTCCAAATACAGGAGATTCTTCCTTAGGGATCCAAACAGCAGGAGCTATCAACTTCTGCTTTATGCCAAAGAACCGATTCTAGTATTTTTTTATTTCCACTTAAAATTATCAGACATAACTGAACTGTCGTAGAGAAAAGATGTCACTTGGCCAGTAAAATTATGCAGTAATACATGCAACTGCATGAAACTCGAGACCAAATGAAAGCTGAGGTCTTCAAGGAAGATGCTAATTCAAAAGAAAATAATGGACTCTCATCTCATTTACAGACTGATGTGATGAAGGCAAGCAGTTCCAACACTGGTTCATTTTCATGACTGTTGTGGCAGGGTTTGTCTGTGTAACACCCCCACTCCCCTTCTGCTCCCCCCCCTCCAAATAAAATCAGGGTGTGTACTAATGAAGCTAAGATTTTTTTAATTCCTAATTAATACTGGAAGGAAAGATACCAGTTACTGCTTTTTATCTTTTCTCTTTGTAAGTGCACTAGGGAACTGTTGATTTATTTTGGGAACCACTTTCTTTTAATTAGAGGGAACCTGTGTTAAGTTTATGACAATTTATCAACTCTCTATTTTAGAAACACTGAGTATTTTTAAAATGTTCAAGTGTTTTTTTATTTTATGAAAATGATCATGTTTTATGTTTAAAGTTCAACAATGCCCCTTTTAAGAATCAGTATTTTGAATTAAAATTTTTAAGTTGTTGCTGTTAGTTCTGCAAATGGAATTTAGGGAAAAGCCTGATAAGATCAGCATTCAACTAAGCTTTTTTGTAATTTGAATAATTTTTGTGTGCAGTTGGATGAAAGTAAGTGATAGTTAAATACATAAATTTTTATCACAATCTGTTGCATGTAAACTTTCTAACGAATAATAAACGTTTCAGCTACTCTGGTGTCGTAAGGTATGTGCAAGGAAATTAAATTAAAAATACATGAGATTTCTACTGCTAATCTTTGAAGGAAGTGCTGTTATCCTCCAGCAAATTACTCTTTTCAATAATTTTTAGGAAACTTTCATAGCTTTAGAGAAGATACTGTTTGTCAACATATTTCCTGGCAGTAGGGAGGGACAAATCTTTTATTTTTAATTCACTGTTAAAGAATATTTTCTATCAGGTAAGGGATCTATTGCAATATTTTACATGAATCTCAACTGTAATTACATTAGAGAAAAATAAGTTCTCAAGGTGTCTCTTTGATAATTTTTTTTTAAAAAAACCTGCACAGGAGTTGTAAATTGTGATTATATTTAACTATATTATATTGAAATGCATTGTAAATGTTAAAAAGTAAATATAGTAGTCTATGATATTCGCTTTATGAAAAAAGCATTTATTGGTCACCTAGTGTCCTCCAAGTTTCTGTGATCGACCCACTCCATATTTTTTCCTCTAATTCATTCTTTGGTTGATATAACTTGGATATAAGATGTATGCAAATGCTACTCTTGTGTATGTATGTTCATTGCCTTTTTAAAATCAGTTGATCATTCCTAGTTAATCAGATTAATATAATAAGATGCCTGCATGGTACTTTTCACCTTTAAATCCAAATATTTTCCAGGGAGATGTGAGTTTATCTCCCTAAGAAGGAAAAACTGAGACAAGTCAGTGAAATAACCTGCTTTTGGAACACAGAGCAGGTTAGTAGATGGAACAAAGTCTAGTTTCAGGGTAGTGCTCTGGTGAGAAACCAGACTGCCTTTTCTGCTAGTGGAATATTTAGTAGGTAAGAAAGCTTTTTGATTCCTGTATGAGTTGGTGTCTCTGTAATAATCTTTGCTATTTTGTTTGTCCACTACATATCAAGTGTATTTATTCCAATTCTAGGACTGGCAGTGACTTCCTAAATTTGCTGACACCTACAGGGAGGAAGAAGCATCAGCAAACACTCAAAAAATGTTGTTTTGTGACAAGTAAGACTGCAGTTAAGTTACCCCCTAAAAGTTCAAAAATGAACAGAAAGACTTTCGTACACTTTTTCATTTTAGTGTCATCTGTAACACTGTTGTACTTCTATCTCTTCAGCTCTCTTTTCAATAGGTATGAAAATTCTGTCTATGATGTAATTTCAGAGGGATCTTCTATGCTTTTGTATTTGTGATTTCTTTAGGACAAATTATCTTGTATCTAGTGTTAGATGTTACCTAACAGACACCTGGGAGGGAAGGTAGCTGTGTTAACAAGTGTTACAAGTTGTAACAGTGTCTTAAATACATCACTCTCATTAAGTTTCCTCTTTTTTTTTCCATGATATGGTTCATAATCCCATCCACACTTCAGTGAATTTCACTAAAGTTGGGGAAAAAAACCCCAACAGCACACCTATAAAATGCACTAAGGTAGGAAGAACAATTGATTTGGGGGCCAAAAGCACAGAAATAGCAACAAGTTCTTCTGATCCTTTGAAGAAGTGATATATGGAAAATTTAAATGATCTATAGAGGAAAGCTGTCAAAGATGTGATATGGAATTGCTGTTTAAGATTTCAGAAAAAAATGAATGGAAAATTTAAATTGGTACTTAAAGTTTAGGGCTTTTGACATTTTTGATGAGTTCTTAACTGAGTAGGGATTTCAGGCCTCAAACTAAAAATTGTCTTGACTATGACCAGCTAAATTAAATACCAGTCCCATTCCAGCAGTAATATGGCACTTATTGTTGCCTTCTGTATGTTCAAGTATTGGCCCTGTTGTTCCATCAAGTTCTGCAGCCTACATGAAGCTTTGCATTGCCTCAGTTACCAGAAATATAAAAGCTCATCTGGATAGTTTAAAAATGACTTCAACATGCATAAATTACAGTCAGTTATGCTAATGTTAGCAGTGGAAACATGTTTGATACACACTGAAAATCAACTGCACGTGCTACTTTCTGTATCACAATCAGGAATTAATTTTTGAAGAAACCACTGAACATAGGTGAATAGATTTAAATACTTGCATGTTGTTTTGTCTTCTACTGTTGCATTTAATTTGTGAAAATTTGAAGGTGGCTAAAGGCTGAGCAGGAAAATGTCCTAGATGATTGTTTTTCTATTCCATGCAATCCTAATGAAGGCACTTACAGGTGCACACAATGTTGAGCCAGCTCTTGACTTCTCTGAACACACAACGCTTTGCCAAACCTAGAACATGGATTGAACACCCATTTCCTTTAACTCTAGATAATTATGTTAGTCTTTCAGATTCCTTGAAAATTAAACAGTTCGTGGGTTTGATTTTGTAAGTCAAATGAAAACTGCTGAGATGGAAATCTGACTGTAAGAACAACAACATATAACAAGGGACACAAAGTCCCACCCTCTAAGTCCTTAGTGGAAGTTTGACTAGAGGAGAAGAGAGAAAATTTGTCTCTAAAGATGCATGTTTCATATCAGAAATGAGAGACATGTATGGAAAAGGCTACCAACTTGCATCATCCTTCTGCAGGCAGTTTCTCTGTATAGGTTGGTAGGTGCCAGCAAACCATTTCATGTATGCACACAAACCAAATACATATGGTAGTTCTTGCATTTTATTTTACTACAGTATCCCAAAGTTTCCAAGGATGCTGCAGCTGCCTTATCAGCTCTTAAAATACTCGATGATGAGTTATCTTAGATTTGAGAAGAAACTCCTCTCCCTATCTTGCAGTTCAATTCAAACTGTACAGGTGTGACAAGCTGACAAAGGTTGCTAAAATGAAAACTAGACAGAAAGCCATGAGTCTGCCAGCAGTAGAGATAATGCACCAGTCACATGTGGGGTTACATTATATTTTTAGTAATTTTTAGTAATTTTAGTAGTCCCTATGACATTTCTTTTGTGTCTGATATAGTCTTTTTTCCCCCCACTAATTACAGTACTTTTGAAGAATATATTTATGTTTTGTAGTCCCTATTAGGATCATAATGCTTTATTCTAATATTTTAAAACTCCACAATTTCTACATCTTCTTCAATTTTAAAGTTAAATGCTACAGCATTTCAGGTTTGTGGTAAGAATAGGAGATACTGAATGGCACAGGAAGTGAACTGTGGACAAGATATAGTTTGAGGACAGCATGTGAATTTGAGAGAGAATATAATTCTCCATAATGTAGCTATTTACTGCTTCTCTGGGTGAAAGCAGGATGGAAGACTGATAGGACCCAAATCGGATATCCTTCAGAGATAACAGGTCCTGACTCAAAGAACAACTTCATGTGAAGACTGTTACATTCTTCAAGTTAGAAGAGTAAATCAAAAAAGCAGACCATAGGCAAATATAGTATCCTAAGAAGGGCCCTGGGTATCTGTATCATACTCAAAAACCTGTTCTGTTTTATGACTGTTATTTTCAGTCTTCCTGTGTAACAAAAGATTTTGGAAGAATCACTGATGCAGATGAATCTAAAGCCCTCTTTAAAAAAAACAATTGTTGCAATCAATCTATTGTTTTCCATAGCACTTGTGTACAATTTGTTACTGGGAGCAACACATGCATAAATGGGGCTTAATTTAAAGGAGGAGAAACAACTCTCCAGCAATAAAATCCAGATGTGGCATACATGGAAAAATTAACATTAATGAATGACTCTTACCTGAGATCAAAACCACACTTCTTCTCAGAAACTCCAAAATCTGATCACTTCAATTTTGCTATCTCTGTTCTATCATGGCTTTCCCTTGTAATTCATTGTCACTGTCTCCTGATTGCAACTCCACGTGTCCATCCTCTTCTTAGTTATGGTTTTAACATCTTAGGAAATACTGAGAAGGATCCCATCATGATTTTGTTTGCTAATAAAATATAGCTGGACAGATATTTGCTGAAATTAACCACATGGTGTTCTGTGGAGTTGGTCTTGGCGTTACCTGTGTTATTAAGAAGAAAATAATAATTACTAATCCCGTTCAATAAAAGCATTTTCCTATTAGGCCAGATTTTTTATTATGTAGAGCAGTAGTTGTACAGAGAATCAAAGATGAGAAGAAAATTTACTTATATACAGATAATCTTAGTCAGTTGGAGAGACAGCAGCAGTCACCTCTGTATAGGCTGGTTCTTGGGAAGAAAGATGCACAGGGGCATTTCTCTGCTGCCCAGGAGTGGAAAAAAACCCCCAATCTAATTAGAACAAACACGAAATTAGATTATATGAGTCAAGCATATTTAGTGAGTTAGAGTCCCAAGTGGCTTTGATATCATTGTCCTAAAGGATACAGAATCTGCACTAAAATCTACTTTTTTGAATCATGAGCTAATGGAGTTTTTGTACATGCCACCACAAAATACTATCTAGAGAAAGGTAAATAATTTACAGGTTGTTTCTGTAAGGAAAAAAAAAGATTGCTGCATTACTGATCTGTTTTGGTTTTTTTGTTTTTTGTCCCTGCAATGAATTGCACTAAACTGACTTAATAGTAATTAAAACTTTTTGTGAACATTTCTTTAATCTGGGAGAGAATTATACTTGCATGTTACACTGAGAAGATTGTGAAATTATTTCTCAGATATTCATACAGTCAAATGAATTACATCTTGTGAAGTTCATCACAGAACTTTCAGTGTCTCTATCTTTAATTTTCTATATACTTATAGTCTACAGGAAGCTCTTGACCACTTTAATAAGCTATTAGTAAGATAATACAGATCCCCTTTTGATTGCAGAAATATTGGTAGTTATCTGCAATAGGAATGTACCCACTAGAAATAAGTTACGGTGTGATTTATTTGAAATTTCCTTTTACAAACAGCAGACCCAAGTACAAAAAATGCTATTGTAAATAATGTTCTTGCATTAAAAAGCATGGTCCTCTGTGCCAATAGAGAAATTATCCTCCATTCAGTATAAATTTTGTAATTATTCACCTCTTTGGTATATTAGTGAAATCAAAGCTACAGCTTCTGCTGAACTGATATGAATTAGATGAGGTGTATAATGTTCTCTGACCTTTTTTTTTTTTTTTTTTTAAATAAATCAGTCCATAAAAATCATGTCTCCTTTTTTTCATTTGCACTGCTCTTCCAGTCATTGATAAAGCTATGGCTGCCTGTCTTACCATAATGAAAAATCACTTAGCAGCTCAAATGAATGACTTTCATTGATAACAACAAAGGGCCTTGTTCACTGGAGCACTTGTAACAGATTTCTTCTATACTTCAGGGAGAGCTTTGGGAATGCAAGAGGCATGGAGCTCATTTCTAACTCTGCCCATACTCATACTTGAAAACGTACATCGTTGAAGACATCTTCTGCCAAGATGGTTTTGTGAACTTAAAAACCAATGTATCACTGCTGGACTTGCACTGTGTGTAACATTTTGCTTGACATGCTGAGTGAGCATCTCTGTGCTGTACAACCAAGAGCTGTGCTGAGCGAGATCTGTACCAGCCCAGATAAACAGAGCAGCACGTGTTCACAAATTATAGTGTATGCAGGAAGAAGGACAGCAATACTGAATCACCAGTCAGCCCTAATAAGAAAAGTGCTATGCAATGAAATGCCAGGATCTCTTTGTGACACAGTGACAGTTTTGTCTCCATGAAGTGGTAGCATTACATATTTGCATAAGAAGTATCAAACACAGGATTTTCTGTCCTGTATTGTGTACAGTATTGGAGCTTACTGCACCTACTACACTATAAACTTGTTCTGTCCTAATTGTGTTCTGGAACATCTGGGATAAAAGCTGCCTACAGACCAACATCCTCACTCTTTAGTTCAGTTCAGTATACTTGTCAGAGTAGAATGTGTAGAATGGATCAATGACAGAGTATGAAACAGTTCTACAAACAGTGAAAAAGAGTTTGCTTGTTCACTGGGAGTACAGCTCCCAGATGCTGGAAGGCTAGCAATGGTCACAACAAACAGAAGCTGCATTTTGTATCTTATCTGAAAAATAACCAGCACCATAATGCAATTCTGCTTCAACATTCTGTCTACGCTGTAAGTTACCAGTTCTTGAAGGCTTTTTATGTACTTGCAACATTGCAGCCTCATTTCTTAGCTGCAGTCCTATTTCCTAGTTTACTTATCCATGCTCACAGAGTAAAACACAGGAGAGAGGTGTCATCTGGACTCGATAATCTCTCGAGGTCCCTTCCAACCCCTCACTTTCTGTGATTTCTGTCGAGGTTCAGGTCCACCCAGTACCAACCAGGCCGCCCCCCACTCACCCCCCCAGATCTCCTTCATCCAGAGGAGGGCAGGGAGGTGTTTCACTCCCCAGTTACACTAATGGGCAAAACCACACGGACTCAACTTGGGGAGGAAAAAAAATATTATTCTATCCGGAGAAAGAATACAAAACCAAATCTTAAGACATTTGCCTCACGCTTTCCTTCTTACCGGGGCCTTACCTCATTCCCGCCTCCTCCTCCTCAGCGGCACAGGAGGTGGAGTTTCATCTTCCCGCCCATCCCTCCCCTCAGCGGAGGACTTCTCACATTTTTCTCCCGCTCCAAGGAGGGGTCCCTCTGAGGGGAGACTCCTTCAGGAGCCCCTCCCATGGGGTGCAGTCCCTCAGGAACTGCTCCCGCCCAGGCTGCCCACAGAGTCACGGCTGCTGTGGAACAGTCACCTCCTCTGACACGGGGGCCTCCATGGCTGCAGAGCCACATCTGCCCCTCTCAGGGATCCCACACAGGCTGCTGCTTCACCTCTGCCCACTTGGGACACTTCAGGGCCCCGCAGTTCCACATCTGCCCTCTGTGATCTCTCAAGGGCTGCAAATTCCACACCTGCTCCGCCAGGGACCGCCGCCATTTCAGCGCGGGCTGTGGGGAAACCTCAGGGCGTTTGGGCGCCTCCTCCCCCCTCTTTCCTCACCCCCTCTGGTACCTCAGCTCTAGCGTTGCTCTCACCTCCTCCTATCCTCTCCAAATTCCTCGGTTTTCGTAATTTTTTTTTCCCCCCCACATTCTTCAATGCGTTACCGACACAGCTCGAGCCCCCTCCTTCTCTCACCTTCTCAGCCCAGTAAAGGGGTGGAGCCGGAATCGGAATCGGGGGAGCTTCCAGAACCTTCTCTGAGGAATCACAGCTGCGGCCCAACCCCCCTTACTTCCAAAACAACACTGTACAAGCGCAGGGCCACATGCTATAAAAAACTGAAAGAAAATATAATTAAAAAAAAAAAAAAAAGCAAGCACACCTATAGTGGGGCTGAGGAATACCAGAAAGTTACTAAGTTGAAATGCATCGGTGAGATAATTATATATATTACATAAATTACAAAAATATGTATTTATATATAAATATAATGTATTCATATATAATAATATGCTGTACCTTGCTGTAGACTGCAGGTAGTGCTTCAGGAAGCCATGAGCTGTAACTTCTCAACTTCCCTCAGCTGGGCTGAGGTGGACGACAGAACCAAGTAAGGCTTCTTTGTTTTTTCTTTTTTTTTTTTTTTTTTTTTTTTTCGGGGCCAGGAAAGAAAAAAAAGTCTGATGAAAAAAAGCTGATGAAGATGTGTCCTAAACGGATTAAAGAAGCAATCTTCAGGGTGTTGGTAACAGAGCAGATGGTTCCTCCTGGGCCTTCTTGGCACCTTCCTGCTGGTCCTACTTTCTGGCGTTAAACGTGAGGCGAAGAGAGACTTCGGTACCTCAGGACTTGTGAGGAAACAAAATACCTGGCTTTAAAAAGGAGTGACTGGTGCCTGCATGGCAGTGGGAAACCTTGTGGAGGAAATTTAAATTGCTTTGGGCTTCTGCGTAGGCTTCAGCTGAGGAGAAGGTCAGAGAGGGAGCATGTTGGCGGGAAGGGTGAGCTCAGAGGCTGAGGAGCTGTGGGTGGTATGGAGCTGCCTCGTGCTTTGCTCTTTTTCTGACCCCGCCCTGCCTGCTGGTTCTGGTTCTGTGCTTCAGCCTAGAAAGCAAAAACCGCAGGGGAGCAAGTACACTGTAGTGGTAGTTGCAACACCGGGTGCTTCTAGAGGAATCCTGTGGAAAAAAAAAAAAAAGACTGTCTAGAATATTGTTCTGAATTATTGCAGAAAATCACTGGAAGTTCTGTCTTTGATGTGGAGTTGAATTTGTGGGCACCATAAAAATGATGGAAGGGGGAGTAGCTGTTGGTGGTTTGTGTCTGTCCAAGACCATATGTTTAGCTGTGTGTCAATGTACAGCTGAGAACAACCAGACTTTGGGTGTTGGTTGCCCTGCTTGCTACAGCTGTGTTTGGTGGCAGGGTTGCTCAGCAGAACATGGACTTTGTTCATTTAACACCATGTGGCTGCCATTTGAGATGTCTTAAGGGTGGGGGAAAGGAAACGGTAGGGTTGATGAGGTGCTGTGCCTCGGCTAACTTAAAAGCAATTTGCTTATAGCTTAAATTCCTAGTTTTGCTTTGCTTTTTGGGCTTGTAATTTTTAAGGTGATTTTTATGGTAATTTTTTGCGTGAACTGTGACTTCTGGAAGCTGTTAATGTGTTGTTTTGATGGCTCTTATCAGAGCATTAAAAAGATATATAGTTCTTTATGCTTTAAATGGTTCCATCCTGTTAGGTGTCCATGCTGCTGCATGCTGCATTTTTTTATTAATTTGTGCTATTGCTGTGGTAACAAGGGTGATAACCTTTGAGATGCTGAATGTTTTCCATGGCTTTCCATTAAGCCACTGGAAGCTTTAGGCCTTCAAAAGGGTGCCTGCCAATTTCAACAACTGGGTCCCTTTTAATGTTTAGTGCATTTGATTAATTTAAATGGATATGTACGTATCTTTTTGGAGAAACAGGTTTAAGAAGCAACTTTTATCACTTCCTCTCTGTTCACTGTTTGGGGAGGGAGTAGCAAATCACTGAAAATTAATTAACAAAGAATAATAAGGAGGATGGTGTGTTTCAGATGGGAGAAGCAAGGACTAGTGAGAGCTCTCTCCTTGCCATTTTGACATAGTGACTGCTATGCAGAAAATCATGTAGTATTTAATGATTTCAAATGCTTTCTGTTTTCCCCTCTGCAAAGTAAGAGGTCAAGAAGGAATAAGACCCAGTGACTTGCTGACACTGCAGAGACAGAAATTTTCAGCTAGGCTTGTAGTGATTCCTGCATGTAAACACACGGAACACAGTGCAGAGGTGCTGGGTCTGCAGCAGTATGTCTGTGAAAAGGCTGCCTGTAGTTGTGTGGTAATGCATCCAGTGTCTGGTTGAATGGCATACGAGTTTGTAATAACCTGACTAAGCTTCCCACTCAGATCACACTCATGAGCCCATGTCATGGCATGTGATCCTACTTCCATGTTTGTTGACTTTCAGGCAGAGGCAAAAAGTGGTTTTTAAGTTGGTTGTGAGTTTAGCTGCTGCTGTGATTTTGTGTAGATCTTCCTTCATTTCTCCTCCCTGAAATGGCAACAATGGCCCAGCTTGTCTCTCAGTTTAGAGCATTGCTAATTGTAAGCTATTAATGTTTGTAAAACACTAAGAAAATTAATAGCCGTCTTGGGTGAGGTCAAATTGCCATGCAGCTCTTACCACAGAAATAAAAGCACATCAGTGTCAACTTGCCTTGGATCCACTTTTGACTCCAGGCCTGACAACACTGTGGAGGCAATTTGTGACTCATGTGCTGGCAACAGAGCTTCTTGCTGTCTTTTCTTCTGAAAAATACACAAGTCGAGGAAAAGTGTTTCAAACCTTAGAGGCAGAACATTGCTTTGCTTCTCTATTACTTCTTGGCAGGCAAGTTGCAGAGAAGTTTGTCAGGACTGAAAAACAAAACAAAAAGGAAAGAAAAAGGTTGAGCAAATAGACTTGTGAAAGGTAAGACATTATGCAATGTACTAGAAGCCAACAGGGAGAAGTGTGTGGGTAGTAGTAGGAAAAGAATTTCCTATAAAGGATATTGAGTACTGTCATAGTCTTCTCCTTCTGTATTTTTACTAGAGAGCATCAAAAACTGCCTGTTGAAATTCTGACTTCTTGTGGCTCTCCCTAGCTACCCCAGGCAGCAAATTTGCCTCCACACCTACAGCACAATTCTGCTACTCAGGATCCAGTGTTTGTTACTTCAGTGAGCAGTCCCAGCTAAATCCTGGGTCTTCCCAAAAGAGCAGGATTTAGCATGGCTGACTGCTGTTATTAGTTTGTCTGGCAGACTAACTGGAAGTGTCGTTTCTAAAAGTCCCAGATGCTAAGTTCCAAGATGATGGGTGTCAACCAGCTCATCACATAAGTGAAATGCTCAGCTAAAGCTGAATTTTTAAGGTCTGGATTCTTCCAAAGCAGACAGTAGAACATGGAAACTCTCTCAACGTTGATACGCAAATGCAGGAGTCCTAAGTGGCTTTGCAAGACTGGAAGGATGTCCAAGATTGATGGTTTGGTCGGGGTAAATGAGCTAATGTTTCTTTTTAGCAAGGTCGTATATTTGAGTGCTGAATCCAAGTTAAAAATCTTTCATCAAAAATACCCAGCCTGAAGTTGAAGGCTGATATTAGTGTAGTTCCTGTAGGATTAGTAAGAAAATCTACAGTGTGTCTTCCACAGCAGTTTCTGTTGGGTTCCTTGAATACCTCTGTTCACAGAGCAGACCACACCTTGGTCATACCCTTTGCAGGGAAAGAAAGTTGGAGGCCCAGTGTTCACGAGAGGCTGTTGCCATCTGCAGACTGGGATAAAAGGGAAAACTGGGCTCTTGGCATCAGAACCTCCCTGTGTGGGCTGCAGGTCAGATCAGCTTCCAAGTACTGAGCCAAGATACTGAATGCTAGAGGAGTTGCAGGGATGGGGCAAACTATTGCTGAGTCAGTGGAGAGGGGAGGGCAGAGGGGGAACATGACTTCAAAACTATGGCATATACCTCAAAGCTCATATCTCTGCACTTGGACATTTGTGATAAAGGACCTGAAAAGGCAGCCTGGACTGAAACAGAGCAGGCAACATTAGTCTGGAGTGCTCCCAGCTGAGAGCTCAAACTTAGTTGAAGTCTGTAGGAAGTGCTTTTAGAGCCAGCAAGTTGGAGAAACAGTTTATAGTCAGGCAGACAGCAAAGGGTTAAAGCAGAGATGCATTTGACTGCTGGTTTGCTGATGGCTGCTTAGGGTGTTTTCTGGGTAAGAAATGACAGCTCCTCCAGTCTTGTCTTAGCAACTGGGTGCAACTGTGCTGTCCTACAGAAAGCATATATTCAAGCTCAGCCATGTTATATCAATTTTGTACTGAAACCTGAAACTAAATAAAATCACTGCAACATCCATTTCTTTTCCCTGTTAAAAAAGCTCCCAAAGCTGTACTGAACCTCTATAAAATAAATGGGTGTAGAGAAGATGGAAAGGAGCAGTCTCTCACTAAAGATGTATGTATTGTAACTTTTACATTTGGGTATCCCTGAGCTCATAATGTCCCTTGCCCCTTTGGTAAAATAAATACTTTTTTTCTTGACTATTTATCAATTTGTTCTCTTTATGGGAACTGTTTCAACGTTGGTGCAAAAAGTTTTAGTGAGGCTGACAGTGCCACACTTGCCTTGTTTATTCTTAAAATTAAATCACATACTTTTTTCTTGTAACTAAGATCAATCTACCATGTAATATTTGTGTCAGGCAATAGTGTCGTGTGTTATAATGTCTTGGTGTCAGCTGAACCTCTTGGAATTTTAGTTCTTCTATTCAAGATGTCTCTCCTGAAACCATCCCTGGATACTATGACCCATATTATGTTCTCAAAAATCAAGGTGTGTTTTTGAAAGACAAATCCTGAAAGACAGGTCTTGCCTTTAACCCAGTGGTAAGAAGGAAAGGAAACAAATTTTCCTTATGATGGCAAGTTAAGAAATGTATCTCTCTGTATTCTCTTGATAAACTTGTCCTGATGGTATTACGGTAAAAATTCCTTACTCATGAGACACTGTCTAGCTCAGAAATAAAATAAAAGGTATATTTTTTTCCTCCCACATTTTGCCATTTAGTTGTGGTTTCCAAGGAAGGTCAAAAGGAAAGGAGCTATTACCAACTGTGGTTGAAGCCTTTCTGATCTTGCTGGCTAATACAGCAGCTGGAGAACCAGTTTCCTAGCCTTCCACTCCATTTTCTTTGCAATTTTCTCATCTTTGCTATTTATGAAGAGTAATGCCTGCCTGTAGTAGAGATCAGCTGCTTCTTTTGTAATTTCTGTAGTGTTTTCATTGCCTTCAGTGCTGCTGGCAACTCAACTGATAATTTCATGCAAGAATTGCCACTGAAATACCTGGTTCATGTCTGTAATGTCTGATCATATGAGATAGGTTCTACAAAAGTACACTGATGATCGAACTGTGCATAATGTATGGGCTGAGGGGAGAGAGCTCCTCATTCAGCTTGAATCAGCCTTGATGTCCAAGCTGCTCTGAGGTTTTCTGCAGCATCCCTCCTGTAAAGACTGCCTGCACTGGAGAAGAGTAACTTCCTCTCAACCACAACAGCCCAATTCTTGGTGTTGGTTCCACAAACTGAAGCTGAGGGATTTTGTGAGATTAGAGCAGTGGTTTTATCCCTGTTGTTGTTGGACTGCTGTCTCCATGGGGCTGTAACATCAAGGCCATTTTCATTCTTCCCCTTGGCTTATTCCATCTATTGTGACTGTCTTCCTCCCTTCAAAAGGCAACCACATACAGAAAAAAAAAACCCCAAAAACTATCTTTGCTTGTATGATGAGTTCCTGTTAACATCCTGTTGAAAAATACCCTTTGGAAATAACTGGAAATAGATGTGTTGTTATAATTTGTACCACCTTACAGAATTTTGAGCAGGGAATTTGCCAGCAATTTAAACAGTGTCTGGATATGTGAGGGAAAATAGTTTTTAATTTGGTAGACTGCAGATGTTTGGTCCATTCATACTGGCTGTTCCTTATGTTTGGAAACAATTTTCCTCTCCTTTGTGAGGGAATTAACAGCAATAGATAGACACTTAGGCAGTTACCTACAGAATTTGGAACATGTTGTAGGTTATCCTAAGGCGAAACCAAGTTACTGAGTTGTCAGGTACTTGCCAGTTGTTAATCGCGTCTCTGTCTCAGCATACCTGCACTGCTGTATTAGAATCCTTGCTGCACCAAAAAAGGGCTTATTTATAACTTGTGTAATTACACATTTGGCTTCAAACTGTAAGGTAGTAACTCAGTCTCTAATGGCCAGCTGTTTTCTGAAATGGAAGAAAATATCCCACAGTACAGGACAGCTCTCTGAGACTCTGAAATAAGCTAAGTGTGCTGGACCATGGTGGAGAAATTCTGAAGAAGTTTTAGGGGGTAAAGAGGCCACATGGCTCATGGAGACACTTGATACCTCCGAGTCTTCCACAAAATTAATCTTCATGTCTTACAGTGTATGTGCACAACACTGAACTATCAGAATCTCCTCCTGGACCATACCTGCTTTGGTTTCAGTGTTGCTCAGGTGTGTTTACTAGAGAGGACTCAGTGTCAAACCCTTGGAGCATGGCTTTAGAGGTGGTTTGATTGATACAGGAAAATGGGGGTTCCAAGGGCTTTGCTGAAGAGCTTCCTTCAAATTAATTGTATGGGTTCCTAGTCTTCTAGCTTGGTCATTTGCCTACTTTTCATATGACACAGGTGTTTCAGAAAGATCTCCGTGCTAGGTGAAAAAAAAAACAACTTGAAATATCTTGCAAATCTGAAGCAGTTTTCTTCCAATTATAAGAGAGGAGATCACAGTTTGAGTCTGAAATGAAGTCAGACCCCTTTGAAGTGCTGAATAAATAATACCAAACTTCAAAAGGTTGAGAACTGATTTTGTCTGAATCTTACTGACATATAAAAGACACATTCTTAGCTACTGAAGAACATAGGTGTATTTTTTAAAAAAATAATTTTCTGATCTCATCCTTTTCTTCAAATTCCAGCCTGCCATGGTCTAAGCTTTTGATATGATAACAAGCATTTTTAATTCTTTGTTTAATTGGAGGCCATATAGACAAATAATTCAATTCAGCCCTTAGAAAACTTAGAAGAAATACCTGGGTGGACTTTGGTCTACCAATCAGTGAAAAAAAGCTCAGATAAGCAGAGGTACCACTTCCAATGACTACTACTGCTATGAATAATTTTAAGCTTTTATTGCAGCTGCATTTATTTTTCTTTTTCTGACCTCTAAAGCATCTTGTATAGAAGTAGAACCTCTTCCAGCAGCTAAAAAAGAACTTCTGTATGTATGTGTAGGCAAACTTTAATTTTGCCTAAGGAATGTAACTTGCTGCTTTTTAATTTGTGGTGCAGATACAGCAAGTCTGCAATTAAGTCTTCTAGCAGGTCTGTAGGATTGGTAATTGTTTTGTAATCCTGCCTTGGAACACAATAAATGCAAACAGTAATCATTGGTTTAATGAGTATAATCTATCATAAAATACCTAACAAAACAGTATGTGCAATATTATCTCTTGGTTCATGCTTCAAATATTCCAACTCTGTTAAAGGAGTGTAGCAATTGCTGAGGATCTACCTAGGCAGGAGGGATGGAACAGACTTCTAAATAAGTAAACAATATATTTCTGTATGATCAACAAGAAGGCTTATTCAAAATTAATTCTGCTCCTGTAGTAATGATTGGAAGTTTCCTACTGATTGCAGGCACAGACCCTATTGCTACACCAAGTTTACCTAAAACCTTTTTTGAGTGACCACACTGAATATGCACCAGGATATTAAGGAAAGGTTGCTTAATGATGAACTATCAGGCTCTCTTTGTCTTAGGTGCTTCACTGCAGAAATCCTTATCCAAGGCTTTGTTTTCTTACATCTTAATCACTTCAGGTTTCTTACATATGCATCTACCTTTTAAAAAACATGTGGAATACCCAACTTCTGACTTGATGTAACCCAAAAGGAGAGTTACTGTAGAGCTAATTATACAGTCTCTAGTTCTGCACTACCCTTACATTTGCTCCTGTATGGAACACAGCTTGGATCAATCTGACATTAAGACCCTAGCTGTGCTTGTGGGGAAGCTGTTGACACTGAAATTGTAACACTGAAATTGCTTTAAATTGAAGTTTCTGGCCAGAGTTCCTGAAGACTTAAAGCTTGCAAACATAAAATAGAGAAAACTTTTTTTTTAAGCCTGAACTGAGACTGAACCTGGGAAGTTACTACCTGTGACTTCAGGTGGACTTTTCTGATCTTCAGGGTAACTTCACTCTGGTGCTTGACCTTCATACCACCCTGACATGCTGGGAGAATTTGTTGCTTGAAAAGCAGATCCTTCAAAAGGTAGTGCACAAATGTCATTTTCCAGGGATGAACACTTTCTGCCAGGACAAGTAAACAAAGATGGATGCACACATGTAGTGTGCTACAGCTGAAGTATCCTGCCTGGGTAGCAAGTTGATTTTTGTGTATAAAGGTGTTCTGCAGACCCAAGTGCTGTGCCTTTGCTGTAGCTATTTTGTGTTGCCACTGGAGAGAAAAGCCTCCTCTTTGAAACCTCTGTTTACGGGCAGTCTCTTAGGCTTCCCTGTGGCTAAATCCACTGTGGGATCAACCACAGGAACTGAGTATTTGAAAAGCTTACAGGAATTTCTCTTCAATTGACTTGCAACACGGTTTTGGTTTTGAGCAAGCTGCTGGTGTGACATCAGTATTACACAGAATTCAGCACCGCCCCACTAACCATCTGATTCATTCTGACAATTTTCCTCTAATGACTGAAGCTGGAATTAAGGAAGGAACATGTGGGAGAGAGAACAAAAATCAAGAGATAAAAGAAGACATTGGATTGTAAAGGCAGGGAAAGAACCTTGTAATTTATTACTCCAAGAGAAATATGGGAGCAGTACTAACTGCACAAATAGTTGTACACCCTGATTAAAAAAGACCAAAACAATTTTGATTCATTTGACTTAACTCTGGAGCATTATTAAAACTTTTTTTTCATAGGCCTACAGAAATTTGGCCATCAAATAATAAGTACAAGGATGCTCTTGCAGTCTGCTTTTTACAGTTTTGGTGGATAAAATCTCCAGAGTGAGCGTGGGTTTGTGTACACACAAGTGTGTTACACCAAGCTGAAACTGCAGAAAGGGCTGAGCATACCAGCACCCTGAGCTTGGGCAGCAGTCTGAATTTTCTACTCTGGTGTGACCTCAATTAGAGTAAATCTGAGAGTGATGTCTGCTGCAAGTTAGCTTATGTTTTGTAGTCACAGGGCATTAGTCAGTTCTTGTTACAGCCAGATGTTTTTGGAATAAACTGGCTCACTAAAGAGTATTGTCAGTGGATTCAGTTTTGTTACACTAAAGGTTAATTTGGGTCTGAAAATTGTAGAGTTTTCAGTCACAGGGGATTTTTAAACACCAAGTAAAGCCATTCCATGTATAAATATAGTGAAGTTTGTTCCTAGGTGCCTGGGAGCTACTAGAAGCAGTGGGATTTAATAGGATTTCAGACCACTTGGTCTAACTTCCCTTTCAGCCAGGAGTGCCCAGCAAGCATCTGTAGCAAGAGGAGAAAGCCCATTCTTTGAGACCTGTGCTCCTACCATGATGTGGCCTCTTCCAGATCCAGCCTACTCCAGATCTCTGAAACACAGCAAATCTGCCTCTGAGAGAGTGGCTGTGCAACACCTTCAGATTTGCAGCAGGTTGGCTGTTGCTTGGCAATTATGCTGTGTGGGTTTTACTGCTTGGCAAATGAAAGATGACTTGTTCCTCACTTACTGCTGGGTAGGAGCTGCCACACAGCAAGTGCTGTGGCTTTGGCTGCAGGGCTGTGAATCTCAATGAGAGAGGGCTGCACTCTGGACTGCATGCTGTGAGCTCAAACAAGTGAGGCATATTCATACTATACAGGCATATTCCTGTTTTTTCCAACAGGGATATTCTTCTTGAATAAGACTTGCTATCCATTAAGCTTCCAGCGTGGAGTTTGACATTTCTCCTGGTGGAATGGTAGAAGAATGTAAGAGTCAAGTTGCAAAATTAATTGCATATTGAAAATGGACTCTGAAACATGGAACTTACTGTGAGAGCTTGAATTTGCGTTTCCAGAAGGTGTCTGTGTTTTGATTAGTGTGGATCTTAGGTAAATAAATGCTGTGTTCTTGGTCTGGTGTTGTTCAAATTTTTCCTGAAGGTAGCAGAGACAGAACTTCCCTTCTCCCTTGTAACCTGCTTTAGGCACAGACAGCCATGACTGGGCAAGGCAACTCTTTGTTCAGTGGACTCTGACCACAGGAGTAATGCTTCTGTAGTACAAATAACTATTTTTGTATTAGAAACTTGCATCCCTTGCAGAATGACACTGAGATTTTAGTCACTTGCTAAGATAAAAAAAACAGTGTCTAAAAGGGGTTTGAAGAAAAAAACCAAGTTTTTGGCACGTTACTCCAGAAGAATCCTTGTGTCTTTTACTCACACAGTTAATATTGACAAGCAGCAGAACGGTTTTTGGACTGAAAAGATAAGACTTGAGGTCTGGACCATTCCTCCAGTGCCAATTTTGCTCCAGTTGGGTATTTTCTTTTTTAGAGAGAATCTCCAGATCTTGTTTTCATTTTCTTGCGGTAATATCTTGGCTACCTTGGGAAAAGTTTTTTTTTCCTGTGATGTGCACAGCAGAGCATGCTGGAAAATGTAGGTTTGGGTTTTTTTCTTTATTAAATCTATGGAATGAATTCAGGCACAAGGTGGTTTATGCAGATCTGCAGCAGGTATAGTCTTCCTTTAGAAACTCATCCTAGCTGTTTGTAAAATCTAGTCTATAGCTTTTGTTATGAATGGCATAACTGCCTTACCATGGTCTTTAGAAATTCAATCTTTTGACTAGAAGAGGAAATTCACTGAGAATGGGAGCATGGGAGGAGGAGGGAGGGAAGAGAAGGTAAGGAAACAACATGTTTCATCTCCTTCACTTAAAGAATGTCTGCAAGGGGTGGGAAGAACAGGAATACCAATGGCAATGAATCAACCAACCCCCTGTACCACCAGTGTAATGTGCATAACTGAGGTTAATTTTCTTCCCCATCTTTGTTCAGCTCTAAATTAAAGTATTTCCTATATTCCATCCCATCACATGTTTTTTCCTCTTCTCAGGGTAAGGTACATCACTGTTCACAGTAGGTAATAACTTATGATAGCAGCAGCACAATTGCTTTCAGTGAAATCTGTGAAACTACTTATATCCTATTTCCAAAGCAACCCTGAGACAGAGTAATAATAAATAATAAATGTTACATCAGGGTAAATAAAAAAAGCAGAGATTGCAGATATGCTGGGACTAATCGAGCTGCAAAAGCTCATGGGGAGGAACAAAAAGGGAAAAGTTTGGGGATGGGATAATTAGATATTTTATATGACAAACTAATATGTACTGAGCTGCACTTATATATTCCATAATTAAAAAAACCCCTTTGTCAAAGGGTGCTGAAATGACTACAAATTCTGTCAGCTTTTACAGAAAACACTTTTACAGAGGTAGTGTAGCATTTTTTTGTTCACAACCAACCACATTCTCTATTACAAAGAGGGTAAGATTTACTGGTCTGTCCTAACTACCTCTTGGGGATTTTGCTGACCTGGCATAACAAGCATGATTTGGGGAGGTAGAGTAAGACAATAAATTTCTTCAGTGCCTCCCTACTATAATAAATTGCAGTAACGAGGTGGCTGTCCCTTGCATATGGGGTTATTTAGAAGATCAGTCAACCTTCTGTGTATGTGCAAATAACCTGACCTGTGATTAAATACCCAGAGCTCAGCAAAGCCCTAATAGCATTTGAGAGGGAAGAAAACGACAGCCCTGCCATAAAGAACAGAGATGTGGACCTGTCTGCTGTTCTTGAAGTGGAAACAAGACAATGTTTCCTTTGGTTTTTAGTGCAGGGAAAGGGATGTAGATGAAGTATGTCAAAGCACAGTTACATTTTTACTGTCTGTAAATATTCCTTTTCCAAACTTGTTTAATTCTAGGGAGATGAGTACAGCTTCCTGAGGAGAACAGGTAGGGAGGGATGAGTAAGAGGGCCTCACTTAGCAAAAAATGCTTAAAGGCAGTGCAGAAGAAGCTGAAGCCTTAATATTTAACAGTTTATTCGTGGGGATTTTTAATTTGCTTCACTGCAATGATTTATTGATTTGGTTTGCTTCTGGGGCACAACCCAGAAAATCAGATGGCAAAGAAACTCCAATGCAGGCATCTTCTGACCAATCAAACATCCTGTGTAATGTGTGGAAACCTTGCAACCCTACCTCTGCTCTGAAGAGGCTCTGCTTCTGCTGTTGTGCTAAGCCATTTCTTTGGCATCCTATAAGTTGCTTTCTTTACTGTTGAGGGGTTTAGGAGCCAGTGCATTATTTCCAAAGTACTGAGGAGGGCATTCTGGAGCCCTCTGTGCTGCAATGCCACCGCAGTGCCTGTTTTCTGAAATGGACCTTAAACCCCTGCTGTTCTGAAAATGTCCCTCCCAGCACTGAGACCTGGTACCAAAGTCATGTGTTACTTCTTACTTTCATTTCAAAAGAACATCTGAATGCTTGCATTTGTTACCAGGGTTTGTACCTCTCTTTTATTTTTAAATTTTGCTTTAATTTGTAACTTATCTTTAAGAAACTGAGCTGGCATATTCTGCACATCAGAAATAATTCTGTGGCTGAATTTAAACAAGATTTGGAATTCCTTATATTGTTTTCTTGTATGCATCTTGTTCCAGAATAAAATGAGAGCAGAGTGCAGCAGTCTCTAATAATTGCTTTTTCTTGCTTTTAGCTGGGGGTTAGCATGCTGTGAGGTAGGATGATAATCACAGGCTAATTTCATGATTGCTCTAAAGAACAGGCAGGAACGTAAGAATGAAAATAGATATAAAACATCCTTTACAGATTATTTCCCCCCCAAATCCAGTGGCTGAGGTACGTCCTGAAGCATGTTTTAAGGATGTGTAAATCTTACCATCTCTGCATGTAAAGTATTATTTTAAATTGATGGATTCCTAGGGTCAATTATATTTTTAGCAACATTTACAGTGACTAATTTCTATGTATTTTCTTTTCATTATGTTGCCTTTTGGGTTCACTCTTTTGTATTTTCAAGGTACAGCTAACAGCTGTATCAAATTAATTCTTTCTGTTTCTTTATACGTGTCCTGCTGTTATAATTTCTTGCTTGACTTTATGATCTTCAGAGGGGCAGCCTTTCCTTTGACAATTACCCGTAGTGCAAATAACTTGTGTATTTAAGAACAGCAGCTTTGAAGACTGTCTTAAACCATGTTATCCAAAGAGGAAACACCTGTGGGGTCTTTGTAATTTTGTTTGTTTTTAATAGCAATGTTTTTTCAGCTTTATTCTTCATAATTTTCTTACTTCAGTGTAGTTTTGTTGATGATGCTTCAGCAACAATTGCATATTCAGCAGAATCTCTTATTGAACTACTCAAAGTGATGGCCAAGTGTTTCTTCCAAGTTCCTCAGCCAGGCTCCTGGGGCACATATTGTTTATTCAGACTGGAAAATCAAATGTGCCCAGTTTCATGACTTCAGCCTGGCAGCTTGTTGCCTTGTGACTTCAGTCCTGAAGCTTGCCAGGATCTTTGTTTTGGGCTTACTGAGAGACTTGGTTTGTCAGCACATCACACCTCAGTGCTGGTCAGAAGTTACCTGAGCTGCTTGGGACTCTGGGATCAGTGCTCCTAGGCTTCTCCATGCACTATAATTACCTGTATCTCTATTTCATATAGATGGAATGATACATTTAATAGGTGTATGTTAGCCACACTTGCCTGCAGATGGGCTATCAGGGAAGTCTCTGTATTTTGCATTCTAGGCAGGCACTGGAAGCACAACACTAACCTGTCAGGAAGCTGAAGCTATGCTGTGATGCCAGTTAGGAAGTTGGCTATTGGCAAGAATGCTGTTCCAAACAGTTTGCCAAAAGTGAAACCCAGTATTGAGCAGATACATTATCTGGATGAAAACTAAGACTAGCAAAGAGGATATCAGCTAAAATGTTAATCAGAAATTATGCTTTGCATATCCAGTGTTGGGTCTGACCTGTGCAGTTCACCTGCTGAGCTGAGACTTTTCCATTGCTTTATCATTTAAGTATTTTCTGTGCTTTAGTTTACAGACCTCAAGACAGGGAGGGCTTCTTGCATCATGCATACTTCTATTTTTTTTCCACTGTAGGAGCACTGCACTCCCTAATAGATTACTGCTTTAGAAAAACCACTTTGGAACTCCCTCCTTCCTCTCCCACTCCCCAACCCCTGCCTGAATCATGCATGTATCTGAATTTCCCTGATAAAATCATTAACATGACCTTCAACAGCACAGTTTTCTCTAAGCCAAGTCTCTGCCAGCTTTACTACAATGCAGTTGGGGGTAATATACAGGAGAGAAAGCAAAGTGTGTCTCTGACAGTATGATCAACTATACAATACTTTCCTAGCACATTTACTGACGTTTTTCTGTTAATTCCTGTTTTGCAGTGAGCACAATGAGAAGCCATTTCATCTAAAGCTAGGTACTAATTTAACGCCTGATCTCCTTAGGTTGTGGATTTTTGAGGGGAAAAAAAAACCCAAAGCATTTACATTGGACCTCCAGAGATCACTGTATCCCAGAGTAACTTCTGAAATTTCAGTTGAAAATTTATGAACAGTGTAAGTTAATGTAAAGTTTCTTTGTCTGCCCCAAGAGATTAAGGCAAGGCTGAGCTGCTAGAACATGTTGATCACTGACAATGGTTTCACAGTAAATGGCTTTTAAGCCTCATTTATTTAAATATCTTTAGGCATTTGAAGTATGCTCTCCCTGTGGTTCAGCTCCCCTGCTGCTGCTCAGAAATACCTTGTATTTGCTAGATGCCTTTTGCAGTGAAAAGCTACACTCCAGGAGGCTTCCTGTGGTTATGGATAACATGAATTCACCCATCCTTGCAAGGTAGCCAGTTTAGAGCTGAGAAAGTGCCACACATTGAAGCAACAAGTAAACAATTCAAGATAGAACAGCCAAAAATTAAGCTTCTAACCCCATGAGCTCAAGCTCTGGTGTTCTTTCTCCTGGACAAGACACCTGGCATCTGCTGCAATGTTTTGAAGTCTTAGCCTTGCAAATACATGCTTTCTACTTTAGCAGCTCTGTGCTTTTTAGAAGGTAGGTGAAAGCTGCTCATAGCTAAAGAAGGCCCGAGAAGGATGGATTTGCAAATAACTATAGGCCTTAGATGGTCAGCTTCTCAAAACTGAACTTGTAGATGTCTCTTCCCTAATCCCTTAAAAATGGGTATTTGGTCCTGAGTTCAGTGTTGTGGAGTGGGCCTGAATTGCTGCTATGTGGCCAAAGAGCTCAGAGTTGGAGAACAGCCACATCCTCTGGGCTGGAAGTATGTTGTTTAGCTTGGGGATGAATCTCTGAGCTTAACCTTTTTATCCCCTTCGAAGCACTCACCACAAGGATGGCATCTTCCAGGGTGTTCCGTGCATGGGCCTGGAGCAGGGTGGTGGCAGCCACACATCCTGTGGGTGCCCAGGGAACAGAGCAGTTGGAAGCTTCCAACCACAATACAGAATTAAACTGTGTGCAGCAGCTGCTGTGCTGGAATATTTTGCATCCCACTGCCCAGGTCCCAGCTGGTGCTGCAAGAGCATCCTTTTCTTTCCTCCTCCTTTCATGAAAAATGAGAGTCAGTTTTGAAATATAGTCTTAGCAGGTACTCACCACACTTGAAATCAGTGTCCTGATTTAATGGGCTGTGTAATGTAGAAGCTTGGTTTCATGCATTCAGGGTTGAGAGCCTTCCCTTGATCGTTCTTTCTCCATGGTTTACATATCAGGTTGCTGTACAGTGTTCTCTCTTCACTGCTGGCTGTCTAGCTGAGTTGTAACCCAGCCCCTCTGCCACCAGGGATTCACAAGAAGCCTCTTATCTACTGAAACCCAAAGAGATTTAGAATGGCACTTTCAATCTGTAGCAGCTCTGGGGGTTGTTACAGTCTGGTTGTTGGAGAATTTACAATAGTCTGTGTCACTGTAATCAGCTGAGCATATCAGCTGATAAGAGACTGTGTTTCATCCTGAACTGATGGTCAGATAATGAATGTAAAAGGGATGATGCCATTGCTGCTGTTATGCTCCAGGCCCCTGCCCCGTTGTGTCTCCCTGTTGCTGTTGCATATATCACATTATGCTGGTGATGCCCGAGTTCATGAAGTGGGTTTCTGAGAGCTTGAAATACTGCTTGGAGGGCTGTGTGTCCGGCTCAGTGCTGGGCCAGGTGGCTTCTTTGTGAATCAGAACTGTGCAGTCTGGAGGCTTGGCTTGAACCCTGAAGGAAGATGGAAAAATGCTGCTAGGAAAACATGAGGGGAACAGAAAGAATGGGCCTGGGTGTGCCCAAGTGTGATCCTGTGAGAGGCAGATGTGTCTGTTCTGGATGACAGATGTGCTGGAGAGTGTGACACAAGGGACAATGGTCACTTCATCTCTCCTCCCCATCTGATCAGGGTTTGGTAGCAGCCAGCTGCCTTGCCTGAGGACACAGTGATGTGGTGAGTCTGGCACACAGGGCAGGAGTCCTTTTCACTCAGGTGGTGGGTTTGGGGCTTCAGCAGGGAAAGTGTACTCAAAGGGAAAGGAGACAACTTCTTCCTTTGCCTGTTCGTGCATTTGGGCTGTAGCTGGGCTGTTGAGTGAGACAATCCCTGGAGCTGGGCTGGAGGCCCCTGTCTCAGCAGATCAGGCTGTCTGGGTGGGTGTCAGGGCCCAGCAGTGGAAGGATTGTGCTGAGTTCAGAGCTGGTGAGGCCATGGATGCAGCTGAGCACACAGAACCTGGCCTTTGCTCCTGGAACAGAGGGGGTGGTGTGCCCCAGTATTCCTGTAGGATGGGTCTGTTGGGTGAGAGGCTGCAGTGGGAGCTGCCTTTTCCATGGTGTTAAGGCTGAGCTCTTCAAGTTCAAGCTCCTGAAGTTCCGCTGCCTTTGGCTTCTTTGAAAACCCCACTTTACCATGTTTGATGGTTACTGCTGCTGCCTCTGGATCTAAAATTAGCATCTACTTATTCTTGCAAATAGCTCCTGGGGGCTGTTCCAGTGGCTTTGCATCAGTTAACTTGAACACTGGCACATGACGTGTGTGTGATGAAAACTTGCCCCGGGGCATCTTGTGCAGCCTTTCAGAGCCTGCTCTGCCCACTGCTGCTCTTATTCTCTCCAGCACTGGAATCACAAAAGCTGTTCCTGTAGTTCTGAAAGCACATGTGAGCTGGGTTGTCAGCAAGGAATATGTGTGGGCGAGGGGCTGAGGGAGCATGAATGAATGATTGAACAGAGGTAAATGCAACAAAAGCTGGGGGTGGAAAGAGAAGGCTTGAAATTGGCTCACCTACCACTTTAATATGTTCTTTACAATGATGTATACAACTGAGAAGAGAAGAGGTCAATACTCCCCCAGACCTTTGAATGTGGTTTTGTCTTGGGCATATTTTTGTTTCTGTGCTCTCTTTAAGAAATGCCCTGGCTGCCAGTGTGCTTCAAAGTGTGCTTGAATTTCCCGACTAAAAAAGCTGCAGCTCCTGTGGTGAGTGCAGGGAATCTTGCTTAACTCAATGCTCCGTGGAAAGCTGCTAGATAGGGAGAGCTTGGCTGTTTGAGGCTGGGCAGGCAAGTGACTATGGGATTTACTGATATCCTAAACCCCTAAGTGTTTAGCAAGCAGATTAGGTCAGTGAAGCAGAAAAGATGTGCATATGTTTCATTAGTTTGTTTAGTTTGATGGTATCTGTGTCCTGTTCATGGAAAGAAAAATGTTTCCCACCATTGCCCTGGTTTCTCTGCAGGCTGTGCTGTGGTTTGGCTGTAGCTGACTTCCAGAAATTTACAGGACAATAAAGTCTCAGTTTCTGGTGTTTCCTTAATGTAATTTTCTGTGCTTTATTTCTTAAAATTTCCCATTTTGTTAATTTTTCCTCATTGACCACGAATCTCTAGATTTTTCTAGAAGCCCTGTCTGTCACTGTGAAAAAGAGCCACCAGGCCACTACTTCTCACTTGGCAACAGAGAGCATCTGGTTCCTGCCTGGAGCTCTGTGAGGACTCACCTGGCCAAGAAAGGTCCCTTTATCTTCTCTGCTATAGAAACAAGCAACAAAGTTCAGAAAAGATACCAGGTGCTGACACAAAAACACTTCTAATGGTTTGCATTCTCATTTTATATGTCACCTCTTCAGGCATGCTTGCCAGTGTGCCTGACTGCCTAGGGATTTATAAGATAAATAGGTAAGTAGGTAAGTATTCACTCATAAGCAGGTTATTACAAGTAATTACTATATTTACTTATTTACTTACCTTATAAGTATTTTGGGGAGAACAGAGGGGAACCTCTTAAGGGAAAATAATAGGTTATACACATTTAGATTTCCAAGTAATTCTCCCCACTCTGTTTTCCACATGGCAAGGTAAGTCTAAAATTCCACAGTTCCTCTCCTATACAGCCTGACAGTCTCATGTGCATGGACACTGACTGTACTTCAGATCTGGGAGACCATGCATTTCAGGGCTTCTGCTGTGGTTCAGACAGCTCAAGAGAAGCCTCTGTATGGAATGCAAAGCTTTGTTGCCACAGTAATGCAGCAGTGGCTGAATATTTCTCACTTCATAGTCATATAGCTGCAGTATTTGTGGGAGTGCTGCTAACAAAAATGAAGGGTTTCCCCAGAGTTTCCTGAAAATGTTTAATCACCCCATTTAAAAAAGAATTTTATTTAGTCTAAAGCTGTATGTGGGATACAGACTTCTAAGATTGTCATGATTTTAAAATGCCAACATTGTCTTTTTGGCCTATTTTTATTTGGATCAGTTCTTGGCATAATCATCTGATGAAAGCAGAAAAACAACATGACCCTCAAGACTCATAACTTGACACAAATTGCACTCCTTTTCCAAATTTGGGTCTCACATTAAAGTGTAGGTAAGGAGCAACATTTATTTATACTTAAGAGATTTTTGCTCATATGTAGTTTCTAGTTTTTCCTAGCTGAAGTTTAAGTGCAAACATTTCCTTGTACACGCAAAAGCAGAGATGCAACACTGCTGAGAACTCGAGAGGAGACTTTTTATAAGCAGCTCAGGTTCCTAAAGCTGTTGGTGAGTAAGGCACAACTAGAGGTCAGCAGAGATGAGGATCTCTGGGGAGGCAGTTTTGGCTAACAGCTTCTTTACCTGGCTTTTAAGAAGGCTTGTGAGAAACTCAAGGTGGGGGGAGTCTGTCTAAGCTCCTGCTTACCTCAAAGTTAAAATATTCTTTTATCGCCTCTGCAGATTTCATATGAGATCTTTCTTTTCCTTTTTTTTGCAAATAAGATAGGGCAAGTTTTCTTGCATACACCTGGATCATCACATAAACTTTGTAGTATATCTCTGTGGGAATGCACATCATTATGCCCATTAACCATATTTATTCCCTTACTTTTGCTGTGTAAATAGAGATTCTTTTAATTTTGTTCTGAGTATCACCTAACTTGGGCAACTTACTAAACAAAACACAATTACCTTTTAAACCTCATCCTAGATAATTAGTATTGATGAACATATTTTGACTTTAGAAATTAGCTGTACTTTGAGTACAATTATTTAAACCAGGAGGGGATTACAATTAATATTCTGAGGATAGAAAAATTTATATGCAAAGTTCATAGAAAACCATCTTAACAAAAAGTAAAAAAATTAATGTGTTGTAACTTCAGAATGTCCAGAACTTTTCATGGTCTTCCTCTTTCATTCATATAATCTACTTTTAAGCAACTATCAAGTAGCATGGAAAAACTGAAACAAGTTTAAAAATGATTAACCAAAGTAGGCTATATAGCTTTATATAAATCCTCAGCTGTCATCTCGGGGAAAAAAAAAAATGTCAGAGGAGAAATGTACAGTTCTGTGCTGACTTTACAAGAAGTCTTAATTTGCTTTAGTGACACTGGACTTCTTCCAGGGCTGGCCCAGGTGAGAGACTGCAAGATACCTCAAGTGCAGTGGTGACCACACAGCCATATCCCAGCTGTAGGAAGAGGAGGAAGCTGATGCACAGCTGCCTGAAGAATCACACTGTAAGAAATAATGAGCAATTCCTTTTGCTCAGTATATTGGCCATGGGTTTTTTAGCCTAACATCAAACACTGCATTTGTTGAAATGAGTATGAAGCACAGCAGAAAGTAAGATGATCTGGGGGTAGGCATGAGCAAGACAGCTAAGAATGTTACACCGGAGCTGGAGGCTTGGCTGTTTGGAGAGTCAGAATATTAGCAATAAAAATGTAGGCTTTGAATATTTTATCTGCACTTTCTGATAATAATAAACCACTCAAATATCCTTGCAATTAGTTGTAAGAAAAAAAAAAAAAAAAAAGTGGTTTGTCTTCAGACCCACTTTTTTACTTGGTGATAGTTTTTTGTAGGGTTTTTTCCTTTTACAAGAAAGGTCCAGTCCTCTGAAGTGCTATACACAGTACTGTTGTGTACTGAAAGTATTTTGTCACTTTCAGAAAAAATAATGGAGTCTTTAAAACAAACAACCAACACAAAAAACCCCAACAAAAAACCCAGCTTCATTGTGTCAGGTTAGCACTGGAAGCACACATTGCAGACATGCAGTTAATTTCCCAGAGGATTTTAGAATTTTACCTTATGTGCATGTTTTGCAGTGCACGTGGGTAAATGAACATTCCCCTTCCGACTCCTATTTTTCTGTTAATATGATCTTGAAAGGGGTATAAAAAGATAAGAAAAAAACCCCCAAACACCCTCTGCCCTGAGACCCCATTTTTTTTTAAATTGTGCCAGGGCAACTCTACTACTTTACAGTACTTGTGGCTCTGCATAAACTCTTTGATTTTATCAAATATTAGCATGTTTGCTATGGTATTATAAGGTCTCTAAATCAATCTGAAGACAGAGAAGAGCAACAAAGCTACAGAGAGGCCATACTTTGCTGAAGAGGAGAACCTAGGAGTTTGGTGTGGGTAAATGACAAACAGAATTGATTGAATGTGCTGGATAAATTGTGTTTTGCAAGTTCTCCCACATCTAATTCACTTTTCTCTCTCCCACATAACAATTTTCTAAAAGTGACAGAGATCACCTATTCTGATCCCAGGGGTAATTCTCCCTTCCCCCTTGAATGATTCTTCTCACTCAAGCAAGCTGCAGTTAGTAAGCCCCTCTGCTGTAACCAGGTTTTTTATAACAGTTTTCTCCAGCTTCAGAGATGTAACATTCAGAGCTTTTTCACCCATTTGGTGCACGTAACTTCAGCTCCAGTCAAGGAGCCAGCTCTGTTAGGAAAGCCCAGAAAGGTGTTGAGCTAGCTCTTGAAGGAGTGATATTTCTTCATTTTTGGGTCATGGTGTAAGACTTAAGTTTTTGGGTCTTGTGAGAACTTTGGAGGAAGGGGGCTTGAACAAATTATTTAGAGGATGAGCAGCAGAAGTGTACCTATCATTTTATGCTGTGGGGATGGTACTCCAGTGAGCAGGAGGGCAGCTGGCTCCAGAAATGAGACGTGGAAACACAATTCTCACAAGGAGCAACTGCCCTCTCTTTTACATGGGAGTGGCAGAAAGGACCTCATAGAAGATTTTTCCCTTTTTGGTGCTGCAAAAATAATGCTCCAACAGCAGATACCAGGTCATTTCCCACTCCTGGAAACACTGGAGAGGCAAAGTGAGTCAAAATTACTCAGCTAACAAAGCCATTGTAATGACATTTGTCTTTAGGACTAAATTTTATTAGTTAGTGTGAGAAAATGATTTCAACCCATTTATAGTTCTAGCAGTGCAAAATTACAGATACTACTTGTATCTAAAACCTGAACTTCAATTTTGAAACTTTCAGGTGCTAAAGTAATCTGAAAGAAAGACAACTGAAGAAGGAAGTCTAACTGACTTTTGGAGCTGTTCAGCACTGACTGTTCTTGCAGAGATCAACAAACTGGAGAAATTCACTTCTTAAGAAAACCAAGGTATTGAAAAAAATTTGCACATACGTTAACAGAATGCATACATCCTTGTTCTTGGCTTTAAACTTCTATTAGCAATCAATCATCCTTCCATGCATTGAGGTTGCATGACTCATTCATTTTTTCAGAGAGATTAGCAAAATAAGAGAATTTCAAGGTGTTTATTTCACTGTAGACATGAAGTCTGTAACCTCAGCTAGTGATGTAATTCACCTCCTGGTAAGTTTGTTCTGAGCTCAGAGGTTGAAAACTGAACTGTTAAAAAAAAAAACAAACCCCAGAAAATACAACCATCAAACCCAGAAAACCCCAATGAATGCTGTAAACCAAATTTATTTCTATTTGTCTCCTAGCAGCTAGCCTAATGATCAAGTTTCACTGAAAGGTAGACATAGTTTTAAAACTGCTATGAGATACATGTAGAAGTGCACAGGTAACTAAAAATCCCAACTATTAAAAATATCATTAGATGCCCAAACCCAAGAAACTCTGTCACTAACAGCAACATCAGACAATTCTGCTGTTTGTGGAGACACTATCGTCACCTGTTAGCTTTCCAGAACTTAAATGACCATTGGTCTCTTGCTTAATCAGCATTTCTGAACCCATCCTTCCTTCTATACCTTTCAGCTATATTTTGACATTTAATATGTTTTATACTGCATGGGTCATCTCTGTGCAGGACTACACTAAACCAGCTTTTAGTTGCCTAAACTCAGGAAGTTGCAGTAACAACTGAGAACTCTCTTCAGCTGTATCCACAAGTCAAGTAAGTGATTAACTGCTAGCAAATCTGCCCTGCAGTATAAGAATAGGTTGACACCTGAAAAAAAATAAGGCCTAGTATAAACCAGAACTGATGATGATGAAGTTTACCTTGTGCCTCTGAGATGCCCGTCCATTCCTGTATAATATGAATGCAGTCTGATGGAAAGTACTTCCACAAGTGCTCGTTTCCATGACAAATAATGTCTCTGTGTGTGTTCATATCCATGTGCTTCCCTCTGTTAATTAGGCATCTGTTCCTTGTCTGTTGGGTTCCTTCTTGGAGACTAAAAGGAAAATAGATGCAATTAATAAACAGCCATGTGTATCAGGGATAAATTAGGCCAGCGCAGAATGCCTTTTAAAGTTGAATATTTCACAAAATACACGTGTAGGATGAGTCACTTTTTGTGTGCTTTATTTTAAAGGTGAATACAGCACACGTCTTTGGGAGCAGGGGAGCAAGAGACATCCACAAAACCAATGGAGGTGTTGTGTGGGAGAATGATATGAGGTGGACTTTGTACAAACCTTAATTCTAACAGCATGGTCAGTCTTTATTGGTACCAGTTAGGAGAGGCTGGGAGGTGCATGGATGTCCAGTTGTCTTGGTGAACTCCTCAGTCAACAGTTTGACTGTGGGCTTGCCTCATGAAGAGATGATGTGGTGACAAATTGGCAGGAAAGTGATTTTTGTTTGTTTCTTGATTTTTAAATTTGGGCCATCGTGTGAAGCTAGAAAACACCTAAGAAGCTGGAAACAACCTAGGCTAAAGATGTACCTTCACAAGTTCAATGAACACAATTGTAAACTACTCAGAAATACATATTTTTAAGATTAGAAGGCCCAACTGAAATGCATACTGTAGAAATTAAATAGAAAAAAATACTAAAGTATTTTCCATTACTTCCTCCCAATCCACACATACAAAAGTTTGTAGGTGCTTCAGGATCCCAAGCTACTTCACCTTTGCCAACTGGCTTGAGTAAAAAGCAGCTTGTGTTCCCATGGATCCAAATGTCAAAATGAGGGCCTGTCTTTGGTCATCTTCCTGTGGACCTAGCAGAAGCAATAGAAACCATTTCACATGGTTTTTTGGTTTTCCAGGAACTCTACTTAGGCACTACCTCCAAGCTGGAGTGGCATCAACCAGTGAATAAGCAATTTGCCAGCAACTTGGCTTAAAAACTAGGTGCTGATGAGGGCTGAGGAATGAAGCCAGGCATTTAGGATAGCAAACCTAATCAATAACCTGCTTGTTTGTGAAAAAGTGCATAGTGCTCTTTTGAGTGTTTTTTGGATGAAGCTGAGAAAGAAATTTGGTCTTTGGGGCAGCTGGTTGAGCAAACTTAATTAAATCAGCCCTGCTTTACTGTCACAGGCATCTACAGATCTGGAAATCACAATATGGGAGACAAAGTTCTGTGGAGGCTGCCTTTACACTGCCCTACAGGAATCTGTATGAAACAGCCTAGAGCAAAGTTGTCCTTGGATGTGAAGGTGACTTTCACTCTAAGTACCTACAGATTTTAACAGATAAGAAACAAATTATTTCAGTTGAGCTCCCCGTGGGAAAAGTTTTTGACCTTTCCAGAGCAAGCCACCTACCTTTCCAGGAATGCCAAGGATCCCAAGATTGTCAGAGGTGCAACAACTGAATTGCTCATTTGCCCCATGGGTATATTTGTCACTAGAAGACTACTGAACATGACATATTTCCCAAGATCTGCTTTTATTTCAAACTATATATATCAAACAACAGAAGTTGCTGGCATTGAAATAATAATGATGCTTAAAAAAAAAAAAAGTCAAGCTGAACATCTGCTTAATGAAGTATTAAACACAGAGCTCTTGGAGTGATTCCAGAGGAAGGCCATGAGGATGATCAGAGGGCTGAAGACAGACTGAGAGAGTAGGGGTTGTTCAGCCTGGAGGGGACTCCAGGCAGAGTGTTAGAGCAGCCTTCCAGTACACTGAGGCAGGCCTACAAGCAGCCTGGGGAGTGACTACATCTAGGGGTATGTTGTGTTTGGATGAGAGGGGATGGGAAGAAAGTCTTTGGTGTGAGGGTGCTGAGCCCCTGGCACAGGTTGCCTGGAGAAGTTGTGGCCACCCCATCCTTGGAAGTGTCCAAGGGCAGGCTGGATGGGGCTTGGAGCAACCTGCTCTAGTGGGAGATGTCCCTGCCCATGCAGGGGGGGATGTAATTTTTAAGGTCCCTTCCAAGCCATTCCATTCCGTAATTAGCTATGAGAGGAGAAATAGCTATAAGCAATTTAAACCATCTTATGTAGCTTCTGCAAGCTTGCACTTATTTTTAGATGTTGCATGACTAAATCTGTGGGATGTGGCACATAAGGTGCCACGATGTAACTGCAATAGAAGGCAGATTTTCAAATCTCATTTTCAGAAAAAGCTAAATCAGATTGGCATAGGTAATTCATTCAAATGTCCAAAGATGTAGATAGGCATCAGATAGATTTTAAAAAAATCTTGTGCTAGAAAGTATGGGCATAGTATGCATATGGAGGCTGCACTAAGAGATGATTAAGGGACTGGAGCATCTTCCCCATAAGGAAAGACTACAAGAGCTTGGGTTGTTTAGCATAGAGAAAAGAAGGCTAAGAGGGGATCTTACCAATATTTATAAATATCTAAAGTGTGGGTGTCAGGAGGATGGGTCCAGACTCTTCTCCATGGCATCCAGTGACAGAACAAGGGGCAATGGGCACAAACTGGTACACAAGATATAATATATAAATTAAATATAAGGAAATACTTCTTCACTCTGAAGGTAACACAACAGTGGAATAGATTGCCCAGGGAGGTTGTGGAGTCTCCATTCCTGGAGACATTCAAGACCTGCCAGGATGTATTCCTCTCAAACCAGCTCTAGGAGATCCTGGCTCTAGCAGGGGGGTTGGACTTGGTGATCCTCAGAGGTCTCTTCCAACCCCTGACCATTCTGTGATTATCTTTTAAGACTTGAAAGGATGCTTGTCAAGTCTTCTTCACATAAATGTTGTCTAAGCTCCTGTCACTCATTTTTTAAGTGGACACACAAACCCCCAACGCTCTCAAGCCTGGCCTTAGAGCACAGGCAAGGGATCAGCAGGTGGCAAGCTAAGGCCTCCCCATCTTTGTATGCTCTTGCCTTGTGGGAGCCCAGAGCAGCCCAGCATCCCTGTGAGAACAGCATGGATCTGCCTCACTGGGGGCTCATTCTGGCTGTCCTGGTTTTGTCAGCTGTCTCCCAGAGCAGACCTATGGCTGAGGTCTTCAAGATTTACCTCATCAATCCAACTGTTCCAATTCTGTTGTTCATTCCAGTCCTCCTTCTCTCCTACTCTGTAGTATTTCATGGTTGGCAGCTGGAATTCCAAATAGTGTTTCAGCCTAGCTTAAAGGTGGAGTTTCCCACAGGCTACTTCCACTTCAGTACTTGGGAGGTTTCAGGAAAGATGCCAAGGAAAACCTTAAAAAATCTGGGCTATTCACATTTGAAAATGAAGCTTTCATCCCCAAATAATTTATGTATTTCCATAAAATGTTATTAAAGCTAATTTTTGTTGTCGTTGCTTTGTTGCCTAACATCTTGCTTCCCTTCTTGGTAAAAAAAAAAAAAAAGATGTTATCAATGTCTACGGGCAAGACTATATGTACATTATATAGTAATGAGCTAAATTGTCTGTGCCTGTACTTTCTGCAAATTCTACATGCTCAGTCCTTATTTAATTATCCTTAAAATAGCTTTTTGAAGCTATTTCTCTCCAAGAGTGACAGAACATTTTGTTTTGCCATTGATTTTTTTTGGAGGGTGTTACTGAGCCTTCTATTTAACGGTTGCAAAATGAGACAGGAACTTCAAGATAGCATCAAATGTTATAATGGAACACTGAACTGAAGGCCACTCTCATTAATAACTTTGATTTTGCTTTCCCTGTAATGAAACTTATCAAGAAACTAAAGATTAGGCTCCATCCTATTTTATATGAGATTTTCTTTTTCTCATTAAAATCCAATCACTTTCCTCTTCTAACAGCCTTCTGATGTGAACTCTTTCAATCCTCAATCAAGTCTAGAAAAATGGTCTACAAAAAAGAATATCCAAATACTGATTTCACAAGTGGAATCTGGAGAGGGAGGCCCATATTTTTCAAGATGCAGCTGGAGAGTCTGTGTACACATGTGAAAACAGAACAAATCTGAGAACATTCATACCTACCACTTTATTAGATGGCACGTGCAACATAAAGTCTCTAAAGTGAAACCTCTTGGTCTGCTTTCCTTAGGAACTACAAAAGAAAAAAGAATGCAATGGTCATTTTTGTTTCAGGCAGTTTATTTTTGTCTTGACTGAGGTTTTGGTCTTCCAAGATCTTTCTTTACTCTTACCATTGAGACACCTTCAGCTGTAGAAGGGATTTTATCTTTTATCTTTAATAAGATTTATTTTCAAGAATTAAATTTTTTGGTAAGAAAATACTGTTGGACAAGACAGAGGTCTCCATCATGATTCTTCCCACTGTATTTCTGCAGTGCAAAGCTGCTGATTTATAATGCATCACAGGGTATAAGGTCAGAGTAACAGAGGGCAGAGAGGTTAGCATCAAAGGGAACACAGCCATCATTATCTGAGTTCAAAACTTACAGTTCTGGTGCTGAGTACTGCCAAACTCTGGGGAGAGCCTGCAAAGGCAGGATTGATGTAGCCATAAAAGAAAGCCTTACAGACAGATACTTTCCAGGACTCACCCTCATGCAAGCCTGAGCTTTGCCTTGCCTCTAGAAAACAGACTGGAGGAACAAATAGTGATCCCAGGCCCTGAGGCTGATGGACTGATCCTGTTCCAGTGCTCAGGACACTGCACCCCTACCAACCACAAAATGTATTGAACCAGAAATATAAATAGTCTGGACTGCAACTCTGCTTCTAGGCCAGCAAGAATTTCCCTTAATACCAGTATCTGAGAAGCCAAGGTAAGTACAGCACTGTCTAACAGGACACTGAAAGCAGTACTATGGGTTGGATTTTTCTCTTGCAGTAAGTAACACATCTAGGAGCAATACACAAATGGGACTAAGCCCAATTTGAAAAAGAAATACTAAATTTCCTTTAAAAGAATACATGTGTACTGAAGTTCACAGAAATCACAGGCCTAAAGTCAATACCATCTACTACAATCTTTTCATAAGAACAAAAGAAAATAGCCTGCACGAAGTGCAGGTGTTTTACACTGCTGCATATAGCATGCAGTCACAAAGTGAAAAAAAAAAAGCATCTTAAATGGACAATGGTACAGCTTTTATTAGTGACTAACAATACTAAACTGCTGTGGCAGTGGGAAGTTCATAAAGAATTTGCAAGTGCAAATTGATGGCTGATTTAACAAATAAAATATTGAAGTCATCAAGTAAATTGTTCTAAAGACATCATCTACCCTAATGGTGATGAAGCAGCAGGAAATGGGCTACAGAAAAGCTGAGCCACAAAGTAAATTTTCTGCCCCATTAACTCTCAGTGAGCTCATCTTTGGGTTGAAATCTTGACCCTGCTGAAGGCCTGATTACAGTAAGAGAACTGAAATCTGCTAAGGTACAGAAAATGCCCATTACAAATTCAATGCCTGATCCAAAAGTCTGCTTATGCTTTGGATCAGACCTTGGTGCTACACTTACAGTTCAAGGCTTCAGAGTTCTAAAAGGTAGAGAAAGTGCAACTTACCATTCAGATTTTCCTTTTCTAGTCTGTTTCCAACAGTGGTGTCTCTAAGGTGGTGCACTTTATCCTTCAAGAAAAAAAGAGGCATAAAACCAGCATCAGAAATCACTTAAGGGAAGTTTAGTGTAGAAATAATTAGTACCCATAAAAAGCTGGATTCTTTAACATTCTGGCCACCTAGCTTCTCTCTCCAGGAAAATAATTTTAAAAGACTTAAAAATATTGATGATCAGCTATAATTAGATGCTCGGTTTAGCATTTATACCCAAGAGTCCTGTGCAGTTTTTTTCCCCATCAGTTACATTGATTCTGTCCTTAGATTGCAGAGGGCTGGGGTGTGGTTTTTGCTTTGGACGAGGTTTTTCCTCAAAAATCCCAGTGAAGACCAGACAAATGCAGTGATAGCATGAAGTAAATATATCGTGTTCATGTTGGGGTAGCAGTGATAGTATTTTCTATGGTGCAAAACCAAGGAAAAGTCACACACAGTGCAGGGTATAAATCACCACTAGGAAGTACCTTTTCCTTAATGCAGTGAAGACAGGCCAAGGAAATCCTTATATCCTCCTTGAAACACTCCACTATGACATAATGCTGCTATCTTTGCAGAGTTTAGATCTCATCTTCCTCCAGAAGTAACTCCCCTGCCTGGCAGGGCAACACCAGCTATTCCCATCTGTGTGCTTGGCCACAGAGAGGTTTGGGAGGGCCCATCCACCTGCCAAGCAGCCAGTGGAAACTGAACTCCTAAACTCAGGTCTAAGCCCCTGCACTGTTGCTGTTTCAGTGCAGTGTGATGACAAAACTCATACTATTTCCTCAGTAAATGCAACCCCAAAGAGCATCTAATCTCTTCTTTTTGGCAGCAGCCAGTAGCTCTCCTGCTCTGCAGAGCAATTTTGGTTTTCTCTTTCTACTAAATGCACTTAAAGGACAGCAAGGAAATATTTTTGTTAATGCACAGCCTCATAAAAATGAGGGCACAACATCTTCCTCCAGCTATCTTGTTAGAAGCAATTAACAAACCTTTCTCCTTAGCTTCTAGCTTTGATGCAGTTCTTTCAGTGACTCAGTGTGTGGGCTTTTGTGCCCCTCAGTTTACTCCCTACATGGAGCAGAAAGGAACTGAAGAGCACTGCTAACAACTGTGAATTTCACTACGTAAATTCAGCACTTTCAGCCTGCTGTAAGTCAATATCTATTAAAAAGATATGCTTGATACAGTTATGTTTCTGTTAACTGACACTGTTCAATAGTGCCTTTGGTTTGTTCAGCTACAGAAGGTTTCTGGTGTCATAAAAGGTGTATTGACTTAAGCATCACTTGGCAGCTTAAAACAAAAATCTTAGAATACTGACATATTTAACTCAGGATTTTAACCAAATGCAACAGCACCTGAAGTCAGGAAAAATAAATTCAGGAAGCCTCTCAAGTAATCAAACGACAGGGGAAACAGGAATCTAGAAGACTTAGACCCATAAACAAGAAGTTCCTTGGGAGCTGGTAGGCATATAAATCATGACTCTTATTTTTGACCTCACATGTGGGATCCAAAATACAAGAGCTTGTTGTTGGAACTTATGATCAAGATTCCCTTCAAGAAACATAAATTCCACACTCACTGTTGAGGGGACTGTAGCCTCTACTTTTCATTCTGCCACTGTTTAAATGGTACCTGCAAGTGGATGATTTCTTCCTGTTCAGCAGGGATGCTGTGTTTCACAGTGCTATCAGTTACAGTGTCAGTGTGGCCTCTGGGGGCGGCTGCAAAAAGTAGAAAGATAAAGACTGGAAATATTATTATTAACCTATTTAATTTCTTACTCCTTATGGTGCAAGCACTTTTTTTGAACAAAGACGTGCAAGCAGAGGTTTTGTCGTCCAACATCAATAAAAACACAGCATCTTTTTGTTGTCTTCTCCCCTCTTTCTTTTTTTTCTCTCCCCTTTATTTTTTGTCAGAAATGCAGCAAATCAGTGGAGATTCTACCATTACTCTTTGTCAGCAGAATAACAACTTAAACATTTCAGTCTTTACTACTGCCCTGACCCATGGATCATTAGTGTCTGTTCAAAAAAGACTTGTATTTCTAGTACCAAACCAAGAATGCTGACATCTTAAATGAAATTGTTTCTATGTTAGGAAAAAAAAAATACCCACACTGTCTTTTATTACTTTCCTTCTCCAACTTCACAAATTACATTTCTCAAAAGCTGGGGGTGAAATGTAACCAGAAAGCATTTTGAAAATTTACATGGCCTCCTTCCCCGAAATTATTAAATACATTGCACAACCTCGTCCTCCTAGAGACTGTGATACAGGTTCAGAGCTGACTTGTGTTCCCAGATTCACCTATCAGTCCTGTTAGGTCCTGCTAAATGTGGCTGCAGTGTTTTCTTCTACACTTGAGACAGTATTATCTTTTTCAGGAAGAAATTAAAGTAACCAGAACACAGAGGTAACGCAGGCATCCCGAGCTCTACTGCGTAAGGAAGAGAAGGGATATACTCAACAATGTCCCTGATTGGAAAGCACTTTAATTGATAGGCTTTGAAATTTCTGCTGAGTTCTGCAGTGCTGGAGTAATCAGAAATGGAATTACTCTCTCAGTTCAAAGTAAAATTGTTCAAACCACTTTACGTGCTGCATCTTGCTGAAATTGTTTAAGTTGGCAGCAAATATTCAGTGGGGGTGAGGTCAATGAAAACAAATTCCTGTTTCTGGAATGCTTGGAAAGGTTTAGGGAAGATGCCAAAATTTACTCTTTCATTCCCACATTCCAATTAGAAATTGCTCAAATGCAGCCATAGAGTGAAAGAGACAAGTAACCTTTGCACAGGGCTATAGATAAAGTGAACATTCCTTCAGTAAAGCACTATTAACACGACAATTGTTTCAAAGTGTCAGATTGCCACACTTCTTCAGCTGTGGAAGGATATATTTTTTTTTTACTTTCAGAGCCTCTCTTCCATAGATAATCCGATTGAAAAGCTACTTACTTCTATTATGCTTTTTTACTTAATGTACACCCTTCAGCAAAATGTATATAATCAGAGTGAGTCCTTTTGAATTTCTAATCCCATTGTGACTGGTTAAAGTACCTGTAGATGCTTGTAGGTCAAAATCTACAAATTATATGTCCCAATTTGATAGAGGCTGTGTAATTTTTGTCTATGATTTACCTCCTCTCTCAGTTTCTCAGAATTCAGGGAAGCTGGGAGAACTAGCAAGTAATTCTGCTTTATTCCCTCTCGTCAGCTGCTACAGGAAAGAGATTAAGTTCTTTGCATACCCTAAATACATTTTTATGTCTTAGGTAGTAAGATCACGTTTTATAAATGTAACGTAACCTCTGTATTTCTCCAGGGTGGCCAACTCAGAGAGTAAGAAACTACTGCAGGTAGGTTTCTAGTGTGGTGAGAAACACCATTAAAGGTGTGGCAAATACGAAGAACTCTGACCTAACAGAGTTTGGAAAGTGAGTGGCACCCAAGGAACTCTGAATTGCCTTTTTTTATCTCAATCAGAGTAGCTACAGATGTTGTTTCAGGTTGTCTGCACACGCAGGTACAAAATGTTATGAGGCTTCAAATGTGGTTAATAATTTCATGGTTATCACCACAAACAGAAGGTCTAGAAACATTTGAAACCTCTCTGTTGTGTGCACTTCTGTACCCAGAAGAGCATTTCATAGTCACACATGGTGCAAGAAACAGTGATGAGTGTGAAGAGTCTAGAAAAAGAGAATGGAATTTTTAAAAAAATAGTTGCAGGTTGACAAAAAGGGACTTGATTCTCAGAATTAACTGAGTTTCTCACATGTAATGGTAAGGACTCCTAGGCATACCAGGACATTTCAAAACATGCTCAGTAGTAGGCCACTAAGAAGTGATTTAATTAGAAACACAGGCAATCAAAATGTACAAGGAGTAAGATAACGAGGGAGGACAACTCGTATCAGTTAAGAGGCAATTATCAACCAAGAGATGGTTTATAATACACATTTTACTTTACCCATCTAAACTCTGAAAGATGTTGCCTACTTTGCTGTATTAGCAACATCCCCTTTAAAAATCAATCGAGGTTGCTACTATGCACTAGTGAGGCAAATAAAGTTAGACTGATGAACATGCTGGAAGAATAATGGACTAATCAACATTTGCAACACTTTCAGCAGAAAAAAATACACAAAGGAAAAGAGAGACAGCAAAAAAAAGTAAAGAAATCAATAAATATCACTAATCTGAACCGAGCTGGCATAGGGAAACTCAGGATGGCTTTATTCATCAGCTTCACTGAGTTGATGCTTCACATAAAATTATCTATTGCCATGACTGTTTTGTTTAGAAAACATTCAGCATTAAAATTCAGGGGAACAAAATCCTTATGGAAACAGAAGGCTCAGTGATGATGCAAGTTAATTAATACACTAGGGTTGGACTTATTAACACATCTCAGCTCAGCTGCAAATTACAGTGAGTTTGTAAACTTCCTCCTTGTGCTTATTGGGTTTCTGCTTAATTCCTTTTGGAATTCTTAACTTATGATTAAAACAAGAATGTAGAAGGAGGGGTACTGCTAGTTGAGATACGTTCCAGGGAGAGACACTTATCTCTGCCCACTTGTTTTTTTTTCCCATTATCCAAATATTTTAACATTTAAACTCTGTGCATAGTACCTAGGCAAATAAAACTTGCAAGTTCCTTTTCTGGTAGGGATTAGATTGTAAATGAGATGTAGTCCAGCAAGGGATGACAGAGAATACTAAGGAAGGAATATAGTAGAATGATGTTTATTATTCAGGAGATGAGAACTCTGCAGATGTTTGTTCACATCATTATAGATGTCATTTTTCTTTTGTCTGTTTTGTTTGGTAATGCACTGAGCATCACTCAGCTTGAGCAATAGACAAAAGCCATCAGTGCAATACTAGCCAGTGAGTTTTGCAAGGGATGATTAAGGACCATTCCTAAAATTCATAGAAAGTGTTTCACATCTTTAAGATTGCCACAAAAATTCCAGTGATTTGTAACATTAAAATCAATTAAGGAAATGGGACACTGTAAACTGGATGGCCCAGTTTTATTTTTCTGCATCAGCATAGCTAAGCACAGAACAAAAGTGGAAAAAAGTGGAGAAGGGATGGCTGTGCTGTGCAACAAAGGCTCAAGTCCCAGAAGCTGTCCTGTTATGGTAGCACAGGTGTCTGACTGCACTATAAGAAAAAGACTGGCAAGCTTTAGGTAGAGAGGTGTAAGAAAACCTGTGACCCCATGCAGGAGTCATGATCTCAGTGTGTTCTTAGTGTGCTGCCTGACACTCAAGACATTTAAAAGAAGACCCAAGGTTGGATCAGAATAAACCTGATGTCCAGAGGTGATGTCCAGAGCACCTGTGGGGAAACCAGCCTGCCATGCTGCTCTGCTCCTTCCAGTGGCCCAAGTGGAGCTGCCTGGGTTTTCAGCTTCAGCGTCACAGCCACTCATCAAAACAGCCACAGACTGTTGTCACCCTCTGCCTTCCACTGCCACATAATCAGTCAGTTCAGCTTGCAAAAACCCAGTTTTCTCAGATCAAAGGTAAAATGACTTTCAAAAGAATCACAGTGTAATGACATTACACTGATCCAGACACACACGTTCACCAGCAGTTCTCCTCCCAGTTTTCAGGGAGATTCCAAGTCTGTCAAACAGGAGCTCAAACCCGTTAGAATCCCAGCAACCCTGGGTAGGAGACTGTACACAGGACTCCCCTACACTGAGACAATATTACAAGTAATACTAGAACCCTTTTGGCAGGAGGGGTGAAGAGTGAATGAGAAGAATGGGTACTGGTGGTTAGTTTCAGATGCTGTTCAGAGGGGCTGTCAGTGTACTTGCTGTACCATACACAATGAAAAGAAATCTCCCACTGTTTCTCTTGTCAGAAATTTAACTTAGCGGATTATGGAAGTTGGAAGGACTCTAGTGATATATTACATCACTAGATATATTATATATTATTTATATATATGAGTATCTGCTCCAGCATATAAAACTTAAATATACTTCTGCAGTCCTATTTTTCATCAGCAGAGAAAAGCAAAAGGTGGAAGACCCTATCTCTGGTTTTACCAGAAAAATGCTATTTAGAACAGTTTGCTTCTCAACCAGGCAGCATCCTATAAAAATTTTCTCTCTGTGCACCTTATTCAGTATATGTTTCAATCTACTAAAGTTAAGAGAGCAAAAAATCTGATTGAATGAATGCAGCAGGTGAAGCAAGTATACCATTTCACATCCAGGTCTGTAAAAACAATCTGAGTGCTCTAAGACAGCTCAACAGTGGTTCCTAGTATTTTATTCATGGAGAAAACCCCCTGAAGTTGGGGATACATAATGAAATTCATCTGCAGTGCAGTACTTTATATGCACCATAGGCAAGTACTAAAAAAATCCCTCTATGGGACATAACTGGTTTGCAGCTTGCATGGGCTCTGAAGGCTTCATTTTGGAAACCCCTGCTTCAGAGCATTAAAAGATCTGCCTAATAAGAATTACTAACTCAGAATGCAGTCACTACAGTTCACAGTAATCTGCCTCATAAGTTTCCAAGACACTACCAGTTCTGTTCTGGCTTGTGTTCTTTCATTTCATTCAGGTTTATGTTGTCTATTCTGTACATGAGATATTCTGCCTCCCTAAAAATATCCAGTGGTTGCTACTTTTTCAGCATACCCTGTGATTCTGATGAGCAATGAGGATGCTATTCTCTTCTGGGATAGTAACTGGGAAATTTTTTTCCACTTGTAACTTTTAACCCTAGAGCAAAATTCCACAGACAGCTATCTTTCTGCAGTCAAATGTTTCCAGTTCACAGAGGGGAAATGCATTCCTGAAGGAATTTGTGAGAAGTTTGCAGAGGAAGAAAGGCTACAGCACACAAAAATTTTATTATGGGGGTGTAGATCTTGTCTGCAGAGAACCCCTCACTCTGATCACCTATGATAAGAGTTAAATGATCAAACCAGAGCAGGAATGTAAACCTGAAGTTCTGAGGCAGTCCTGGTAGGTCTGGCTTCAGAAATGGTAGGGAAGCATTACAGAAACTCATGCACCTGTCCTAAGAAGACACTGGAGACTTCAGTTTCCAGCTCAATCCAATCTGGTATCAATAGGGAGCATTAAAATCACACTGTAAACTGGAAACACACCACCTTCATACATTTATTTAACAGTTGTTTTGGCAGCACACAATTGAACAGACACCAAAATAACCTATGGAGGAATACTAAAAACTTGAGGAATGGAAAGGGAGCACACTAAGACTGCACACCATCTGGACAACAAGCTATTTGGCATCAATTTGCAGCTCCATTGGTTGATGAGTCTTTCATTTAGAAGGCAAAATTTTTGCAGTGGTCTAAATGAACAAACAAATGTACTCTGTTACAGATGCAGTCATTTAGCAGCGTTCCATACTGTACTTTGCATGTTCATTAAAATTTGAAAACAGAGTAAATGAAACTGATTAAAAGAGATTAGAACACTGCTGGTTTAAATCTTTCAACTCACTCGTGTTTCCTAGACCTTATTTGTCAGCAAATTCAGGTCAGCTGCTCAAACTGTAAATTGCAGTAGCTCAGTTATGACAGCTTACATGGCTGAGTGTTTATTGCTTAGGTTTCCCAGTGGAGATCCTGCTCTGAAAGAGGCTCTGAGAAGGGGTTTGAGAAGTCCCATGTTTGTTTTCTATAGATCAGCAGTTCCACTGCCCTATTCAGTAGAGCTACTTTTTGCAGAGAGGGCTATTTGTTTATTTTCACTGTTGCTATTACCATGTAAACACCACCACTTTTGCTTAAAAGAGTGAGTTGCTCTTTTGTAACTTGATGGATTTCAATGTGTGGTGATAGCCCTCAGGAAGTTCAGCCACTGGATTAGTTCTGATGGGTACACAAAAATAAAGTGCCATGGAGGCTCTAGCACACAGTCTGAGAAGCAAAAGGCATTTCTGATATGCAATGCTTGTGCATTTTGGTGTGGGGTTTTTTTTCCCCAATAAATGAGTCCATAATTTTCAATCACCTCCTTGGGTACATAAATCATAGGATCATAGAAGGCTTGGGCTAGAAGAAACCCTTCTCTTTCATTTCTGCATAGCCTTATCCCAATTTCCAAGAAGTCCCAAAGTACTTGGGGATGGAGTTGTGGATGACTGGAACCTTGGCACAGCTCTCCTCTGTGCATCAGACTGTGCTTCAACAAAGCCCCAGCACAGCCCCAGACAATCTGGGCTTATGAATCCCTGATATTAAGGTGCTGAATAGACACACTCATCATTTAATTTGAAGTTCTGAAAATCAATGGGATCTCTGCTTTGAATCAATAAAGTATTCTATGATGCTTTTTACCTCAAAAATCCCACATCTTAATTACTTCATGTTGGGCATCCAAAAAATCTATGGTTAAAGAAATCAAAGGGTTTATCACAGGAGAGTCTAAAACTACACTCTGAACCTAAGGCAGACATGAAATATATATATTAAACAAAAATGGGAATGAGAAACACGGAAGAGTTTTGCATCTTATCCTACCTAATTTAAACATCAGATAAAAGAAAATATCTGTGATAAATAGCAGCACGTGGCTATATACCTAGAGGTGGCATTGGAATGTTTGTGACAGGGACAAAGAAGCAAAACTACCTCAATTCTAACTTTCTAATTAGCAACTTCTGCGATGTTCTTTTTAGTGTAGTATATAAAAAGAAAACCTGAAACCATCATGAATGTGTTTGTGGGATGAAAAATGTGTATATGCCCTAGCCAGAGTAATTTTATTTTACACTGATTAGATTAAATTATAAAGCAATGGCTGCAGACACAGGCAGATTTTAATGATGGACTGGAATAAATTTTCTGGTTCTCACAGCTGTAACAACCTTTTTTTCCAATTTTGAGCAGTTTTAATATAATAAACTGGAAACTGGGATATTGCTAGCCTAGCTGAAGAATTCTTTAACCACTGTGGAGAACGAGAAAAATTGCCAATCCAAGTAGCAAGAAAAAAAGGTTTTGGCTAAAGATACATCACTTCTGTCTAAAATTCCACCATCTGTTTCAGGAATCTGTGCACAAAATAGGAGCGTGAAAGACCCCAGATCTGGAACTAGGAGGATGGCCAGGCAAAACAGAGGCCTGAGTGGTCACCTGAAACTCTCATTTGCTGTATAAATAGATGAAATGGAGCCAGGGTTTCACAGCCCAACAGGAAACTGATTTGTCTGCTACTGCTTGATTATAAAAGCAAAGCTAAAAACCTTGGGGTCTGTGTGTGTATTTGTGTATATATGGTGTAAAAGAACCACAGTCCTATCCAAGCAGTTCCTCTGATAGTCTCTTCCTCAGTGAATGGTTGGAGAAGACCAAGCAGAAACACTGCACTGCAATAAAAGACAGAAAAAGCAACCTCCCAAACAGTGCATCTTCACAGCAAGGGTTTTCAAGTCAATGGCCTGCATGTGATGACAGGGGATCAACACTGGAGCCATTGCTCCAGCAAGCTCAGTAAAAGCAGCCATTTCAGGACCTCTGCAGTTGTAACAGACCCCTCATACACACCCATTCCTGGATTACTTTTAACAACTCTCATGATTCATCCTTATACCTCTTGGTTATGCTGAGGAAAAAGCAACTAAATGATGAAAGCATTAGCCCACACATCCTGGCCCTCACCAGGAGTTACACAGCCTGGAGGAAGAGAACTAGATCAGAAGATAAAATAAATCACTGACTGAAAAAAGACATGGGAAAGGAGGTGCTCCTCTGTATTTGGTAGGATGACTTGGGTAGAATTAATCCTGTTTTAGTGCAGAACATGTGGTGGATGAAGCAAGCAATCTGCTAATAGCCTTTCTCAGTCTGGTTTTCTGCTGTTTTCTCTTACACGTATTCTTCTACATTGGCAGGTTTTTATAGAAGAGTCTAGAAATGCAGACAGTATGGATTTTGGGGCTTGCACAGATCTCTGCAATAGTTTCACAGAAATTCCTTTTTATTATTTTGAAATTTGCCTTTGGTCTGAATTGGACTACAAGATACCTGAAGTACCTTCCAGCCTTGAATTGCCATGAATAAGCTCAAAAAGATCCCCCAGTTTTCACAGAAAAGGTAAAAGAACATAACCCTTCCCCAGATGGCCATTTCTAGCATCTTACATTGCAGAAAGGATATTTGAAAGAGGAGTTCTCACACAGGCATTTCTCCCTTTTGTTCTCATCAGAAGAAAAAAATATGGCTATAAATTTCTCTCTTAGGTAACAAGTAGAAGGAAAGTTGATTCAAACAGCACATTCTGTATTGCACCATAAAAACATACACACTGACAGCAAGCTTGGCAATTCTTAATTTCCCATCCTATTGTCATACTTTTTATAAAATTAAGTTCAAAAAGCAAGGCTATCTGAAATGTAAATTGAAAATGAATATTGGTCAGAGATGTTCTCAGCTCATATGAAAGGTGAGAATAGGTTGACTGAACCAATCAGTTTCTTGGTTTGAAAGTCACTGAACAAGGATCTTAGTATTTTAGAAAAACACTGTTCATCAAATAGAAGAGAGCTGTCTGTATCCTACCAGCAAATACTTACAAAGCAGCAGCACTGGCCTTGCAGTACATAGGGAGCAGGGGCTGGTGGCCTGTTCACAGGAGAAGCCCCATGTTCTTTTCTTTTTTCCTCCTCCTCAGCCGGTATGAAATCCTACACAGACTCATCCAGTTGTGCAGAGGTGTATGGCTCTTCCTCCTCACCAGGTCCCTCACATGGATTTGGGTCTTTTCTGTACCATGCTGCTAGAAGTCCTTCACCACCTTCTCTTTCACTTTTGTCCTCCACTAAACTCCTTCTCTCTGAAGAAGCAAGGAATTGCATTCCATATCTAGGGCAAAGAAAGGAGAGTATGATTTAATGTCAAGCTTTAGAATTTCTTAAAGAGACTTAATTTCATTTCTAAACAAAAGAGCTCTGATTTTCAGAGGCTTCTGATCAACTAAGCAGAGAAGATGTCCTAAGAGGAACAATTCCAGCTTCAGGGCCTCCTCATGATTTCACAGGAGATTATCAAGAAGAAATGCTTTGGTATTAGTCCCAGAATGAATAGATTTATTTAAAAGTAATCCTGAGTGCCCCACTTGCTCCCAGAAGAGTCAGACAAACATGTTCTTTAATGGTGAAGCCAAGGAAGTGGTACCTGTGGCCTTGGCACTTGGGAAATTCATGCTGTTTCCTACTTGTTGCAACAATGACTTAAGAACTGAAACTTAATTTAGAAAATGTTGGGACTTTTCTTTTGTGCATTTTCAATGTCCCACTTGGTTTTGAGGGCTTTACTAAGATGAAAGTGAAAAACATTTAAAAAGACCTTTACTGTATAGAAGAAATTTATGACCTCTTATACCATCTGAACCCTCACACCCCAATAACTTCCCTGATTCTCTCTACTCCATAGATTTCCTGTATGTCATAGTACAACTACTCAGCTTTCCTTTAACTTTCACCTTTTACAGCATTAAAAAGAACCAGTAAGTTTCCCAGGACCTGGGTTTGTTTTGATTTGTCTTCAAAACCCCCCCAAACTGTTAATAGTTAGGAGCTGTTACTGGGGCTGGTGTTCTCATAAATGTTTATAACTTCCTTGTGCTGATCTGTCCTGAAAAAAAAGAGAGGACCTGCCTGGAATTCTTGTACTGAGTCATGTTTTTCTTGTGTTGTACTCCACTGCCTGTACATGTAGATCTGCTAAAATAGGCTGTGGTCACTACTGCTTTTTTAACTCCTTTTCCTGTTCTTTAAGAACTATTTTATCTGTTTGTGGTTCAGAGGAGCTAACCAGCCCCTGGAAGTATGATACATTTATAAATGGGGTATGCCATTTTTAAATGGGATCTATTATTTATACCAAATATCAGTGTGAATTCTGGCTAAGATGTAAAAAAATCTTTGAAAACAAAACGTGGGATTAATACACCTGCCATGTTTATTATGAAAAATACTTCATTTCCATGTCCCTGTGGAAATTGTTTGTCTGTTGAATATTCCTTCTCACCACTCCCACAGGGGGCACTCTCATGCCACTGCCAAAACAAAGCCTTCAAGAAGAAGGGACTTGGATTTTAGCTATTCCAGAGCAATACCTAAAGCAAGTGGCTGACTACAGTTACTTAGAACTCTAATTAGAGCCTGTCTTTGAAAGCAAGCATCATCCTCATTAAGAGGAATTCTGATACCCCTCACTCCATTCCCCAATGATGAAACCAATGGTGACACTTGAGGAAAATTCACAGCAGGTTTTAAATGAACTGTTCACACAGAAGCCTTTTTAGATGAACTCTGTCTCATCATCACAGGAAACTAAGTAGCAGAGAAACTTTCCTTGCTGGTACCCTCATACAGAGAACTGACCCTTGGCAGGGGGGGGTATTCCTGCCATGGGAGAGCTCTACCAAGACAAGCATTTATTTCCAGCCTACACTCACAAATTCTGTATGCCAAACCTGATCCCTCATTTATGCACACATGTGGCTGCACTTGAGTATTTCGTGGGAATTAAAATGCATACCAGCATTAATTTTGTTCTCTCTCCCTTTCTCTTAGAATCCACATAGGAATTCCTGCATATAGCCAGCTTTTGTTTCACCATAAGAAAAAGGACAAAACCCCAGCTGTAGCAACCTGTGAGGTTAGAAAGCTATTTCTGTCTGCTTAGCTTAACTTCAATGTGCTTGGTGATGGTAATTTAAGACCCTAAGAGGTTGTGCCACATTTTAAAACCACTCTAACAGTAACAAGCAGTGGAGAAACTGAGAAGCAATTTGTGTGCACACTTATCAGTAGTGTCCATGACAAATAAGGTTTATTTTCCTATGTGACTACATAAGACTGGTATTTAAACTTGAATTCTTTTGCATACTTACTTTTCTGAAATTATAACAATCTATTTTGAAACAAGATGCAAATAGTATTTTAGGGCTTCTCAGCACTTGAGTGAAACTGCAAAGCTAATTTTCAGTTTTTTAGTATGCAGCAGAAATACCAAAAAACAAAGAAAAAGCAGAGCATTTCATTAAAGGTTACAATTTATCTTCCTCTTTTTACTTTGCAACACAATGTAGCTTTTTCAGAACATTGTTTAAAATGAACTAAAATACTGTGTTATGTGTCACTGCACGGTTACTGTTCTAGATGTGAAATTCCAAGCTGTACTAAATCAAGTTATTATTTAGTATTTCTAAATGGTAAATACTTCAGTCAACCTGACAAAAACACACAATTAATCTTTTATTTTAAGGTTCTCTTAAAATCCAATGCTGCTAGTATTATTTGGCAGCTAAGTTGGGCAGAGTGAGGAAAACCTGAGAACTGAACCCAGAGGCCCAAACCACAGAATTACCTGGTATACCCAGTCATGAATACCTTGATGCAGCACATTCATATGCTCATGCCTGCTTTGCAGAATTAGGGTCACACTGCCTGCCTGCTGCTGTGAGGAGTGATCATACATAATCTACAGCAGCACCTAGTCTGCACTTGCAGGTGTTTGTATCCAGGTTTATTTTCCTCCCAAGTTCCTACCTTGAGATACATTGTGCAGGTGATTCTGTCTTAGGATGCTAGGCAGGTTTCAAGGAGGAGGAGGGGGTGGCCCCTTACAGAAGAAGCAGTCTCTTGTGTTCTGGAGATCATCAGGTGTGCTGGCATACAAATTGTCAGGACTGGTGTGAAAGCTGTATGAATCATCATCTTCTTGATCTTCATATTCTGTCTACTCTGCTGTCTTCTACATCATCTTTCTTTTCCTCATCTACCTCAGCTTCTTGTTGGTATCTTGATGCAATTTCATACTGATCTCCTGGGTTTTGTCTGGCTTTTAATGCTAAAGAATGTGTTGTTTCATTTTAAAATTTGCCATCTGGAAATCTTTTGGGTTTCAAGGATTCCCACAGAAGCAACACAATGGCTAATAAAACTTTTATGAACTAATACAGTAGGAAAGCTGTCAAATACACGCTGTCGGTGAACAGCTTTTAAAATATTTACCAAATCAACAGTGGAAGTTTTTATTATATCTTGCTACTCTGATACACACACCATCTTCGCGCAGGCAATGTTAAACTTTTCTAGAATTGCTGTCAGAATGAAATCACACACACTTACCTTGCCTCTGCAATCTGTATTGCTTGACTGTCAATGCAGCACAGTGCAACAACACTTTGTACAATAAAGCTGTAGCTTTGTAACTTTATTTTTGTACATTGGGGTTTGGGTGCTTATCTAAGTCTCTCTAAAAAAGAAATAAACATTGCCCCTGGGAGACACAGCTGCACTGCTATGGAATAGAATTCTTCTGTCTTCAGTGGCTCACAGACTAAGAATACAGTGGTGGGATGTGAAAACCTACATTTCAGCATCAAGATCTGGATAATCAAACTCAGGAAGGTAACAGAGTAAACTATACAAGTCCAGCACCAGGCCTACAGTCAGTGCATAGCAGGTAATGCACCACACCCCTGAGGCAGGTTTCTGTTCTGAGTTATGCTTTGGTGACACTTGCCTGCCACTACTCATTCACAGGGGGGGCTAGGGCTAACAAGCCAGCTGGTATAATCCCTGCTCTTCTGCCACATGTGCACCCTGAGGTCTTCCTGGGTGCAGCGTGACACAGTGAAAATGTATGAAGGCTAACCAGGCTGCTAGCTCACATTTTCAGCCTCTCATCTACCTAGATGTGCTAGTTTAAAGTTAGCTGAAAATGAGTTTAAAAAAAGCTGGTTTAAAATTAGTAAAAAAAAAAAAAAAAAAAAAAAAAATCCTGAATTTGAGACAGCTGAAAGGATTAAGTTGTCAACAAACAGATAAGATAGAAACAAGATAAAGTTTAGCATTATCTATAATTGATACTGTAAAACATATGCCATCAGTAAATGCAAACAAGGAACTTCATCTGCAGTTTTCAAGGGGAATGCATATGACCGTACAGATTGTCAACAAGCTTGTCATCAGTCTGTGCTTAGATGTATCAACATCAAGCTGCAAAATGTCTCCTGTCTGTGCCTCCACACTGGAGGTGGCTGTCCCTGTAGGCAGTGCCACCCCTTCTATGAAGAGAACTTGGAAAATTCAGCTGTTTTCTGCATTCAGAGCAGAGATCACAATTTTTCAGAATTTACCAGGCAGGGTGGTTGCACTGAGATCTGTCCTGCTGAGCAATGACTTTGTTATCAAGACTGAATCCCTCACCTGCCTTCCCCTCTTCTGCTAGAACATCTACTGTCCCTGGAAGTTGTGGTAACACGTGGAAATTGAATCTATTACAATAGTTTTCCCCTTCTGTTTGTCCATAATCCCACTCACTTAATGCAGCACATGCTTTGTTACTGATCAAGCTGTGTAATGAGATGACTTACTCATAGCTGGTTGAATTTCTGAGCCTAACACAAGCACGTAACTGTCATCATCTTCTGCCTCCTCCTTGCAATTGGTGAAATCATCTGCTGTATTAATCTAGAAGGAAAAATAAAAGAGCATTTGTTTAGTGACATCATCCCCAAGCAAAGCAGTGCAGGGTCAGCGAGGAGAGGAGAAACAGCAACATTTTCTTCTTTGGGTTCTATCAAAAAATTAGGTTTGTTTTGCAGATATTGCAGCAGAGATTTCTCTTCTGCCTTCACACTCTGCAACTGATTACAAGTTTCTACTAAGGAGAAAACGGAGACAGAAGCATGATGCATTTGCAACTATGTAGTGGTACGTGTACTATATGCAAAAGGCATGTGTCTCTGGGTACATAATGAGGACACAAGATTCTGCCACGAAGTGATCCAAGTTAGCACAGCAAGGATTCAAGGTAATTCATAGAGTCACAGAATCTGCCAGGCTGGAAGGGACCATCAGGATCATCAAGTCCAACTCCTGTCCCTGTGTAGGGCATCCCCAGGGTCACACCACGTGCCTGAGAGCATCATCCAAACTCGTCTTTCCTTAGTGTGGCCCTGGGCTGTCCAGACAGTTTGAAACAGCTCCCAGCTGTGAAGCACTCATAGGTAATGAGAAAGATCAGTAACAACAACAAAAAAAGTCTACATGACATTGCTGAATAGCTCAAGGGTGCACAGAGTGCAAGAAACCTCTGGAGAGCTCATTACAAACAGTTCTCATATCCCAGTGGCTGATACCAAAAGCCACACGTACACTGAAAAAACAGAAATGGGACTGCAAGAGCAGTTCTACCTCAGTGCCCAAATGTGGCAAAATACTGTTTCTTGTTCCTCTAGAAAGTTATGTCCACACAGCACTAACCCAAATTAGCCTCAGGAGAATCAGAATAATTTGTTTTCTAAATCATGAACAATGTATTCCTTCAGGCAGAAGATGGACCCTTCCGCTCACCCATACACACTAAAAGCAAACTTGTAGCACAGGTACAGACAGTTCTGCTGTGCACACTTGGTAAATGCTTGTTTTCAGAAAAAACTGGAATTTCAAAAAAGGTGACAGTTTCTCAAGGAACCCAGCAGGACCTTGATTTCCATGCAAGTGTAATATGCAACTACCCTGCAAAAACACAATGGAGCCCTTGGTAACCATTTAGGATTTTTAATCCCAAAATGTTAACTCTGGGGGTTTGAATACAGCAACTCCAGTACAGGTAGGGAACAGCATGATCCATATACCACCCAGTCTGCAGGATAAGGTACAAGCAGATCAGTGCCAGGGAAGTCAGGAGGAAAAACTGATGAGGTGTTCCATGATGACAATATGCAGCTGAAAACACTGCAGCAGAAGGCACTAGAGAGTGTACTTATTTGAGACTGTAAAGCAGAACAGCTAAATCAGACTAATGCCATGGCTCAGCTTGCAAACCTGGCCTGGATATTCTGAATGAGTGCCCGTTACTTTTAGGTTTGGAGTGTCTGTCTTTTATATGGGCTGGATTGTGTAATTTGAATGTAAAAGCATGGCCAGCATGATGCTTCTACAGTAGAATTTAGGGTAGTAGAATTTTTTAGCATCCCCTCTGCACTCAGACCTGCACTTTGAAGACTTTTGAGTCTTTCTGGCTGAAAATGGCCCTTGGATTTACACAGAGATTTTTTATGGATGTCAGTTCACCTTCCAAACGATGAACCAGCTTTATTGGAAAACAGAATTACCAAGAGAAGTGTTAAGAAGTTGTTGTCAGCACAGAACTGGTCACAACAGACACTGAAATTGTCTCTGAAAGTTGGAAACTCAGGTTTGCAAGTTAGCAAGTAAAATTGCCTTACCTTAAGATGCAACAGGGATGTTGGAATGAAAGTCATCTGAGAGACTGATTATGTTTCAAGCCCCAAGATTAAATGCCACCTCTCTCAACATCAAAAGATAGATACTTCATTTTCTTTCAGTTATGTATTTTAACCACCTTGATTAAGCTTTGTGTCAAACTGAAGGCTTTCAAAACGGCCAAGTTTTTGAAGAGCTTCAAAGCTGTCCCTCTTATGCGAAGCCTGAATTGATTTACCTCAGTTACTTAGGAATGCCATTAGCAAAATTATTATGACCCTCTCATCAGCATTTTTACAATGCTCTCCTGAAAAGCTCTCCTTTTCAAGGCATGTTTTCTAAAGATTTCCTCCTTCTTATGCAAAGGATTTTCTTACCCCTGAAAAATATTTATCTGCAGTGAGTATGTATTGAGAGGGAATCCTCCCCCTCTGACAAGGGCCCACACCATTGCAGTCTGGTGCATGGTACCTTCTTACACAGCCAGGAGTGAAACAGGAAAGAATTCACAGGAATCTAACCCAACAGTGATAATCTATCAAGTTAGGGCAAGACTGAGTAGCACCGGGACATCAGCACTTCATTTACAAACACTGATAAATGTATCAGTCACAGCTCACATTAGTCTTTATGTACAGGATATAAAAATCTATCTATAAAAATAGATTCAACCTTGTATTCCTAGAAGCAAAGTAACACATTTGCTCAACAGCTTTCAAAATCAGATCTTCATACTTAAATTGGGCCTAGGACAATGCTCAGGGTAATAATGCGTTAATTCACATGATTCTTATGTGCTTGGTTCCATTGTTTTCCAGTTGTCTCCTTATTAATTGTCCTTTTCCTCCAGATAATTAGCCATTAGTAAGTTGAAACTCCACTGCAAATATGTATATATATACACACATACACGCTTTTTTACACTGAATAATTACATCCCTGTGAGTCCACATTCAGACTCACATAAATCACTACACTGGATCGTGGAGTTAGAAGGAATTTGAAATTTTTGTCTATTATCTTAATTGCTGAGCGGGTACTGAACAGTACAGGAACCAGAACAACTCCAATCAATAAGCCTTTCCCTTTTGACAACAAATTGCTGACAACTACAAAACCATCTCTTGCTCCTGATTTCTCTTGTTAGCTGCATTGCATTTTGTGTCTTGCTCTTTCTGACCATGTCCTTCAGTGCCTGTGCTACACTTCTGCCTTTCACCTTAGCCACCACTGATAGCTTCCACTTTGCTACTCAGGGTTGTTCTTTTGCTGTACTTTTAATCTCTGCTCCACAGTGAAGTAAGTTAGCACATAGTGGTGGATTTTGGTTGGTTTCTTTTTCTTTTTCATATTATCTGTGTATAATAACACATTAGATGACTCTCACCAACATTACCCTGTCTAGACAGCCTCAATGACTTTCTCTTGTTCATTTACAAAGGGTCCTGTAGTTTTTTTCCTTCACTTTAATTGTCAAAACCTTATTAATGCATTTTAAAAGTTGTTGGATAATGTCTCCTGCTGTATTCCTTTTCCCCCCTTTGCATCACTGGTACAAAACCACAACCACCCAAGTTTTTGAGCACTGATCTACTTTTCCTTACTGTTCCCTAGGCTAAAAAAAAAGAAAAATCCCCTCCAAATGAAATTGTAAAGAAACTATTGCCATCACACTTTGCAGACCACAACTGCACAACTGAAATTAATACTGATCAGTATTTAGGATTCTAGAAAGTGAGATAGCCTCAACAACCTAAGTGACACTATATTTTTGAGGACAACAAGCTCCAATATGATCCTGTTAAATTTTCTACTCCAGTAGAAAGTGAAGTCTTCTAAAAAAAGGTCAACTTGTTGAGAAACTCCAACTCCTCCCCCCAATCCCATTTCTGTACCCTCTCTAGTGCACAGTGGATTTAAAAAGGAAACTACGAACCTGTTTTTTCCTAAGTGACATAACTTTTCAGTAATTTCATGGCCTTTTCAATTTGACTTCCTAAACTAGTGGAAACCTTATTGATCTGTTCATAAACTGTGCAACTGAAAACTAGGATTGCCTGTGATTAACAAAAAAATAGGAAAAAACAACCAAACAAAAACCAACCAACCAAAATACCAAACAAACAAAAAACAAACCAGAAAAAAACTTGGCTGGTCTTTCCACAAAACCTACTTTCATGTATGTTGTTAAAGATGTAGAAACTGATTAAATACCATTCAAAATACCACCACACTTGGCATTCTGTGCCCTGTGTTGGCATTTCTGATCTTGGGAGCAGAAAAATATTTTCTCAAATGATTCCACCAGTTCATGTTTCATTAGTGAATCATTTGCTGCTTTTGACTCTAATGTGCTCATTTGGAAACTCAGCTCTCTTCCTTACCCAGCATTAAAGCTTTCTTAATGTATTTCTTAGCCTGAAGCTGCTTCCAAGAGCCTTCTACACAGCCAGCTTTGCCTGCATTTTAACATTAGCTGCTTTTGGATGGGTGACACATCCACATTTCATCTAGAAAGGACTTAAATTGTGCAAAAACTGGACAAGATCCCAACTCTCTAAGTTCTACTAGAATAATGATTTCAAGCTTAACATTTTGGAGTACCTCAGGGTAGTTTGTGGTAGGAAAACACTCCCACTTTGGAGGCAATGAAGGAAACCTTGGCTTTCCAGTAAGAACTGATGCTGGGGTGAGTGTGGAGACCAATTCTCAAAAGAAGGGACTGTCCCTCTGGCCTACATGTAAGCGCTGGCTTATTCCATGCCAGCTGCTCCCAGAAGGCAATAGCAATAATAAAAGACTGCTTTTCTTCTATTACTAGATTATCAGGCTGTTTATTTCTTTGGGAGGTGAACTGTACTGACAGCCCCAAAAGTTTTGTCCTCCAGCCCAAGCAGGGTGCTGAGTGCCTTCCAGATCTCCTGTGCTCTGAAACCTTCATTAACCAGAGGGCTTCAGTGCATTTCTGGCTGATGTATATACAGATCTCACCAGGCAGGGATTACAGAAGTGGGAAACTTACATGGCTTAAGCAGAACACAGCCACAGTTCCAGCATCCTCTCACTGGGAGAGAACTCGAGCACAGAGGGAAAAGGAATGGGAATGGGGTAAGTCATCTCAGAGCCTCAGGACAGAAGAAATTGTTCTCCCGAGCTGGATGTTTCCTCCATTTCCCTACCATAGACACACCAGCCTTGCCTTCTAAAGCATTTGTTCTTACTTCCAGAGGCTGGAGTGGAACAGTAGCTGGACTTCTTTTTCCAGGTGACCTGTTGATAGCACTCCTTGGATCTGCCAGCACCGTCTGCTTAGAACTCAGATACAGCCAAAGCAGAAGACACCTCACTGTACTGCTGCCCTTTGGCACCCATCTTTGTGGTTCTCACTCCTTAGTCTTTCCCTTCCTCTGCTCTAGCCTATGCTATACCCTTTGCCACTGGCCCTGCAAAGCTTTCCATAATGTAAAGGTGAGAACTGGAGATATTTCAGGAGATATTTTCCATTTGCACTCTCAGTACTTCCTGAACTGCAAGCCATCTGGCCAACTCGTTCAGTTCCACCTGTATCCCTGAGCTACATCCCAGTGACCAGCTATTCTGGTTATTAAGATTTTTCTTACTCTCAAGCCTGCATTAATGTTACTAATATTCACATATTCTACAATGTAAAATATTCATCAGAGTATTTGAAGTGTTTAAGTATTTATTAGTCATTTTTCCCAGTGCACCTTGAGAAATGACTGAAGAAGTCAGCTTCAAAAAATAGGTTATCTGTGTGAGGACAGGTCCAGCATTGCTGTTCATTAGTTTTATTAACACTGAGCACTTTAACTACCCTATTGCCTTGCTTGAGTACTCATGCTTGCAGAAAAAAAACCAAACCACAAAACAAAACACCAACAAAAAAAACCACAGATGAGAAAACGGATTTCTCCAAAGCATGAGCAGAGTGAAGTATTAGTCTAATAATCAAAGATAAAAATCAGTTGGGAATCCACCTGGTTTTAAAACTGGGCAGGTGGGAAGAAAAGGGGTGGAGAGAAGTTTTGCTGCAACACATGTTCTGCCATGAAATGCTAAATGAGGGAGCAGTTTTAAAGCAGTGTGGGCTGAGCAGCCAGGGGCTGCTTCTGCCCCTTGAAACACTTGAACTTGGCCTCCTGACCTAAGCAAGATTTGCTTTAGAGAAGTCAAAAGCAGCATCCATCATCCTGCCAGCCCAAGCTGATGCCTCTGCTTGCTCCCAGGCTGTCAGAAGCAGGCAGGTGATGTACAATGAACTCTGCCTTCTCAAACAGCATGGCTGAGCTGTCCTCAGTCAGAGTGGTTCCAAAGAATAGGTGCTTTATATATTTAAATATAAATATATATAAAAAGGTGGGCCCTCAGCTTCCTCCTCCCCTCCTTCCCCAGAGCCAAGGGAGAATGTGTGCCCCACTGCCTCAGCTCTGCCCCCCACACACCTGGGGCTGTGCCCAGGATGCCAGAACTTCTGAGCCAGAATCCTCAGCACGTGCAATCCCAATGAGAAGACCCTTCTCTGCTATTCTTGTTTACAGGAAAAGTGCAAGGGCATAACAAGGGCCTGGGGTTTTTCTCACTGCTGTTATCCAGCGCTGTGTTTTCCATGATTTCCTTTCAGTTTTCCAGGCCTTCTTGAGGCCTCTGGTACCAAGACAAAATGACAGTATGCACAGTGCCATTTCCAGCCATCAGCCACCTGAGGGAGAAGCAACTGAGCCCAACCTGTGTGTGCCACAGAAGCCAGGCAGCACAAAGAACAAGTATTTAAGATCAGTAACTGTATTTTTAAATCAAGCTGCTCATTCTGTGACCAAAAGGCAATGGCTGCCCCATTACCCAGTGTGACTTCTCAGACTTCTCAATTTGCAGTCCCCTTATGCCTTTTTAGTTTCCTGTACAGTTGCTTCCCTCGTGTGGCTCTTTATCAGGTGTCTGGACACAACAAATGCAGCAGGGTTGTTGCTTCTTAAATATGTGACCCCTACTTGGTTTATTCCTTTAACTCCTAACACTTTGAAACATTCCAAGGTCAGGCAGGACAGGACTCTGACAGAACCTGATCCAGGTGAAGATGTCCCTGCCCATGTCAGGGGGTTTAGGTCAGATGATCTTTAAAATCCCCTTTCAAACCAAACCATTCTCTGATTCTGCCTCAGTGGTACACAGGATTTTCTTTCAGAGGCACATTCTCGTGACATAAAACTGCAGGATAATGTTTCTCAGAGCACAGATTTATCTTTTTGGGTCACAGGTGTGTAGAATTGCTTTATATATCTGTATGGATTTCAGTTTAACTGGCTGGTGTCTGCTTTGTTCATAATAGTTCCTATCAGGACTCTCTCATGATCTGCTGGACAGGCATACCTGTCTTCTGAGAAAACTCATCCTGACAAATGAGAACAAAACACACATACTGAATTAGGTAGAAAAGCAAGTAAGGAAACAGGATGACAGTAACAATAATATTGTGACATTCATAATAATTTGTAAAATTCTTTCTGTATATATTTTGTCAGAAGTCCCAACAGCTGCCATATTTTCTGCAATACTAAAAGATAACAATGTGTTAGAATTCTCACAGTGTGCTGAAAGTATATAAATGCACAGAAATACCAAAGATAGACAATTACACAGGATAAAAGAAATGAGACATGAAACACTATACTGCCAAAATCTAATGATTTCAGAATCAGTTCAGAGTAACTGTATGACTGCAACAGATGATTTGCAGTATATTAAGAAACTAAACAAATTAAAACATCAGTGAATACCCAACTTGGGGGTTAGGTATTTTAATAAGAGGGAAAAAATTGCTTCATTTGACATATATCGTAATCTGAAGCAATTTCCTTCTGGACTCTGTTATTAAGCCATTTCATTAGCATGTTTTCCTTTAACTTCATTACAAGATTTGCTGCATTGCACATCAGCCAGACAGCATCCCTGAACAGATCCCTCTTTGCATCATTATTCTGTGTAACTTCACACTTCCTGTGGCTGCCTATCAAATCATGGTAACCTTTCTGCAACACACTAATAAATATACCCCTGGAAAAAGAGACATGTGAGGCATAACATTCATTTCTAGAGCTCTTCAGACTATGCCAACATCAGCGTCAGCCACTTTGCAGTGAATGCTTCCTCCCCTCAGTTCATGACAGCTACCAACAAGTTGCTATCCAGAGTCCTCACACCTCCAAAATCCACCCTGTAATGGACAAACAAAAATGCTGTACCTACTAGAGAGATTCTTCAGCTTATGAGAGCATTTGCAGTGCCAGACTGGCAGGGGATAAGATACAATTTTAAATTTCAAACCTATTTACTGCTGCTGTTCTTTCTCCTAGATAGCATGTATTAAAACTTTTTTTTAATCTGAAGCAAGAAAAAGCTCATTAACTCTGAGGAGCTGTTTATTTTAGACAGCAATAATATCCAAATATAAGAATTTTGGCTTTGTAAAGCATTATTGTGTTTTAGGTGACCATTAACAGCAGCTACAGGTGTGAAATATTTCAAATGGTGCAAGGGCACAGCAGCTAAATAAGGGGCAGATAGAAATGCACCTGAAAGGGTAGGCAGCTAGTGGAAGAACACATGGAAAAATTAAGATCAGCTCAACAGAACACTTAGTGCTCAAAAGAGAAGACTAAATTAACTGGCATTTAGCAAGGTTTTGGGCCACTGAAATAGTCAGTGACTACCTGGAAAGAAGGGAAGAGGATGGAGAAGGCATTGAGTTAAAGCATCAAATGTGACTACAGCTCAAAAATCTTTCAGCCCCTTTCCAGGAGAGCCGGAGTTGCACACATGCAACTAGCAGAACATTGAGGATTTCTCAGTGGGCTCTAGCTCTCCAGCATCAACAATTTATCCCTCATTTTCTGTCCTGGATGCTATGTATACACTACACAATGCTACTCCAACATGGTAAGCCGATGCTGGATTGCCACCAGAGAAGCCCCACTTCAGATGATGACAGTCACAGTTTTGTCATTTGCACTCCTGGAACACAAATTTCTAAGCTCTCTGGTGATGTCTGAAATCAGATCTTGCTGCATGCAGATGTTTTTCTTCTTCCACAGAAGCCAGCAGAAGTTTTGCTCTGCCTAGCCAACATTTTTAATATTAAAGGTGAGTGGGATTAAATGCCTAAAGCTTTGAAATGCCACAGTGTTTCTAGAATATGTTCCATATACATATGCTATCAATAGTCAGAATTTTCAGATACAGGCTCTAATATTCAGGTTCTTTATATTCGTGAGCAATAACTAAGATAAAGAATGAGAACAGTAGTTGAAAGAACAATTATCTGTACTGCACTCAAGTATGTTAATTAACAAGCTGCTGTTCTCAGGCTGTGCATACACACACCAACAAAAATTACTGAGTGAAATGTTTCTGCTGTGGGAAAAACACTGGGTATAGCATGTGACAAATTAGGCACTTGATGAGAAACAAAGGCAGGAAAAAAGGTAAAACACAATTTTTCCTTTGAAACGTGCATCACATAAATTGCACCCCTAGTCATTCAGATAAACAATTAGCTTCATTAGCATTTTGTTTTCAAAGGCCAACCAAGGGCCTTCTCTTATTTTCCCTTAACTCTGAAGAGATCCAAACTCTGCACATGTCTTTCAGATCTGAATTATAAAATTGCTGCTAGTCCCTGGGGACTCTGTGGTGGTGATTTAGCTGTAAAACGCAGAAAATAATTTTGTTCATTCTGTGAGCAAGTTTCAGGACATTTTCAGAAGCTGCAAACTATTTTGAGACCTTTGGACATCAACTTAATTGAAAGATGTCCTCCCTCTCCCACAAAAATACAATCTGAGCATTTGATCAGTGACCTCTATGCTATTGTCCTAAGACCAATCATTTCCTGTTAAGGTGCTTTGTTGTTTTTACTTATTTTGGTGGCAAGTGGTTTTATTTAATGAGTAGATATTTACTACTTTCAAACTGCAATCCACTGTCTCAGAAATATCCTGCATGCACAGAAAAGAGCCTAAAGAGACAAAAACAATCCGGTCTGATTTGGGTCCATTTTGCATTCAGCATGCAAACAATGTGAAGTTCCTCTTTCTGGCTTCTACAAGCCCTCTGGCAATCCACATGCCCAAAGAGAGGAGACAAGTTGGCAACAGAAAAAAGAACACCAAACTACTTTTCAAAAAGCCAAACCAAGGGACTCACAACTCAGCAAACCAGAATGCTTCCCAATGATCTGTTAGGGAACGTAAAGGAACAGCACGTTTCACTCCAATATTTCCATGGAGAGAAGTTCTTGATGTGTGAGCAAAACATTACACAGTGTGGAACGTGACTTCCCAGAAGATGCTACTGAAATAAAGGTGTATTTGTCCTCGTTTTATCTTTAGGGAAATAGACAGTCCTCTTCTTAGCTTTGTTTGTTCTACCAACAGTCAGCAGTCACCTGTACTCTGATGCTTTTGCCCAGAGAGGATCTGCATGGTTTTTACCAGGGGTCACGTGTCCTCCTGGCACAGTTTCACACAGGACCACCAATTCTTGGTGACTGACTGTAAAACCTGTTGTGGCACGTGGTCTCTGCCTCCAGACAAGAGGAGCCCTTTTGATCTGTGGTGTTGCACTTGTTCTTTACCCCAGCCTGCCATCAACTCCCAGCTGCTTGCCATGCAAACCCAAGCAGCATCTCAATGCCTGCTACTCACAGCACTGCATCCCCTCCATTTCCTATGGAGAAATAAGAGCTAAAGAGCATCATGCACTGAAGTGTGAGCTATAGCAGCATGAAATCCATCTCAGGTGAGGTAAGGTTAAATCAAAAGGAGTGCTTTGTATACATTTGAAAGAAAGATGGAGTCTGAATGATGGCCGAAATACAATTAAGTTGCTGGAAGCAACCAGGTACCTGCTAAAAGGCATAAAAATTACTTTTGACTGCATGACATGCTCAGGACGACTGCTTCAGGAGGGTAAGAAAAATGTAAAGGAATTATAACTTTAAGACACTGGTGTACATAATTTCTGTTAAAAAAAGCCTGTAATATTTGTTCTTCTCCATGTAAGTGGGGGAACCAATCAAACTTGGGTAATCAGCCTTCTTTTATGCTAATGACATCAGAATTAGAAAGTGCTTAGCAAGCACAGCTCACTAAAAATGTATTTGACAGCCATTTTAAAGGCAGCTGCTACTAGAATTAGAACTTGATATGAACTTGGATCTCAAATACTACCTTGTCAGTGAGCACTTCCAGTTCTTAAGACCAGAAAGGAGCAAAAAAAAGCAAAATAAAAGGCATGGCACAAAGAGACTTTAAAGCAAGAGAGAAAAAGGGAAAAGCAACTGACAGCTGACACTCAGCATGTGGCTTTCTGCAGCCTCAGGTTTTTATTTAATAGCAGTAGTGTTGGTCTTCTGTAGCTACCCGTGCTGTTGCTCACATTTTTCTAAGTCACAGTCAGAATCCAGGAGCTCAGTTACTCTGCTTTCCAATGTGGAGCAGTGGGCCAAGTTTTGCATTTGGCAGCCACCCTGGTGCATTAGAGTAAAGCAAGATGTAAATAAAGCCGGGATGTCAAACATTAGTGGATTGGTTTATTCCTGCTCACAGCCACCTTGTAGCCACTACTATCAATAATGCAACACTATATAACAGAAAAGCTACAGAAGCAAGCAGAGATAAATTTGAGTTACTAAGCAATTGGATTCTACCTTTTCCCTGCAGGGTTTTCAAGTCTTTGTTTTCCTTACAAGGTTGTAGAGCAGTTTTTAACTAACTAACTTCTTACCATCCTTCTCCTCTCCCCCCCCAGCACCACACAGAGAGCAGCTGCCACTGAGTGTAAAGGCTGGGTAACTTTACAAGAGCTCAGGAGCTGGAAGGACCTCAGCAGCAGATGGGAAGAGCAGTAGCAGCCAGTTACAAAACAAGACCCATTTCATTCTTTCTCCTGGGGCTTCTGCCAGCCATGTTGTGCACACTTTGCTGCAACATGTGTATGCAGTGTCAGACTCCTGGGGCAGACCTTCACGTGTAGTAGAATGTATGTCAACCTCAAAGGGATTATAATTCTTTACCTGAACCTATGAAGCCTGTTGGGTTTTTTAAAAACACATGGAGCAGCGTAGGAAAAATGTCTGAATCTAAAGGCCTATAGAATCACCTATAAAAATGGGTCTCTGGGGGTAAAAAGAGTCCCTGGCAAATGGACTACTGCTACCAGCTGTCACTGCAAGGTCACTTGTCACAGCTGACCTCCTATGAAATGTGGGCAGAAATGATAAAAGCAGGGTAGAGATGGTCTTACATGCTTGCCCATAGCACTTTGGTATTCTTCTTCAGTGGACTGAGTGTTCTTTTTATTTCTCTGGCTGTTACAGTGTGAGTTCTCTTCTGTGGAAAACAAATAAACCCTGACACAGAATTCTCTGATATTAAAGCAAATCTTTCATATTCATGTTTCACTGAATAAACACACAGCTGCATGATGCTGAGAAAGTTTTGAAATTGAATTTATTCTAGAGGGTGGAACCTATTTTAAAATAATCTCTAATGCTGAGGAGAGGTTATTTATTGTCACAGTAGGCAACCGTGGAACATTGAGAGATACCACTGCTGGTTGAGGAGGAACAGGTGAATAGGAAACCTTAAAATTTGATATATTTTTAGATTCAAAAGCTTTAGTGGACACCATAAAGAAGAGACAAGGCTATTGCAGGGGAATTACAGTTTAAAGAATATGAAAACCAGCATAACCCAAGTGTATTTCATGCTGGCATTTCCATTCCTGCCTCAAATCCTTGAAAGGTTCATTTCCCCATCAGTGCTGGATGAACTGTTGTGCTGCTGAGTGAGGAATGCAAGAATAACCAAGAGAATTAAGAGGATACCTAAGAGGCAAGGAGGAATATTCAAGACCAAAGACCTGGCTTTAATGAAGTGGTTAAAGGTACTCAAGCATTCCTGAAAGACAGGCACACAAGAGATAAGTACAAAACTTGTGATTTTTTCTCAAGCAGCTAGGTAGAGAGGATAGACTGACAGAAGGGAGAGCTAGATGCTGACAGATGAGTGAGGACCTTGGGGCTTGAGTCCTGAATTCATTAAGTTACTACACTGTGGAGCACCAGGCTCTAGCTGACTCATGCTGAAATATCAAGGAGTAAAATCCACACAGATCCCTGGCTTTGCCACTTGCTCATGCCTGCAGCTCAGTGTTCCATGGGTGACTTGTTAATGCTGCATACCTAAGGGTAGTTGTAGACAATTGCACTCATGTTTATAACACCTGAGCTGATCTCAGATTTAATAAATGTAAACCAGCCCAGGGGTACTGGGCAGATCCCAGCTGAATTATTTCTTTACCATCAGTTGATATGGGATGCCTCCCCTTCAACTCAGCAGACTCTGCAACCATGCAAGTGCTTCGTATGATTGATGCAGAGGAAATAGCAAAGGAATACAAACACTACCTACCTTTTCCAGCAAAAAGCTAAGTTAAATTTTAGACCCTTCACTAAAAACTATTTAATTAACAATTACTATAGTTGGGCACTTCTGAAAGGAAAAAATATTGAAATAAAAGTAGATTCTCTTGCTTTCAATTGTTTTCTTCAGGATCCATATAAGACCTGTAACCCACCAGTGTGCTGCCAGAATCATGGAACTGGAGTCCATAGCCCAAGGGACACACATCTCACATAATTTTCCTTTCCCAGAAAAGAACACAAAATAGGAAAAAAAGAAAAAAATCATACCTCTCTCTTGTGCAGTTGGAGCACAGTTCTGGGAACCATGGGGTACCCTGTGCTCTGGATTTGTTTTTGAATTGAGTAAGCAGAGAAGAGGCAATAAAATGTTTAAGAGAAAGCTGAGGGAACAGAGGAACACATGCTACCAAACTCAGTGTCTAGTAACAACTGATTAACCAAACACAAGAGGCTGGATGGAGATATCCTTCAGCAGGCCTCCAGTGTAGAGCCTCAGGATGGTTATTTATTGACTCAATTAAAATCTTAACAGGTGAATGGCAACCTGGTTTCTCTGACAAGGCACTGATGTTTCTAGGGTGAGGAAGTTTCAGTACTTAAAGTAGCCCTACTTCTACCTTGTACTAGATCAAAAGAATTCCCAAAGTGAACACAAAAGACTCATATTATAGAGGGGTGAAAAAGGTTAGCAGAAAAGACTGTTTCAAAGAATATTATGGTGTTTTTCATCACAACCCACCTCCGCATACTCAGAAAGTTCACCTGAATTTGGTGAAACAGGCCACTTAGAAGCTTTATTTGGATTTTGATATTTTGCTTTGCTCTGTATGATTGGCTGTTTAAGCAGTCAAGACATTTAGACTTGCCTTTTTCTTCACCAGCTGAACTTTCCGATTCTATATGCCTTATATAATAAAGCACTGCCAATCTTTAAGATGCAAATGCCTTGTTTACTGAAGATACGCAACATTCAAACTGTTTTTGTTAAAATAAAAGAAACCAAGTGGAAACCTATGAAAACCAGAGCTCTGCAGTATTAAGTACCCTAAGTATTGGCACAGAAATGGTTTGGGGAGGTGCCCTTGTGACTCCAACAGCTTGAGAAGCTTAAACAAATAATTTGCCCTCACACTTCTCAGTGCAGGATTGTATACCCCAAAGCTCATGCCCAAGTATGCAGCCAAAAGCAAGTAACTAACTAGGAGATGCCTACTAAGACCAACAGAAAGAAATATTAAGGCTCACTCTTATGTTTCAATGCTAGATGGTTTTTTTTTTTCTAATCAGTGTACCAGAAGATCATTTACAAGCCCTGTAGATTTTCCAGGCAATGTCCTATCCAGCCAGAAAAGAAAAAGTCGTCAGAGGCATTCTTTGTGCAAATCTTCTGCTTTGTAAAGAATCTACATCATGGGTGTCAATCTCTGAAATACATTATGCTTCTCATTGCATGTTTCTGTCAAATGAACCCACGTGAATATAAACACTGTGCCCTAAAATACTGTGCCTCTTCAGACATGCCCCTAAACACACTGAATGTATTAATGCAATGTAATTACAAAAACTCATCTACATCAGCATATGTTGTGGAAGAACCTGAGTCACAGCCAAGTCTTTGTAGGGTGCATATACAGACAGGTTTTCACTGAATTACAGGGCAAAAATGGATGGAACAGCCTAATTCTCTTCTGTCTGCAGTCCTAGAGGTGTCCTTGTTACCAGCTGCTGCATGTTGGTGTCTACAATACAATAATGGAAAGATAGTAAAAAAACCACAACCAAAGTCTTCCTCCAAACCTCCCCAAAATGAAAAATGATGTACAGCCACCAAAAAGAGACAAAATAAGATTCAGAGGAGAGTAAGAAAGTAGTAAGCCATAGAATCATGGAATGGCTCTGGTTAGAAGGGACCTTAAAGATCATCAGGACATGGCTGGGATGTGCTGCTAAGATTCTTGGAGATTATCAACCAGGTGATGGCATTAAAAAGGGCAGTAGAGCACAACCAAAATATGAAGCACCTCTTATGCCACAAGCCAAGCTTGCTCTCCTTCTAAAACCCATCAAATTCCCTTTTTTAATTCATATTGTGGCATTTGACATAGAATCACTGAATGGTTTGGGTTGGAAGGGCCCTTAAAGCTCCCCACGGGCAGGGACACCTCCCACCAGCCCAGGTTGCTCCAAGCCCCATCCAACCTTGGACACTGCCAGGGATGGGGCAGCCACAGCTTCCCTGGGAAACCTGGGCCACCCTCAGGACAGAATTTCTTCCTCATGTCCAATATACATCTCCCCTCTTCAAGTCTGAAACCATTTCCCCTTGTCCTCTCTCTCCACACCCATGTAAAAAGCCCTACCCCCAGGTTTCTTGTATGCATGTGTGCATGTATCTGTTAGACCCGTTCTTCCACCCTTCTTAGTCCAACCTCATTTGGCATTATGAAGTAATAATGAAGTTGCAATAGAACATAAATAATAATAATAAAAAAAAGATTTTAGTTGAAAAAAGATAAAGGTTCCATAAGGGACCTTACAATTGCTATCAGTTTTTACAAGTGGAAACTGGAAGATAATACAATAAGGAGTGATAATATATAAACCTAAAATAGAAATCTCTCTCTAAGCAACAATTAGAGCTTAAAGATGTTGCATATTTGTGACTGAGCACACAACCCTTGACTGTATTATATTTGGAGCAGATCCTCAGATAGTGATTTGGAGCCATGGAATCAATTTATGTTAAGTGAGGAGCTGCCTTGTGAGAGTCTGAAACTTGTATTAAGCTGAGAATACCAATGCACTCATTTACTTCTGTACTTCTTGACCAGAAGTCCACTTACTATTCGAGGGATTTAATGGACTATATTCATGACTGATACTGTTCAGTGTGGAATTTTAACTGGTTTTACACTGCAAAGCATAATGCAACTTCTACAAGCAGCTGCATAACCCCCTGTCCTATTGAATTATTATTTTCTTGACTGGTTACATTAAGTCCCCTGATAAATACACACACAGACTGCTTATCCTAATACATTCACATTAAGCTGTTCTGTTCCCACTTTAAAACAAACAAACAAACAAAAAAAAGAAGCATGTTTATCCTGAATTACTTTTCTTTATAAGGGAAAACAAGGAGAAACAAATGCATGTTTCCATGAAAGATTTGGGTGTGTATCTCTCTGGGGGCAGCTGGACTCGGGACTGAAGTCAGGCACATGTCTTGTGTTCAGTTTTTCAGGTTTTGACTAACAAAAGTTACTTAAGGCTCTACACATTCTTTTCCGATCTCTAAATTTCCTTGCATTCATTCTATGTACTAAGCTATATCACAGTGTCTCAGCTTGACAAAATATTAATATTGCCTCTGTGTACTGGGAGGAAAAGTGGCATCCTAGTTAAATCAAGAGAGAGTAAGAATAATCTCTTTCAACACTCAAGGAAACTGCAAATATTATCTCCCATAACATATATAGAGGAAACTACTATGCTCTTGCTTTGTCTGCAGTTAAGGCTGCTTAAAACTTGTGAAGTAACATGTGAAGTAACCACAGATAGGAACAGAAACCTCTAAATCAGCTGCCTGCAGCCTTATATGCAGCCCAGTTCAAAACACACAGCCCAGTGTGCTTTCCCTGTCCAGGCAGACCAGAGATGAAATACCAGCACAGCATTCCTAAGGCCATCAAATGGAAGCTGAGGTTTGCCTCATTTCCCTAAAATTGAACCATTTCCCTAAGAAATATTAGAGTAGACACATCAAAGACTGAGGCATATGACTGCATTTTTTCTTTGTCAAGTTACCAAGCAATTAATAGTCTGAAAATCCTCTCTATACCTTCTTATATTAATTACAGCATCCCATTGTAGCTCTGCTTGTAATCTATTCAAATATCCTGGTGGTTTCCAGGTGTAACTGTTATAGCCTTTATTATTTCTGCATTTTAAAAACATCCAGTGTATTTCTCATGAAGATGGTAAATTGTCAGTTGAAGGTTGATTTCTTTTTGAGTTTGTTCAGCTCCAAGAGAGAGACTACAGAGATTTCCCACCCTGTTCTGCCCATAAACTCTGGTGTCCATCACGCAAGAGGACATGCTCTGCCATTTCCCCCAACATGCTCAACAAAGACATCAAATATCTGCAGTGGTGCTTGTATTCTGCAAACCTGAGGTAAAGGACAGAGGTAAATGAAATTTTGGCTGCCACCCTGCAGTATGTCCTGATATAGGATAGATCTGAAAAGCTACTTTAGACAGATGGTGCTGCAAATAGGAACCATCTAGTTTCCATTCAGAGAAAAACTTCTGCACAAATCTACTTAACATGAAGTAAATCACCGAGGAATTTACAGTTTGTACAAGAGCACTCATCTTCCTTCTAGTTTAATTATCCAAGGAAATTAAATACCTTGCAAAAGGCAGATATTATTCTCCTACAACACAACACAGAACAGCTTAACTCCGTAGGTAATGCACAGCCAATCCTCTATTAAAAGGATGCAGTTACCTTCTCTAAAAGCAGGAACTGCTCCCATATTTGATGGGCTCCACTCTCCTGGTGATACACATGCTATTCTAGTAGTCATTTGTCCACCCCCAACTCTGCTGCTGTTAGCACTGGTGATGGTTGCCCAGCACTGTGCTGTTTGCCTTCACTAGGATGGAGATTTAAGCTGCTGCTGTCCATCATCTGTTTCATCTCCTCCTACAAACCTGAAAGTGAAGGAAATAAAACTTCCTGCCAGCATCCATTTTCAAACTTTAGAGGAATGAACTCTGAAATATCTCAAGGTGCTAAGATGCTTCTTTCTGCCCCACCCTTTCTCTTCCCTATCTTTCCATTTTCAGCAATGTCCTTTCTGCCACAGCTGGGACCTATTTAGTCCTCTATGGGTCACAGGAGAGAAGGGAATAAATACACAGTTTCATAAAACATCCATCTTCCTCTTCTACCCACAGGCTCTGTGAGAAGCACTGTCTTAGCACAAATATTTTTGTAAGACACAATTGAATTTGGAGAAAGTATATTGCCTTAGACCCTGGGGGCCATCTCAGCTCCAGAGCTGAAAGGTCAGCACAGCAACAGGAACGGAAGATGTATAAACAGTGCAGGCCACTTATATTATGAACTCTATCTGTTCTGACCTTCAAATATGAACTCAGGCTGTACAGTCACACCAGTAAAACCCTCTACAACTTAAACAATGAAGTTACTGCCTTAAATGGATGTTGTCTTAGACTCATCTACTGGGGAGGGGAAAAAATGTCTCTCGATTTCCTGCAGTACACTGCATGTGGTTCCTTGCCAGCTGCATCAATGCTGCTCAGCAAATACAAACATCTGGAGAACAGAAGATCACCTGCAGGCTCCTCAAGAAAGAACTTCAGTGAATGAACCAGACTGGGCAAGGCACATGGAAGGCTCTCAGCTTCCTGTTTCCATGGGGGCTCAAGAGATGGATGCATGGCTCTGAGCATAAACAGAACCTGCTATCTAAGCTCTCTTCTCTGTAGACTCTGGAGAGCTGCTTCTCCTGAGTCTTAATGCCACCAAAACAAACATTTTTTTCAGGCAAAAAACCCTCCAGTCTTAGCTTTCGGCATTCTTGTAGCAGAAAGAGGCTGCAAAGTGGTGTATAATTTGGCTCTCCCCCACTGAATGCATTGCTACACACAGAGCAAACACAAGACTGACTCCTCAGCTATGTATAGAGAATACTGATGAGAAATCCATCTCTGTATGTACACAGGTAATAGGAGCAGTTTAATGAGGTGAGCCATGAATTAAAGAGGATAAGAGTCTATCTGCACTTCAGTACTGTGCTATATATGTATTAGAACTATGACAGTGTAGAGTTTTTGCTGGGTTTTTTTTCCCATCCTGTAACTTCTGCAGACATTAGAGGAAATTATCTTATTATTCAGATAACTTCTGCCCCAAGTCAGGAAATTCCTCATTTTCAGATGAAAAATATCTTCAGCTAATATTGAAAGTTTCCATGCAATCCTTTTACTTCTCAAAATAGGTGGAACGTAATAACAGTACTGCTGTGCTAGAACATTAAAAACCATTTTAGCCTGTCTGATGGAATGAAAAGAACCACTTTACAGCCATTAATTCCACAAATTAGGATCAAATTAATCAAGTCTTTAGATGCAAAAGGAGACAATTACTTTCAATAATCTATAAACAAAATAAAAATTAAAAATTAAAAGGGGCTTAAAGTTCTGTGAAATCAGCACTAAGGTAAAATGACACTTTCTTGTCAGAAAAATGTTAATAAAGTTTCCCCTATTTTTCTATTATTTTAAAAATATACAAGTAGGGGGAGTGGAAAGAAAAACAGATGACAGATGTCTTCTGCCACGTGTCAAGTCAGATTAAATCTCTGCTCTAAAATATTTTTCAGCCAGGAATACTGATGGCTAAATAGTGACCTGCTGTTATACCCATCTCTAGAAAAATCATGCTTGAGACATTCTGACAAAACTGCTTCCCACATACATATGCCATCTGAACATATCTGCACCAGTTCAGACTGTGTTGCTAGAACTAAGATCAATAGTACTATAAAAACTGAAAACATCTGCTTAGAAAACATCATCAAGTCCTGTGAAATCAGGTTGTGTTCCTCAGGGGTATTTTGACAGTCAGCATCAAATATTTTTAGCTGAAACCATTTTCAAAATCACAGCTAATACAGCATCTTAGACAAGCACACACTGAGCTGTAAATAAGAAACTATGCCCCAATCATTAAGAGTATTTTAAAAGTTCCAAATAGCTTTAAAATTTGAACATTTTAAAATTCTCTGATAGCCTGTCTGCTCCTTCCAAGTTCACCCTCAACTTAGCATTTGTGTTATTGAAGCCCTGCACTGTTCTGCTCATAACTTAAACCAACTAAATATGCAAAAGTTGCAACAAATATGCAAGGCCTAGGAGTGATGTGTCAGGGCTAGCAATAGAAATTATTAAAGAATCCAGAGGAAAGCTCTTTTGTTAAAGATTGTTACACAGAAGAGAGGGAGAAGAGGGCTTGACAGGAGACACTGGTGGCTACCCCTGTTTTGGTTGTGATCTCTTCCAAGGGTATAAGTGAGACTCACTACTGTAATCTCTCATCAGGGTGCCATGACAAATAGTGCTGATGGTTCCATAATGGGACACTTCACTCCAGGGAAGTTTCATTCTGCTTGCATCAAGTTCTAGCTACTTATGATGCTTGAGCATTTCCTAGAACACTCACAGAGAAGAAAACATTAAAAAAGGGAAAAAAACCAAACTTTGTGGAGAAGCATAGTTAAATGTTTTGTGAATACCGATTTTTTGTTTTGTTTTCAAAAATGTATCTGTAGCAATTTGTATGTCTAACATTTCAGCTCCCTTAAGTACCTTCTAAATAGGGAGGTCTGGCCTTACTGGTAGAGAAAAAAAACCCCAAACCAAAATGCCTTGTTAATGAGACATCTGTAAAATTGCTAAAAGAGTGTGCAGATCTCCTGCATGCAATGGACTAAAGACAGACTAACTCCAGGTGTAAGGCAAATTAAATTGAGTTATCTAAGGCATAAATTTGATGAATAATGAACCAGAAGGACAATGTATTATCACCATCACTCATGTTAGAAAATATTACCAATAACTGGGCATAGTATGATTTAAATTGGTGCAGGTTAGGAACTAAAACTCGGTAATTCTTACCATTAGGCTAAAACATAATAATTTGCATTCGTAAATCACCATTTTTTGTCAAGGCTTCCTTTTCTTTCAGCCTCTTTGATTATGAACCATTGAACGCTACAGCTTTTTCCCCAAGAAACTGGAGACCACCTTTATGCACTCTTATTACCATAAGACTGCAGAACCTCCTGTGGGAGTTCTATTTCCAATTCTAAAAGAATCTTAAATAGACTTACAAGAGTATGACTCAACTGTCTGTGGAATGTGTAACCCAGAACAGAGCAGGGAATCCCAAACCCCAAATACAGATTAGCAGACATCATACTAGCAAATTCAGTTAGGCACTGGTCTCTAAATTGGCTAAATAGGCACATGAAAAAATGGAGCTAGGGAGAACCTTTTGCATGAGCCCAAGCAATTCTGATATTTACAAATTTCAAGTTAGCATTCTGAAGTCCTCAGGAAATACCTGAGCAATGTTTACTATCAATGAGGTTTTCCAGGCTGTGTAGCAGAATCAGGTTGGAAAAGCCCCTTGGGATCATGGAGTCCAACCACCATCCCTACTCTGCAAAGTTCTCCCCTAAACCACATCCCCCAACACCACATCCAAACGATCCTTAAACACCTCCAGGGATGGGGACTCCTCCACCTCCCTGGGCAGCCCATTCCCCTCTCTCACCACTCTTGCTCTGAACATTTTTTTCCTCCTTTCCAGTCTAAACCTTCCCTGGTGCAGCTTGAAGCCATTCCCTTTGTTCTATCACTGATTCCCTGGGGGAGAGACCAGCACCAACCTCTCCACCACGGCCTTTCAGGTGGTTACAGAGAGTGGTATAAAATCTCCATTTGAGTTAAGCAATTTACCATAAAGTCAGAAGGCCTTCATCATCTGAGTTTCAATGAGACAGAGCTCCTGCATCAGTTAGGAATCTTGAGCTGCACGAGTCCCTGCCAAACTTTATTTGTCTGTTTTGTATGAAATGTAGAAATGATACAGTGACTGAAACAGCTGTGAGTGACTCATCAGCTACAGTAAACACCATTTAGAAAGCCCTGATCAAAACATCTTGGTAATACTGCAAGTTTTGGAAACTGCAAACACAGAACTAGACTACCCGTAGACTTGAACAATCTGCTGCTCTCTAGATCCTTCAAAATCATCCAGAAAAAGAAGGAAGGAGAAACAAGACAGATAAAGAAGCAGGGAGAGCAGCTCCTTTCCTGTGCCTTCATTTTTCACTCTTAGACAACTCTTATACAGACATGGAGGTTGGAGAATGATAGCAGATCTGTAACTGGTCCTCAAGCTCCTCATATGCAGTCTGGCTTCTCAAAAAACCTTTCCATCTTGCTGCATACCAAGCAGAACACACTGGCCACTTCCCCAGCTTTTGGAAGAACAGCCTACAGTTCCCTGATGAAAATGAGAGCTGAGCTAATATATACAAACCAATTTTGGATGAGACACTAAAGCTAAAAAAACCCACAAAGCAGCATAAATCTTTCACTACCTTCTTTATTGCCATCATCTCCTCGGTCACAGCAACACCATAACCAAGCAGAAGTCTTGTCATGTTCCCACTGGATGTCAAACACAGCTTCCAAGAGTAATTCTGTTCTGAAGAGCTTCCGTTTGGTTTTGGGTTTTTTAATAGATTGCTGCTGTCTTTCATAACCTACATCTAGATACTTTTTGTTGCTAGATAAAGGCTTAGCAAATTACAGAGTATATGAGTCATCTGAATATAAACAAATAGAAAACATCTCAGTGAAATGACTCTGTTCCCTTCATGTGGTTGTGAATTCTGTGACTGTACACTTAACAAGAGAATCCATTTCAGGCTGAACAACAGCTTGAACAAGTGCACCACTCAGTGCCCTGCTAGGTCAGAGAAAACTGACACCAGACTAAAATAGCTTTACACCTTAACATAAACATGTGTCATAGATAAATAATACAAAACTATCTTATACAAGCACCATAATTTTATTAGCATACATAATTTAGGTAGCACTACACAAAAACCTCACATACTTAAACCCTCCCATATATATGCAACAAAAGTTCCTGACTTCTACTCCCTCTTTCTCTAATCCTAGAAAACACCCTCCTATTATTTCTTTGCAGAAGGCAATACCTGGCAGCCACATTCAGCCTTTTCTTAGTGTTGTGGTTTTTTGATAAACAGAAAAAAGAACATAATTTTGACTGAGGTAAGAAGTGACAAAGATAAAATGACAGTGTAAGTACCTGAACTATATATGACATGTCTAGAGAGGGCTTGGAACCATGGAACAAAGTCGTAACAAAATGCAGCAGCTGTGAATAAATTGATGAAGTGAGTAGCTATTTTAAAAAATAATCAAATAGATGGTCTGCAGTGAAAACAGAAACCACATCTAACAAAAAAACAATCAGAGCTAACTCTCCTAACTTTGTACTCAACAGGGGGCTTGATTCCTTATCTATTGAGCTTTAAATCTTGAAAGCAAGCAGATTCTGAGCGTGCAATCCATAAAACATGTTGGAAGTGGGTCAAAAATTTAGAATACAGTTTGGTAATTAAGCATTGATATACAGGATGACAAATTGCAGATCTCTGTAATGTAAGATAATTCTGGTTGTTATGCATAGTATCACATTTTAATGCATGATGTTTCATGTATCTGGGCTCTAGGAAAGATCACCACATGCCTTTACTTACAAGCTGTAACTATATCTGAATATCATGTTTAAAGCAAGACTTGAAGGATATAATCAAGAAAATCTTTAGAATTACAATATTTTCACTAAAAACATTGAGCTGCAAAAGGGCCAAAGACCAGAAACAAATGGTTAAGTTGCACTGTTGTCACTAAGGTAGAGATAGGGAGATCCATACACATTTCCTCACAATGTTGTGACTAAAAATGAAAGATTCAATAATCAGGGAAGCATTTACTCCCCAGATCACTCAGGAACAATTCTTATCCACATTCCCATCCTGTATGTCAGCATGCCATGAGTTTGCTGTAGTATCAGTAGAATTAGTAACAGTTAAGACCATTATAATAATTTGTGCACCAATCTAACACAACTTTCTCCCATCAGAAAAATCTGCAAATTAACCTAGAGATATTATCTATACAAGCTAGCAGTATTCAATTCACATTCCACTGCTAACTGAATTATAATGAACACAAGTACATTTCCCAATTATTATTAGAAATGGAAATCTCTCTAACTAGAGAAAAAGAAAGGTCAAATTACAATTCTGAATATCAAAACAGGCTCATGTTCTCACTGAGGCTATGGTGAATTCAAGTCTCACCAAATGTCAGGGAACATGTTTGAGCCTAGGGTTTCATGACATCATGAAGGTAGGGTTCTTGGCAATTAAAATTCTTACAATCAATTTATTAACTAAACAAAGGAGTAGCATTCAAATACTCCAAAAGATTCCTTGTAAATGTTGGTAGATTTCCAAGTCTTCTAAAACACAGCAACATCAGTGCTGTTCTTTCTTCTGTATGTGTTAGATCCCACAGTTCCTATGCCTCAGCTTTTTATGGTTATGTCCTGCTAGTCTGCAAAACAGGCTTTTTATTTGTGAAAGCATTGAAATCTTATTACTGAGTCTTGTTAGATGATAAATTCCTGCTGAGTTCTGACTCTTCTGTTGCTGTAGCCCTTAACACTGACAGCAACTGTCCTCTGCCACCAAGAGTACCCCCTTTTCAGTGACATAAACGACAATCCATGATTCAATTGCATTATTCTGCCATCTTACAGGACTTAGCATAGATCCAAGGATAACTCTAGTCTCTTAGAATATACCTGCTTTTTATTACCATTTTCCATCAATCTTTTAAGGATAAAGATAACAAACAGTAGCACTCATTTTTTTTAAACCCATATCTAATTGCAAAGCCTTTCACACTTGCCCACATTGTCCTTAATTTGTATATAATATTAGGTGAATTATAGTGTTGTCCAGCAAAATCAAGGATTGATATATCCAGTCAATAGTTTATCTGCATTTGCTGTGAAAGCTGGTAAAAGATGTTTTGAAGGGCTCTTAAGGCAATAAGATTATTAACAAATCTGGGTCTACTTTTGTCTAGAAAACCAATTCTTCATAAACTATTAAGAATGAATTCTTTCACTTGACCTGTCCTGTATTTTTGATACCCATGAAAAACCCTAGCTGTGTCTCCAATCATACAGTTTATTCAATGCAAGTATAAAATATCTGCCTCCCCTGCCACAGATTTTTGTGTTCTTAAAATGCATTTGTATCCTTTATAATGTATTCACCCAAAATGTTATATGTTTCCAGGTTCATCCTATTAAAAAAGAAGAAAACTCAACCAAAAACTAGCCAAAACCTTATTATAGTAAGAACTGAAAATATGCTATCTTTGTTGTTTTGTATTTTTGTCATCAGTACTATCCACAAACCCTCCAGAGTCCTTTCTACAGTAGATCAAAGTTCACTTTCTCCAAATCCAATGCACATTTTAAAAGTTCTCCTTTTCAAGCAGACTGCCACGTATGGTGTCCAGACCACAAATCTATACTAGCCTTCCCATGAGTCCTCTTAGCCAGCACCAGTAAAGCAGTTCATGATCTGTTTCTATTAACACAAACTTTCTAAAAGGATATTAATCCTTTACAAATCTTGAAATCCTGCTAAATTCTGGTGAAGAGGAACAAAGCATTCCACCAAACCCTACTGGTTTTAACAGCTGTAATTTTACTGATAATGTTGTCAATGATGACAGGTGTCCTGAGGACAAGCTGAACAGAATTGACTGCAGATCTATATACTAGTACTAGATTTGGTCACCTTTAACCTCTTTTCCTTGCAACACAAGATACTAATTAATTTGGAAAGTACCTTGGAGTCATGTAAAGTCTCCATGGAAACTTTTGTTCAATCCCTTGACCCATTTGCATAAGACAGTACATGATATCAACTGGCAGCATTTTTAAAAAATGTATCTCATTAAAAAGATCTTTGAAGGTTTGATTTAGTGATCCAATTAGGACTCACACTTATTCTATTACTTCCATGCCTGGTACAGATACTGATTTCTTCATTTTTCTGGGTAGCCCGAAGGGAACTTGCTAGTGCCAACCCTATGGATGGAGACTTTCTGCCTACTTTGTGGCTCTCAAAGTGATATATATTAACAGCAGATCAATTCAGCTGGAATTCAGAAGGCCACGGGTGGCCAACTGCAGGTCTTAAGCAGTTCTCCAATATGTCAAGGATGGCTCTCACATCACCCCCAAGACCATACAGGAACAGCAAAATAGCCTGAAATCTCAGGAGTAAAATCAAGCTATGTGGCTCATAAGACTGGCATCACCAGAGAATGCTAAGATCAAGCTACATGCCTCACACTCACACTAGGAGCTGCAGAAAACCATGAACTTCTGCCTCAGAACAACTCCCAAACTTCTGACATATGCATAGTGGTGCTGCCAACCACGTGAAGATTCTATTATGTCAGTTCATGGGGCTGAGGAAGGGTGCCCACATCTGTTACACACTGCATACAATTTCAATTCTAGTGATGGTGATGGGTATTAAACATGTATTATAAAGCAATTTATTAACACACTGGCTTTTTTTATGGAAGTGAACATATATATGTCAATCACTGTACGTTCTTCTGAGTTTGGGAGAATATAGGAACTTAGAAACCATTTTTCAGCTCACACCAAACACAAGAAAAGGAAATCATTATTGCTAGGCACCCCAGAGTTCTGGCAATGAAATACTTAATAATTTATTGTAAAATAATATATGGGGGTGGACAGAATAGGAGGCAAAATAAAAAGTGTTCCTCCTGTGCAGGGTCCTCAGAATTATAAATTGAGATTGTGCATAGCTGTATTAAACAGAACACTATGCTGGGCAGAAATGGATTGTCTTAAGCAGTTACGTATAATAGGTTTGGTAGCTTTGAGAAATGCCTTTTCCTAAAGATCATTCTATTGATGTAGAGCCTGAAGACAATTTTTCAATTAGGCAATAAATTACAGCTGCAGGAAAGTCTGATAAGTCACTACCGGATCTGTGCAGAGGTCTAAAGCTTCAGATTGCTAAGGACATGGCAAGCCTCTAACCTAACTTTAGTAGTTAATTCTTGCACCTCCACCTAGTTTTAATTAGGGCTTTGAGATCAAAAATTTCACTTCAAAGTTTACAAAGTTACTCAAAATTAAGTGGTTTTGGCTCATGGATTGCATTTACCACAATAACTTTAACACCTCTCTTGCCCTCCTAATTTTTCTTCATTTTCCTCTCTAAAGCTAAAAAGCCCTTATTACAGCTTTGCTCTATGGCTTTTGCCCCATTTTTACCCTTCCAAGAGGCTGGGGAAATGTGTTGATATGCCATCTTTCTTTGTGCCCAACAACTTGTGAGATACAGCAGATGTTTGATTCCTTCCAGATCACTGGGAAGCAGCCAAAGAGCACACTCCAAACAGCCTCAAGGACAGTATCTGCTGTCTCAAGGTAAACCTGCTTTTTGACTGTTATATATAAACCTTCAAATTGCTTCAACTGCAAGACCCAAAATTTGCTTCCAGGCTTTCCATTTAAATGTCTCAGCAATCCTTCCTTCTGGAGTAAATCTGGGGCTAGCAGATCATTTTAGATCATCTCATCTTTCCCTTTGCATTGCAATGGCTTCTGAGATACCTGCTTTGAGGAAGAAGACAGGCAACCTCCTCACCTAATACCGGTTACTGGAGCAGGGAAGTGGAAGAGGTGCAAAGAGCAATTGTTTAGTGGAAAACTATCCTATAGTAGCTTCCCCCTGGGGAAGTTACTTCCTTAACCTCATGCAGCTAGTTTGCAACTCAGATGATGCAAGCCACAAAAATCTCTCACCTATTAAATCCTTCCTATGCTGCTAGCTTCAGCAGAATCTTAGCCAGCTGAACAGAGAAATTACATCTTGCACAGAACAGGATTTCATGTCAAATTTGTTTGTTCACTTATCATGACAGAGATTAAGCAGAAGCAGCTCATTTACTTTGAAAAGTCATTACTCTACATATCTTTACCATGTACCTTCTAACACCTCCTCAGACTAGCAGAGTCTCTACCTACCAGAGCATATTTAGTTCCACAACTTAAACAGCTTAATTAGAATGTTTCTCATTTGTTCAAAGAAATTCAGAGCCTAAAAATGCAGATAAATTACACGTATTCTTTTCAGTCTAAACACTACTAAAGAGAAACTGGACACTCTTCACCTTCCTCCTTCCCCAACAGCCCCTTAGCCAAGGATCTTTGCTGATGTTGCCCTGTCAACTAAACAGAAAGAATGATCTGTGGATGCTCCTTGGTTCCACAGTCCTGAAGATATTTAACAACTGAAGTATCATTACAGAGTCCTTTTTCCCTTTCCCTGGTTCTATTCACAAGCAATTTGTCTGAAATCCCATTAGCATTCCTAATTTAAAAATTAAGGCTTCTTGAAATGGCGAATTGCAAATGAGTGACTTCCACTATGTTACGGAATATCAAAAGATGAGATAAAATACCAGATACTTCCTTGGGAAAGCTATCCTAGTTCACATTTTAAATATCACACAAATTTCAATTGGTATCTCATGCAGAAACAAGGTTTCTGAATTGGCAGTTCCATTTATAGTTCTTTTTCCAGCAAGGTTGCACTCAGTTGCCTAAGTTATGGCAAAATATTTCACCATGGTTAAGGTGCAAGGTTCTAGCATGAATAAAATTCTACAGAAAGCTTAAGTATGTGTTTAGCATAATCATTTTTTAGAAATGCAAAATCTAGTATTTTTCTCCTTAAAGCCAAGCTTTTCCATGCTCAGTCTGTACCTTATCTCTTCACTAAAATATAAATTGTCTGACCTCAATAGGCAGTATATTCCATCATATCCCTCTGTGAACGTGGGAAAAAGAAGAGAGGGAAACCTTGTCAGCTAAAAATAATAAATTCCCCAAACCAAATCTGAAACATGAGGCACCAATACTGGCAACAGGAAGCCTCTCTGCAAGCAAATTTCAAAGAGAACTCAGTGAACAAACATCTGATGGAAATTATAGGGTAACATTTGTGTATCAGCTGGCAGGAGCTCACAGGACTTAGCTCCAGTTCCTAAAAAAGTTTAAGAATTTGATTTGTGAATATCCAATCACTAAAAAAGTACCAAAGAAAACGTTCACTTACTAATTTCAATTAAGTAACTTCCAGTGTACCAAAGGATGCATGTAACCTACATTTCTGAACATTATAATATTGTGGCAATAATAAAATCCCAGAAGGCTCCACTGAGAAACACCTAGCACAAATTTCAGAAACCAAACTAATCCTCTTCTCTTTCATATATTCTTCCAGGTGTTTGAAAGTAATGAGCTGTGGGCCAGTGCAATACTACGGTAGCATTTAAGGTAATTAAACAGATATTGACAGCAAACAAATGAAATTAATTAAAGATTCTTTAACATATATCCACTTCATCTTTCTGGTCCTTCTCCAACAGAAAATTAGCAGCTCAGGAAGATACTGCAAACAAACATAAAAATAAAATAGTTTCATGTTGGGGAGTTCTGCCATATCATACAGCTCTTTCTGGAAACAAATATAAATTTATTGTAAGAATAATACTTCTGCATTCAAAATGAGCTGATTCCTAATAGGTTTCTGGAACTCTCTAGCAAATAAGAATCCTTTTTGAAGGGATTACTGTTGTCTAGAGATTTATTGCTGTTAGGTGATATTAGCTACGCAGCCAGGTTAAACTTTTGCATTAAACAACTGAAGGAAAAAATACCCTCAGCTTCCACAATACATGGGTTCTGTAGATTCTTTTCTATATCATCAAATTGAAGACACCTGGAAGAAATTCTGTGGTCTGGTTCAACCATTCGCTTCAAAATAAGACAGAGATGAGAGGGAGAGGTGTGCAATGAATTAATTGTCAGCCAGCATCCCTGCCCATCTTTTAAGTTGCTAATATTTCTTTAAAAATATAGCTTGGCATTCCAGAACCAAAACCTCCCCGATACCCCAGAACTGTCCAAAACACATCTTCCATAAAACAGGCTCCAAGTGAAAATTATGACCACCTGTACAATATTGTTCCTCTCTGGTGCTGAGGGAACTGCTAACAGCAGTGACCTCCTTAACTACGGATGTAGACTGTACAGGATCTACCTCAACAGAGTTGGAAAGGAACTGATCGAACTCATCCTTCAGAAAAAAAAAGGCTTCTTGTGAAAGGCCTATCCAGGGCACTGTCTCAACTCTAAAGGAACTTCACCAATATGTACAGAATTAAAGACCTATTATTTGTCTTGATAGCTGCATAACAGGTACCTTTAGCAGGTAGACGGAAAATTATATTAAACCAGAAATCAAGAGAGAATCTTGCTGGTGGCAGAGGAGCAAGAGTCTTCCATCAGTCCATGGATTCTCACAGGCCTGGCCACAGATCTTGGGCAGATTAAAAAAAGCTCAGTTAACCTGCATTTTCTACCTGAGACTTCAGGCAACCAATTCTAAAACGTCAGAAGGTACTTTAAAAATAAAAATTAATTTATGCTGCCTTGACTGTGTGGTGGGAACATAAAACGACATTCAATTTTTAAATTCAAATACCATTTATGGCCTCCCTGGGAATCTGCTTTAAAGGCTAAAGCCAACAATCAGAAGTTAATTGCATTAAACAACCAATAAAATACTTCCTGAACTGTATTTTCTTAGAAACTGGGGTGTATACTGCAAGTGGTACACAATACACTTACTGACTACCACACATTCAGCAGCACAGTTCTTAGTAAAAGAAGGAAGAAATTAGCAACCCAAAGTGCTGCAACAAAGAATTACACCCATACCAAAGTATAAATGCCTAAACTGGCTCTGAGTGTGACCTCGTTTTAAATGGTTAGGTCACAAATTGAACATACTCCCCTCATTAGTCACTTCATGCATAGGAATCCATTTTTTCTGTGTCCTTCTTGGTGATAAGAATCTCATTTAAGTGTTTTCTTTACTTTCTGCAGGTGGGACCTTTATGTAAGCTTAGAAGACCCCAGCTGGTGACAAGAAGCCAGTGTCAAAGCAGCTTTCAGGGACAAAGCATATGACAAAACACAAACATCTTATTCTAGACATTATTGTAGCCTTCCAGCACCTGAAGTGAGCTACAAAAAAAAGGGTGAGGGATTTTTTAGGATGTCAGGTAGTGATAGGACATGGGGGAATGGATTCAAACTAGAGGTGGGCAGATTTAAATTAGATGTTAGGAAAAAGTTCTTCATCAAGAGGGTGGTGAGACCCTGGCACAGGTTGCCCAGAAAGGTGGTGGAAGCCCCATCCCTGGAAGTTTTTAAGGCCAGGATGGATGAGGAACCTGATCTGGTAGGAGTCTCCTTGCCCATGCAGGAAGGTTGGAACTGGATGATCTTAAAGGTCCCTATCAACCCTGACAATTCTATTATTCTATCTGAAATAGGGCCCAAATTTGTAATCAAACCACTGCAGCTAATGAGGTATCTCACTGAGGACATAAAGTGCCTGTCACAGGTACTGTAAGAACTGGCTGCAGATAGGCTTTGAGCCTGTGGCTAATGGAAAGCAAAAATACCTTGGCCTTTCTTCCCAGCATTTGTGCCTTCAGCTGGAGTAATTAAAGTCAAAAGGCTCATCATTTCCCCTGTTCAGGTCCTCTGAGACAAAGGTTCCTGCAAGTAGTGCCACCCAATGTCTCTTACAAGTTTGAAATTGACACGATTGATTCAAGTAATTCAACCTAAAAGCAGTTATGGAAAATATTCAAGTAATTGGCTCTACAGAGGAATAAAATCACCAAGTAGCAATTGAGGATGCTATCACAGAATGTTAAGCAATATCCCTCTTTCATTCTATAGAAGAGGGAATTTCTTCATCTAAATGATAATAAAATGTAGAAATCAGAAAATAAAGTCCAATTTAGGTGGCTTTATGCTAAAATGCAAGAAAAATACAATTTGCTTGATAAACTGCTGGTGCAATTGGAACTCAGCTTTATCAGAATTGCCATTAAAGACTCTTTCAGGGACAACTCCATCAATTTAGTACCTTTAACACAAATGGATCAAGTCATCTTGTGTTCCCTCAGCACAAAGGAGCCGTTTTCAAGGAGTGTTTGAAGTATATGATTCTCATGGAGAAGACAGACACTGTCACTTGTGGGAACACACATTTACACAGGTTAAGGGTGTGATGTTTTAGCATTTAGTGATGCTGTATTTAACACTGGTACTAATGAGGAAAATGTCACCCCCCATTCATACATCTGTATCAGCACAAGCATGCCACGTGTTATGGGATCCTTCCCTTGTGCTTTGTTTTGCCACAAATCAGACCACCACCTACCAGCATTCCCAGCAGGCACTCTACATCTGCCTTCTGTAGCTGTAACACTCCCTGTGTCAACACTGGTGGTGTACAGTTCCAGAAAAAAAGGTTTTTTCCTTGAAACAGGGACTGGGAACTTGTGGCATCCAGATGACACACTGTGTGAAAGTTATCCAACTTTTACAGCTCACTTTTCCAGTAAGCTTGCTGGACGTGTCTCCTGCTTTGAGAGGACCAGGATAGAAAAAACCCTGGCTGGGACACCACCAGCAATTGCCAGCCTGTTGATAGGGCAGATACCATGAGTGAATTGAGAAGGATATGCAAAACCTCCCAAGTATCTATAAAATCACAAACCTTTACTTGATACGCTCACTTTTCTGGAACTGTATTGCTTTTTATGATAGAATGATGGATTACTGTGTGTATTTTGGGGCTATTCCTTAAAGAAAGGGCAAAACACAGGTAGCAGTTTTACAGCAGTGAGAGGTGTGCCAAGTACAAAAGCACTTCTGTTGTAATAATGAGTAATTTCAATACTTCAGCTGTAATGGGAAGTTCCTGGAACATTGGTTAAACTAAATTCTGCTTGGCTTAGAGCCATGCAAATATTTCTTTTCCACATTCCCATCAATTACAGAAACACAGTAAGTGTTTTTATTCTGAAGTGCACTATTACAGGGGGCACAAATAAGCCATTTTTCTTCCAGCAATTGGAACTAACATTTTTAAAATAGCATATGACACACTTGACAGAGCTAAAGCATGCTCCAATTTTTACTTGTGTTGGATTAGTAAACCACACCATTTGAATAAACTGAAAATGGGCAGTATAACTGAATGTCCTAACCAGACTACACGTGCCTACAATTGTAGTAGAGTTGTTTTTACTTCAGTGCTGGTGCATTCACCCTTGGGAGAACAGTCATCACAAGAAAAGAACAACTATTATTAACTGTTGATGTGCAAACAAGAGCAGATATGTACCATGAAAGAACAGTTTTCATGAAAAATAAAATGAATAATCAAATCACACTATATGAAGCCAGAGTTACCATTATAAGCCCATGTTTTAGATTGGTAATTTTATACTGAGATTTTATTAGGACAATTAATAAACCTACTGAAAAAGATAATCAATGGTGTGCATATACTTTGAATGCTTTTTATAGTGAATTATATCACCCTTACAAACACTGCCTGCTGCCACTGAGAAAGTCTACCAAAACTTGAAAACACTACAGAAATGTAATATACTCTCTCAAAGCATAACAGCTGTATTCTCTCTGTACCATAGGTGCTTGTGCCTCTTCTGACAGAGACCTCAAACTATAGCAGGGGCTTGAATATGAGAGTTTCTAAGGAAAGAAAATGACCCAATATCTGAAGCCTCCAGTCCCAAATAGGGTGCATAATAAAGACTCTTCTTAAATGCAGGGGGATGAGTTTCTACAACATACCTTAAAAATAAGTTTCCTACAGAATTACTCATTACCAATAAACATGATAAATTAATCATTAACTATGTTTCCATACTCACTTCTTTGACTGATATGACCAGGGAAATCTAGGTGTCCCACTGAGCATTAAATATAACCTTATTCACTTTAAGAGCTGAGGGGCCTGACCTTATCACACTGCTACTGCCAGGAGCTCTCTGATCCATGCAAGGATGACATTGAGCCAACCACACCAATTAGAAATCATTAAATGGGAAATAACTAAGATGGTGATCCAGGAAGGCAGCCAGGTTTTGTGGACAGCTTCATGCTGGATGGTAAGGAGGATCACATTTTCTTCAAATAGCTAAATTTTATCTCAACTACAATATCAAAAACTGGGGTAAAAGCATCACCTCTGTGGCACAACATCCCATCAACAGATAAAGCTCTGCAGTGTTTTTTGAGATAACTGTCCAGCAAATGCAAGGAAATATTCCCCCATTTCAGAAAAGACAACAGGTCACAATCTCAATTGGTATGAGCTTTCTTTAACAGTAAAAGGAGAAATACCTGTTTTGCAAATCTTACCCCAACCTCAGTGTTTTCAGAGCCTGTAGCTGTTCACCGAAGAAACATTGAAGATCATATTCTCCTTCAGCATCTTGACAACTGCCCAAATGCCTTACTTTCAGGCTCTACAGTCTGCAACTTGCCTTGAACTCACTTAAAAAAAAAAAAAAAAAAAAAAGCTCAGAAACCACTGCTAAAGCCATCTTCAAGGTTCAACCCTGATCACAATGAACCTGTCTTCAGGTTTCCTGAGAGCTGGGAAAAAGCTAAACTGAAGTCAGTTTACAATTTCAGCAGAGTCCTGTATGCTAATATAAAAAGTGGCCAGGAGTTACATGCAACAAAGATATCATGAATAAACAATACTTTCCTCTGCCTTCATATTTTACTTTCTCATCACTTGTGGTTTGTTGTGTAGTGATTTGTCTACATATCAGCATGTGGTGTCTCTCTTTTCCAAGTATGCATCCAGCTTACCCCAGGCATCACCAACTTCTTGCACTCTCGGTGCTTCCTCTAGTTTGTTCTGAACCTGTCTCCTGCTAGGTTCAGCTGATAGGCCTTAATTCATCTTATTTTCCAACCCTGTCTGCCCTCTCTGCACTTCTAGTGATTTACTCATTCCCAGAACTTCTTTCTTGAAGAGCTCCAGTCTGCTTAATTATGCCTTACAGAGAATCAACTCCATCAACCCCACTGCTCTTTCTTGAACCTTTTCCAGCTTTAATGTAGCTATTTGGAAATGACAGAAGAACTGCATATGATACTCAACTTGTGGCTGTACCATGCAACTTGTGTGTTGTCACAATTATGTTCTGTTTTGTCCTCTATTCCTTTTCTAATGATTCCCAGTATTTCATTTTCTATTTGATCTGCTACCTAGCAACAAGTTGATGCTATCATAGACACGCATGGTCTTTTTCCTCAGTATTAATAGCCTGTTCAAAGCCTCTCATTTTGTATGACAACACAGGACTGCTTTTTCCACTTGCATCACTTTGTTTTTACCTACTATGAGTAATGTCTGACATTTTACTGCATAATTACTAAATCTCTTAAGGTCTTTCCCTCATTCTTTTTCCCCCATCTGTCTCTCCTTACTACTCTGCATACTTTGTATCCTTGATGTTAGTTTATTTCAATTGTCTGCCTCCTGGTTTGAGCCAGCTATTTCTCCATGCCAAATCAATTTTCAGATTTGCAGACAAAAAACCACCAAGCAATCTATAAATCAAGACTTCATATTACAGAAAATCTGTTTTATTACAATTTCTATTAATTTGGCTGGTAGAGACCACACATAAACCTACTTCTACCAAGACTGGCAGGGAAATTTGGTTTGGGCATCAGTTACACCTTCTTGTGCTACAGAACTTACACTCTACTGATAGAAATCCAGTTATTTAGCTATTAAATTCCCTCAGAGCTCTGAGCAAACACCAAGTAGTCATGATAATTTCTTTGTGCTCAACCTGCCCATTTTTGATATAACTTCATGAATCCTTGACTCACAGAATTACACAATGTAAGGGGTTAGAAGGGACTTTGAGAGATACATCCAACCCCCCTGTCAGAGCAGGGTCACCTCCAGCAGTGACACAGAACACATCCAGGTGGGATTTGGATGTCTCCAGGGAAGGAGACTCCCCAACCTCCCTGGGCAGCCTCTCCTCTGTCACGCTCAGAGGGAAAAAGCAGAGTTTTTTTTAACAGAAGAGACCACCTAGGAAGACTCTTCCTTTGGGGAATACAAATGTCATTGAATCACAGCATCATACTATTCCCAGTGCCTTACTAAGACTTCATCTGCTTTCTGTTCAGGCTGATAATATTCCATCTCCAGCCCAGCCTGTCTACTAGTAAGTTTGGGATTAAAAGCAGTAAAAATTCTGTTCATAATTCTTTTTTCTTCCCCTCAAGGAATTAATGCTTGGCATGACATTGTTCTGGTTGCAGCTGCAGCGTTAGAGATCCAGCAATGAACAATGCAGGAGGATAAGGCTTACAGCTGCTGTTGTAAGCATGTACAGTCAGCTATGAACAATTTCAGACATCAAACTGTACCAGCTACACCCACAGATGGTTCATACATACCACATGATATGAAGGAAGGGAGCCACAAAACCAGCAGAAACCTGTGGAGAAAGCAGGTATGTGGCTTTGCCTATTGGTACTGGGCTTTGACATCATCATTACATCTCAATTATCACAACAGTTTTGGACTGCAGGAGTGCCTTCAGGTTCAAGAGAGAGAATTGGGCAGATTTTGGAGGAAAATTATATATTCAAAGCTTATGAAGTAAGCATTTTATACCAAGCCTATTCAGAGTCTCTCTTTATTGAGCTCCATAGGCTTTGAAGCCTTTAGAAGCAAAGTTTGGAGATGAGCAGGAATCCTATCAAGTGCTACAGAGGTAGTTAAAAATGTATCTGTATTCTGAGTTGTTAGCATGCATCTATTTTTTGAACTCTGAAGTTTAATTTGTATTGCAGAAGAGCAATTAGTTAAAAACATGTAATGTACAGGAATCTCTTCATGTCTCTTCCTGCCCATTTCCTGCATAAGTATAAATTTGTTCATCTGTCAAGATGACAATTTGCAATTAATCAAAAGCTGATCAAACATGCAGACAAGTACAAATATATCGTACTGAGTCAAGAAGTACTGATTTACAGAAATATTTTTCCTGGTTATGTTGTCCTTACTGTAGACTTCTGCATTTCACTAGTGGCTTTTAAGCATTTATAGAATGTCTTATTAACATCTATAGCTAATAACCATACCATCAGTGATATAAATGAATGTATACAAGAACTGACTCACTAGCTTGTTGATGCTGCTGCTCTTCACTTTGGAAGGGGCTGAATTCATAAGTAGACACTTCACTTTTCAATAACAAAGTCAGAATATTATCCACCCTCTTTACAAAAGAAAATCTCAAAGCCTGTATAAAAAGCAAAAATTTAGTGAATTTGTTGCATATGTATTTTTAACTTCATCCTGAGAGTGCTTATTGGAAACAGCATTATTTCAGACTCACTTTTAGTAAGAACAGCACAGATTCTGAAAGTTGCAGAATATTCTAGTACAGAAAGATCATGGTAATATGATCCAATTGAAGAGAATCAGGTATTATAAAGTTCAGCTGTGACTAAAAACTTCTGGATGAAGGATAACGACAGGAAAATTTGTGTTTATCAACTCTCCATTTAGTTACAACAATGCAGTATTGTAACCAGGAACTGTTCTGGCAGATGCAAGGTGCCAGTAAATCCAAGGTATTATTACATCAGTAATTCAAGATGATTTTAAACACTACAGTAGCTCTCTGCTACACAAAACTTTTACACTAAGATTGTATTTTGCTATGTAGGAAACAGCTTCAGTTCCATCAGCCAGGGCATAACATTTCTGGCAGATTAAGAAACTGGTAACAGCCGGCAAGGTTAGCTTCCTACTCAATACAGTCTTGAAACCAAGGAAATCCTCAGTGACTGCCATGAGATCTCTTTGATTGCCTCTTTCTGGAGAGGTCAAGATCTCTTCCTAAAGACTCTCAAGGTAGCCATAATGAAGGGTTTCTTTGCTTGGTGTGACAAGAGAAGCCTGCCTACAGAGATTAGAAGAGTAAGGACATTTTATACTGAGCAGTATGGTGCTACTCCAGTGTGTGCTGCACCAAGCACCAACAAGAAGTCAGACACTCCAGAGAAATGCCCAGGAGGGGCAGGTTTACTCCAGTCAGATGGCAAGACGATAATTTAGTCCTCAATAACCAAAGTAAGAAGCATTAAAAGACTCCTCCTAGAAAAATAGTCTTTAAGACTTGACCTAGAACAAAGATCTGACCCAAGTGCCAGACTTAGAGAATGAATTGAGAAAGGATATGCAAAACTTCCAAGTATCTATAAAAAACCCAAACCTTTTAACATGAATAACCACATTATATTTTTATATCTAAAAGTTAGTAGGGGGAATACTACTAAAATTCAGTTAGGAAACCATATAGTTCTTATTCTAAGTAGATTTTCTTATATATATTACTACCTGTAGAGTTAAATAAGTAGTAACACAGGGACTCAGATAAGTGTTTATGAAGTTACTGTGGCATGATCAAAGAGGCTCAAAAGCACCAATATTCACCAATAGCACCAATGAAGTAATTGTACAGAAGAAATCCCACTATATGAAAAACAAATATCTAGGTGGGCTTCTAAATAAACTAAACCTGAAGTAATATTTTTACTTTCTATTTACATTGCAGGGCCACCTCTTACACATTTTGCTACCTGCCTATCCCTCTGACCAAACTAAATGAAAAAGAACCTAGTACTTCCTACCTCTTAACCATCTCTCCTGAAATGAGCAGTTTCATACTCTCCCGTCTATCAAAGTCAAATAAACACCCCACAGCCTCTTTTCAGTAAGCTCTTGGGGTAATCTTGCCTACAAAGCTCCTCTGCTTTTTAATGTGAGCTGAGGCAGGGACCCTTCCTTCTCTCTTCTGAAATGAGAAGCACACACATCTGCAGGTACTCACAGTAAAGTTTTCAAGGCTATAAACAGTTGCATGGCTCAGCCACACCAGGCTAACTCAGTTTTTACAAGCTGCTGAGACAGAAGTTAGAATGTATGATCTCCCAAAGGAAACGGATGAAATTAGAGCTCAATTTCTCATGTTTTAACAGGCCTGCTTTCTGATCACCAGCCTATATATTTCTATGGTTTCCACATCTGGGACAATATACATTTTACACAGAGTTAACAGTGCAATTTGCTTCCACCTCAATTTTTTTCTTACTCTAGGGATCTAAAATCTGAAGGCTCAACCATAATGAGTAGCTTTGTTCTGCTACTCTACAACAAATAGTAGGAAAATCTAATTTATCTATTTGGGGAAAAAAAAAAAAGTCTGTTAATATCTTTTATCTAACACCCAAAAGAGCTTGTTCCAGTATTTACACAAAGAAATTAGTAAAAATAAGTGAAAGAGAACAAGCAATAGGCCCACTTTGTCCTACCTAGCTCCACACCAACATAAAGGCCACCATCCCAAGAAAGAAGTCAGTTTAGACACTTTTCCTGCCCGTCCTGCTCCAGATTATGTATGCCACATTTATGTATTTGAACATGCCCTGCACAGGTCTGTCTAGGCCCAAGAAATCTTCCCAAGGAATCCGACTAACACATGCACCTAAAGTTCACCACTTTGCCCAAAGCGAAAGCTTCACCAAAGCCAATGAAGTTAGAGCTGTATTTAAAGTTAAGCACACTACAAGGGGACACTGAGCCAGTGAGGGGTTTGAGAAAGCCCATAATTTACCTGAATAAAGATTTAATCCATGAAAAAAAGAAGTGAAAGCACTGTTTTCTCCATGTGCCCTTGCAGGCAAAGCCTTCTTTCCAGGAGCTTCTCAGAATGAAGTGAGGGAGCAGTTCTTTGCACCCTCTCTGAAGCACAGCCAGCTACTCTCTGCTCCCCCCTTCTATCCTGCTCCTCCTGCACATGCCACTGCTTGCTTTGAAGCTCATCACCAGCAGCTGGTCCTTGATCAGAACCCCCCCACCATCACAGGTGGAGGCACTCACTTCCCTCCAGCCCCTTTTCAGAGCAACAGGACACAGCTGTGTACAACTGAAAATGCTGACCATCACACCTGGACTCCCCAAACTATCCCTGAAAATGGGAAAGACCAAGCATGTGTTTTGCTGCTTTTGTGAATGAGATGACTTACATTCTTTATGGACTGCTAGGGAACCCCTGAAAATATGCGCCACTGAAAGAAGCATACACAGCCAGTAAATTTACATTTCTCACTGGCTTTAGCAGTCCAAACAAGGTTACATTTACACAGAGATGAACTTTATCTGTAGTTGTTACATTTCAGACGCTGCTTTATATGCACTTCAATATCTAGATTGCTTCTGCCAACTAGGCTTAAAAATCACTTAGGCATTTCTAACTGTTTTAGCCAGTGATACAATATGGAGAGATTTCATGCTAAGAGGAAAAAGAAACATTTTAAAACAGTTGCTGACTTGGCAGAGAAAACTGAAGTATTAAAACAGTTTCAAAGGCATATCTCTGGGGATCACACAAAGGTACATACATAATCTCACCACATCAATCATACAGCTATTACAAGTTTTCATAGAAAAGGTTGCAGTTTACTTCTTTTCATTCCCAGCTCTTCCTACTTTACTGTAGAATTTCAAGATTTATTTGTTCAAAACATATACAAAGGAACTTACTCTATAAATTTCCTTGCATTATAAATATTTATTTGGTTGGTTAAAATGTCTTGCTAATGTTGGTTTTAAATCCAGACAAATTTGGAACATAGACAATTACAATCTATCAGCTCTTGCAAAGAATTTCCTCTAAAAATATGATGTGTAAAAATCTTAGAATCAGTTTTGACTAATTTTTATGTTTCATTCCTCTCTAAGAAGAGGACTTCATAAGTGCAGTGACACCATACTTTGTTGGTCTCCCACTAAGGTATAAAAACTGCTCCTGCTCATAAGTAAAATGAGTGGGTAGCTGTAACCCTATGTCTTGGGTTTTGTTCATCTGCTAAGCTTTACTGGGGCACAAAGTGGAGAAAGGGACAATAATCTTAATGAAGATCACACCTGAAAGTAGCTGGAAGGGCTGGCACCACAAGATACATTAAAATTAAAGTGTTCTACCAAAGCATGGTGTCTTTGGGATGCATTTCTGTAGCAATGTCCTTTCGTCACAGACTTAAATAAGGAGCAGCTTCTCAGATTACAAGCATTTTTGAAAATCTTGAACTTTTCTTTTAACCACAGACTGATACTGCTTTGATGAATAATGCCTGCAAGATTTTCTATTTTATTTTAATTTTGTTTCCCATTGTGTTCGATGGTTACCTGCCCAGATAAACCACAGCAGCTGATAATCTCAAAGGTTTTAATAATCAGGATTAAATAAAAGTTACTACTACACCTGCAACTTGATGGAAATTCTAATTAGAATCAAGTCTGGTTTATTTTTCCTTGTGTGAACAGATTTTTAAAGATTAAACTAAATTATGTTATGCAAATTCCATCTTTACAATGTATCTTACTGCCATTAAATCAGATTTACATGGGAGCTTAAGGCATTAAAAAACTTTGTGGAAATTTAGCTACCTAGCTAATTTGTGTACATCACTCTGTGGCCCAGCAGGTACCATTAAATATGATGACAAATCCTCCAACACATATGTACACTTACAAAAGAACCACCATTAGCACACTTCCCACAGAGAGCCGTGGTAGCGTGAGGATTGTAAAGCTTACCTGATAAGAAAATTCTTCCTAGCACTGATTTTAAATTACCAAACCAATAAAGTGAAGAGCAGGCAAAGTGCCTCCTTATAACCCTTGCTTGTTATCCAGATTAGCATAGGTGAGGAAATTGTTAAACATACCCAATAGTCCTAACACTACAGCTGTATTTCCTGGTGTGCACTACTGCTCTGCACAAAATTATTTTTGCATTTGAATATAATCTGAGTTGTATGTGCCTTTCTAAATATTAGTCAGAGAGGTTAAATGAAGGGCCAAACTCCTGAATAACACAAGTAATTCTCCAGTGGAAATACTCAGTGTGTTTTAGGTATGTAGGTTCTCACGGTGATTGTCTGTTACAGCAGGGACTGGCTTGACAGCAGCCCTGAGGGAAAGGACTTGGGGGTCCTGGTGGAAGAGAAGCTCAACATGAGCTGTGACTGTGCACTTGCAGCCCAGAAAGCCAGTTGTATCCTGGGCTGCATCAGGAGAAGTGTGGCCATCAGAGGGAGGGAGGGGATTCTCCCCCTCTGCTCCACTCTTGGGAGACCCCACCTGGAGCTCTGTGTCCAGTTCTGGATCCCCTGTTACAAGAAAGCCATGGATGTGCTGGAGTGTGTCCAGAGCAGGGCCAGGAGGATGCTCAGAGGGCTGGAGCAGCTCTGCTGTGAGGACACTGAGAGAGTTGGGGTTGTTCAGTCTGGAGAGGAGAAGGCTCCATGGAGACCTCAGTGTGGCCTTCCAGGATCTGAAGGGGCTACAAGAAAGCTGGGGAGGGGCTCTTTAGGATCTCAGGGATAGGACATGGGGGCATGCATTCCAACTAGAGGAGGGGAGACTGAGACTGGAAATTAGGAAGAAGTTCTTCACCATGAGTGAGGGTGGTGAGACACTGGCACAGGTTGCCAAAGGAGGTGGTGGAAGCCCCATCCCTGGCAGTGTCCAAGGTTGGATGGGGCTTGGAGCAACCTGGGCTGGTGGGAGGTGTCCCTGCCCATGCAGGAGGTTGGGACTGGATGAGCTTTAAGGTCCCTTCCAACCCAAGCCATTCTATGATATATTTTTGTAATCATTATAATACACTTCTTATGCATAAAATTTTAAATTAAACTTGTTAGAAGCTTACTTCAATGTCATTCAAACTACAGGTTAAAGAATAATGGATATCATAAAGATTTTAAGAAGGCATTTGTACATGAGTTGCCCTCATTTTCTTGTGCAACAGCATGTTTTCTTATAACAAAAGTGACATATTTGGAAAGAATCTACCCCCATCCTTAATAGAACACTAATAATACAATACATCATTTCTTATTAAACCTTTTGTTATGAGTGTAATGCCTTAGGTGGTAGATAAGGTAGATTTGTCACAAGAAAATGAGACTGTCTGCACCAAAAACACAGACTATTATTTTTGTTCTGGTTTTGCAATTACAATATAGACATCATGACAAGTCTGCTTGAGGTACCCACTATTCAACAAATGATACTTATGATTCTGTCCTTTCTTAATAGATGCCTTCTTATTATTTTGTATGTGCCATTGGCAAAGGACATGCTGCAGAGTACTGCAGTCTGCTGTGCTGTTTTGAAACCCAGCTCAACATCTAAATTCTTCTAAACATATGGAAAAAATGTGCACGGCCACTAGCAAACCACATGCATGAATTCAGCAGCTGGAAAAGGATACAGCCTCCTGTCTTTTATACAAGCTAGGCCAGAAAAATCCTATTTATTGGTGAATGAATAATAATCCTCCAAATAATGTGATTTAAGATTGTTTCTTCTGGTTTTAGAAAATACCAAAACGAACACTTTTAATGGAGAGGGACATTGGTGCTAACTGTTACTATTTTCATCCTCTGTAATTCACTTTCACTGGGCATATACAACAACATGGTGTTTCTATCACTCTAACCAAAAATTAAAAAATGGAGAAAAGTTGTTTTCACTTGCTTGGCTTGCTTACATCTAGACATCTCAAAGACAGGCCCCTGTAATCCTGTTACTGAGCTGCTACTAATTACTGGGTAATTAAAATAAGCATATATACAGCACAGTGTATTATCTCTTAGCTCAGAGTGGCATTTGGATTCTATTTTTTTAATTAAAAATGCAGAAGTCAACTTACCTGGCAAGTAAAAGCTATTAAATCAGCCACTTTCTTTAAAATGTGCTCAATCTCCTCTAGTACAGTGGACAATCCTCTAGTACAGTAGTACAATCTCCTCTCCTCTAGTGTAGTACTTGATCTGTGCTGTAGTCTTAATGCCTCCCCCACAGTCGACATCTACAAATACAAGGCCAGCAGGAAAATCTTAGGGAACAAAATCAGAACAGTAGCTGAAAATGTTTTACAGTCCAAGATGAGGTCTCAGGGAATGAGTAAAAGAACAGGAAAATATCACAGAAAACACACAGAGCTGATGAACTGGATCTGCACCTCACAGATGACTCAGTGTAGTCATTTTTTTATCCAGGTCTATCAGTCTAACATTAAAGAAGCTGACAAAGAGAAATACATATCTGTGAATCTGTAGACAACAAAGCTATTGTTTTGTGTCACATTAGCAAGGAGATTAAAACAGTATGCTTCAAATTTCCAACTTCCCTTTGATAGACTGATTACCTGCAATAAGCTCTCTGATGCCTACAAATTAAAGAAAAAGTTCATTTATTACAAATAGTGCAATTGCTGTTCATCTTTTGAAACATTTTCCTTAATTGCAGACAGGGTTTTAAAAATTGTTTTTTAACGAGGCTACAGAAATTGCAGTATAATTACTTCCATTCCACTTGTTTACCTAGTAAAAGCAAAGAGGCTTTTGTACAGTCTGCTAGTGAAATCTGATTTGCTCTGTGCATGCAGCATGAGTCTTCTTTATAAGCGCACTGTCCAATTCATAGTATTTGTTGTGGCACGCATTCTGCTGTACCATACCAGCACTACCACAGCTTTCTTAAAATTCTAACTGCCCACAAAAGAGAGATAAAAATGGGCAAGTCTGAAAATTGAGAGGAGTAATAGGGCTAAAGAAACTGTATCAACAGAACACCATCTTAAATCACTTAAGTGGAAACTACCCCAAATACTTGTGTTGGGTATTTGTAAATTTCTTATAACATCATTAAAAGCTGGATCTTTATTAAAAAAGGTACTCCCAAACTTCCAACTTCTACAGATTTTGAAACGAAAAAAACCTACAGAGAGAAGAATTAAATACAAACGATGTAAGAAACAAAATTAAACTTGGGCTGCACCTCTCTACCAATTTTTTCATAATATTTTATTTACCATCCATATTTTATGTTCTTCATCCTAACCAAATCCCTCAAAACAAACTCTGCAGTATCACAGTGATAAAGAACTATGAGGCCATATGTGGCCATGGTGTCAGGGCAGTGTTCAGGATGAAAATCAGGCCATGGAATTACCCAAAATATGTCTCCAGGAAGCCACTGTTCAGAAAGTGGGGATAGGTTTGACCCTTAAATCTACACACATCTAAGAGAATGTTGGTAGCTAGTTGAAGCTGTTTGCAACTAGTTTGCAGCCCAATAACAGAATAATATGAAACCAGCAGAACTGAGTGATACAGAAAAAATGGCATGGACATGAACAAAGAAAATATCAGTAAGAATTACAGAGGGCAGTATAACCACATTTGCTGCATTAATAGTGAAGTGAAACATTTTCATAATAGAGTAATAAGAAAAGAACATTAGTTTTACATTTTATGGCAATGATTTTGAAGAATGTTCATCTGTGACTAATCGATGACATTTTAGGACTACCACCTGCCATTTGTCCACACAAAACCAAACTAATAGGCCTTAGTTTTCCATAAATCACAAGGCCTTGCTTGTCTGCATTATTAATAAATATCCTGTGTGCTAAGCCCACGTACAGGAAAAAACTATGAAACAGAGGAAAGTGAAACCACTTCTCAGAAATGGAGGGAGTCCAAAATTTTCTCTTTACTTATAGGTAAAGAATGTTTTCTCACTCAAAGCTTTCATGAACTTGACCTTCTTGTTCCAAGACAATGGCTGTGTCCTAATTTGTTGATTGTCTGCTACAAATTCAGTTTCTAAAGTTTCATCATCTATTTCAACTTTCAACAAAATGAATATTTCACCAGGGTCCTATAAAAATAAAATATGTTCCCATAAGTCCTTCAGAAAATTATACTGCAAGTGTAAAATGCAAGTGAAAATGTAAGGTGGAAGGAAAGTTCCTTTATCAACAGTTTCATACAAAAAATTCATATTACCAAAACATGATGTCATCTCAGTGTTATCCTTTAGTATTTTAGTGATATAAGTGACACAATTAATGCAGTATTTTTAAATTCAGTCTACATAACAATATTGTAAAACAGTATTTTAAATGAATATGTAGGTGAATTGTTACATTTTTCAAGACCATTCTACTTTACAGTCAAGAAAGGTAAAAAGAATCTAATACTTTAGATTTGCTTAAACTCTTACTCCTAAACTACAACGTCTACATGACAGTAACATCTCTACCCAAGCTGCCAAATAATTCTAACAGAAATAAAATCCTTCAAAGAGTCTCTCAAACCATTTTATTTGCAAATCTTTTGAGTGTGGTGTGGATGTGACACAAAGGCAAAATAAACCCCATTGTAGTCTTAATGAACTCTGGTTTTGGTTCCTTATCTGCTATTTGTTTTCAGAACTGTCATAGTATGAGTGAGATTGCATCAGGTAGAGAAGCAGAACTTTGTTATCCCAAAGATTTTATCATCCAAAAACCTTACCTCACATGATATTCATCCTGGAAGCACCAATATTGACTGCTTGTTAGCTTCTAGTGTTTCAGAAAGTACCTTGGTTTTAAAATTGAGGTCTGGTTTTTTTGATGCTCCCTGGATATCTGACAAGCTGGTGTCAGAGCTAGTCTGGTGACCTGAAATAAAGAATGTGGAATGAGGACATTGTTAATAACACCCACGGTGTGGTTTCCAACACTTTAGAAGCCCATATGGCACCTGGAAGTCACATTAAGGGCACAGCATGAAAGCCGAGCAAAGTTCCTGAAAGAAGTGTAAAGTCGCATGTAAACATGGTGAGGTTTCCCCCTTTGATAAAGAATTTGCCCTCAAGTCCTAATGCTGCAGCCTTTACCTATACAAACAGGCTCTGCTCATGTGCTTTGTCTTACTAAAGTCAAAAGGGAAACAGCTTTCTGACCAAAGTCATTGGGACAAACATGGTCACAGAGATCAGGCAGATTTGTAGTGTAAGAAGAACCAACCATCACAGACCAGGATAAACTGGGATTTTTACTACTCTTGTTTTCTCCTTATGCAAACAAAGACATGCTGCATGTCTACAGGAAGGATTTATGTGAGTGCAGTGACACCTGGGACCAGGTAACTATCACAGTTACACTTATAGGCAGATTTCTTTGACACAGACTGCATAGACTTTGTTCTCCTTCATTGACAAAACAATGGACTAAAGGCACATATTTTTTGTGTAGGATATTCTGGATTTGGAAATACCAGACATATAGATAGCCTACAATCAGTTTCTTTGCTATTTTGCTGCAGTGGTAAAGAACCAAAAATCAGAGTAAACCCTTTACCAAATCACAATTTTTTAAGGAAATAGAAAAAAACTGACAACAGCATCTACCAAGCTCTGCCTAAGCCTGTGTTTTAGAAGTAGTATTTATTCTTCACACTGCTACTTTTCAGCTGTATCATTACTACTTCTCTCCAGTAATTACCTTGTACAAAATGGTCTTGCCACTCATCTCAGAGGGCTGCAGCAGCTCTTCATCACACAGGATTACCCAGAATACTGCAGTCACCTAGTTAAGAGTAATGACACCATTCCAAGCAGCTCAGAGTTAAAAAAATCTTGACTGGCTGCTGAGAAAATATCCTAAGGGCACCAACAGTATCTTGCGTTACTGGAAATTATGGAATGTTGTCAGTCACATTCAAGAACACAAATAACTTCTCAGGCACATTTTTTTCTCCTAAATGTATGTAGATTGTTAGTGTAAGTTAGTGATGGGCAGAATACAGAACAGAAGCAATCTGAGTTTGCTCAACAAGTACCAAAGGCATTTTGAGTCTTTTCAAAAAATGCCCAAGTGACTGAGGTACTCAAACCACAGTTCACAGAGGCATAGAACTGATAATTTACAACCAGGTTTCCCCCTCCATGTTTGCCTTTATTTTCTCCATATGTACCAGTCTGTCTGATACAGAACACCCCCTCATCTTACCAACCTCACCTTGCTTGAGAAGGAATATATTTTAATGAACCACCTCTAAAAGAAGTTGCCTGCCAAGTGAAGTTGTGCCAGGGAATGTAGTACAGAAACTTGGGTATACTGTATCAGATTTTTTTTTTCCTCCCAGAGATGAGATTTGAAAGAGAGCAGAAAAATCACAAAAGAAAAAAAAAAAAGTATCATTTGTCCATGTTTTGTTGAAGAAGCTAAAGATTCTTTGAACATCTAAAGATAGGTGGGTTCAGTGTTCATCACCAGCTGGTAAAATCTCCTCAGACTAATCCTGTTTCTATCCTCATGCCTTTAATCCAAATTAATTCTGAATTTAAGATGTGGATTCAGTGTAGATTGGTAAAATTATACTACCCCCATAGGTAGACATTCGAAACTGAAATAGTTTTAATTCCATTTGCTTTAATTTATTTTGAAAGTTAAATAGGCTACATTAAACAAAGCCTATTTTGATTGTCAATGAGAATCCACCCACCCTTCAGTGGAGGTTAACTAAGCCAGCTCAAAAAGTGAGTACAGTGATTTCTCCGTTTGTTACTGTGAAGACTACATTTTATTTAGCACCACCTAGAGAAAGAAAGGCCTGAGCCCCTTTTGAGGAAAACAGGATACTGCATGCCTACAGTATGTACTTTGGAAATGTGTGTTCATACTTTAAGTCAGACAAAAATCTTAAGGACACAGAACTGACTTCAGAAGACAACTCACATGAGGTGCATGCTTCTGAAATGTTTTCCACGACTTTAGGCAAAGGAGTCTTGGAAAGATAAGAAACATTTCATTATCAGGTTTTAGTGGTGGATTTAGCAGTGATAGGCTAATGGTTGGACTTGACAATCTGAAAGGTCTTTTCCAAACAAAGCAATTCTATGCCAAAACTGTGACAGAACAACCAAACTGCTAGGCACCGGATTCTCAGATGCCACCTTTCTGTCCGTGACCATTCTTGAAGGATTGTGTGGATACAACCTTATCTATGCAAAGTTAATAACAGCTTTGTATCTATAATCTGTACTTCACTTATTGAAGATGACATTAGCTCCTTCCACTTCTTCAAGTCCATCTACTGAAAAGGTCAATGCTGGCACAAACAAGTTGGTTTCAATTAGGATGATGTTTTCCTTCTACATTCATTACATTAATATTTTTATTATGCCCAGCCACATATATAACTACAGTATCAGGACTTCAGTCACTATTGGGCCTGCACAGTCCTACAAAAATTTAGGCAAAGATCAGTTTAAAAGAAATATAAAAGGAACATCATCAAAATCCTGGATTATCTAAGAGAGAGAATTTATGAAAGTGTATTTGTTGCTTGTCAAATGTGTTCTTTTAATGTTTTATGTAAGGGTGACCTATCCAGGGATTCTTAAAATTTAGCAGTAATGATTAAAAAAAATAAACAAGTAAAATCAGACTCTTTCTTGCAGGACTGAAGTATAAGGAGATCAGGTTCAGGACCATGTGGGATGCAGGCTTTAAGCAACCTGGAAAGCGTTCCTGCCTGTGGCAGGTGGGTTGGAACTAGATGATCCTTCCAACCCAAACCATCCCATGATAATAAAATAACTATATTTAATGATGCTTAGACAGTACTATGAGCTAGAAACTAAAAAGAAAAAAAAATAAATCTAAAACAAACTTCCCTTGAGGATTCAGGGCAGTCCTGCTGGGAATACCATGTGGTACAGAGGGTAGTACTCCATTTCCATCAGGCTACTTTCACTGGCAAGTATCTACAGCTTTTGATCACATTTAAAGGACTGATCTTAAATTTAAGTGCATATTTAAATAAAAAAGAATTCACACTTTTACTGTAGCATTTACTCAATGCATTGAGCACACTGCTGACATTTTCTATTTTACTTCAATGTTCTCTCCATTCATGTAACTTCAATACACAAATTCAGTATATTTCATACAAAACCTTTTGGAATGAATAATTGCTTTCAATTTAATATATTTAACTGAACTCCTGGTATCAGTTTGAAATTGCATTCTTTGCATAAACTGAGAAATTTTAAATTAAGCCTCTCTTCTCTCTTGTGGATTCAACAATTAATGCATCACCATGGCCTCTGAACAGTGTTCATAAGAGCCCCCCTGAACTCCCAAATTCTAACTTTGCAAAAACAATCTTTCAAATACTAACCTGCTGCAGTCTACCTGAGGATTATAAATTGTTTCTGTCTGACTGCTTGGTATTTGATGCATGTTTTGAGTCAACAAATGTATGTGACAGATTTAGGGTATTAAAAATAGCAGAAAACAATCTTATGAAAAATTTATGTGTTTTCTAAGGCTACCCATGGAATGAATTTCACAGCCAAAATTTTGTTGGTTTTACTAAAGCAAAATGCCTTCTAAATTGTAGATTTCATTTCTTCAAGTCTTGTTAAAGCAATATTAGATGAACTGAAACCGCATTACAAAAAGCTCCTAATTTACCCACAGACCATGCAACATTTGAGGAAAAAAAAAGACAAATCAAGTCAGGCAGGTGACAAGGAATGGAAAGGTCATCAAGCACATTGTCAGCCTGCCATGTGGAAGAAAAGACAGGGTGTTTCAGTGTCAAAAATTACTATGAGGAGGTTTACAGGAAGGAATACTTAGGATAAATTCAGCACATCATTAAAGTGCAGGAGCCATTCCATCTAATGCAGTAGGACCACTCCCCAGCACAATATGAGGTAAGGGCAGTGGTGGTCCCATGGGGTTCTGTAAGGCATAATTAAAAAGGTGGTCATCTGTAAGTAACTTCCTTGCAATTAAAAAGCTTAAAGTCAAACATGCAAGTGCTCTGAAGAACTATGGATGAAAGCAGAGTCAAGACATTTAAAAAAGTAACCTTGGGAATACTGGTTGCCAACCAGCTGAACATGAGCCAGCAGTGTGCCCAGGTGGCCCAGAAGGCCAATGGCATCCTGGCTTGTATCAGGAATGGTGTGGCCAGCAGAACCAGGGATGTAATTCTCCCCTTGTACTCAGCACTGTTGAGGCCTCACATTGAGTACTGTGTACGGTTCTGGGCCCCTCACTTCAAGGACATTGAGGTTCTGGAGTGGGTCCAGAGGAGAGCAATAAGGATCTGAAAGGACCAGGGGGAAGTTTTGTCAGGAGAGGCTGAGGGAGCTCGGGGTGTTCAGCCTGGAGGAGACTCAGGGGGACCTCATCACTCTCTACTACTCCCTGCAGGGAGGTTGTAGTCAGGGGGTTTGGGCTCTTCTCCCAGGCAGTGACAGGAGGAGAGGACATGGCCTGAAGCTGCACCAGGGGAGGTTTAGGTTGGATATCAGGAAGCACTTCCTCATGGAGGGGGTGGTAAGGCATTGGGATGGACTGCCTAGGGAAGTGGTGGAGTCACCGTCTCTGGAGGTGTTTAAGGAAAGGTTAATGTGGCACTTGGTGCCATGGCGTGGCTGATGTGGTGGGCTTAGGTCACAGGCTGGACTCGATGACCTCAGAGGTCTTTTCCAGCCTGATTCTGTAACTTGCAAATATCAGGAAAAAAGACATAGGCACATAATTTTCTTCCTGCAATCTACTATAAGTTTATCATAGATGTTTAAAGTTAATCCTCTTAACACATGGGTATTGTAAACACTGTAGGAACCTGGAAAAGAGTTGAGTGGAGTGGGACTGAAACACAGTCTCTAACTGCATAAACTGCTCTGTATGTGAACTGAGAAAGGATGTGAGAAACATGGAGGCAGAAAACATCAGCCATTGCTTTCAATAAGCCTGTTTTACATGAAAGTAAGATTTATTCATTTTTACCATAAGCCCTATCTAAGATGTGATTTCAAAACAAAACCATTTTTCTGCTCTGCTGAATTCTTTTACTGATGGTGAGAAAGGGCTTAGGAATGGAAAGGTTTCTAGAAATCACAGAAAATTGTTACACACATACTTGACCATGAAAACATCTGACTTAAATCATAATCTTTTTTTCCATCATGTATAAACTCCAGAGCAAGATAAACATATTTATTATTGAATGAGCTTTAAGCAATGTTTCTCTCCAAGCTGAGTCATCTACCTTTTGCAAATAAATTAGCAATTATCTTTTGTTTATCTCAAAAGCATTCTCAGTCCTAGTTTCTCTTGCACGGTTGAATTCTTCTGTCCAAAACCACAGCTTTCTGCAAGTTGCCCTATTTTGCCAATATCTCCCAAATGTTTCTATTACTTGATTTGTGGCAAACAAATGTTTGTACAAATAAGCATGAAACTGACAGTCCCTTTAAAAGCTATGGAGAATAGTTTGCTCTTCTCTGAATATTTGGAGTTGGTGTTTATGTCACCTTAGCAACTGATGGTGCTGCAGTTTTCAGCTCTTGTAACAGAACAACTTCATGAACCCCCACTCTATCTAGTGTTTTATGCTTTACTGGATGTGTGGGCAAAACCTGATTTGATTGCAAAGACACATATCCACCTTTTCTTATATTATCAGGTATGTTTTAGTATACCATTTACCCCTCTGATCTAATTGTAGCCTAACAGTCATCATAAAAGCATCTGCACACAACATAAAAAGTATTATAGCCATATTAGTAAATATGCCTTCAAACAAGCCCAAAACAGCAAAAAAGCAATTCACCAGTAGTCAATAATCTTTAAGAAATCATATATATACCTACAGTTTCATGCACATTGTACATTTACATATGATTTTAACAGTATATTCAGAGGCAATCTAAAGCTAAGACAACTATTTCCTAACTGGTGTGTGGCTCAGAAGAAAGATTTGATTGAAACTCAGCAATTGCTGCTTTGCTTAGGATGCAGACATTTAGATCAGAGGCTTTTTTAGGACCAAGTTTATCTTTAACTCTTTATCAATTCATGCTATTATTTTTACTGCAATAAAATTTATGATTTTCAGCACCATATGATGACTCTGCTGAGCTTTAGAACATAGTAAGACTGTCCTGAAGTTTCTGCTCTTGTGCACACAGTTTAGAAACAACAATTACTTGCCTGAGGTGATCTGTAGAGCAGAACTGACTGGTGATGGACCCCCAAGCCTGGTATTTCCAGTGTTTCCATTCTGCATACTGTCATCCTGCCTCTTCTCCAGGGAGAGGCAAACTGAAGTCTGGACCTCTGTGTGTACCACCAGTCCCTCAGTTTTTAAAGCATTATGTTTTATTAAAGAATCCATCTATCCACTTAGGAGTTACCACAGTATAAATTTCTACCACATTTTGGCAGTTTCCTCCCATATCTCTGTGGTGTTACCACACAGATCTCATCTCTCTTTCACTGAAGGATTATGCAGCACAAAAAAAGTGGCTTGAAATCTGACATGTGCTGTTACAACAAAAAAGAGAAAGGTTATCCTCTTGCTGCTGACTCAAATTGCCACTGAAGACAAAAGGACTGATAGCAGAGGAATCCAGGGTTGTGAGCAGACCTCCAAAACTTTGTCTGATAAAATGGTCCTGCAACTTCTGCATTTTTCCAAAGGGGCCAGCTGCAGCTGCCTAGTGGCCCTACTGTTTCTGAACTACAATTCAAGCCTCTTATAACTGGCCTGACACAAATTGCTCACCAAGCATAGACACAGAAGTGCCTAGTGGCTACATTTTTAATTACACAAATATAAAAGAAGACAGAGGGTAGCATTTTAGGACCAAGTCATCCTTCAGGGAAGCACACCTGGCAGGCAGACCAAAAAGCTCAGATTTCAGGCTGAAAAGGGGCTTCACTTTTTACAAGCATCAACCCTTAAGTGAGTAGCCAAACTTACTCCTCCTGGCCATGCTTGAACTGATTCTCTTGATGAACAATATTCTTTAAAGTCCTAAAACTCAAAAACTGACATGGCTGGAAATTCAACAGAACTGAAAGATCCTTTAACAGCTGCATTGGGAGAGTATAGGCAGAGAGCCATGGGAGCTGGCATTCTCAGCCTTTGCCCTACTCAGACTACTCCATACTTATCACTAGTAGTATCCAAACGTTTACTGTCACAAGACTTTTAGACATTAGGAAAAAGTCTTCACCATGAGAGTAGTGAGCCCCTGTCCCAGGTTTCGCAAGGGAAGCTCTGTATGCCTCTTCCCTGGCAGTGTCCAGGGTTGAGCAGCCTGGGCTGGTGGGAGGTGTCCCTGCCCATGCAGGGGGTTGGGACTGGGGGAGCTTTAAGGTCCCTTCCAACCCAAACCATTCTGTGATTCTATGGCAATATGCTGCATGTTACATAGCATTCTTTGTTATCAGTTTGGTAGCAGAAGCTAGCTTGGACTTCAGTAGCTCATTTACAGAGTACCATTTCTTAAGTCTAACAGCAGAGCTCCAAGACCTGCAGAGGGTTCTCATCAATGCCTGGATAAAATTTTATGATGCTGTTTTTGGTCTCCTATATCTCAAAATTACATTAGACTGGTCTGAAAGATCCCACACCACCCTGTGCCATACTGCCACAGCTGCTGTTACAGCAGAAAGATTCATGTCATAAACATTTGGTATTAAAGAAGGAAAAAGAAAAGTGAGTTGTCAGCAAGACTGAGTCACTAGGGGACAGGCTGCTTTACTCCCACCTCAGGTTTGAAATAGCTAAACATCTATTGACGACCTATAGTGGGCTAAAAGGTAGACTGCTTTCTCAGGAAAATAATCAAGAGGGGTATTTTTAGACAACTCTGAAACTATACTTGTCTCTAGCTCCTGATTATTGCCCTTTTGTTAGGGCTTTGAATATGAAAATAATCTGAGGGGTTTATCTTAAGACCTTGTCCTTCAATCCAACACCGAAACTCCAGAAGTGGCACATTATACTAAAACAGGATTTCAGAGAGCATTATGCAGAGCAGAGGTACTCAGATAGGTTTTTTTTATCTCCTCAAGGGATATCATCTATTTGTTACAAAGTGCCAGCCTTTTTCCAGTTTAGTTTGGTAAACTATACAGCTAACACAGTCTGCACATATGTATTTAGTTTGCCAAGACCTCTGAGAGCAGGACCAGAAGATGTTTTCTATTAAACCTAACAGACAGACTGCTATTACACTTGAAAATTACCTTTTTGTGCCCTGCTTGCCCATCCCTAATTGGTTCAGTTAATTAGTGCTAGGATGCAAGCCTTAGTGGCAAATATTAAAGACAAAGCTGTTTCACAGGAGGATAACAGCCTTTTCTGAAGCTGAGTATCATTTAATGAGTATTTAAATCTGAGGTTGCCTCTATTTTTCAGGTAAAATAATGAATGCAAATTCTACAATAAAGAGATCACATTTCATCTGTGTGGTTACAAGGTTGTATTCCCAGATCCTAAGACTGCTTTGCTTTTCCAGCCTTACTACAAATTGTAAATAATGACTCTGAAGAATAGAAAATTTCCTAAGTAACCTAGGGAATTGATCAAAATACAGCCTATTATTAAAAATAACTACTTTTCTTATATAGAAACCAGAAATAAATATATAGCAATACCTGTGGATGGCTGAAGAGCTGACTATCACCTAGAGGAATGAGTCCTCAAATTAATATGGTGATTAGCATTCCACAACTGGATCTTTGCCATCACTCACTAGCAAATCAATTGTTTTCACATCTGCTTGTAGCTCTTATTTCCCCAAAGGATCTCAGTGATCATATTGGTTTTCCATTTTCCAATGTACTGTCTGACCTTTTCCCACAAGGCCTTGCACAGTTCACTTTAGTCAATCACTTCTTATTGATTGTTACTTCTTGCTCATTCCCCATCCATCTTTACTTTATTAGACACTGTTTGGTTTTCTTGGTAGGTTGTTTTGCTTGTTTTTTATATGTCCTTATCCACCTGCTGTACTTTCTACATTTGTTGGTTTAGATTTCTCATTTAGCTTTATATTTCTGATCTGTTCCACTCTCATTCAGTTCCACCTTCTCTCAGCTTATAGTCTCTTTTGTACAATGCCTTTTGTATACTCAAAACTAATTTCAGTTTTCAGCATGTTAGTCTCCACTGAAGGCCTCACATAAAATGCTGTTCTTTTGGGAATTTATAAGGTTCAAACAAAAACTCTTATCTTGGTTTATAATTTATCCTGACACTTCTGTTTTGTCATATGCACAATTTAGCATTGCATATATTTTTTATTAGAATCACAGAATGGTTTGGGTTAGAAGGGCCCTTAAAGCTCACCCAGTTCCAACCCCCTGCATGAGCAGGGACACCTCCCACCAGCCCAGGTTGCCCCAAGCCCCATCCAACCTGGCCTTCAGCACTCCCAGGGAAGGGGCAGCCACAGCTTCCTTGGACAACCTGTTCCAGTGTCCCACCACCCTCAAATTTAAGAATTTCATCCTAATGTCTAACCTAAGGAGAAACAAAGAAGAGAGAGTTCCTGGAAACATTTTTTCACAATTCATCCTAACTGATATCCTGTCTGGTTACCTGATGATTCACCTGTGGCATATGAAATGCAGGACCAAGAGACATCCTTAGAAACACCGACAATAGGTCTGTAGGGATAAAACTGTAGTGATGCATTCCAGGAGCTTTCTGCTTGAGATCTCACCAGTATACCTGAGATGCCAAGAAAGCCACCAACAGTCCCTATCAGAAAGGAGGGGGCACTAACAGAAGATGCTTTAATAGAGAAAACAGTGGGCTTACATAGTCCGTTCCACATTACACACATTTCAAAGGGACCTGTTTCCAGGCAGTGCTGGCCTAGACCTGCAGAATGCACGTATTTTAAGTGTCTAAAAAGTGCACCCAGTGAGCTCCCCTAGTGCCCTTTACCTTTCAGTTTTATCTGAAAGGAATCCACATTCTTCAAGATCATTTTGCCTTGTAAAACAAAGCATGGTAAGAAGGAATGACTGGAGTATTTAAAAGGACACATAAATGCAACTTCAGCAGTTAAAATTCTAAGCTCTATACCTCACTGTCAGCTATATTGAATTCCAGCCACTGAGCTTGCAGCATCCTTCTGCCCCTTCTAGCAAAACAGATCCACAGAGACAATGGCAAAGAAGCAACATTCCAGTTATTAATTCCAAAATAACTTACTTGCCCTTTTCCATCAGTCAGCATGCTGGTGCTGTTAAGCCCACTGCTTCACAAGAGTGTAAACCCAGAAATCAAGTTGCTTAAATAGGAACTGAGGGTAGGAAACATGTTGTCTAGCTCTTGAGAAAAAGGAAGTGGAGATTTTGCCAGTCTCTCTTCCCTACTAAGACTCTTCACAGGTTTTCATAAATATAAATAAACCAGAATGGCAAATGTCAACAGGTGCTGAAGCAAAAATGCATGATTTTCTCCCAACCACTGGCTGCCAATTATTGTGGGTAGCTGTAACCCATCTGAAATTTCAAATCAGCTCTTTACTACAGGCAAAACTCCTCATGCTGGAAATAGGAAATGAAAGCTCTCCATGTCTACCGTTTCCTCTTCTCTGAAAATAATGAAAAAAAGGAAACATGGCTGTTGAATTTCCTTCCCTCTTCACACTCCTCATGAGAACCTGTGGGTGGATGTTTAAGACTTGTTCCTCTGCACAGCTATGTACTGGGGCAAGGGTAGTTAATTGCCTTTCATGTCTGACAAGATGTAAGAAAATTTAATTTTCTGAAGAACACTGGCTTTATTTGAGGAAATGCAACTCACCATCTCCAAGAATTGCTTCATAGACATAAGACAAAGAGTCCCCAGGATTTTCATTCTGTGGCTTACCTAAGAAAAAGAAGAATAATTTTTAATGGTATCCACTTGGAAATATCTTTAACTGTTTATCAACTCTGATGACAGTGATCATTGCTATCCTACTCGATTATTTCACAGAATATTTAGTTTGCTCCAGGGAAGTTCATAGCATCAGAAATCGAGCTGGGGAAAAAAGGCAAAATAAAAGAGAGTTATGGAAACAAATTTACAACTAAAGCCTCAGAAACAGGGTTTTAACAGTATCCAATACATAAATAGTGTAATTGCAAACTCAAACACAAAACAAAGTATCAAAGAAGTGCTAACTAACTGACCACAATTTATCCTGTCTACTGCTGAGGACAGATTCTTGGCAGGGATGGGGACACAACTAAGTAGAAAGAATGCACTTACATCATTAAAGCCAATCAATGCTATGAACAAGGGCCCTAATTGAAGTTGAATAGGCTACTTTGTACCTGTAGCTGTTTGACTTTCTAACATTTAGCTTTCTAAGTCAGTAACATTTTCTGGACCAAGTTCTGTCCTTCTAACCATTTAAGTTAAGTTCAGAGAGACCCTACCAGGAGTAAAATCTGATTCTACACAAAAGAAGTTTCTTTTACTATCCTTATGTTGATGTTTTTCAGTATGAATTTAAATGAGTGCTACACTTCATTTTTCAGGGATAGGCGTTACAATTTTTTTCACCAGGAAAATGAGATGACCCTTTTTTTATCCTATTTCCAAGAAGCTGACACCAACTTAGCAGAAATACACTGTGATGAAATTACAAATAGCAATTTTGTTCTAACAACACAGGTATGCCAAAGTATACAAAGAACACATTTCCAGAAGACTTGTCTAGGTGACTTCCAATAATAACTTTTCAGTAATCGTGACTGGTAATCATGGTTCAAAACCTGAGATGAGTCAATAATATACTATAAAAAGGACATGTAAGACTACAGTCACACAGTCATTTTAGCTGCAAAATCCCTTGAATCTTAATCTTAAATTGAAATAATTTTCTTAAATTGAAATCTAAACTGAAACTATTTGTAAGCTTTACAAATAGTCTCCCAACTGCAACTAAATGCTGACTGATGACAGTTGTGCCACAAACAAGATATAACTGGTCATGTCCAATTCCAACCAGAAAAGAAGAGACTAATGAGGATGAAATAATTAATTTTTAAAATAAAAACAAACACTAGTAAAAGTACCGTACAATAATTTACATTAGTACATGCTGTTGCAGTAATGCTTATATTAATAAAATAAATTACTAGAATATAACTTTTTGAGCATGTTCTACAGGCTATTTAAAAATTCACTTTGAAATGTCAGTGCATTCGCTTTCCCAGGTCTAAGCAGTTTCCATCCAATTAGTGTATGTTTTTCCCTCTTACAGTTGACATGATGCATATTTGAGAATTCAAGGCTAGAGGTCACCATGCCTGGCTAGACAGATCGAAACACAAGCTGCTAAGAAATCTGATTACAAATGAAGTCGTCTTCGGATTTTGCAGAAATAAGAAAAGAAATAACAAAGAACTCAACCAGTTTCAGCAGCACAGGATGGCAGTCTCAACACCCTGTATATGGCTGCCACAACCAGGATGCTGCCTCAGTTTCTCTTCTGGTTTGAAATAGCCAGGATCATGTCAGATAAAAAAATTAAGGACATTAACTACAGGGTTTTTGTTGATAGTCATCCTCATTAAAAAAAATCCCCACCACCGCACAGGCATCCCAGCAATTATTCTGTGTGGAGATGGAGAAACACAAGCTCAGAAATATCTATTAATCTGGTGATCTTGATAGTTTGAAAAATTACTGCCAGGGAAAAACACTTCAGTCAGCAAAACACCCCTTCTGATCTTCTGGTTGTGATCAATCCGTAAAGATTATTTTCATTTGAATCACATGGGGCTTAAAATTCTAGATTACCTGGTTGAATAATTCCATTAAGAACAGTGTGGTATTCCTCAGGTTTCTGATCAGTGGAGAACTCTTTGCTGCCTTCATCTAAGGTCAGTAATTCAAAGAATTGCTGAATTCTCCACCCCACAAAGCAGAATCTGGAGGTTTTAGAACTTTCTCCAGAAAATGACTTCTCTTTCAATTCAGACAGTTAAAAAGCCACATGATAGTATCACGAGTTTATATATATAAGAGTAAAGATAATAGAGCCTGGTGCTTGGAGGACATCATTAGACTGTAGAGTAATATTCCACCTTCATTCACTCTGTGTCCAAAGAGACATTTTAAATACGCAGCTCACTCTTCTGCTTCTTCATAGATCACAAGTATATCCTTTGTATTATCTAGAGAGAAAACATTTTAAATTATTTCAAATGCATTGTGGTATTGTTACTAGATTCACAAAACAGTGTCTCTGCCCTCAAAAACTTGAGGTGCTGAAGAAACAGGATAGGTCATCACCTTGAAAGGACAACCATCAGCTTATTTTGCAGTATAAATCGAGGCAGAAAGATCATCCACATAAAAGCTGGTATAACAGCTCAGAATATTTTATTTCATAGTATTTATTTTAGAATAGGTTCAACTAGTAGTTCAGAATACTGAATTTATTCTGAATTTAAATACAGGGTAGAGAGCACATTGCATTCACAAATTCTGCTCAGGCCTAGATTCTTGACAAATAGCTGATACTATTAAAATGCAACAATTAGTTTTTAATGGCAGAAGTAAATACATATTTGAACACTAGACAGGATTTGACTTCACTAGAAACAGAAATCAGTATTAATGCTCTTGAATTTTTTCAGTGTTACTGGGTTGGCAGTATGAAACAAAGACAACAGGCACAAGCAGAAACACAAGAGGCTCCTTCTGAACAGCAGGAGATGTGATTTGTTTGGTTGTTTTTTACTGTAAGCATTGTCACCCACTGCCTTGAGATGTTGTGGCATCTCCCTCCTCAGAGCTACTCAAAAGGTGACTGGACATAGTCCTGGAGATGTCCAGAGGTTCCTTCTCATCTTAACCGTTCTGTGAAACCACAAAAACCTGATTTACTAACCAATACAACATACATTAAAATTCCAGGTAGCTTAATATCCCCAAAGCAGTTCACAACCACAGCCCTGTGGAACATCACCACAAGATTCAGGAATAGACACAGGATGCACTTCACCTCCACTGAACAGTGTCTTCAAGATTCCTGATACACCAGGCAACCTGACTGACACTTACCTGCAGTGCACAAGAGCTTCTTTGAAGGTATTTAAATCTCCTTGTTTCTGAATTTCAAAAGAGATGGAAATGTTGGCCACGCACAGTTAGCCTGTCTCTGGCACACCATGGAACTGGATAGCGGGGTGCACTGCTGGCTGGAGAGTAGAGCTATAGCTAAGGAGAATAAAAAAAAGTTGTCAAGGATCTCATATAGTAAAAAAAAGAAGAAGAAACTGAACCTGAATCTCTAGAGCCCAGAATTATTGCTTTAATTATTGGTTTGGGTTTTTTTATAAGATATTTTTCATAAAGATTGTTTATTCATTCTTTACTCCCAAGATATTTCACACAAAGTGTACCCAGTTGAAGGCTGACTGAAGCTTGTAAAATAAGCACACTACAGCTTTGTCTCTTGAGTTCATTAGATGTCTGTAAATTGCCTGGAGGAAAATTGCCATTTTTTAACACTGGTGAATACTCATCCTTTCAAAAAGTTTTCTGTCAATGGAAATCACACAGGGCTATGCTCAATATGGTAGGGGGTGATGATATTTCAAGATGACTAACCCTGACTAATTTATTAAAGCAGTGTAATATTTGTCAAAAATGTACTTGGAAAGGTGACTGCTACATTTTCCAGCAGGCGTGTGTGGATGAGCACAGAACTCCTGGATACACTTAGGAGTAAAAACAATGTTGACAGAGGATGGGAGGGAGAGTTACCTGTATGCTGGATATGGAGGAGTAAACTGATGTAACACTCATAATAAAATTACAAACAAGGTATAAACTCCACCCTTGTGGAAATCAACGGTACAGGTGTCCAGGACTGAAGAAAATGAAGTTGCATTGATAATCTAGAGAAAAGATGAAGTATTTCTACTTCCATTCAGTACATCTGGACGTAAGTCTCTGCAGCTTTGATCTCAACTAAGTGTGAATCAGAAATATATTTTAAGACGATTATTGAAGGGTAGATTGCATTTCTTTTTAACTATATTGATTTGTATATATGAGAAAGATAGATTTGTTTGTATAAGAAAAGGGACTGAAATATATCCAACACTGCACTAGCTGGAAGAAAAGCTCTGCAATATGTATCTCATAAAACTTTAATATGTCTGCCATAATTCATTTGTCTTTTCTATCTTTATACAGCTGGAAGAGTCAAATTGCTAAGAAGAGACTCATATGAGCAAGGTATTTCATGCTGCAGTTTGGTGCAGTGTTTAGTGGTTTAAAGACAGCAGCTACTGCTATCAAGTTATCTCGGGAAAACAAATGTGGGTTTGTTTTGAATTACACAGTTCTATTTTTTTTCTGCCATTGATCTGCTTTCGAGATTGAAAGTTAATTTGCAGGAGTGCAAGCCATACATCTTACTTCCCCAAAATTGTATTAAAAGGTGAAATTTCATAATTTTGAAATGCTTGCCTGATTCTAAACATAGTTGAAGTTACCCTAGAAACAGCTGTGAAATCCCCCACCTAAAACCTACTACATGTGCCTTAAGATCTTTCCTTTTACACAATGCTTTTGCCTTCAGAATTTTACCAAGATGCAGATGCTTGAATACAGCTTACTTAAAAATTAAAGACCACCCAAAACTCCCTGTTAAAAACAGACTTTTCAACTCGAGTTTTTTTTCCACTTTATTATTTTCAGCTAGATTTTTTCCCCTTCATTATTATCATCTCACTGAATGTTTCTTTGAAGTTATTGCACTTGGAATATAATGTAAGTTGAGATGGATTTTTTCCCTTGAAATGTAATGTAATACAAACTATCATATCCTGACAAAATTAAGCCGCGCTTCAACTACTCCTACTTGGAAACTGACTCAAAGGTGGAAATAAAATGCATTATTAGTTCAGCAGTGACAAACAGTGAGGGAATTTATGCAGTCATCTATAACCTGAAAGGGTTCTTCTGACAAGCAAAACTGTTCTCCAGTTACTGGTGTGTGGTTGCCCAAAAAAGCACATCTTGTGAAACATACCAGCTGAAGCCTCCTTTGACAAGAGCTGCTGAATCTTAAGAGAACCAAATGAGAGATGAATGTCTTTGCAGATGAGGATGTCCAAGAAGGAATCAAGAACTTGCATACATAAGGCAAAAGAATATCTTTTTTTTTTTTTTTTTTTTTTTTTGCAGCAACAATTAAAAGGCAGTATGGAGGGGAAAAACAAAACAAAACAAGTATACTAGAAAGTGAAAGGACATGTCAAGAATTCTGTAATGCACTAAACATAATGGAAAGGCAAATTAAATAAACCTAAAGATCAGGTAATGAAACTCACAACCTTGTAAAAGTGTCTACATGTTTACAAGTAAGTACTGCTCCAAAACACATCCTGAATATTAACACTACTGGATATAGAAGAGCCCAGATGGCAATTTACTCCCCAACATTTAAAAGCTTAATGCTTGTATGTGAGCTTTGCTTCTAGATATATGCATTTTACTACAGCTTTTGTCAGCAAATCAGCATGAACATGCTGTGGCTGACTTAAATAAGGTTGATTTCGGTTGAAAGTAGGATTTTGCAGTCCTGCTGCCTTTGGATGCATTGGTAAAAAAAGTCATAGTTGAACATTTACCCAAGTTCTAACTGAAAGACGGATCATCATATTTCTGAGGTCACCCACAGCCTTCTCCAGTTAGGGTAGTAGTGCACAACCATGTCATACCCTGTTGTTCACTCAGCTGCCCAGGAATTACTGTATTCATGCAATAAGCTTGCCACAGTCAACTAACGAAAAAGTAATCCAAGTCTGTTTACAATCCTTGCCCCAATTCTATTTGCTTTTGATAGCTGTGTGAAGAAAATCATCTTTCAAATTATTCTCAAACAGTATGTTGAGAAAGGAGATAACAGCTAGGGAAAGAAGAAAATTAATTCCTTTCACTTCTTCCTGCCACAGATGTCCTCACTTGGGGAGGGGTAGTTTTTAGTTTTGGTTTGTTTTTTTTTTTTTTTTTAATGTCAGTCTTAAAAAGAAAGATATTTGAGAAAGAAGAGTATGGACTCTCTCAATATGTAATGAGCTACTGCCCATCAGTGAAAATTTGTTAAAATAAGTGCAGTTGCTCCTCAAAGGAGAAGTGGAAAAGCACAAAACAGAAGTTCTTGCTTCACTTTCTCATAATATATTGATTAAAAATTTGGGCAACATAAGCAACATGGAATGACATCCATTGCATCTTTAATTCTTTCATGAGCAGCAGGCTTGACTCTCCAGAATTACCATGAGTATCTTCCCACACTAAAAACTTACACTCATCTGACTAGGCTTTTATGTATCTTACAATCCTAGCTTCACTGTCCAAATAAAATGTCATGGTGAATGCATAACATTCTCCCATGAGTTCCCATTTCCAAGAAAAAACATGCCTTTTCCAACTAGAGAGTCTTAAGGCCATGGTTTTTAAGACAGCTAGGGCTTGGAAAAAAAGTTATTTTCTCTCTGAGGCATCTCCTCCAGTTTGCCTTGCCTCTCCTCAATCATTTAACTCTAGGATAAAACTATGGGTATAATCAAGGGTCATGACACAATGACAAAAAATGAAACATGAGAAACATGAGGAAGCATAAGAGACCCAAACTCCCATTTTTGCTCAGAGATTTGCAAAACCTTTCTTCTAATCTCAGGATGATCCCTTTCCATTAGGGCAGGATGAGAATGGCAAGCATACATACTAAGTACTTGTAGCTCAAAAGAGACTCCAGAAATAAGCAACTTTTAGTCTCATGGTCCCTTTGCAATCTTTTCACAAAGATTTAGTCATTCATCTCTTCATATTGCTTACTCTATTCACCTAGAATGATAAAGAACCATGGATAAAGTTTCACTAGCTCTCCAAACAACCACTGCAATTTAATATTTGGAAACAAAATGAGAATATTTCATTCTGCACTCATCGGTGCCCTTAGCATAATGAACTGCCCCTCACCCATGCACAAGGCATTGATTTTCCCAGTCAGTGTACCTGACACACATCCAGTAAATGTATCTCAAAATGCATCTTTAGCTCTTGGTTGCTGGAATTCTGCAAGGCAAATCCCCTGAAGCAAGCCAAAATGGATTCGTCGTGGGAAGGACAGCAGAAAGCACTTTAGAACTACTTGCAGATAATGGAAAATATTTTCAAGTCATGTTGCTTCTCAGAGACCTTCTGCTAATGGAAATAATTATAAAAACCTATTTGTAAACTTTAAGAGTGAGATGACAAAGTAGCTAAATTGCTGTGGCACTGTGGCACACCTGTTTCAATTAAAGCAATTATCATAAAGCATGGACATTCCTGCCATCACTGTACCAGCCAGAGAGCCTCCATTTCCACTCCCAAAGCCTATTTAACTAGCATGTAGTAATAATATTTGCATCATTTATGTACCTTTTGTTTCTAATTTCTACATTGTGTGTGCAAACAAATACCTGCTCTATCTCTACAGAATCAAGTCTCATGTCTTCATCAGCTTTCCCACTAAGCTTGCTGAGGTTGGAAGCGGGCAGAATTTTAGCTAAATTTTAGCAGAATATTCTCAATTAAATCAGAAATGCTTTAGACACAAACAAATCATGAATAGAAAACATGATAATGACAGTATAACAAGGGGAATTAACACACTACTTTTTTAATGGTTGCTGTGGAGCAAGTCTTTAAGGTCACACTAAAACCTGAACGAGCTGCATCAAGTTTGCATTAACTGATGCTATTGCTACTAGAAGCAACCACCTCTCATTTTCCCTTTACACATATTATACACATATAAATAAGAATTTTTTTAAAACTCCATTTCAAAATGTCACTGTCAAGGTTGACTCAATATTTCTTTCTTCCTTTTTTTTCCTTTTTTTTTTTTAATTTACTGCCACTTTGTTTCCCACCAGGATCTCTCTAGATGTGTCCACCTTGACTTCCCTGAGGGAATTTTTAATGTTTGATTGTATTTAAACTGTGCTCATTTACATTCAACTTCTTTGCTGATTCTGCTTTCTGTTGTGGTTTTGGTATTTGTTTTCTGCCACCTTCACTCCATTCTCACTTCATTTTGTTGCAAATTCTTATCTCAATTCTTTCCAAAGAAGAAACAGAATGGAAAACATGTTCTGCAAATATTAATTACTGTTAGGGGAAACAGTCTCATGAAATGCAGAATATTTATCTCTGTCACAAATATCTCAAAATTGTGCAGATACAACAAAGCAGAAAACACTGATCTGGCAAGCAGTAACATCTTGGACAAGTTGCTGTGGTTCTGAGTGCTGTGATCTGGGGAGTTTATTCAGTAGCACTGCTGTACCAAACAAGGAAGATGTCTTACACATTCAGTAGTGCAATCTGTACACCTGGGGCTTGGCAGACACTGATCATCAATCACCATCATTTTACAATGTTTTCCAATAAATATCACCACTTATTACAATTTCTGCTTGCAGAGATTTTTGTGTTGCCTGCATTTGTAATGTAGTCAAACACTCTGAATTAGCCATAAGATTACATCACAACAGTTTCTAAATTGCAGCTCATAACTGAGACCAAGAACTATCTGGTAGAACTCTCAGAGCAGCCACAGAGGCACAGAATGGCTTGGATTGGAAGGGACCTTTTAAAGATGATCCAGTCCAATCCCCCTACCACAGACTGGGGCAGGTTTCAATAGACAAGGTTGCTCAAAGACCCCGTGCAACCTGATTTGGAACCATTGCAATGATGGGGCATCCCCAGCTTCTCTGGGCAACCTGTTCCAGTACCTCAGACATACTTCTTTAGCTTTCTAAAACTATTGTGTTTCCCGTACAAGTCACCAAGATATCCAGGCAGGGGTCCTGACACCCCATAAATCAAAAGGCTTGATCATCTGCTGTTTTGCAGACTGGTTTAAAATCCATTTTTAATGCAACTTGTTTACTTAGTGCATTCACCCAGAAATCAAAGAAGTGTGAGAAGCAGCTCCCTATTTGATGTATAACATGTCAAAGCTATGAGGCTACAGGAAAATGTCCTCTGGTTTCAGGTCTTTTCCTTTGTCCCTTTCTGACAAATATGTGACAGTGACCAAAAACCTCAAATACCAGAAAGAAGAAAAAAAAAAAAAAAAAAAAAAAAAAAAAAGGAAAAAAAACAAAGCAAGACAAATCTCTAATCAGTATTAAACAAACACGACTTTTTTTCTTGACCTTTGAAACAGCATTCATGCTAATGATACAGCACTCAGAAGAAGAAAATAATTACATAAATATGTGTAGCTTCATAAAATAAGCAATGACAGAGCTAAGAGTTAGAAACAAAGCTAAATAAAAGATTAGCAGCAACCTCAGTAGAAAGCTGACTTCTCCGTATTAATGCCATCTCAGCTTCCTCTCTCCTGCCTTAAGACAACGATTCTAGAGCTGTCCTGAATGCACCCTGTAAGCAGAAAACACTTGTTTGCAAACTGATAACTCTAGTGTCTGCCTTAAACTTTAATGGGAAATATATTTTCTCCAATTCAATCATTAAACTGTTTCATGCATTCAAGGTCCCTTTTTCAAATGGTTAGTCTTGAACAGGGAACAGGATTGATATAGGAGAAAAATAAATATAGAAGTTTTGATAAGGTTATGGTTTTACAAAACCAGAATGCAAGTATGAAAACCCTAGGAGTTTTCATTAAAACACTGGCAAAATTTCCTCTGCTGGTGCATAGCAACAAGGCTTCATTGATTAAATAATGCTATTCTGACACACTAGCTGGGGAACTGGTTTTACATTTTTACAGGGAGAAAATCTAAAGCTGGAAAAATCTAAAAAAAATCTTTCTCAAAAAACCCTAAAAAACCCTAAAAAACCCTAAAAAAATTTAAAAAATTTAAAAAATTTAAAAAATTTAAAAAATTTAAAAAATTTAAAAAATTAAAAAAATTTAAAAAATTAAAAAAATTTAAAAAATTAAAAAAATTAAAAAAACCTAAAAAAACCTAAAAAAACCTAAAAAAACCTAAAAAAACCTAAAAAAACCTAAAAAAACCTAAAAAAAAAAACCTAAAAAAACTAACACCTAAGAAAACCTAAAAGAACCTAAACAATCTAAAAAACCCTAAAAGATCTAAAGAAACCTAAAAGAATCTAAAGCTAAAAACCTAAAAAACCTAAAAAACCTAAACAATCTAAACAATCTAAACAATCTAAACAATCTAAACAATCTAAACAATCTAAACAATCTAAACAAAACCTAAAAAACCTAAAAAACCATTAAAAAAACATTAAAAAACAAAGAAAATAAAAAAATCTAAAAATCTAAAAAATCTAAAAAATCTAAAAATCTAAAAAAAATCTAAAAAATCTAAAAAAATCTAAAAAAATCTAAAAAAATCTAAAAAAATCTAAAAAAATCTAAAAAGATCTAAAAAAATCTAAAAAAATCTAAAAAAAATCTAAAAAAATCTAAAAAAATCTAAAAAAATCTAAAAGAATCTAAAAAATCTAAAAAATCTAAAAAATCTAAAAAATCTAAAAAATCTAAAAAATCTAAAGAATCTAAAAAATCTAAAAAAGATCTAAAAATATATTAAAAAAATTTAAAAATCTAAAAAAATCTAAAAAAATCTAAAAAATCTAAAAAAATCTAAAAAAATCTAAAAAATCTAAAAAAATCTAAAAAAATCTAAAAAAATCTAAAAAATCTAAAAAAATCTAAAAAAATTTAAAAAATCTAAAAAATCTTAAAAAATCTAAAAAAAATCTAAAAAAATCTAAAAAAAATCTAAAAAATCTAAAAAAGTCTAAAAAAATCTAAAAAAATCTAAAAAAATCTAAAAAAATCTAAAAAAATCTAAAAAAATCTAAAAAAATCTAAAAAAATCTAAAAAAATCTAAAAAAATCTAAAAAAATCTAAAAAAACTAAAAAACTAAAAAACTAAAAAATCTAAAAATCTAAAAATCTAAAAAACTAAAAAACCTAAAAAATCTAAAAAATCTAAAAAATCTAAAAAATCTAAAAAATCTAAAAAATCTAAAAAATCTAAAAAATCTAAAAAATCTAAAAAATCTAAAAAATCTAAATCTAAAAAATCTAAAAAAATCTAAAAAAAATTAAAAACCTAAAAATTAAAAATCTAAAAATTAAAAATCTAAAATAATCTAAAAACCTAAAAATATCTTTAAAAAATTTAAAAATCTAAAAAAATTTAAAAATCTAAAAAAATTTAAAAATCTAAAAAAATTTAAAAATCTAAAAAAATTTAAAAATCTAAAAAAATTTAAAAATCTAAAAAAATTTAAAAATCTAAAAAAATTTAAAAATCTAAAAAAATTTAAAAACCTAAAAAAATTTAAAAACCTAAAAAAATTTAAAAACCTAAAAAAATTTAAAAACCTAAAAAAATTTAAAAACCTAAAAAAATTTAAAAACCTAAAAAAATTTAAAAACCTAAAAAAATTAAAAAATCTAAAAAATCTAAAAAAAATCTAAAAAATCTAAAAAAATCTAAAAAATCTAAATTAAAAAATCTTAAAAAATTAAAAAATCTAAAATATTAAAAATCTAAAATATTAAAAAATCTAAAAAAATTAAAAAATCTAAAAAAATTTAAAAATCTAAAAAAATTAAAAAATCTAAAAAAAATTAAAAAATCTAAAAAAATTAAAAAATCTAAAAATCTGAAAAAAACAAAAAAACCTAAAAAAACCTAAAAAAACCCCTAAAAAACCCTAAAAAACCCTAAAAAACCCTAAAAAACCCTAAAAAACCCTAAAAAACCCTAAAAAACCCTAAAAAACCCTAAAAAAACCTAAAAAAACCTAAAAAAACCTAAAAAAACCTAAAAAAAACCCTAAAAAATCTTAAAAAACCCTAAAAAAAACAGCATCTAAACATCTAAAAATCTAAAACTAATGTCTAAAAATTTTAAAAATAAAAAATTCTAATGAAGGGTCAAAAAAGTGTCAAAAAAGGGGCTAAGGAAGTGTCAAAAGTGTCAAAAGTGTCAAAAGTGTCAAAAGTGTCAAAAGTGTCAAAAGTGTCAAAAGTGTCAAAAGTGTCAAAAGTGTCAAAAGTGTCAAAAAGGTGTCAAAAAGGTGTCAAAAGTGTCAAAAGTGTCAAAAGTGTCAAAAGTGTCAAAAGTGTCAAAAGTGTCAAAAGTGTCAAAAAAGTGTCAAAAAAGTGTCAAAAGTGTCAAAAGTGTCAAAAGTGTCAAAAGTGTCAAAAGTGTCAAGTGTCCAAAGTGTCAAGTGTCCAAAGTGTCCAAAGTGTCCAAAGTGTCCAAAGTGTCCAAAGTGTCAAAAAAAGTCCAAAAAAAGTCCAAAAAAAGTCCAAAAAAAGTCCAAAAAAAGTCCAAAAAAAGTCCAAAAAAAGTCCAAAAAAAATCTAAAAAATCTAAATTAAAAAATCTTAAAAAATTAAAAAATCTAAAATATTAAAAATCTAAAATATTAAAAAATCTAAAAAAATTAAAAAATCTAAAAAAATTAAAAAATCTAAAAAAATTAAAAAATCTAAAAAAATTAAAAAATCTAAAAAAAATTAAAAAATCTAAAAAAATTAAAAAATCTAAAAATCTGAAAAAAACAAAAAAACCTAAAAAAACCTAAAAAAACCCCTAAAAAACCCTAAAAAACCCTAAAAAACCCTAAAAAACCCTAAAAAACCCTAAAAAACCCTAAAAAACCCTAAAAAACCCTAAAAAACCCTAAAAAAACCTAAAAAAACCTAAAAAAACCTAAAAAAAAACCCTAAAAAATCTTAAAAAAACCCTAAAAAAAACAGCATCTAAACATCTAAAAATCTAAAACTAATGTCTAAAAATTTTAAAAATAAAAAATTCTAATGAAGGGTCAAAAAAGTGTCAAAAAAGGGGCTAAGGAAGTGTCAAAAGTGTCAAAAGTGTCAAAAGTGTCAAAAGTGTCAAAAGTGTCAAAAGTGTCAAAAGTGTCAAAAAGGTGTCAAAAAGGTGTCAAAAGTGTCAAAAGTGTCAAAAGTGTCAAAAGTGTCAAAAGTGTCAAAAGTGTCAAAAGTGTCAAAAGTGTCAAAAGTGTCAAAAAAGTGTCAAAAGTGTCAAAAGTGTCAAAAGTGTCAAAAGTGTCAAAAGTGTCAAGTGTCCAAAGTGTCAAGTGTCCAAAGTGTCCAAAGTGTCCAAAGTGTCCAAAGTGTCCAAAGTGTCCAAAGTGTCCAAAGTGTCCAAAGTGTCCAAAGTGTCAAAAAAAGTCCAAAAAAAGTCCAAAAAAAGTCCAAAAAAAGTCCAAAAAAAGTCCAAAAAAAGTCCAAAAAAAGTCCAAAAAAAGTCCAAAAAAAGTCCAAAAAAAGTCCAAAAAAAGTCCAAAAAAAGTCCAAAAAAAGTCCAAAAAAAGTCCAAAAAAAGTCCCAAACCCTACAAAACCTAAAAAACTTTAAAAATCTAAAAAAATTAAAAGTCTAGTCTGGTAGTAGACATCTTGGTAAGGTGGAGGAAAAAGGGTGGTTTGTGTTTTGTGCATCTTATTTGATTTTCTATATATTAAAAAGCCTTGCTTGGAAAGGATGTTCAACATAACTAAAGTCATAACTAAATTACATGAATGCTAAATTAAGTATTATTAACAAAACCTTGGAGAAATCACTACATGATGAAGGGCTGAATGCTGAATACTGCATATCTACCAGTTCCCCACTATATTTCTTACATTGAAAAGGAAGCAAACCAAAGTCAGAAGATATGCATTTAGCTGTATGGTTTTATTAATTAAAATATCAATTTCTGTCAGTCGTGCATATTATAGTTTAACAAAGAGCAAGTGCTCATGTCTTTTCAATCACACAAATTTAAATAAATTAAAGGAACACCATACTTGTGGGTTCTCATAGAATTACCGTTTGCTTCCTGTTTAGTGCCCACTATCATATTAGCATTAAACTGCTTTGAAGCCTGTACTGAATTTTGCTTTCCATTTTTACAGAATGCACTAGCATTACTTAAGATAGAGCTTTTTTTCCAGTCCTCAAATGGCTCTGAACTGTCTTGTTCTATTCATTTGAGCCATACTATATTTTTTCCTTCCAGCTATTTAAACCATAAACATTTCATGAATAAATGAAAAGGATGAATAACAGAAGTGTGCACTGTATGAAAATGTTTAAAATTCACATCTTATAATTTCTTAGAAGTTCTATTTGTATATGCCAATTCACACAGCCTTCTGTTTTTTCAAAAACTTCCAGGATTTTTCATATTTTCTATGAGGAAAACAAATAATGCTTACTACTTCAATCATAACTCTAGTCTGATATTAAGAAAAAACCCACCAATGCCCCTTTCCATTGACTACAGCAAACAAATAATTTATTCTTCATGACTTAATATTCCCCCTGTGTTATGTAAAGAATGACCACAAAACATTCAGTATTTTTTACCCAAAATTATAAATAGTAAATGGAAAAATCGTTACTTCATTACATTTTGACAGCTTGCTTTGTTTGAGGCAAAACACATGCACTTGCCCAACACTGCAAAGCTTTGAGGGTAAAGAGACATTAGGGCATGAAGAGAACAGTACGTGTACTCACAATTCAATCAACTAGTGAACTTTTGACACCATCTCAGCCAGGTTTGCAGGACAGTGCTTTAGTCTGATATTATATTTACTTTTCATAAGCTTCTTCACTTGGCTAATACATCACTTGGGTGAGGAGAGGGGTGTTATCCTTGTGGTTTTAAGAGGCTTTGCTTTTGAAAAAGCTTTAGATATTAATTTATAAGGACTAAGAACCTTGTTAGAATGTGGTCTCCTCATTCCTTCCAAATTCTTTACCCCAAACTCACATGCGGAAGCACAAAACTGCTAGAGTGTGTTTCACAAAGGCAGAGATAGAAAGAAGAAATGTGTGCAGGAACTTTGGACTTCAGAAGTAGAGGAGGAAAAGTTTTCCTATAAAATGAGGAGCTTAAGAAGTAAAGACATCTACTGAGACATCCTAGTGGTAAAGGGGGAAAGATATTCTGAGCTCTTTTTTTCATCTATGAAAATTTGCAAGATTTAGCAACTCATTTGAAATTGGTTTATCAGTAGGTACAGAGGTAAGAAATATGGAACTTAACAAAATTATTGCATTTGTTTCAAGTCTCATTTACCATAAAACCTACTTCAATATACTGTTAAAAATTAACTGTACTTAGTGCTATACACTTCTTTCATAATATTTCCTATCTGGCAATATAGTCATTAGTTTGCAATGGGTCATATAGTAAAAATGACTGCTTATCACCCTAGGCTTACAAGAATCAATGAACCATAACCACTGTATTTATAAATACCTATATCACATTTCCAGTCATTTGTTAAGCAGAACTGAAACCAAAAGGGCACTTTCCTAACTCTGCTGTATCTCTGATTGAACTATCTCAGTGTCAAACATGAGTAAGCTTCTAATTGTACACAAAAAATCACAGAAACATTGAAAAATAAAGTAATGATGGGACTGCTTAAGACCAGTTTGCTTTAGCTGTCAGGCCTGCAATAACATAAATTATCCTCTGTGGTTTAATACCAAGCCTTCCTTTCTTACTATGCAGGGACACAATGAACTAAATAATAATCAATACTTTCACATGAAATGGATCCCAGTTTAAAATTCTGATCTTGGTATTCATGGCTTCCTTCTCACATTCATGCAGTCTCCAAATGCCTAGATATTTAAAATACCATTCTAAATACCACTAGTACTACTTTTGTTTACAAAATACATTTAATAAAATGTAGCTATTTGTCACAGCACACACTGTAATAGTCTGACTTAGATTTATCCAAAAGGTCAAGACAACTTCCCTTTCTTAATGACAGCCAGAAATGACTGGACGTCTCGGGAGCATATAATTAAAAAATATCATTACAAGCTACTGCTGCTGTTTGCATTTTGTCACTTATTAGAGGAATTAAAACACTCCTTATTACCTACAAGCAAATAAGAGTATGTAAGCTATCAAAATGCTCCAAGAAATATTCTTTTTCATGCATTTCAAGAGAAAAACAGGTAAGGACACTATGGTTCTTCAGCCCATGTACACAAATGTTTTTCTTTTCAGAAGCTGAAATAGCTTCTTTCTTTCACCTTCACTGTGACATCAGCAATACAATTATACAAATATGGGTGGTCAACGGCTTATATGCAAACTTCGGTGTGTACAACACGATGGAGACAAGAGAACATTATCATAAGGAAAACATCTTGTTAGAAATAACTTCCAAATCAGCAACCCAACACTTCTGAAGGCAGCTGATAGCTTTGTGTTAATTATAAGGCACTTGAGTTTCAAAGTTCAATGCATCCCATTTTTCTTTTCTTCACACAGTATTGTTTTAAAATCTAAAAGTCTAGTTTCTAAACAACAGATTTGTCCCAAAATTTTGCATCCAGATTACACATTAAAATAACTTCTTTATCCATAGTGAAGATTTCCATTTCTAGATTTTAAGGAGACAGTTCAGTGTTAAAATATCCAAGTATTGTACTTTTGTTTATCACTGCAGAAATATCAAAATGTTTCAACAATAATAAAACATAGAAGCTTCCTTTCAGAATAAAAAGGCTGTAAACAGATGAGAGTAGATTTTGCAGTACTGGCTTATTCAATCCTCAAATTACTAATACATTATTAGTAGTAATATTAATTATTCATACAATAATGTTATTATATGAATCTGCTTCAAAACTCCACTATTAGATCCCTGAGATTTTGAGTCACATCACATTCTTGAGACCTGTTTTGTCTCTAATAGTGAAATAATTCAGGTTTCTAAGGGCTACTGAAAATTCAAGCAAGCCCCAATTACTGAAAAAAAGAAAAAATCAAATATTTCTGTCTGTTCACTAGGATTCCCTCACAGAATGTCTGTATGTAAACATTGTCCCAGAAACAGTTGGAGGCACAGAAACGTACATCATGGAAATAAAGACTGCACAAGGGAAGATGTGAGATAAGCACTCAGCTTTGTGCAGAAAACACCTCACGAAGGTTTTTTCCATTCTCTAACGTACTTGAACATCAACCTGTGGAAGCAAAGGCACTTCCCAGGGAGCACCACATCCCATTTCCCCTCAGGAATCTCACCATACGCCACAGCCTCTGCCCTTTGCCACTAACCCCCAGAGCCTTAAACCTACAGAAAAACCACCACGTTCGTTCCGGTAGCGAAGACCTCCTTCACACCCAGCCCTGGAAAAAAACAAACAAATCAACTAAAACCCCAACAACTTTCCTCATCCACGAAGCCTCCTCTCACACGGCGTTAGCCTCGCTGCCCTGCGCGTCCCCTCAGCTAGGCGGCAGCTCCGACGCCTGCCTGCCTCCAACGGCTCGCTTCAACGGTCGCCCGCGCGCTCCCTCCAACGGCCGCCCCACGCGCCCCCTCCAACGGCCGCCCCACGCGCCCCCTCCAACGGCCGCCCCACGCGCCCCCTCCAACGGCCGCCCCACGCGCCCCCTCCAACGCTCCCAGCCAGCCCGCCAACCCACCCGCACTCCCCGAACCGAACTGCACCGCCTCTGGGCGACCTGCTGAGAGCATGGTACCGGTGCCAGTAGCACCCGCTTCTTCTTTCTGTGTCTGAGAGAGCAGGGGAGGGTGTCCCGGTCGCTTAAGTAGCTGCCGGGGGAGCGGAAGTACGGCACCCCCACCTACCCCCTCCTCTATATAAACCCTCATCCCCTTCGCCGCCCTCTCTGTCCGCGTGCGAATCGCCTCAGGACGCCTCTGAGGGGAGAAGGTGAGGAGATCATTCCCTCAGCACCTAAACTCGGCTGTCTTTCTCCTTAAAGCCTTCGACCGTCGAAGTTTGTTGGCTATAAGCGAAAAAGAAGAAGGGAAAAGAGTTTTTTCCGCCTCTGAAGGCTTTTTGGGGTTAGTGTGAGGCTGCAGCAGGGAGCCCTGGGTTACCCCTGGGAATCGTCGTGTTGTGTGGGCAACCTGGTGAGGGTGAAGGACGCTACTTTAGTACTGTGTACATCTCAAAGGTACTGTGACAAGGGACACAGCCTCAGTGCCCTGCTCTGGAGCGCTGTGGTTTGACATCTCTGCAGTATTGTGCTGTGTGTTTTATTTTTCTGAGGCCGTGCAGAGAACCAAAACCTGGAAAAGTGAGGCCAGGCAGGCTGAGGAGACTGGAAAGGCTTCAGCTCATTGCTTTGCTGGTCATCAAATTTTGCCAGGAGCTATTGATCAAGGTAGCATCTCTTAAATTCACAAAAAAGAGCAGAGTTGCCACTTAAAATAGCATTACAGGAAAGCTAAAAGAACCTTCTGGAAGAAAAAAGATTTTAAGATGGTTTCCAAAGGAAGCAAAGCTTGTCCAGCTGCACTTCACATGTGCCTGTGTGCTTTTGCCCATCTGACCTTCTTACCAGAACATTAGGGCCTTGTAGCTGATTTTAGTGAAGTTTGTCAAAGATTTTAAAGACCTCAATGGTAAAGCTGCTACGCATTAGTTTCAGGAATGTGGGTGTCCAAGATGGAAGAGATGAAATGCTCAGCTCTTTGTGAACTGAAGGAAAGGCTACAAAATCAATTGAAGCAGTATCAGAGAAAGGAAAATCCCCGTAGAAGCAGTCTTGATAAATGTCATAACCTTTATGGTTCGCGGTCAACCACAAATCTGCTAAAAACTGGACTTTAGTCTAAGAACTGCTGCTCTAAAGCCCTTGCACGCTGTGTGAAAAACTCAACTGTGAGCTGTTCCTGCTTCTTCCATTGCACAGGTAGATACTTTGTTTCTGTTTGGTTGATGGTGTTTGTTTGTTTTGTTTGTTTGTTTGGTCGGTTAGTTTGTTTGGGAACTCCCATAGTTCCTTTCTGTACATTTTTCGTTTCAGTTTGTAACAACTGCAGTGACAGGTGTCTGGGCAATACTTTATTCCCAAACTGTATTTTTAAAAGCAGGGAGTTCAGCACTAAAGTGCAATAGTTTTAAGTTGTGAGGGGGATGAACAGCAAGTAGGTATATTAAAACAGAGGAAGCAGTATGTCAGAGACAAAGCAGTACAAAATATTACATCTAACTATTGTGCAATAATGAGTGCTGCTTTTTGAAAGACATTTTGCATGATGTAGCTGAATATGGTTGGGGTGTTTTAGCTGAACTCCCTGAACTGTGACAATATTGTAGAAATAAGAATTTGTAACGAAAAGCCAAGATAATTAAATGTAAATGTATTTATAAAAATAATTGCTAAAATATTTGTAAATGTATTTATATAAAAATAACTAAAACAGAATTCATTCTAGTAAAAACAAAATTAGAGGGTTTTGCTGGTTGTTAGGATGAGGGACAAAATGTATAGTGATAGGTCAATTATTTCTATTTTGAAAGAAAGTAAGTCAGCACAGCAGAAATGAGTCCTAAAAGAATAAGATTTGCTCTGCTCAGTTTTTAAACTAAACAACACAGGTTTCTCCTTGTCACAGAAAGATAAGCCCTCCTTGTCATACAAAGATAAGCCTTCAACAGAGTCCAACAGTAAGAAGCTCTGCTCCACATAGAAGTCTTGCTGGAGTGTTGGTCAAGGCACACAGCATGCACAAAGGTTTATAGTGGCTACTAAAGGGCATGAAGTGGTGTTGAAACACTTATTCACAGCTCATTGTTAATTCTTAAATTTACTTGCAGCTTGTAATATCCACTGACAGTATTGCTAGATCATACTACAAAACAGGTAACATTGCTGTAATTTCTAATATAAGCATCTGTGAGTATTGCATTTCAGATGATACTGGTTTTGGATCTTAGCGTGGGTTTGCATTTGTGATTTGGGTTGTTTTTTTTTTTAAGATTCATGCCACAATCATGTTTATCTGCCTGTGCACACAAATACTTCATTCTGCTATCAGATTGTAGGAATTGACATTAATTTAGCTGAGCTTCTTTTCCAGTGAAAAAAAGAAAAAAGATGAAACTAAGTACAAGATGTATTGCTAAATATTAATTAAATCTTTTGAAGAGAGATAAAAGAATTTAGAGTGTTACTCTGTTTGGTAGCTTTCCAGGAAGAGAGAAAATAGTGCTCGAGACCTATCTTTTTTTACTGAAGTTCATACCTAGGAAAATAATAAAGCAGATCTAGAAGGGAGCATGAGTCCAAAAGAAAATGATATTGTACACACTAACATTGTTAGTTAAGGAAAAAATGGGTCAAGTGAGACAAATCTAATAGCTTCTTTCTCTAATACCAGTATGATTAAATTGGTTAATGGCAAAGATGAAATAGAACAGCATGTAAAACATGTGGCCTGGAAGGTAAAAGCATTGCCACAATGTCATGGAAATTATTTGTGTCATTCTTTAACATCTTTCTTACATAAAAGTTCTTTGTTCTCCCATAATGTCCTTGGTGGGCACAACAGAGTTTATATATAGTTTCACATAAACTTCAGATACTTAATCCATCTTTGTGAATTTTTTTTTTAAAAAGGCCCTGTATTGAGATAACAAGCAGCAGGAATGAATTTTTTTTTTTTTGCACCTCTCGCCTGTGGAATACAATTTAATGCAGAATTGCCTGTTACTGGGATTTATGTTTTGGTGTGCATGTACAGGTCACATTAATCCTCATGTTTTTGCTTAACAAAAATCTACAAATTGTGTGACACCTAAGCCTTCAAAGGTAACAAACTGCATTAAACATGTTGTGATTAGAAAACAGTTCAAATGCTGTTTGCAGTGAAAGAAAGTCAATGTCACAATATAATGCCCCAGAGCAAGCTGCTTTTCAGATGTAGGAAGATATCTAATGTGTTTTGCCTCTGTCTTACACTAATTGTTGGTAAACATGAATTTTTAATGCCTCCCATCATGGTTGTTTTATACCTTTATTTGATAGTCTGTATTGAAGAGATACTCCACTAATAAATCACTTGATGCAGTGTACAATAGGATGTTCTTAGAAAAACTTAGAATAAATTGATTGGGACTGAAATCCCATTAGGTAGACAGAGTGGTTTATGGATGCTAAGTAAAGGCTGGTCATAAACGAAGGCTGCCAGTTTGTCTTCCCATATACAACCTACAAATGAAGGAGTGACAGGAAAGACAATAAATAGTTGTTAAAGTCAGATCAGCCTGTGTCTGCTAGTTCAGGACTACTCACTGTGTCTTGGCTGTATTCTTGCTGGATGCAAGCCAGGTTTATTAGCTCTTCACTCTCCTCCTAGTTTGTTGACACCCCTCTCACTGTGTCACTTTCTTTGTATCCTATAGTATGTTCTTTTCCAATTGGTAAAATATTTACTAGTATGTCTGGCAAAGTAGTAACTGCTTGGACCACACAGGAGTAATGCTTGGTTCCTCTTCACAATCACTTGCCAAAAATGGTCTGGAAGATAAAAGAAACACCTGAATTGCATTGTGTTGCAATGCAAATGTGTTGCAAAGAGGGAAGGACTAGTTTAAGTCAGCTTAATGGGATTGTAGCTTCCTGTGGAGATTTAAAATCAGTGTGGCCATTGGCTTTGGTGTTTGGGATTGCAAAAGCAGATGGCCAGTAATGAAACCAAAGCAAAGGTGTTGTGTAGTGTTTGACCAATAGTCAGCCCTGGCTCCTTCTTGATCAATGTGTGTGTGTGTGCCTGAGAGACTACAGTGACATTGTTGCTTCTCAGTAGCTATGGAATATTGTGCAGTCAGCACATTTGATTTCTTGAGGATTATTTGTAATTTTCAGGATATCGTTATAATGGTTTGTTAAAATAATGTTGATTTACAGCCTTTCCTGTTCATTTAGTATTGGATGGACTTTTGTCTGTTGACCACAGAATTAATGTAGTCCAGATTACAGTAATTATTCTTCAAGTAAGAAAATCCTTTTCAGATACATCTTGAGCAGTATGAAGAAACAGATAGATAACATGTCCGTTAAGGATTGTTATCTAATAGAATGAAGTTTAAGTACTTTGTGGTAGTTTTCAAGGACAACTTGTCAGGTGGCAAATGAATTATAAAGAACCTTTCACTAGAATGATCTTATTCACTTTTTTAATTGGAGTTACTCAAACCCAGGTTTTACAAAAGACTTCAAAATGAACAGCTCAGTCCTGTCTGAACAGAACTAATAGACCATGTGACCTAAGAGTTTTTCCTGAAGTTAGTCTAATTTGCCAATATTTTAAGTTTCACTAATGAGCAAATCTAACAGTTCCTGTTGCAGAAGCAATTTCAGCATACATCACATTGCCTTTTACCTGCAGTTAACTTGCAAAGAGGTAGCTCTTTTTTTCATATTTATCTTGGCTTGAAAAATGTTGTGAAATAGATCTGTTTTTTTTTCCTCAGCATCTTTTGTCTGATTTCACATCAGAGAGATAAAACTTCTTAGAATTGACCATCATGCAAAAACTGTCATAAGAGTCCCATGAGGAAAACATGAAATTGTTTTAAAAATATAGTAACTCAAATTTACAGAGCAGAAACAAAAAAAGCAGCAGAGATTTTAAAAATAAAATAAGCAGCAACTGCTTATCACCAGAATGGACAGTTTGCAAGCTTAAGAAACAGTATTTCAAAATTCAAATAGAGGTGGATTTGGATTACTGTATTTCCAAATTGTGTGATGAATATTCTAAAATTGTATTATACCAGGAAGCAAATGATTGTGAAGAAATTGATTGCAATGTAATTACTGTAACCTTCAAAATAACTGCCAAAAGACACTTGGTAATCCTACTTATTGAGCTACAAATTGTCAAGGAAAAACATGCTATGATTTCAGACTTGCCAGGTTAGAATATTCTGTTTGATAACACCTTAGTCTAGTACCATTAATGTACTAGATAATGTACAATTAATGTACATTAATAATCCAAAGATAATTTTAATAGTATGTGCTGTACAAACTGACTTTGTATCATGCTGGGTAAAGAGGGAAAGGTGGTCTTAACACAAAAATATTTATGACCAGTCTTTTCCCCCATGACATACTGCAGGATCAGCTTAATGCTTAGCTCTGCTCATAAAGGAAAGTATATGAAACTCAATGTTTCTCTTCTTGATTGTTTGCTTGTAGGTCAGGCTAAAGTGGTTTGCTGTGTTTTCTTTAAAATATTATTGTAATGAGGAAGTAAAATTTAGATGGTAACTTTAGATCCACATTTTAAAAATGATAATTTTAAACCTTCTTTTTGTGTGGGTTGATGTTCCTTTTCTCACTTTGCTGAAAATTGTCTTGTGAATTCTCATCCCCTACCCTAGTGTCTCACTACATACAAATCATTATATATCCAGATGCATCACAAATGTTATGTGGTTTATCTCCTTGCCCTTATAAAATGGTATTTCTTATCTATTTTAAGGCTGGATGGTTTCAGTCCTTTAGGGAAGTGGAAGTACTGTAGACTCATGTCCTTTTGTTCTGGACTGACCAAGTTCAGTCAGTCTGTCAGATAACTGGAACCCCCAGCCACCTAGAAAGGACCTCCCCAGCTCTTGAGTCAGGTGGGAGGGCTTGTTTGAGCCTACTGGCATCACGTTTTATACAAAAAAAGTGGCTTAAGAGAGACTGAGGTGTAACAGAGACTGACTTGATGCGTGCATTGTGGCCAGGTCTCACTATTTTACATTTTGTGGCTCATTGAGGGGCAGAGAAAATGTAGCACTGAAAGCAACTATTAAGATTTTATGTTCAGCATAAACAGTATGCATTTTAAAATGTTTACTTTTGGAAGTTCCCATAAGCAGGTGAGAGCTTGGAAAACAGGACAGCATGACGGGAATGACTGTTTATATCAAGCATGCTTTTTAGGCAATAGCTTTACATAAACTTGTGTTTCAAAAAATTACTTTTCTATTTTATAGATATTTTGTGCTATAATATCATAAATTTTTCTTAAGTCTGGTTTGGAAACACATTATTGTTAAATAATTTCCTTCCCTTTTTATAAACTTTTTTTTAAAAAAAATCATGTTGCTCTATGGATAAATGAGCATATATCCACGAACTGGTGTGATAATTTTTAAAAGCTCATCAGGAGAGATGCTCAGTCAGTAATGCTTTTGCACATTCAGCCTCTGGTAGCAAACATAACCCAGTGGAACCTGGCTCCAAAGCTCTGGGTACCACTGATCCATTTTGAAGGGTACATATTTGCGTCCTAATATAATTTCTATTGGAAAATAAAAACAGGATAATTTTCTGTCTGAATATATAATGTATGAATGACTGCTTTTGAGACACTCATACATGAATTATAGATGGCCTTTCAGATTCTGTGCTATGTATTATTAATTAAAACTGAAATATCGTCATCTCCATCCAAGTTGCACCCTGATATCTAGGCCACTGGAGAACATTATAGTGTTGGAGACTATATCACCTAGACAGAGTACAGTAAGATGCTGCCTTATTGTTGTTTAGGGGTAGCATTTCATACACAAAATGCCCAGAACCTTTTCCTATTACAGTGAACAGCGTGTTTTTTGCTTTATGAAGAGCAGGCATGACCAAGCATGAAGCTGGTGTTATATTTTCCTTCACTCACAATGTTTGTATCATACTTTGTTTATGTAATTTCTCATGTGGCACAGCATGCTATAGGAGATCTCTTTCTCTCCCTCTCTCTTCCCTTCTCTTTACAAGGGATTTAAACGTTGTTTGGGTCCTGTATTTGCTTGTTAGATTCTTTCTCGCTTACAGGTTCAGAGTGCAAATGATGAAGACAACCAAAATTGCCCGATTTCTTAATGGCCCAAATTTACTTGATAAAGTAAGATCAAAGATAATAGATAACAAAGCATGTAATCCCAGGAAGCCACAGTCACCAGCAATTCCTTTGGTATTAAAATGGAAACAGCCTACCAGAGATGGCTGAGATGTTGGTTAGTGACTGTAGATTCATATTGAAGCATTTACTTGGGGAGTGTCCATTTCTTGTTTCTTACAAGCTGAGGAGAATGTGCTGTAATTGGCAAATAGCCTTGAATTCAGTATGAAGTGAAATTCAATAAAAGCTAATATTCAGCACATTTTTACAATCACAAGTTTAAAAGCAATCAATGTCTGCCTGATTCTGCACTATTTTTTTAACTGGTTTTACATGGAGACCTACAGATGGCTGTGTTTGCTTATGTTCTCTGAATCAGTTACAACTGATTATAACATGTTATAAACATGTTTTTTAGTTTTTCATTTTTGCTGGCAGATTTGCTCTTGCTGAGACTGCTATATAGAAGAGCTATGAATCTCATGCTGAAGGCAGACAATGCAGATGAAGATAAATGCAAGCTACAAAAGAACCCCCAGCAAAACAGTCTGGAATGAGAGCTTCACACATGCTATAGGTCCTGCACTGGAAACAGGGCAGTCATTCTTTGAGGAGTGGACTGTCTTCAAAACCTGCATACATCTGAGGTCACAAGCCAAAATTGGTCCCAGCTTCCTTATGGAAAGGAAGACTGGAGGGGAATTACTGGAGCAAGACTCAGCTCTCCAAAATACATACTTGATAAATTAAAATTTGATGTCTTCAGTTATTTCACCCAGGGAAACTCATCTCAGGCAGTGAGAGTAACAACCATTTTTTTTTTCTTGTAGTGATGAGAAGGTAAAATAGGTGTCCTCTGCTGATGATCCAGTTTTTTCTCCCATCATCTTGCACTCTTGTACTTGGAAGCAGCTATATTACTGACTTCCTCCTTATATACAGACATCTTACATATGAATTGGATTCCAGCTACCAAACAGCTCTCTTTGAATGAGTTATTTTCTGATTAATAATCTCCCTGCATTTCCTTGCAGGCTAAATGCAAATGGAAGGGAGGGTTGATTCTGTTGGACTGTAGTGGAGTAGCTGCTGGGATTTATAGGTTGCCTAGCTTCATTTTCCTTAGAGAAGGAGCTGATTCAGCAGTTTGGCTTATAGAGATGGCTGTCTGCCTGTGCAGTCAGCACAGTCAGAGCAATGTAATCACCCTGTAATGCTGCTTCAATTGACTTTCAGCTTTGGCATGCAGTGTACCCACATGTTTGGCTGCTTTGCAGTGCTTGACAACTGATGGGCTCTACCTAGGTGAAAAAGCAACATTTCCAAGGCCTCCCCAGACAAATAGTTGTCTCCATTTCTCATTACTCTCCATGCCTCTGCATTTTCTTCTTTACTGCTGCCTTTTCCCTGCATCTTTTATAGGAATGAGTATTTCATGGCCTTCCAGTGCTGACCTACTCTGAGTGTTGTGGTGCATTGCAGCATGCATAGTCAGATTAGAGTATGAATAGCTGAAGGAAGAGGGTGTGGTATGGGCTATGACAAAGTAAAAAAGGATGTGGGATTACAGGGGAAGGATACTGATGACCTTTTTCTCTTTCAAAGCTCTGGGAAGCCTACATTGCCAGAAGCTGTTCTTGTGCACTGTGAATAACCCTCAGGGTCACAGTGATTCAGAGCTACCCCACTGAGTCATAGTTCACCAGAAATGACTTTCATTAAGTATTTCTCATGCAGCTTCTAGCTAAACCAAGTGGCATCAGGGTCAAAAATTATGCAGATCTAAAGACTGGGGGAAACATGTCCAAATTCACAGTGCTTTCTAGAAATAAAAACTCTGGAAGTGAGATTGAATCCGGGATACTGAGTTTAAGACAAGATCTTGGAGATATCTGTTACCTTTATTTGAAAATTCTGATGCTAACTAATCAGGAACAGTGTTCTGGACTGGATGTACAAAAAGTCAAATGCAGAATTAGAGGATACCTTACTTTCCTGCCTCCTTGTGCTCTAGGGGAGTACAGGAGTTAGCTTTTCTCCCTTACTGGAAATGCATCATCATACCTTCTCCCACCAGTTCATACATGCAGGAACACATACATGTGTTCTTTCAAGCAAAAATCTTGTAATGGAGACACATTTCTCACCCATCTACTTTAGTGTCCTGTAAGCAAACAGTTTATGCAATTTTCAGTCTCACGTGCAGAGTTTGAGAGTGCATGTGCCAAAACAGAATCCAGGGATTCAGTCAATGCTGACTTTTCTGTCATGTTCCCGTGCTTCAGAATAAATGGTGCTGTGCTTTCTGTTAGTACAGTGTGATTCTGTGGGGCATGCCTTTTAAATACACTGTTTCAAAACAGGTTTTTGGAAGTAACTATCGTGGCAGCAGGATGCCAAGTGGTGTGTGGGCTGTGTGAAAGTGGCTCAGAGATGTGAAACTCCAGCATCAGAGCTCATAGGGATTATTGGATACCAAGCAAGTAATGCAATAAAACCTACAAAGTGAAGGCCACCAGTTGCCAACTTCTGTGGTGTAAAAAACCTAACAATTGCTCCTCAGAGTCTTTTCACTCATTATGTTCGTGCAGAACAGGGAAGATGAAATATAATATGTATTAACTGTATGCAATATTGTATATGTGAAATCTTCAAAGACAGGTTTTTATAACCAAAATGAGAATTATGATGCACTCTGAGGAGCCATTTAGTCATATGCTTTTTGTCTCTGGTTGTGGCTAGTGCTGCTTTAAGATAGAATGATAATTATTGTTGAGGCCGTCAGCCTAAATGGAAGGTATGGTGCAATGTCTGTTTTCTAGTGTTTGACTAGAGCAGCTAGAAACAAAAAAATTGAGCTTAAAAACCCAGGCAATACTAAACATAAAGACAGTGGTATACATATGTTCCAGACAATTGTTCTTTCTGGGATTTTGGTGATTACTCATTTTCTCTCCTTCTGAAGCTAATGTTGTTAATAAAGTCCACTGAAAACAGTGGAAAGATTTTTGTTGGCATTAGTGGATATTGGATCAGTCCTTTAAACGTCTAGCTGGCTTTAAATGCAAAAGGATGCAGAATTAATTATCAAAATACTTTAAAAATATTATATATGTATTTAAAGTGCTTGTACACATACATATATATCAAAACTTCTTTAAAACATTTCCGAAACAATGTAGAGTGAAATGTGTTTGCAGAGTAATGGTTTTAGTGGAAGTAATTTGTTATGCTTTGATTGCTATGCTCTTCAGTAATTTGCTGCATTTCTTGCCAGCTAAACTTGTGTCACAGCATGCATACCACCTATTTCATATCTGGGCCACACGTGTTTGGGAAATACCTTGAAAACATTGTAGAGCCTTGTAACAGAGATTGGCTTCCTCTATCTTTGATTAAATAAAATCAGGGCAGTTAGAATTGAAATGCATTAGAGCTGCGGGATTTTATTTTAATTACCCCTCATGAGTAGTTCTATGTATTTATTTTTTACCTTGTAGATGTGAAATGTTGACACCATCTCTATAGATTTCTGTGGATCTATGGATACTGCATAGATATGTCCATATGTGCACACATACTGCTTTTGTTTCTCTCCTGTTTACTCTCTAAATTGGAAGAGGAAAATTTTGGTTTTGGCAGTTAGGTTTATGTATATGGTAGACGATGATATTTAAGCTGAGATCTCAAAAAGAGAGTGCATGAATGCTATAAATATTGGCCATATTTTTAAATGATTAGACATAGCACTCCTTCCCACATCCAAAGCTGCCATGCTATATTTAGAAAGCGGTACCTTTATGAAGCACACACATTCATCTCTTTTCCTGAGTTACTTCCCCCTTCAATGTAGATGGTATAACTTCCACTTTACATTCCAATTCAATCTAGGGAAAACTCCAATGTTTTTAAAATACAGCAGGCATGTTCCCATTATCAGTTGGCTATAATGGAACTCATCAGATGTTCCTAGCAACAAAACAGTCTAAGAAATACTCTGTGGTTTTTTTCACCACACCAAGGCTCTAAACCCTGGATTGCTCTGCATAGAACGTGGTCTGTGTGACTGTCAGTGCTGCATCAGGCCTGCATCACTACCTCCAGCAATGAAGACTGGAGGTGATCAGAAAATCAAACAGGCAAAGAGGAAACCCAGAACATGTGCCTGGCCCCAAAGAATCACATGAAACTTAAAATATACAAGAACTGTTTGATTCTTTCCAGTTACTTATCCTGGATGCTTTTAGAGGTAAATCAGAACTGCATCATGCAGAAGCTTCAGTTTATTTAGAAGTAGAAACTGAGATTCTTATGGACTATGCTGATTGCAGTACTTGACCCATAAAAAAAAAAAAAAAAATTAAAAAATACTATGAGATTTTCCAGTAACACAGAAAATTGGCTGAGTTGCAGAAGCAATTAAACTGAGGCTGTTTGAGTTGCTACCCAAGGGATGTCCTGTAGTTAGGATGAGGTAATATCAGACTTTATTTTTTTTAATAGCAGCTTCATAGCTCTCTGTACTGCTCCTTCTTGCCAAGCTATGCTGCTGTGGGTGGTGAGAAATTGAAGAAATATCCACCTCAATATGTGGACAAACTATTTACTGTAGGGGTGATGGAGCACTGGCACAGGCTGCCCAGAGAGGTTGTGGAATCTCCTTCTCTGGAGACTTTCAAGACCTGTCTGGATGCATTTCTGTGTGACCTGCACTAGGTGATTCTGCTTTAGCAGGAGGCTTGAACTTGGTGGTATCCAGAGGTCCCTTCCAACACATACCATTCTAGGACTCTCTATTTGTCTAGGAGGGGAGGGCATTCTAGGACTCTCTGATTCTAATTGTCTAATTGTCAAGGAGGGAGGAAGTATGTGGCCATCTATTATTTTTTCATCAGTGAAAATCGGCAACTGTTGTTATATTGGCACTGAAGTTGTAATTGGAGAAGCCAGCCGGCTTCTGGTGAGGTGTCAGAATCCACCAGTCACTGGTGGGTGTTGTGTAACAGGTCTCCTTCAAGATGCAAGCATCTCGTATACATGTTGACTATTTTGTTTCCACTTTCACAACTGCCAGTAGTTTCTGGTCAGTTTGATTACCTAGAGTGAACACCCTACCATTTACCTTCATTTCCCTTCCATCCGTCATCTCTTAACCCTTTTCCCCACTTGCCTTTTGATGCTGCTTCATTCCTGTGTCCTGCAGGAAAAAACACAGTTGACATTGTAACAACATTAATATTGTTATAGAGATGTTTCTTTGATCTTTTTCCAATACAGTAATCACAGGAACTTCTATTTTTTTCTGAAAAACTATTCCATAAACCTTTCCACTTTCTCAAATTTCAGCCTGGGTGCTTCAGAGGGTTGCTTGAGAAGAATTCACAGAATACAGCTAGAATGCTTTGACTATAAAAACAAGGTATCAAAAAGGCCAGTATGTTCTTCAGAGAAGCAAATTGATCAGTGCATGGTAAAAGTTGTAAATTTATTTTCAAGACTTTTTTTTGATTAAACAGAAGTATTTTTTTCTCATAAAGATGTTTGTTAAAGCAATATCAACTATTTGGAGATGCACAAGTATAGGGAGTCTGTAGCTTTGTGATCAATTTATACCTGTATTGTCCATACTTAAGTGCAAAACAAGGAAATTCCTTTTCTGAAACAACTTCCACTGAAGACAGATTAGGCCCTAAACAGACAAGAGAAACAGGAATATAATGGAATTAACACTATAAATTATTTTCCTCTTATACTAGTTCTATATGGAGGTGCATTAGTTAACTGTTCCCTTTATGTTACTGCAACTTTTTCAATGTCTTAATTCACATTAAGTAGCTTCCTATATTTCCAGTCTGAAGCAGCAAAATAATATCACATGAAGCCTGGATTCTATGTGAAATGTTTCTGTGGAATCTAAGAAAGATTTCACTTATCCTCTTCAATCTCTATGTAAATAACCTAGCCCTTTTCTTTCGTCAATCTTGCTGTCGTTCTGCAATTTTTGAAGTTGTGCAGGCTCCCTCTGGTGGTCACATGTGGCTGTCCGGTCCAGGGCTATTCTTCGAAATAGGAAAGGTAGAACATCAAAAAGATACTAGTTTTTTGCCCACTGCACGGATGTAAAGGCAGTGAAAAAGTGCTGTTTTCAACTGCTAAGCACTGACTGAAAGCATATAACAACTCAACATATTTTTGCCATTGTAGGGACCAATAAATCCCAGCTGATGTCTTATGAGGATTGCTTACTAGAATCACAACTTTTTCCCTTCATATAAATCCTCCAGCCACATGGTTGCTGGCCAAAGTCACACAGAACACATGGGCCAGGCCTCACAAGCAGAAGTTATGAAGGATCCTATTTCTTTATTTAGGAAATAAATGAATAAGCCAAGAAGACAACTCGGCAGGTCACAGGAGAGCAGATCCTGGAGGAGTTACCATCTGGCAGCAAATATCTTGGCTCCTAGTTAGAAGGTGTAGTGCATGTGCAAGATCAGCATTTGGTTAGGTAGCCTGGTCTCTGTCAGCAATTACATCACTTGATTAGCACAAGCAATTTAGGAAGGGTACTTAAAAGTATTGAGAAAATACTTGGAGGAGCCTTAGATCAGAAGAGAAACAAAACAAGGTAATATCTTGGTGCTGTATACCTTTTAGACAAAATACTAAAGGTGTGTTAGACTGCAAGGGGTAGCCTGTGGAGTATGCTCACCTTACAGGCCAAATAAATTGCATAAAGGGAATAATCCCATGGGGAGCAGGTACTTTGCTGCAGAGCACAAATGAGAAGGTAAGGACAAAACAGTTTCTGAACTGGTATAAACCATTTTTGTAATGAAGAAATAAAGCCAAAGATCTAAAGCCACTTCAGGATGATGTATAAATCTGTCAGACTAGTCAGAGCTTATGCAAGAGGCAACAGCATGAGCTAGCAAGAAAAAGAAGCCTTTCTGCAAAAAGAAAAAGGATCCCTTCCTGGTTATGTTCAAGCCCCTTATGAATCTGGAAGCAGTACAAGGGGATATTGCCAGAAGTAATAGGGTGACCTCTTGCTCATGAGGATAGGGTTTGTAAGCCTACATAGAAGATGGAGATTCCCTGTTTACAAAGGGTCCCATGGACAAGACAAGGGGCCATAGGCACAAGTGGCTCCCGGAGAGATTCCCATTGGACACCAGAGGAAAATTTTTCACTCTGAGGACAGTCAGACACTGGAATGGTCTCCCAGGGGAAGGGGAGGATCCCCCTACTCAGGGAAGTTTTAAGTCTCAGCTTGATGTGGGTGCTGGGACATCTCATGGAAACAATATATCAGAAGGGTTGGACCAGGTGATTCTTGAGGTCCATTCCAACTTGACATTCTCTTTTTCTATGATAGTTGATCCTTTTAAACTTGTGGAAGGGAGATTTAGGTTAGACACTAGGAAGAAATTCTTTATTTGAGGGTGCTGAGTCCCTGTGCCAGGTTTCCCAGGGAAGCTGTGGCTGCCCCATCCCTGGCAGTGTCCAAGGTTGGGTGGGGCTTGGAGCAACCTGGGCTGGTGGGAGGTGTCCCTGCCCATGCAGGGGGTTGGGACTGGGGGAGCTTTAAGGGCCCTTTCAACCGAAACCATTTGTGATTCTATATCAACCAGTACAACCTTTACAGAAAACACAGTTTCCTGGGAGGTACAAGTCAGAAAAATAGCATTAACACTACTCCCAGGCAAATTGACCGTGGATTATTTGTTTGTTTTATTGGAGTGAAAGGGTTATTGAAGTATTGTGTTCAGAGGGAAGATGGTTACCGCAGCAACGGTGCCTCCAGAAAAAGGTTTCAGCTTGTTCTCTTGCTTGTGTGTTTTACAGCATGTAACCAAATGCTATCACTGGTAGGAAACAGATGCCTTGCTTAATGATCTCCAGTGTCACTCCTGTTGGTGTTAGCAGCTGTGGGAATTCAGGAGGCAAAGACAAAAGCCCTGTTGGAAACAGTGATTCCAGCTCAGCTTAGGTTGGTGCAAGCTGACTGTCTTAATGAAAGACTGTGATCCAGGAGGACCAATTTTCCCTTTCCTTTAGACCTCAGGGAACACAGCACTGGGTGGGCTCAGTGCTGCCCAACAAGAACCATGCTCAGAGGCTAAGGGGAAGGGAATGCAAGCCCTGATGCATTGATTTTCTGTAGCCCCATCCAACCTGGGCTTGGAAACTGCCAGGCATGGGGCAGCCACAACTTCCCTGGGAAACCTGAGACAGGGTCTCGCCACCCTCACAGGAAAGAATTTCTTCCTCATGTCCAACCTATATCTCCCGTCTTGAAGTTTGAAACTACTTCCCCTTGACCTCTCACTACACACCCATATATGCTTTGCTGCTTGTGCCCGAAGTCTGAGGAGAACCATAAAGTGCATACTGGTGTGCATGCCTCAGATAGCCCCTGTTTGTATTGCTACAGGAAGTGGCTTTGGGGCTGTGTTGACACTGCAAACATCCCTGGAAATGCTTACAAGGGCATGAGTTGGTACAGGACAAATCTGTGCCAGGGACAGCTTTAGGAAGTCAGCTGTAGAGATGGGAGAGTGCCAAGCTTGAAAAGATACTTTGGTATTGCTTGGTTATTAGTATGGACTTAATTTTGTAACTTTCTTATTGGCCTGGTTGGAGGATTATAGAATTTTTCTAACCCAGAAGAAGCTCAGCCTTCTCCACCAGCTTATGGGAGTATTCAGAGAGCAGGGGGAGAGAGGTTGCATTTTTTTCCTCACTCTTCTTTATCATTTTGGATTCCCTCATTTTATTAGGTTGATTGATGAAATGCTTTAGTGTGTGTAACACAGGCAGCATAGTGGCTAGATGATGTCAAAAAATAAGGTTCACTAAACTTTCAGGAGTTAGAAATATCTTCTAGTATTTAAGACATAAATTAGGGCTTATGTTTTGTGGCTACCCCAAACCATGCTGATGATAGGACTTGGTCTATTTATGAATAAGTAGGTCCTGGAAAGAAGCAGAAGAGTAAATACTTGAGGTTTTGAATAGTCCCTTGCAAATTCTGCAAGGAGGGGAAGAACACCTTCTGCCCTTTAAAGTATAAATTTTTAAATTATTAACCTATTCTTTCTCTTAATTTTTTTACTTCTCCTGTGCAAAGATGACATATCAAGCCCATAGGGTTTAGCCAGGTTGTTCCAAATCTTTAACAACAGCTCAGATGATGGAGTTCAAGGCAAGGCTGAATGGAGCTTTGAGCAACCTGGGCTGGTGGGAGGTGTCCTGCCCATGCAGGGGGTTGGAACTGGATGAGCTTTAAGGATGAGTTTAACCTCAACCACTCTATGATTCTATGATAGTTTTCATCCAGATAGTCATTTGTGTTATCTTAACCTTTCTTGTCTTTTCCCCATCTTTCCATGAATCAGAAGATGAAGATACTATAGTTGTTTTGATCCTTCACATTCTGAAGAGATTTTTGCAATCATTTTACGGGATAGTCTGACAGGCAAACAAACAAACAAGAAGGAAGGCAAAGTTTCTTTAAACAATTTTTAAAAGTTAGTAGTCCACAGTTGTAACAAAGTTAAACAAGTATTTAAACTCAGGTGAAACTGCATAAGTAAGTTTATAAAATTACAAAGTAATGAATATATTTAACCATCACAACCTTAAGCAACAAGCACATCTTGGATTGGATTTATTTTTTAAGTGCATATGAAATAACTTCCTCTACAATTACAGGGGGGAAATTATATGAAAATGTTATTCTCTGAATAAATTTACAACTAGATAAAGGGTTTAGTAATAATAGCTTAACCATTTGCTTACTATGGAGCTATTAACAATCGTGTTGATACTAGGTGCCATCTTTGGTTATTGTTGGCTGGCTCTTTTTTTGTCTTTAAATGGGTACTGTGTCTTTCATGCTTTTGCCTCCAACTGAATTATTAACTAGATCACCAGGAACCTGGGGGTTCTCTCCCTTCTTGTTCCACATAGATTTAGGGGAAGGAGTAATGAAGCAATCTGGGGCTTGCATCTCTCATGGAAAGTTGGGCAGTAACAGAAGTTTGATTCCTTGTAACAACTCACAGGTCTGAAGGGTTGTGCAGGATTCATCAGATACAGACAGGTGGACAGTGCCAGGCTCTTTCCAGAGGTACATGGCTCTGGAGAGCAGTAAATGAAGGATCTGTCTCGTTTCTGTCTCTGCTCTGTTGCTTCCATATCAGTTATTTGCTCATGTTGTCCTGAAAGCAGGGAATTGCAAGCTGAAGTAGTGCAGTGCTATGTTGTTAGACTGAAGGTGAAATATTGCAGTGTTTAGTTTTCACACAGGTGTGAGAATATGTACAGAAGGTGTTTCCTGGATGTTTTCTCCAAAAATCAGTAGAGGTCTGAAGGAATGTGTTGTTGAATCTTGCATTACTTCTGCCTGCCTGGAAGCAAAGTACCGTGGGAGGCTGCTGGCTCTGCTGCATGAACCATGGAAGTGTCCCCTGCAGGTCTCAGAACAATTGTTAAAAATACAAGCTACACTCTGCACCCATTCCTCCTCTGCATATGGTATGTGAACATAGGATGTCGCTGACCTTTAGGTTTTCTTATCCACAAACCAATTCAGAAAAGAATCCTCCTCACAGTGCAACCCCTCAAACTGCTCCAGCCAAATCAAGAGATCACCTCTTGGGAATGTAAGCTAAGAGATTCTCTCTGTTCAGATTCTTTGGCAACTTTTGAATGTACTGAAGAATTCCTAAATATCCAAATTCAGAGTTACTGGAATAAATGGCTCATAGTTGAGGTAATTTATTTCTTAAGACCTTTAAATGGAAAATTAAAGCATAAATTAGTCATATTGCCAGTAAAGTTGTTCCCTGTCACAGCCTTTCCATTTCTCTTCTCCTCTAAACCACTAATGCACACTCTAGCTGTAGAAGAAGCAGAAACATTGTGCTTCCTGGTTTGTACTTTTGGCAGTTCACAATCTATCAGTGTCTGCACTGTCAGATTCTGCTTCAGATCAGGTGACCACAAGTCTGGCACTGAGACAAATATGCTTAAATCTCACACAGCCCAAAGAAATGGGGAAGTCTCTGCAGGTTTAGGTATGAATATAGCCCTTTCTTCAGCCAGGTGTTTTGGAATTAGATGTTTTCACTAAAATTTCTGGCATAATCCCTGCTGCAAATAGTTCCCCTTTCCTCTCTGTACTAGTAAGGTACTACTCCCAGTATATAAACAAATGGTGATTCATTAGCACAATGCCACAGAACAACAGATTACCTTGCATATGAATGGGTTATTCTTCTACTGCAGTTCTGGTGATGAATCATTTCCCTCTTGCACTCCTCCCTTCAATTCTGCTTGAATAAATTTCTTATTATTCAGTTGACCCTGGAGGTCGAGCGGGGAAAGATCCTACTACAAAGCAGAGGGACACAACTGCAACACAACTGCACTGTTGTCAGGCAGACTTCTGGTTACCAGTGCCAGTACCATTTTACATTGGACCATACTTTCCTCTCAACCTGTCCTGACATGAGGTGTGTTCCAGGCATGCGAGCGTGAGATGTTATTGAAATTTGGAGACAAAGTAAATGTAAATTCTGGGTGAGAACTTCAGGCATGTTCAGTGGAAAACCCATTAGAATAAATCTCTTTTGTCAGTATTTGGAAAGCCGTTGCCACATTTGTTTTCTCATTCTGCAGCCCACTTGAATAGAGGGAAGCCTTGTTCTGAACTTACTACCCTCACAAGCTCTTCATGTTAAGATGAAATACTTCATTATGTAGATTTCCTGAAGTACCACCAACTGTTACTTAGGAGTCTCTGGTGGTTTTTTGTGGAATGTTGTTTCTTAGGTAAGTCTTACAACCATAATCTCACATTTAAGTAGTCCTTTTGGCACTTGGGTGAGTTGTCTATCAGTGGCAAAGAGCTGAGTTGGCTGACTTCTAAATTAGGAAAACATTGTGTTCTAGCTGAAGCTGCTAATGACAAGACTACTGAAAAGACTTGTTAATTGAAGATGGCAATTGCAACAGTCTTCTTCCAAGAAGTGAAATGTCTGATATTAACCAAGACTTTGTAGGTCTGAGCACTCCCTTTGACAAAGGGCTGTCTGTGGTATACCATGGAGCTAAGTGATTTCTAAAGCATGGGTCTGCACACCTAAGCTGTCTGTGTACTGCTTGGACTCTGGGTGAGAGGAGGGGAGACTCACTGACACTCTTCAAATGCTTAATAACTTGCTGCAAAAGAAGGAAAATGTTAGATTCCATGGTGGGAAAGACAAAAATAAAAGGCTTAAATTGTGGTAAATGAGGTTTAAACTAGACATAAGGAGGAAAAAAGTTCTCTAAAGCATTAATTAATCACAGAAGTAGACTGCCTAGAGGTTCTAGAGCCCCAGTCACTGAATATTTTTATGAGCAGTTAGACTGGATGAGCTTCCAGGTCCCTTCCAACCCAAACCATTCCATGATTCTATTACTCCAAAATGTTTTTTGATGCTGAAGAAGATAGACCAGAAGTGTGCCAACCTAATCTGCTAAATTTTGGAAATTCACAGTGCTCTTCCAATTCCCTCCTGCAGCTAAGTTACTTCCATGCACACTTACTACATGCATTCCTTGAAGTAATTTATTCAATGTTCCCATTCTCCTTTTGGTTTTCAAATGGTCTGTAGTTCCTCCAGCTTCTGTGATCCACTCCACTGAATTACCAAACCCATGTTTTCATCCCTTTTGTACTTCACTTTCATGACTCCTTTTTGTGTATCAAATATTCACCAGGTCACTGACTCTTACCAGATTACTGGTAGCATCTGTAGAAAATGCAAACTCCAAATGCTGACCATGCTACAGGCCAATTGAAAAATTTCAGGAGATGTGCATGGCTGTGTAGATGACAGCTGGAGAGAGGGCTGGGTATGGGAAAGTGCATGGCAGAGCAACAGCCAGCTGGTCCATCCTCTTCTCTGTCTGCCATGATGGAACACAACACCTGACAGCTCAGAAGAGGTTCATATTGAGTTTTTTGTCATATGAAGTTAATGGGCATATATCTGTGGCTCTACTGAGCCTTTAGATGGATAATTCCTGATGGTTATACCACCAGTCTTCTGCAGACCAAGCCTTAATGTAAGAAGATGAAATTCATGAGGGAAAAAGTGCATTATGACAAAGGAACTGGAAAAATCTGAAGCAGATAAATATAGAATCAGTGCTGCGGTGGAATAATAGGTGTCATTCTATGATGATGAACAGGTACTTGGGGTGCTGCTTAAGTTCAGGAAAATTACAAGAAACGTGCACTGTGTTTGTCATATCTAAAAGGAGATCAAAGTAGATGCTTGGATGTAATCCAATCAGCAGTAAAACCATTACAATTCTTTTTCTTGCAAATCCAGTCAATATGTCAATCATAGAGATTAACACTCCTACGATAGCAGATGACAAAGATGCAGATGATGAGTTCTATCAACAGCTTGAAGAGACATTCATTAAAATGAAGCAAAGCTATCAGCCTTGCTTTGGGGACCCAACTGTGCAAGTCTGACTTGGACATTGAAGCTTTCAAGAAGAAGTAATGGGAAATGACTACTCATCTTGATTTGTTGAATGAAAGAGGCATCTGGTTGAACTTTATTGCTTTCATGTTCATTCATTCTTCATTTAACACCTAAAATGAACATTCCAAGATATTTGCACAGAGCTAAATGATGCTGAACCATGAACACATAGCAAGCAATGAAAATCCTGACTCAGAAGATCACTTGTTGGCTTTTAGAATGTCAAAGGCAGCCCATTGCTTCCTGTCCAGAGGCAGAATAATCTATGTGATCTCTATCCAGAAGAGGTTGGTAGTACTGGCATGGAGGAGTGGTCAAATGTGCTCTGGAATGAAGCTGCCAACTAAAAGCTACTAATAAAGACATCTTGGTAAGGCAGTACTAGGCTCTGAACAGAACCAAGCAGCCATTTGATCAGATGGCATGTGAAGCAGTAACATAAGCTTCCCAGAACTGCTTAACATGTATAGAGAGGCTCCAAAAGGATTTTCAAACTAAAAAAGAATGGTATATCCCACCCCTCAGTGCCCTGGGGAACAAATCAGGTGTGTCTATGAGCTAAGAAGGCAAAGTGCAGTCTGTAAGAGGCAGCAAGTGCTGGAGTTGGTGAAAACCACATTGAGGACCTTAGTGTGGGAGGGAATTAAGTGCCTGTGTACTGACTCAGTTACCATGGGTAGGATACAAGTAAACATTACCAGGTCGTCAGCTGCAGAAGCAATAGATCAGTTCACTTATCTGGAAAATTTATATCCAACCCCAAAGATATTTAAAAGGAAGGAGAGGCAGAATTCTGATTTTGTGTCTTCTCACAGAGAAAAGTGGGAGAAACCCTAGGAACATTTAGAGAGGTACAAAGGTTCAGCAGGTGATAAGTTTAATTTTTTTTCAATATTGCCTTGAAGAAGCAAATTGCAGAAAACAAAGTCTGATCACAGAAAGAGATGTGTAGGCTTTATGCATATTGTAGCTAGAAAAGAATAAAAATGCTAGTTGGAAATATTGAAAGGTAGAAGTGGTGTCCTGTGAGAAATCAGGAGGGACAATTTCGGTATCATAGTGATATCTCTTAAGAAGAGAGAATGAGAGATTTACAAAGATTTTTTACAAAGACGTTTGAAAAAGACTGCTTTGTATACCAGATGGGAACAACTAGAGTGATAAGCAAAAGTGGGGTGTACTGTACTGTATGTACTCTGCATTTCAACAATGCATTCTTTCAAGAAGCCTTCTAAAAATTCTGTCAGAAATGTTCTCAGCCAGACCCATTGCTTTTTCTTTTACTGTTTAATCAGACTTGACCAGTACTGAATTCTCTTGCATTCCTTATGAGGCTCTCAGAAGCATACTTTAAATGCTACCTTAAAATTGCTGTTTACAGACGAGTCTTTGAGCAAGACTTAAGACTTTTTATTTAAATCTTTTTATTAAGACTTTTATGAAAAGTCTTTAAGACTTTAAGATTTTTGACTTTTTCCAACACATTTTTAAAGTCCAAAGTATTGAAGAAAAGAAAAGCAGATAAAAGCTTATACTTCACCCAATTTCCCCCCATTGTACATGAACCAGTAGGTCATTAGCTTAGCCTGTGTTCTAGACACCATGTCTAAAACATCAGCAAAAGCACTGTTACCAGTGCAGGTAGCTGCAGTCAGAACAACAGATTCAATAGGATAACTGGCCTCCTTGCTACTTTTTTTTCCTCTCCAAACACCCAAACTATCTGTTGTACTTCCAATGCCTGCAGTATCTCCATCCACCCTATCTTTAATTTACTTAATTGTACTTTTCCCTCTTCTTGATGAACAGAGTGATCAAATGAAACTGAGCAATATGTAATCAAGATAATGTTGGACTTCATTCTGTATGTTTCAGTTAAAGCTGAACCTCATGTTAATTGCTTACAGTCTGATTCAGATAATTACTTTAATTTTGTTTTTTTTTAAATCAAACTGTTTTCATACTTCAAGGAAGAAATTTGGAGATTGGTATTCTCCCTCTCAATTCTTGTTTTCTACATCCTAAATTGCAGGTTTTGTACTTATGCTACAGAAACAGTTGGAGAAGACTTCACGGTCTCCAGAACCTAATGCAGGAGATTAAATCTCTGCCACTTCCTCTCCCATTTGTAATTTTTTGCAGTCTGTGAAATACAATGCAGCTTTGCAGTCATGCTGTTCAGCCTCTCATTTTGTGTGTTTTATAGGGAAAAACCCCAGCTGCTTTTTCTGGATTTATTCTTAACCAATTGAAAACAGCATAAGATCTGAAAAGGGAGAAATGATGATGATGCTTGATGAACAGATCAAATGCAGAAACTGATAACTTGGGGTTTATCCAAAGGACATTTTGCTTTACCCAGACATGTTTTTTCTCCTTCTTGCCGTCATGATTGATTAGTAAAGCCCCAAACAATCCATGTAGTTATTCACCAACTGCACACCATCTGGAGTTAGGAATTTGCAGTCTCTTTCTAGAAATGTATCTGCACAGGGTTTGCTGTATGATTTTTGAGCCTAGTACTTAATCACCACATGTGGGAGGTGTTAACTAAGGAATTGCCTTTCCAGTCTAACTATATTATCATTTATATTGTGCTGTAAATGTCTATAATTTTTTAAATGTTTTGCAAAGTGTTAGAAGTGTAGCACACATAACAGCTTGTACCCCAAAGAGCATAGAGTTGAAGAGTACAAATGGGTACCATAAAATAAAAGGGAAATGATGAGGGGAGTGGGGCTGCTAGAGAGGTAAAAAATCAGATGTCAGAAATACTTTGGGGGAGGAGGTGAGGAGGAGGGAATTTGGTCCCATGTGAAAGATGATCTAAAATGAGGAGTGGGCGAAGGGAACAATTTGGAGTTTCTTACAAGTATGTCTGCTATCCTATCAAGAAATGTTTGCACTTTTGAAAGCATAGCTTATTTTGACAAGAAAAATAAATGTCTTTAAACATACTAGCATAAACCCCCTGTCCATTGCATGCTGTAAATATACTATGCATTACAAAAGTAACTCTGGCACCAAAATAATGCCTGTCTGACAACCAGAATCTCTCAAAAAATTTGTAAACTGCATCTCTCCTCCGGAGACCAGGCAACATAACCCAGCCCGAAAAAAGACCTGAAGGTCAACAAGTTGAACAGTAAGGCCAACTATCTGGCTTTGTGGGCATGAGGCAGGAAGCCAAAAGGCTTGTTCTTCAGCTGAGGGTAGCATAGTGGGTGCCAGACACTGGCAAAGGAGAGTCTGCTGACATTTTTCACTGGGGTGCTCCACAGGTGCCCAGTTGTGACTGGGAATGACACACCTTAGCAGTTGGTCATTTTGGTTCAGACATTAGGAATTCATTATTACAAGATCCAGCAGAAACAGCTCTAGAGGAGGGCCACAGAAATGATCAGAGGAATGGAATAGCTGTGACGACAGGCTGAGAGAGTTGGGTTTGTTCAGCCTGGAGAGAAGACTCCAGGAGATCTTATAGCTGCCTTCCAGTGTCTGAAAGGGGCTACAGGAAAGCTGGGGAGGGACTGTTCATGAGGGCATGTGGTGTTAGGATGAGAGGCAATGATCTTAAAGTAGAGCAGGGTAGATTTAGATTGGATATTGGGAAGAAGTTCTTCATTATGAGGGTGGTGAAACGTTCAAGATGGAGACATTCAAGATCAGGCTTGACAGGGCTCTGAGCAACCTGATCTGGTTAAAATGTTCCTGCTCACTGCAGGGGGTTGGACTAGATGACCTTTAAAGCTCCATTCCAACCCAGAACATTCTATGGTTCTCTGATTATTGTTGAAGCTACAAATATGTGTCCATAAGGAATCGTTAAATATGAAAAGACATCTGTGTTTGGGTATTGTCCCCTGTCTGGGGTCACATCTCCACTGTCTCATCCATTAGGTTCTGCACAGCTAGTTTCTACAGCTCTGATGGCAATTATAGTTGGGCTGTTGTCTGTATAGGCTGATGTGAGAAAAGCCAACTGCTTCATCAGTATTTCTGTACAATATCTGTCCCTCCTTTCAGGACAGAACAACTTTCTTTTAAAAAGAGGGGAAATTGATAGATTAGTTGTATGTGCAGTTCTCCTCCAGAGGCATGCCACAGTGCAAACATATGGGCTGCATCTCTTTATGCTAATAACCATCACAATGCCATGGCCTGGCAGAGGCATGTCAGAGCTTATAAGTAAGGTCTTCTGGTATAATGTGTCCTTCCTACTTACAGAAAATCAACCTTGTCCTGCTGCTGAGCCAGGCTGTGCCATTGTCTAGGGCAGCACTAATTTTTCTGGGCTAAGTTAATGGCAAGCAGCATGCTAAAAATGCACAGTACAAACAGTCATGAATGATCTAGTGCTGAAATTCAAACTGTATTTGAAGAGTAAGAGCCACTGAGCAGGCAGAAAAACTCCATCTCCTATTGAGATGTCAGCTACTCCCCATGCTTTGCACCACTGGTTCTCTCATTCATTCCCTGCAATGCACTTTAATCTTGTCCTTAAATAATCTGTCATCCCTTTCCATCTTATATAATGTCGAGTTGGTTCTCAATAATCTCCATCCTATAGCAAATTAATTAAAAATATTAATAATAATCTCAGATCCCTGTGGAATCAATCTTGATGCTGGGCAAATAGTTACTTAGTGGACAGATTTTTGTAACCAGTTGCATGTGGCAAAAAAGCAGCAGGAAAATCAGGTGAGGTATGATTTTCTCTCCCGATCCTGTAATTAAGAAAAGGTGAGAAGCAGTAAATATAACTGAAGTTGTCATATAGACTTAGCAATGTTTTACTTTCTATCACACTTATTCCCATTCTGTCTCTGAGCAGGCAGCTGCTAGACTTAATTGCAGTGAAATAATGTCAGAAAACAGAAGCAAAATATTTTGATCTGGGGACTGCAGAGCTGTGGGTGGTGTAAACTGTGGCCTCCTTGTCGATCAGAGATGAACCAGGAAGAACTTATAGAAGAGTGAGAAGCTAAACTATGCTGTTACCAAATTAATTAACTATCCTAGCTATAAGCCAATGGGAGGTTCATCATAGTCTCTATTGGAGTCAGAATTTCCTTCCCAGTACTAAAAACTCTATCAAGTTAAAGAAATAACATGCTGTACATTTTTGGAGGCTAGATCATGTGTGTTTTGTCTATCTTTATGTACAGTAGAATGTAGCCACATCCCAGCTGCACTGGGCAAGACTTCAGTCTAGGTATTCAGTAGATTTTCCACTCCTTGGTGCCTTTATTTCTTCGAAGTGGGAATCTTGTCATGGGGAATGGATAGAAATCCTGGTCTGCTCTGAGCTTGTCTCTAGGTGATCACAGGACACTTGTGAACATAATGACACAGACCCACACATCACTCTAGAGGCAGCCTAGGCAAATCTCTCTGTTCAGAATAAAAGATGTTGATACTTTGAGTAACAACAGAGGTACTGCTATTTCATAAATGGTCTAATAATTCCCATTGGTTTGGGTGTCACAGGAAGGTATTAATTCAACATGTTAGGAAAGTGCTTTAACCAGGGAGCGAATAGTAGAATGACTTGCAGTAGAAGACTTTCATGAGATAGTGGAAACTATCTCATGATAATTTTTCTGATTCAGACCATTCTTCCTTTTTAATTCATACTATTTTTTTTTTCATTAAATTAACAAAGGTCCAGCATGAAAGGAAAAGAAAGGGAAGAGAAGTGGAGGCAGAAAGGGAGCAGAGTCTTTGCCTCCATCTCCCACAAAAGGGGAGTCCCACCTTTGTTACTTATTTCTCCGGGATGTTTCTTCCCTAATGGGTTTAGAAGTCCCAGATGTCAGGGAAACAGACTGTTGTTGGGGCCATACCTTCACTGTGTATCTTCCAAGCTGTGGGAAAAGGAATTTTATCACCAGTTCTGTTGAAAACATGTTTTAGAGGAAATCTTCATTGCAAGAAAGTAAGGTAATGGAGAAATCCCCTTCCTTTAAGCAAATCCTGTAACTTAATCTTACTTATTCAGAAAAGAGGATTTTTCTTCATAGCACACAACAGTAGTCCTGGGAAGAAAGGAGAGTTTGTAATCTCACCTGGAGTCAGTGGGTCTATACTGCACCTTTTGTCTGCTCAGTGAGCTGTATGGTCACCTGGACAAGCTGTGATGAAGCTGTAGGACCACTGACATTTTGTCTGTGCAGTCTCCTGTTGGAGTCTCCTGTGGTTTTCTGTGCATGCAGTTCCAGACACATCAGAGGTGATTTCATGAATAAGGCAGCAATGATGGTAAGGAAAGGTTTGAATATTGGGGCATTTCCCTGCTACAGTCTAAACCAAGAGTAGTTATCAAATTAATATATAAGCACCACCAGCCACTGACAGTTCTTTGCTGCTTCTGAAAGAATTCAGTGATAAAGAGTCAAAGGGTCTTTCACTCATTAACAACCCTGTGAGCCATCAGTTTTCCCAGGAGCACCAGGCTTTGCAGGAATGTCAGGAAACATGCAGTAGTTGTGGTGTAGTGTGTGCTCAGCAACCTTTCTAACTTAAACGTGTTTGAGTTACTGTAATTAGACAGTAGAAGACTTTTGAAAGATGCATTCCTGGAGCAAGTTAAGTACTGTTTCCATTACATGTCATTCTTCAAAGACAGCATCTGAAATATGTATCTGAACTGTAACATTTGAATGCTGTTTAGTTTACCCCAGACTTCACTTTAGCAGCCTTCCCTGATTTTAATAAGGCTGCATTAGAATAAGCAATGCTCAGGGTAACTTGAGTCAATGAAAAGCATTTTAATTTCATTTATGGAAGAGACACATTGTGTCTCTCTCCCCTCCCCACTCTCTCATCCCCACCAAAGTGGATTAAATGAAAATCTTTGTTACGTATTCACTGAATGCTTTGGGGCTTGTGCGTCATCCTGTGGGCTCCACTTGTGTAAATTTGTAAATGTAGGTCACTGTGTATTTGGTCTAAGATGAGCTGAGTGTAAGTGTATACACTTCTCTAAATGTACATAAAGACAACTACCTAATTCACTGGGGGGAAAAAAGTAGGAACAAAGTATCTGAAGCCCAACTGGTATAGTCAGGTGGGCTATGGCAGTCTATGTGTCTATGATTTTATTGTTTGCAGTTCAGTAACACCATCAGTACCATATATACAGGCTGCACACTAGGAAATGGTGTCACTGCTAAACAGAGTTTGCCTCTTTGGTGACATGGCACAGTGAAATAACAAGGTCTAGTGACCAAAAAATACAAAGGAGTTATGTCCTGTGCTGTGTGCTGATATGAATACGTTTTATGTTGGTCGTGTGGAAAGTGACAACGTGCCAGAGACAGCCTAAATTCTCAAGCCAAAGAGTGACCTCATTAGGCCGCAGAGGAAAACCTTGAAAAGCCTTCTGCATCCAGGATCAGAGTCAAGATATATACAATGAGATGTTTTATGTAGCACTAAACACTGTCTTTTAATACTGTGCTTTAAAACAATGAAGGGTGAGGCTGTACATCCCCATAGAAGCACATGGCACTGCACCAACCAGTGTTCTCAGCACAGGTCATTATCAGAAACCATCCTTTGCCACAGGTACAAAGCTGTGTGGTTCAGTCTCCTTTGATCTAGAAATATTCAGAAATTGCATCAGAATGTATCTTCCACTTTTATTTCATGTTTGGTTTTGATTTCATCTTTCATGCTTTTTTCATGTTAAAATTTTGGCTATCAGTTTAAATCTTGAGGTATAGATATTAAAATCAAATGAGTGCAGGGGTCAGCATTTGTTATTTTCTGCTTTGGACCATATATGTTAACATTTAACAGCAAAACTTAAGTGGACAGGATACAGAACTATTAAGAGTTATAGTTCTTCTGGCCCAGAGGGCATCTGTACTTCATTTTTTGCTACCAAGGCAACAGTTTAGCTTCAGGCAACAACTCATAATGTAACTCTATATGCTAATAAGAGATCAAGGTTCTTTAGAAAATAAAATTATGTCACTCTGTGATTAGTTGTAAGAATGCATTAATAGCAGAACTGGAAAGCTAAACATAATCTCTGTAACACCAAATTTACTGCTGTCTCTAATAAACTGAGATAATATTTGAGAGACAAATAAAAAAGCTACAAGCTTAACTTCTCTACCAGTAGAAAAAAGAGCAGGAGAAAAGTGAGATTTATTCAAACAGATGTCCATACTTTTCTTGAAGTAGGCTTAGAGGGCTAATACATCACAACTGTATTCAATGTTTGTTCATCAGACATTATCTCACAATTCACAGTACATCATTCCAGGTGTTGTTAACATCTGTACATACTATAAATAACTAATACATAGTTTAATTACACCTTCTGCTGTTTGGAATTGTTATGGATGAAGTTTGATCAGCCATTCTGGAAGACATACAGGTTTCCTGCATCAGATATGTCTGGCCTGTTTCTCTGTTCTCTGTGGAAATTCACAAGAGAAAATGGCAATAAGCTGTACAATGTGCTGGGAAAAGGTAAATCAGTTAAGTCAAAAATAATGGGGCTGGAATACTGCCCTGTGGATGTGCATGAAAAAGATAACAGTACTTACCTAGAGAAACAAATCCCAGCACGTATTAGCTGATGAAATTGGTCTGTGAGTCAGGCAGCAGAGCTTTTATTGCTAGCATGCCATACAGCCACACTGCTCGTGAATCTCTAGTATTTTTTCTCCCTTTGATTTGTGAAGATGACCTTTCAAACCAGTCATATGTGTCCTGTGCAAGACTTGAGCAATGTTAGTGAGGTGCTTTAGGCAGCCCTGGGGAAAGCCATAGTACTGGGGGGAGCTCAGTAGTGTTGTGTTTGGTGGTGGTGGTAGGGGGCTGCTTGCTGTGGGATGTGGAAAGGTCCTGGTGCAGTGGCAAAACCTCAGGCGGTGTGCTGGTGGGGACCTGAGCTGGTGGTGTGTGCTGAATTCTGGAGAGAGGAGGCTGAAGGGCCAGGGCACAGCAGGGCTGCAGGCCAGGCAAGATCTCAGGGTAACATGGAGGGCTGCAGGGAGTGCAGAAATGTAACCAAGGTGTAGCCCTATGGTTAGTCGGCAGAAAGGGACTTGAAAATCTTGTTTGGTTTCCATTAAGGAAAACATTTCCCAGCCCTGCTTTAAAGGTGTATTTCCATGGCTAGACGGGAGAATTAATAAAGAGCTTTCAGATTTCTGAAGGCAAGTTACACCATTCTGACAGCCACCAAGGGCTGTATTAGCAGCCCAGCTGTGTGAAGAACTGACTCTCAGTATAAGAAGGCCACAGTGCAAACAGCCACCCCATTAGTTTCCTGATTTAATACTTGATGTATATCTTCCTCTCACTATATGACAGCAGACCTGCTGTGTTGGTTTTCTCCCCCAAGAATTAAGATTTGCCATGATGTCAAGCAAGTATCTTGGGTTTTGTCTCATTGTCTGGCTTAGAATTGGACTAGTGCTGAGAAGTCCTGCTTAGAGATGAGAAGAGTATTGAATTTTGGACATGAAGGTTTTAGTAATTTCACTTGCTACTGATTTGCATGCAGAGATAAGATTACTAAAGAAAAGAAAATGTGACATTCATCTCATTTAAACAGCATAGCTTATTCTTTCAAAGTAACCTACTTTAGTTACTTTTTTTCATTTTTTTCAGCATCTAATTGAGGTGGTTTTTTTCTTTAGCAAAGGAATTTTATGTTCAGTAAGTTCATTTTTACTCAGCCCTGACCTCAGAAACTGTAATTTCTGCCTAGAAAATGCCAGAAGAGACCATGGGTAAATCTTAACAGATGGCAGTACATGCTGCAATTTGATGAAATCCCTGCCCATGACTGTGTATACAATTGATTCTGCATAGTTGTTGGTATCCATGCAATTTAGTATCGATATATATTATGTGGGATTAGTTCTGCCTAAAGGCAAGAGCTTGTGTGGACTGACACAGTGACACAAATGTCTGGTTTCTTACAAGTCCTTGTACCTTGGACAAAATGCTGTTAAACATGATACTCAACAGAAGCAGTGTGAGTGTGCAGAGCCTCCTGGCATGGCCTCAGTGAAGGGGCTGGAGTGTCTCTGAGCTCATTCACAGATCAGGGGCCTGAGCTCAGCTTCTTGCAAGGGTCGTTTGTACTGAGATCTCTATACAGAGGGACAAAAGCATCTGTGGAAAATTTGGTCAACAAGAGAGCGAGTAAAGACCAAGGGATAATTTGGTACTGAGTTATTTGCCCTTTTTAAGGAATGTGACTTGTTCTGTGCTGCTAGGATTCTGGTGTGTTCTGTGTCCCCAGCATGAGGTTAGGGTAGTGTGAAATTACCTTATGCAGCTTCAGAAAAGATTCTTCTGCAACAGCTTTGCTCCCTGATTCGTTGGCAAGATCTTAGCCTACCAGCTGGACCAGAACAACCATGTTGCACTCGCTTTTGTTCTTTGGGAATGATTTTTGGCTGGCCACAGAAAAAGTTGGATCTGACTTGCCAAGCTAAAATATAGTCAGTCTTGAACTCCAGAGGAAGCTTGGGTGGATTTTCAGAACATTCTCAATTCAGCAGAGCCAAGTGTGTCAGACTTTTTTGTTTCCTAAAATGTGAAGGAATACTGTATATAAAAAAAATATTCAGTTGAAAGTAGCATGAAAATTCTAATGTGTACAGAGGAGAAAAGGTTTAAAGTGTTTAAATAACCCCTCTGCAAACTAAATAGTTCCTGACTAGCATCAAAGGCTAGCATCAAAAAAATCACAGCTTGCTTTCCAGTAAGACCTTTTTTATACCTGCAGGAGTCCAGTAGATTTCTTTTGTGTCAGGCAGCCCCAAGTCGTAACGTGATCCACCGTTTCCTTTTGAGTAGAAGTAGACACAGTTTGTAAGGTAATACAGAAGATTAATAGCTAAATCTTTATTGAATAGAAAAGGAACACCACTCTGAAATGCCTTTCAAATGTTTGGAAGTTCAAACTTGGCTTTAGGAGGGCTCTAATCTGCCTTTGAACTTCAACTGAAACTGTCAAATCAGAGGCGCTCTGTGGGTTTGGATCAGTGCTTTACAGCTGAGTTCCAGCCCCATCCTGTTGGAAGTCCCCATGCTCCCCAGGCTCTCTGCCTGGCAAGGTCAGGCATGGAAACCTCACTGCCAGGTATGGCAATCAACCTTGGCAGCTCACAGGAAAAGCAAGCCACCAGCTGTTTGCTGGGTCTGAATGAAACCAGTGCTTGCTGATGCTTTCTTTTGGCCTTCAGTGCCTTTTAGCAAGAGTTTTCCTTTTTTAAAATAAAAAGACTACTATGGCACTGCACGTAAAAAATTCAAAAACTTCAAATGTGCAGTGTCTCAGTGTCATGATGAGGACAACAATGGCCAATCCATTCTGAGGTAATGCTTTTGCTCTTCTACTTGTAATCCTATCAAATAATTCCCAGGGCACTACATTGCCTCTGCTGTATCCTCCCTTACACTTTTGGAGAAAGGAGGGATTGGGTGAAAGGGTTACACACTTTATCCCGAGAAACTCTGAACACCCTTTCTCTTGTAGATGTTTATGACCACAAGAAACCCTTCTTGAATCTTCAGATAATAGCACTAAAGAAAATGCTTTCAGTACACTTCAATTCAGATATATATTAAAACATGGCATTCCTAAATTGGACTAAAAGATTCAGTTTTAGACCCTTCCATCAGCAAATGACTTGATGTAGAAATCATGGACCTAAAAACCACAAAAAGTAATTTTATCAGTCATTAAGCACTTCTAGGAAATGATCACATAATAAAAAGCCTCAGCAATGCTAGGATAGCCATCCTACACAACAATGGGGAAATTATTATATTTATACCTTATGAAAAGTGCTAACTGAAAGCCAAAACCAGAGGTGCTCTTTTAATTTGGGGAGTGTGTTGATCTTCTTTCCTGATATTTTTCCCATTGTGAAGTGGCTCAGTTAAAATGGGAGCTATGACCAATATCCCAGGTATGTTCTCTTTATTGACCTCAATAGCCACCATAAAAAAATCTCCAGACCAGGCCACAGCAATGCACTGCTTTTTAAATGTTGGGATACCATCTAAAGTCAGAAGACCTCTGGGTAACCAGGACCTGCCCCATAGAAGGCATCCAAACAAAGGTTCTTACATTGGACTAGTAGATTCTTTGGAGTAAATACAATGATCTGTAGATTAGAATATCAGAAGCAGACACAGAGACTTCAGCTTCTCTTTCCTCTGTACCACTTGTCTTAGAATTTCCCCCAAATAATTGCTATTAGAACCAGAGCATAATGTTTATGAAAGCCTCAGCTGCTCTTTCAGACTCTACCAGCTATGGGGAATTCACTACAGTCCTTGACAAGTGTTCATGTGCTTCACTGTCATCACTTACAGGAACAGCACTTTATTCCTCATCTAGACCAGTCCATCTGCCCCTTTTAGCCAGCTACACTCACCTCTGCTAAGCCAAACAGCCTTTTACTCCTCATGTTATTACTCACAGAGAGGGGTTAAATTGCTTCTTAACCTTTTCCATTGTAAATGAAATAGACTAAGCTTTTAGTTTTTCACTGATGCAGGACATTTTGTAGTCCTTTAAGCATTCTCGTGGCTCTTTTGTACGTTTTTTTTGCATCATTTTCATTATCCCTCTTGAATTGTCAGTATTGAAATTGGAGATAATCAGCCTGTAACTGCAGCAGGAATGCCAAATGAAGGGGTTATGCAAGCTTTCTGCTCCTGCTAGCTGCTCCTTGCTATATATCTGTTATTTTAGACCTGGTGTTGCCTTTTTGACAAAGGGAAGTTAGAAGAGCTTTGTGCTTCTGTCTGTAAGATGTCCTTTTTCCATGTGTACTGGAAGCTCTCAGTGTGCCTGAACCACTGCTACTTAATGCTCTGTGCTTTGCTCATAAAACGAGGCAGGGATTCATGGGCAAAAGGAAGCAACCAATGCAGAAGGACCCAGATTCTGGCATATTTTGTAGAAAGGTTATTTTAGGGACTGACGAATCATTGATTTGGTGGTTTGTTTTTCTTTTTTTTTAAATTTTCTCCTGTTAAAAAGCCTGACAACAAATATGTTTCAGGCACCCAAGCATCTGTGCACAGACTTGCAGGCCAGTAACACTACCAAAAAGGCACCAGCTGTTACCACGTGAAGCTCAGACACTTGGAAACGGGGATAAGAAACTCTGCACCACTGTGGGCTGGCAGTCAGCATTGGAGGTGGGCTTTGCTTTTATCTTGGAGCAGCCTGGGCACTGGCAACTTGCACTGATGCTTTGTGACTGCAGAGCTTTCAGAAACATTCTCAGAGCCTGTGGTTTGAAAAGAGGCAGTGGGAAACTAAGCAAAAAATGCAACAAAATAGATTTTGGTTCAGTTGGCTGGTTTATTTTTGTTTGTTGGTTGATAGACCCTTTTTGTTTTGGGGGCAACTTTAGTTACATTTTTATACTTCTGTAGGAAGTGATATCTTTGCAAACATAAGAGCAATTTTTAAGAGTAGCAGGAAAATTACATGGCAGTCATAGACAAGGAATATAAATTAAAAGCACTGAAATTACTGATTTTTTTAGTACAGATACACATATGTCAACAAGAGATATGTGTGTCTGTGTATGTGTGTGATTTTAAGTGAGATCCATAAATATTATTTTAACTTTCCTCTATTGTTTTCTGTAGAAGCACGATTGCTTTATCAATATTTGAGAAATGTAAAAATGAGTTATTTGGGAAGGAGACAAAAATAGCCTGATGCATCTAGAGGTAGATAGGAAATAGTCCTCTGGAGTTAAACTGGGCTGAGGTGCTAGTCTAAGAAAAAGAGTTCAAAAACTCTATGGGGATACAGTAGGACATCTAATCCGTGCAGCAAAAGTGACTAACACGAAGTCTGGGGGATGAGGCTGAAGTGAAAATCAAGAGGATGTGTTCAGTCTCCTTGGAGGACAGTGCTTGGGAATTGAAATGAACTAAAATAAATTGATTGACTGGGAATTAATTAAAAAGAGACAAAGATATAGATCATACTTACGAAGTGTTACATCTGTATAGGCCATTTAGAAGTTACTATTCCTCTTTCTGGTAGAGGAGGAATTGAGAAAACTGGCAAGAGAATGGTTGGAATGAAGCCATTTGGAAAAGGAGGTACAATAAGTATTCTTCAGCTTTTATCACAGAAATTGGCAAAAAGTCTGAGAAGGTGTCATTGTAAGTAACCTGAAAGCTCCAGAGCACGTTGTGTTGCTCATGGCACACGTGTGCTGAATGTGCCTGCCTGAGCGTTATTGAAGTAGTGCATAAACTTTGGGACCTCTTGCTGTAAAGACAAACCTTTAACGTTTACACTGTAAAGACAGCCTGAGTTTGATGAGGTGAGGTCTGCCTGCAGAGAGCAGAAAAAAGCTTTGCAAACATCAGCGTGGGAAAAAGCCAAAGCAGCTACTGAGGCTTCTGCAGAAATCTTGAGGTGATCTGTGTGCATTGGATTCAGTCCCTTGTAGAAAGGCCTCCAGTTCCTCTCTGCCTCTGGAGGAGGGTTATTTTGGCTCTTCTGCCATGTGGAAATCTTGTTGGACTTACCCTTGATTAATCTGCCCTCCACTTTTTAAAAAAATAAATTCCTATTAAACAAAAATACAGATTGAGGGTGAGAATGAGGAGACTGGGAACAAAAGTCCAATTTGGTTTTGTTCCAGTTCAAATCGCAGAGAAGCTGTTGTAATTTGATTAAGATTTGCATTCTGGCTTTTGAAAAAGAGGTGAAATTGCTCAGAAAGCTGCCTGCCTACACCAGTGCCAGGTGCCTTATTGGCAGCCTTGCTGAGAGGGTCTGATGGCAAAGCTGCAGCATCACTCTCACCAGGGTGCTTCTCCTGATGGGGTCTGTTCATCAGGTACCCACCTGAGGGACAGCCTTCTCCAATACTTTCAAACCAAGCTCTGTGAAAAGCAGTCTGTGTAGGTCTAAAATATTGCATGGAATTAAATACAACCCAATTCCAGCATTGTACAAAATATAGGCTCTCAAAGTTATAACCCAAACTGATCCAACGTATAGGAAGTTTGATTTTAATCTGCTACAACTTCAAGGAAGTTGATATGGTTTAGTTTGCTGTGTTATTTTAGAAAACAAATGCAAAATGTTTATGGAACTGTAAGTAGCTCTGAAACTTAACTACTGTAGCCCATAATCCTCTGATATTTTTGGAGAAATGTTTTTAGACTGGACACCCTGAATGCAACAGCTTCTACATAGCCTTTTGTGGTTTCTTACCATAAAAATAATCTTGGACTGAAAAAACACTAAAGGAAAAAAAAGCCCAAACAAACCAAAAGCACGGAACTAAACTATTTTTGCAACTTTAAGAATTGTGTCACATTGCTAAAAAAGTTAATGCCTTCATTTTTGTTTGTCATATGGAACTTTACTTAGTCATGATTATTTAACACTACTAGAACTTATGTGCCAGCTCGCCTGTATGGTATTAAAATATCCCTGAGTAGCTATGTACAGCTGCTTCTCACAGAGACTGATAGAAAAACCCAAGTGGATCTTTTATCCAGCCTACATTTTAAAAGTCTGGACTTGCTTCCTGGAATAATAAGAAAAATATACAGCAAAATACAATAAAAATTTATGAAAACACTCTCATTGACTATAATGCCAAAAATCTGGAGATGCCATCAATAATTCTGTCATCACTGACATGAACTAACAATTCAGAATATTAAAAGGCACATTTTATACCTTTCTGGTCATCAGTCTTCTATGTCCTATTTTTCTTAAAGTTTTTTTGTTGTTGTTCTTTCCCCCCTTGCTTCACAGCTCTCAGAAATGATCAGTCATCATAACATGTACTTTTTTTTTTTTTTCCCTTTCTTTTTCCAAACCCTGCATTTCTACTACAGCTCTCCTGGATATGTGTACCTGTACAATGAGGTGGAAGTCCCATTTCTCATTTTTGAAAGCCAAATAATATTTGTGCTTATTATGGTTGCCTAAGACACCTTTCCTTGGTGTGATGGTGATTTTGCTTTGGAGATCTTACTCTAGTAGGTGTTAGGCAGCTCCAGGGGTAGAGCTCTTTGGGGTGGCATTTTACAGTCTCTTTGGAAATACGTCGAAAAAAGTATACTAGAGAAATCTTGCTCTTGTTATATAGCTGTAGTGTTAAAATTCAGCAGTCACTCTGCTCCCACATTCAGTGTGATTGCTTTTTGGTGCCTGCAGAGCATCGGAGAGACCAACACCCTCAGATGCTTTGTGCAAAGAATCCCTTGGCCACAGACCCTAAAATGAACTTGTGCACACCTGTCTGACACGTGAACCAGGCACAGGCTTCTTGACTTTTCTAGGCCATGATGAAAAGAGTTGCAGTTCCTATGTCTAAAGGATTAATGAGGTTATTTAGTAAGTGTTACACAAGTAATGATTGATCTGGAAAAGTAGCATAGAATTATCAGCATGTTTTCCAAGGCATAGGGCACTAGCTTGCTTTTCAAATTTTGCTTTTTATTCAGTTGGAAATGTGTTGGTGTGATAAGGAAAAACAGTTGTGTCTTGGTTGCCTTTGTTAAGCAGTGGAGGTGACTAAGGGAGGTATGACACAGGTCTCTACACCAATAGATGGTTCAGAGAAAGTAGGCAGGCAGTGATTATTCACTGTTCCTTACAGTACAAGGCTGCTTCTACACTCACACGATCAGGTGACTTCACAACAAACAAAAAGAGGTGGTTGTGAAGGCAGTGCAGAGTGAATTTTTGCAGCTTGTTTGTTCATGATGTTGTGAAGACAAAACTAAGAGTGCCAAAGAAAGGAATAAAGATTCCTATGGGAGACAGGTCAGGCAGTGGCTGTTAAAATCTTTTTCAGGTGCAGTTTTCAGCTTGGGAAGCTCTTAAATGACAGATTAGGAAGGTGGTTGACTATTTAAAAGAATGAATCCTTTCATAATTATTCTTTTAGCATTTCTTCCCTAAACAAGTGATAATGGTCGCTGGCTCAGAGTTGATAGTGGAGCTGGAGGGATCTGCAGCTGAAGGTAGCTGCCTTTGTGTCCCTTTGTTTTGAACTTTGTGGTTTTCCATAACATAAGCTGGTCATAACACTGAAAAACTCAAGTTTTCATAGCATTTTCTTGGCTGATTACACTCATTAAACCCATTTACATGGGTTCTCATTTTGCCTGTCCATTTGTGATGAGGTGGAGGCACTGTCCTCTCAAAATCACTCTTCCCTTGATCAACTGTGGGATGCTCACAGTTCTAGACTAAATCTTCTCATAGAGTGGAAGCTGTGGTTGGTAGCAGGGAACACTGACTCATATTACAGCAGCCCTCCTGAAGTGGGCCTTAGATACCAAACTTCCTGCAGGCACCATGATTTTTAAATTTCTTTTATGAACAGTAGTCATTTTGTCATGACTTCTCATCAGGGAAGGACTTCAGGATTTCTTCTGGTGATGGTGAACTGCAACATTGGGTAGATTTTCTAGTGCTATTACATTGCTGGAGTGGGTGTCCTTCTAAGGACAGCTCTATTTGCAGCTTAAAGAACTCTGTCAAAATTAACTGAGTCACTTGGTAGTTAATAATAGCTTGGCAGTAGGTAGAAGCTTTTAGAATGAGCAGTGGCAGAAAACTGAAGGGAAGCAAACCCATGCAACAATACCAACCTGGGTACAGAAAAGTCAATTTTGGCTGGCCGTGAAAATGTACGATACAAGCTAAATATCGAATGTAGGCTGATATGTAATTCCTGGAAGGTCAATTTTTAGTATCTATGAATGCTTAAATGGGAAAATTAATTCCTCAGCATCAGTCAATGCATGGCTGACCTTCCCCAGAGCTCCCAAAGCAGCATTGGGTAGTTTTATCAGGTACACCTTCCCCCAGCTTCAAGGTGTAATGTGAAGACAGCAAATGATAAATCTATGTACTTACATGAATTTTGCATGGCTGGTAAACATCAAATGTATACTAGTGACTAGAAGTCATTTGCTGCCCAGTTTATACACCATATATATGATCTTTTACTGCACTTCTGACACCACTGTGTTTCTCCAAGCTTATGCTTATGTTTCATCAATTTCAGCAAGATGCCAGTAGAAGAGAGCAGAGCGGAATTCCATTTGATTTTGTGCCTGAGAGTCTGAAGACACATTCTATTAGAAAGCCATGGGAAAAAAATCAATGCTGTGATCAGTAACTCTGCACTATAGATTAATTAAGGCCAGAGGCAAGAGATTAAGCCCAGCACAATCCTTTATGCAGTTTGATTGCAAACACAGTTGTAAGCAAACTTCTCAAAGAGTGCTCATAGTTGAAGGTTATATTTTATGCTACTGGAAGGGCTTTTTCCCATCAGAATCTCATCAAGGACTCAATTTTTTCTCAGTCTCTGTAAGTAACAAAATACTAGTGACACTGTGATCATGAGAATGACATCTTCGGTGTTCCTTGTGCTTTTGTGATGTCTTTGGGCATTTGTCCAGATTGGCAATTACATTTAAATTTTTTTTTTAAATATTCTTTTTTTAGATTTTTTTTAAAAGCTGAATTCAATAATAATAATAAATTTAATTAATAATAATTCAGTGAATAATAATCATCATCATTCAAGCTGAAGTTACTTGAATGTTTTGAAGCAAATAATTATTGCCTGGCTTACTCCAAATAAAACACATTGTTTTGTTAAAAATGCAGTAGCAAATGGGGGTCTAGATTTGTGCTTTTGGGGGGAGGTCAAGGTTGTCAGTCAGACCTGTGACAAACACTGATATTGCAACATTATTGTGATTCCCAGTGCTGTCTGAGGACAGCACAAAGAGTACGGAGCAAGTTGTACCTGCAGCACAGACAGTGTGCTCTCAGCATAACCAAGTGCATAAACCCAGAAATTCTTGGATATATGGGAAAGGAGCAACATAAAATGTTATTTCCTAAGAGAGAAAGTGAAATGTATCAAACAGATTTTAAGTGAGAAAGAAGCAATCATACTGTGGAATCTCCCAGGAAAAGAAAAGGAATTTAGCTTCCCAAGATTGTTCCAGTATATGGTGTTAAACTTTTATTATGGTATACTGTTTTACCCAGCTTGCTTCAGAAGTGAAGCAGCTCTCTAGCTTCTTAGGAGCCTGCATGACTAATCTAGAAATACCCACCTCTCATGCTCTGTCTTTTTTAGTTAACAATACACTTGGCAGTAGTCATCTTCATTTGCCATAGCTCACTGGAGATCCAGCACCATTAACATCCCTTTGTGGCTCGATTTCTGGAGCTTGTGTCTGTCAGTTGGGTTCAATAGACCTTCTTGGCACTTTTGCAGGGTTTTTTGGGGGGCTCTAGGAGTTTGTCCACCTATGTGCCCCTTTGCCTTTCCAGTCTCCAGCCACTTTGAGCCTCAGGACTACAGAATTAACTTTACCATGCCTCATTAAACATTTATTTTATCAGTCTTGTAATGCTTGTACTGCCTCTGTTTGCAGCTGATGTAGAAGGATCTCTTCAGATACTTGCTGATTGTGTCCTGGTAGCTTTTGTTGGTTCGTTCAAATCATAACTGTGATGTTCTAATATTGTTCTGTGCAAATGGGGCAGTGCAGGGCTGTGCAGAGCCTGTGCACAGCTCGGGTGATGTGGCCTTTGCAGCCAGGGAACACAGCTTTCTGCTGGGCAGCATGTGTGCACCTGCCTGGTCACCTTTGTGTAAGGCACCTAATGGGGTGAGCAGCCCTTTAATGCTATGGAACAGACAGATTTTGCAACACTGAGGACTTCTCAGAACTGTGAGGATGAGACCACCCAGTTTTCACTTTCATCCACATAGATGTGAACGTGTTTTCTACTTGAAGGTACAATAATGGATACAGTAAAATTAAAGCTATTTAATGGCATCATTTGGAAGGTACCATCTGCTTCAGTGTAATATTTAACATTCAGGACTCTATTTATAAACAGGAGGAGGTATGGACTTCAAGCTGGACTTGCTTATCCTAGCACCGTGGTCATCTCACACGTTATATATATTATGTGATACAGATCTACAGACCAAGCCCTGGATGTTTAGATGAAGGAATGGAAAGTGAAAGTGAGGGCTCATCCCCCCTCCTCCCTGAGCTGAAACTGGAAGCAATCAGGGGGCGATAATCCTTGTAATCATTCTATTTCCATTTAATAATCACTAGCATGTGAATATATAGGTATGAGAGAAATAGACATTACATAACTTCTTTCCTATAATACAGATGTATTTACAAATAGATCCTGCAAAAGAATAGCTATCAAATTGATCTAACTGTTTAGCTTTAATTTTGCCACAAAACTTGTTCTGTACTGGTGAGAAGGTAACAGTGGTTGCCTGTGACAGGTTTGCACACAGAGTATTTGGATCTGATCCAGTTTCTGCTGGAACCGAGTAACCAAACCCAGGTATATGTAAGAACACAGGAACAGTCCAGAGAGGGTTGTGGCTTTCTGCCTCAGCTGACCCATGAAGCAAAACAAGCCAAGGTTTGTCTGGTTTCTACATGAAGGCAAGCAAGGAAACCACTCAAAGCCAAAACTTAGCAGCTGAGTGGGTTTGGTTCTGTGCTGTGTCCTTGTATTCAAATGATAAATTGTTCTTTCAAGCAAGGACCTTTAGAGGACACAGACTTAGTGTTTGTTTCCCTGTCTTGGGAGACAGCCTGCTGGGTTGCAAAGGGGTTTACAGTTAGAGGCAGGTTAACATATCCACTGAAATATTTAGTAGGCTTTAAACATTTTGGTGATAATGATGATTACTCACAATCTACTTTTTTTTTCCCCTACGCTAGCTTTGATTTGGGAAACACAGCTATGAGTTTGTGTTTCAAATATGAAGCAGAGAAAAATGAGAAACTTGTAAGGTGTATTTACAAATAAAAAGTTAAATCTTTCAAAACCATGCTGTCATGGTTTCCCGGGGTTTCATTAGCCAGCAGCATTGATTTCAACCATCTTTAGTCAGACAGAACTCCCGGATCCATTTGAAAATTTTAAGCTGGCTTTATTACAAGTTCAAATGGGTTGCAAATATGAAAAAACCCACCTTTTTGATACATCCCCAAATAAAGTTGAGATGAAATCAAAGTGCAAAAAAACTCAGTACTACTTCTGATGGAGAATATGAAATCACAACTACCCGAATTGTAAATGGGTAAAAGCTGCATTTGTTTCCTGCTGTGGTTGGCTTACACTGCCATCAAGGTGTACTGCTTCTCCCTCAGGAGGCAAGGTACAGTGCAGACTTTCTGCTCCAAACCTCCCTCGCATTAGACCCATGAATTTCAGCCTTTATGTGGATTTGGGACAGGAAATGATGTAGAACTTTCCTGTTATAATTTTATGTTTTGATGGGTTTTTCTATAAAAACATGACATGAACGTTTAATCAGGAGTTGGAAGAGAGGAGGAAGAGAAGGCTGTAAGCCTCCTGATCCATGTGCTTGTTTTGAATGTCACTGACTGCAAAGCAGGGCAGAACAGACCTGTGTTCAAATGTCAAGCAATGCAAAATAGAGACATTAAGATGAGGTAGCAGGCCGTGATACTTCATCAGGAACACAGCCAGCTGTAAAAGTGTTTCCTTCAGCATGGAACAAGGTGTGTATCTTAAATTGTGACATGATCAAAGGCTATGAAATCATTGCTAAATGCAAAGAAAATTGCCATCAAGCTAGGAAGACACAAATACCCATAGCCAGACACACTTCAGACTTACTTTCCATACATTCAACAGCACAGGTTATTTGTTTATCTCCTATTTTATATGCCAGAACCATGCATGTGTGTATGTTCTTACCTGTTTATGAAGAATGAGAGTTATTCATTGCCACTAAGATGTACATAAATAAGGATGAGATCCCTGCTCAGTGACTCATGGGTGTTATCCTCCAAGGTTCTGAAGGCACAGAAGAGATGAGAGGTGTCTCCAAGTCCCTCCTGCTGAATCACTGAGAGGGGATTTTTTTCTATCTTGGAATATTCTCAGTATATTGCAGATCCTAGTGGGAAAGAAAATAAGGTCAATTCAGTTCCACAGGTGTATTAAGTCTGTAGCTAGATTGACTGAAAAATAAACCTTTGCATAGGTTGGTTCTTATTTGTCTGGTGATCGACATGATATACAAAGCAGGTGATTTACTAGATTATTACAAATAATTTCTGGAGGAGATTAGTCTGCTGAATTAGAACTGGGCACGTAATTTTTTTTGAAGAATCTTCTGCATACTGTGCATAATTTTGAGAGAGTTAGAAATACTCTTTTATTAAAAAAAAGGAAAAGCAATAAAGAAAATGTTGATTACTTTTGGATGAGACACTTGTACTACTTTTCCCTTATCATTGCTAGAACTGGTGGAAAGACAGAATATTTTGACTTGAAACATTTGTACAAGAGAGAAAACAAGTGCATGGATGTATAATTACAAAAAAAAATAATAATTCAGTAGTGGAAGCTACATTTGGTATCAGCCTCTTCAGCTGGGTACAGAAAGGACTCTTTCAAAATACCTAGAAAACAAATATATCCAGACTTACAGTATTAAATGTACAGAAAGTACAAAATCAGTTTTAAGGTTTCAGACAACCAATGAATTTCAGATAATTACATTTTGAGAGGGAGACATAATTACATTTTTTCTGGAGACATGCCCACTCTGTATGTTTTGCCTGCATTAATAGCAAATGAGACGACTAGATGGACAACACTCTCTTGATTTCTTGTGGCCCTGTGTTTTAAAGCAGATGTGTGCCTTAATGTTTTTTTAGTACTTGGGAGTCTAAGACTCTGGTGAGATTTTCTGAACTGCTGGAGCATCCAATTAATACCAAAATCAACAAAAATAAAAGGGATTGTTGTCTCCAGGTCTTACTGTTATGCCTCTTTTAGGGAATACCTAAAACCAAATTAAAACATGTAAATTACCAGAAAACCATAAATTATCAACAACCTATAAATTCACCAAGTTTCCTGGTAGAGCTTATAAATTGCTATTGTTTGCTTATGGTCCTATTTGATCCATCAGGTAATATGTTCAGCTCTTGCTTGTGGTTTCTTTGATCAGGTGATAGTACCATCCTGGGAGTGGACTGTAGCAGCTGCCCATTTGGTTTAGGTTTCCTATATACAATTTTTCGTTTACAATCTGTGAATCTCCATTTAAAAAGCCCTTATTGCTAGAGTTATAATCCCATCTGATTCTAACCATTATTTTTGCAAATGCTGGCCCTCGAAGCCAGCCAGCCTCCTCTGTCCTACCCTTTCTGGCTGCCAAGTCCTTCTTCTTTACAAAATGTTGACAAAACACTGGTGCTACTGAGTGTCTATTTAATTTTTGACTGATTTTCCTGCTGCATGATATCACTGGCAACTGCTAGAACACACTCTTGCTTTCCCAAACTTTGTGTTTATTTCCCTGAAGATCTTGCCATCTGCTGTGCTCAGCTGCCCATATAAGTAAAATTTTCCATGTCTTAAATTCTTTTTTTCATGAACACATTATCTGTTCCCTCGTTCTTTTCACTCTGCATCGGGTTCTTTGTGGTCAGTTCATCTCTAGGTAACATGCATCATAACATGAACCACAGAGAGGAGCATTGATTTTGGCAGTAGGACAGAGGTTATTGAAGCAACATTGGGTAAGTAGTATTCCAGATACTATGCAGAGGTCAGCCAACAGAACTGTGGACAGCATACTCATATATGATGCTCTTCAGGCAGTGTATATTCTCTTGGCCTTACTTTGCTTTTACACCTCATTTGTTTCAGCTTGCTTAGTGTTGCCAGCCCCAAGTGTTCAAAATCATGAAATTGGCTTGAAAGGGATAATGCTTTAAGCAATAAGACATTGAGGAGTTCTTAACCCAGGGTTCTTGCACTTTCAAGTATTTTCCTGTAGCTATCAGGAAATGTGCTTTCTGGCACGGAGTGCACAAGTAACAGCAGACATTTACATAAAATGTTGTGATCCCTTCTGAGCTGAGAAAACATCAGATATCTCATGATTTAGACTGAGTGGCTTGGTTCCTTTTAATTTATACTAGCATAAGCCAATGAGAATGCTGCACAAATAACTTGTAAAATGACTGCATGCAACAGAAATAATGGGTTTTTTTTCACCTACTAGAACTTACATGATCACTGCCCCTCCCTACTGGTTCCATGTTATTTCTCTTTAAGAATCAAGTAAACAAAAGCTCTTGGAGATGGAAGAGCATGCTGGGCAATTAAATAGAGTGCTAAAGCAGTGAGGACATCCACACTGCCAGACTGGTTGGTTCTTGTGTTGCTCTGTTTATGTCTGTCCTCTCTGCCACTGCATGAGCTCACAAGATCAATCTGAGGATACCTTGGGTCAGCCTGAGGCTCTCTACAATGGGAACTGGACTTGGCTGCATAGCTCTCTTCCTTTGCTTTGAAACATGTTCAGGAAGAAAAATGTGGCAAGAAAAAGACCCCAAACGCTTGAATACCTCAGGGTCAGCTGTTTGAAAACTAGAACTGGGACACAGAGCAGAGGTTTCTTGTGAAAAAATTCACAGGTCCAGATCTATTTTTTCTATAGCTTCATCAAGCAATTATATATTCATCAATCTATAGCTTCATTTACATTTGTATACCCAGGTCCTCATTTATTTTTCTTTCTTAGGTGATTTCTGATGGGATGAGAGTTGGAGGTTGAGGGGAAGAGCAGAACGAGGGAGTGTCACTTAGATGAGAATCCTGGGGACTCCCATCAAATCTGAAAAAAGAAGCAGTGGAGGAGGATGTGGCTGGTTGCTGAGCTGCTCTGTGGGCTACATCCTGCCTGTGGCTAGCCCAGAACTTCCACACCCTTATTATTTGGGGTTTTTTGTAGTGTGCTAGGTCCTTAGGTGACACTTGCCATGATGGTGTATGGAAGAAATATAAAAGGAGAGAGTGTGCCTTGGCATCACATCCTTACTGTTGGTGTGCCCATAGTGTGCATGCTTGGTTTGTTAATTACCTGCTTTATACAGACAGGAAGCTCATGGGAACTGGTGTGATGTTTCAAGGATGAACTTCCACTGTAGGAGCCACGTTAGGGTTTGTTCTCCAGCACAATCTGAATTTTTCTACTACAGTGAAGTATTTTTCCCCAGCACTGTAAAACTTTCCAGAAATGTCTTTCTCTCACTTTATGTAGTTCAGCAGTGTGTAAAATAACCTCTTGGTGTTTGCTTTGCTTCTGTCATATTCTGTTTACAAACTCAAAAGGACATAACATAAATAGCTGTCAACACTTACATATTACTGTGATGCACTGACTTCACCACAAGAATTTTGGTACAGCGGCAGAAAGAGCATCGGTATAAAAATCTTATCTTGAAAGCCTCTGCAGTTGTTCATCTCTCCTGCAGTGAGTGTGCAGAGCCCATCTCCTTGTGCTGCTTGAGACATAATTACACGGTTGCCAGAAGAGGACATCAGAATGGGAGCTCAGCTTTAGTGTGTGGGCCTGAACCACAGCGAGTGAAGAGCTTGCTTTTTCTTGTACTGCCACACTAGGTACTGCTTTGATCATCTAGATTTAAAACCTCATGTAAATAGAGGGAAGGGGAAGAACAGAGCAAACAAGAGAAAAAAAGTAAAATCAAAGCATGTGTATCTCCTTTTCTTCTGTAACTTTTGTTTATCCAGATGTCAAAATTTCATAAAATTCTGATGAATTTTTAGGGGGACCTAATTCAGACAGAATGCTGCTATGCAGTTTTCAGGCCTGAGGAGTTCAGCTTTAAGGAAAGAGTGTTTGGGGTCTGTTGTTTGTTACAGCTATTTAGTATCTAGCCATACAGTAGGAAAAACTTGCAGCCCTGATAACCAGCTGCCTACCTGCAGTCCTATGGCCTATGACATCTCCAACCCTTCACATGAAAAGCCATCCGTACACAGCCAACATAGCAGGCTGGGATTTAAATCATGTCTGCTGTGCCATGAGAAAGGAGAAGCTGAGAGACTTGTTGATCCACTTACATTACCCTGGGGTGGGCAAATGCTTGTCTGGCATGCATTATGCTTTGAAAAAGCACTAAGCTCCAGCCTTTCCTTCTCAGTTCTCAAAATCCAAAATGCAGAGACACTGGAGGAGAGTTTGTGTTTTGCTAAGTGAGGAGCAACTCTTTCGGTTGTGGGTACAGGGGGTGTACCCAGGCAGGACTGTGACATCCCCAACTGGTTCAGTCAAGTCTTCCTGGCCAGGACCCCAGTGTGACATCTCACCTAGGAGTTTGAGACCACCTTGCTTTGCTGCTGACTCAGAGGGCTCTGAATAGCACAAAGAGTATTCTGGGTAGTAAAAATAGCTTAGGAGATGTATTTAGCTCTTGTGGAAGCTTGTGGAGCTTCATGGAAATAAATGGACTAATTGAGGAGTAAGGTAAAACCACTGGCTGGACTGGGCTTCACGCACAGCCTTTTTTTGGGATACGTAAAATCATAAACAAGGTGTATTTTAGGGCATGGTTCTGGCTAAAATGTTTCATTCAGCTAGTCCTATTGATGAATTTCATATGGTAATCAAATAGATAACTGGATAAAATGGAGCAAAGTAATGGTGGATTATGAGCAATAACTTGTAGCATTGGAAAGATGTCCCAATGTGTCAGTGACATGAAGCAGTTGGGTAAGAGACTTTGTCACTGAGCTTCTAAGAAAAACAGTTGTGTGTTTTCATGCCTGCCATATTTTGCTTGCCAATAAGCACTCAGGATTTGGGAAAAAAGACTTGCATAGTCAGCAGGCCAACTATAAACCTGCTAGCCTGAAATGCCATAAAGAACTTGCTGAATTAATTGGAGGTGGCAGGATGACACAGGGCATCCAGCATTCCTAGGAATGGGATTCCAAGTAATGAAAACCTGCCAGGGATTCGAGCTCTTTGGACAGAGGCCACATTTTTATGCAAACCAACAAAGCATGAGCTGTGGAAACTGCTTCACTGCTTTCTTACTGCCTAGTTTGAGTGATCAGTGCTCTGAGGGAAAGCTCCATCAGTGGGGCTGAAGTTTCTTTCTGGCAGTGGCTGGTGAGAACAGAGTGGAGTTTTTCTCTTTACTCTCTCCAACAAGGATTTTATTTTGCACAGAGCTAAGACTGTCTGACAGAAATGTAATTATACTCAGTTTTACTGTGGCTTATACAAATTAAATGATGAAGGCATATAGGTGTATCAAAGGAAATCCAGAAATGCAGTGCCATGGGAATCTCAGCAGCTTGATCAATGCAGGGTGAAGCAGTGTGACTTGGGTGAGCTGCTACCCTTTTGTTCTCTAGACTTAGTCAGTCACTATGGTTTTTTTACTGGACTACTATTCTTTTCAGGCTATTAAAAAGAACTTATTAAGAAAAAATAAATACATGCGAAAAAAGGTACACACTCCCTTCCACTTGTGCCTACTCCATTGAATCAGTTCCAAGTTCCTGGATGATTAGAGCACCCATAGAAACCCAATTTTAAGTTCAAGTGCTTGAAATTTGTAGCAAAAGTAAATGGACAGATGGTGTGCTTTACCGGGATTGGTGTAAATTGTGTTTTACAGCTGTGTTTCTGAGTACATTTCCTAGCCACTGAAGCTCTTTGGATGCTCTGCTGTAACTTTCTGCGTAACAAGGCCAATGTCCACTATCTCCTAGGAGGGCAGGAATGTGCATGGTACTGCAAGGTGCAAGCTACAGCACTAAGAGGAAACATGGTCCTGAATTACTATCCCAGTTACTTCTGAAATGGGGCAAAAGGGGGGACTAAAAAATCCAGAATAAAAGAGCAAAACAAGGGAGGAAACTTTTGAGGACACAGAAATGAAAGGAGGTGAACCAATCACTTCCCACTGCATATTCTCCATCAGAGCCCATGAATATGCAAGTGAATATCTGAGCAAACATTCTCACTGACACAGATTCCCTTCCACAGCATATTTGTGTTGCCATCCCTATGAATAATTGCATTAGCAAGGCAGAAGGCCTGGTTCCCATACTTTACATGCATCTATATTTTATCTGTGGCCATGCTTTACACTCTAATTATATGCTGCTGGCAACATCCAGTTGTTTGTTGCTTTGCAGTGTGAGCAAGACCTTTTTCTAGCTGACCCAACATCGAGAAGAAACTGAAGCAAGAATACAAGGTGTTAGCTCAAGCTAAGTCGGGACAAGAGAGAGGCAAGAGGAAAACATTTCAGTGGAGTGGTGGAGGTCTGTTCCTCTGCCCTCTGGTAGGATCTTAGTGTGCTGTTGGACTGTGTTTACTTGTGTATCTGTATCTATCACTTGCTTCTGTCTTATCTCCTGCCCCTTCCTCTTTGATGTAAGCTTCATTACTCAAATAGATGGTTCCAGAGATGAGATGACATGACTACATCCTCCAGCCCCCTCTTTCCTAGCTGGGGGGAACATGACCCAAGCACATGGTGCTGGCACTCTCTGTGACTCTTGAGTTTGGCATCAGTCACAGTGTCAGGGCTGCTCCCAGACTTCAAGTCTCCTGGGACTGCTGTATTGCAACAGCATCCAGAACCTTCACTGGTGTAGATGTGATCAGCCCTCTGCCTGCTGGTTTTAAGTGGAAATCTTGGAATCTGGCAGAATGTGTGTCTCCTGGGCTACTGAGTTTTGGAAGTCTCACCAGTCCAACGCTGAGGTCAGGATAACCCCCTGTTAATTTTTAACTCAGAGCAAACCCATTTTTGCAGCTATTAGATGAATTCACCACTGAACAGAAGGCCAGCACTGGAGCACTTAAATATCACCTCAGCCTTATCCGAAGATTTTAATGAGACTTATTTGGTATATGATCTTGGCCAGGCCTTGGCACAAGGGTTCTTTTCACCCGAAATGAACTACTGAGGGGCTGACAGCATCCTTTGGAAGACAACCAGCAAGAAGTCATTACTCTTGGGATAGCTGTGAACTCCAGGAGACTTAGAGAAATATTTCCTTCTTAGGCAGAAAGCAGTGTCATATAAAGCAACTACCACAAGTGCTGGGCTTATTGGCAATGCTAAGATAGCAAGAGAAACTGAAAAATATTTACTTACACTCAATAAGCAACATCTTCATAGTTTTGAATAACGTTAATGTCTGCCCCTTGCTTATGGTTTGAATTATTTTCACAAACCATTAAAGTCAAGATGATGAAATTGGCCCATCCTGTGGAGCACATCTATTTATAGAATGGATGTGGCCTGTACCAATAAGGATCTTTTAAAAGGAAAATATATTCTCTGAGTGCATTTCAGCTCCGTTCTTCAGTCCTGTGCACTTGATTGTCATCATCTAGAGCCACACCAGCCTGTGGGTAGTACTTTCCTAGCAATTCAAAAGATTTATGTGTCTGTTGCTGTGCTGAATGCCATTCTTTGAGTAAGCACAGAGCACTGAAACTTTCATTTGAGGAGTGAGGGAGGAGGAGGAAAGATTAAAGGAGCTCATGTACTTCTTACATAAAACTTGAGAAGCTGAAAAGCAATTTGATTAAAATAGGATTGAAAGTATGTTCTGTGGCATGCCTGAGGCTGATGTTTTTAAATGACATAGGTGCTTGAGGAAGAAGGGGGCAGTTTGATTGTTTGTATTTCTGTGTTTTGTTTTCCATTTTTAATTTTTTTAAAGGATCTTGACACCTAATCTTGCCAGCTGCCCTGCAGGAAAGCTCTGTGGGACTCATAGGGCACTGCTACAGAGAAGGAGTCCTTTTCCTGCATTTGGTTAAGACAGCAGCCCTGAATGTGAAACGTTGCTTGAGAGTGTTTGTAGTCAATTAGAAACCTGGTTCTGCCTTACATTAGGGCTGCTCTTCATCACCCTGGGAATATAAAATGGATTTTAAGTGAGTGTAAGTGTAACTTATAACCATTATAAAGCAGCTTTGCATCTTCCAGCAGTTTGAAGCCTTGGGGTAAGTGAGAATCTGGATTCCCACTGTATAAATTACGGCCTGTTTGACTGAAAACTAATTGGAGATTTTGTGTTTTTTAATGCTACCACTAAGCCAACTTGAATAAGTTGGTTACATTTAATTCAATATAGCAATTGTATTCATTACAGCTCCTTAAACTGTATGGTAAAGTCCAGGTCTCAGTATTTTGCTTTGTAAGTATGTGGGACTTTTACAGACACACATGCAGAGATTAGGTTGTTCCGTCCTTTTTTTCCATTCCAGTTCCTAGGAAAAGACAGAGCACAAGAGGTCAGTATGGAAAACACATTCTAGTCCATTGTTCCTTTTCATATTCACTCTGCTTCTTTAAATAATACATCACCAGACACTTCATATTCAGAGAGCTTTTGGCAGTTAAATTAAAGTTTTTGGTGTTTGTGCTTTGGGAATTAACTTACTGTGATTAATTATCTCACCCCTAACACCAGTTATGGTCTGTTTCTTACCACTCAGCCCTCACCTGGCACTGATGGCACTTGAATAAATCATTTACTCCAGGATGGGTTCCATGCATGTTACCTTTAAAGTAGTAGGGATTTAATCTATATAGATTTCTGACCATAAAGGCAAGAAAAAAAAATAATCTGGCATTTTATGAAAACAAATAAGGCTCTACTTTTGGAGAAAAATAAAAAGCACTTTCTTTGTTGTTGTATCTCAGACAACAACATTGCTTCTGAAAAAGCAGGCAGAAAAGCATCCTGGGTGTAAAACACACTGTGTGCCACATCTTACTTCAGGATCTCTTCAGCTGCTCCTGCCACTAGTAGTTTTTAATGCCATACCAGAGTTAAACTAGCTATTTATTAGATATTGGAAATACAAAATGAACATGTATCTTGTTATTTTGCTTTCTTAAAATATTGTTCCTTCCTCTCTAAACAGGCATCAGCCTGTCATGAAATGTGCTACTGCAAGAACATCATTTAAAAAAAAAAAGCAGTGAGCTTTCCTTGCATTCCTTAATGTATTTTCTGGCAGATTTTATTATTCACTTTGATAACATCTTAAGGCCTACTGTGCATTCTGTATTCTGTAGTGTCCCATTAAATGCAATGTCTAATGAAGAACCAAAGCCTGCAGGATCAACTCTGGGAGCAAATGACTAATTCCTGATAGGAGAACTGTAGTTTTAAGCTGTTGCCAGTATCTTAAGAACAGTTCAATGCTGGAAGCTACTCCTAAGGGTCTTTTCTTGCTGTTACACAGAGTACTGGCATAGGCGAGGTAGGTAGATGCTCCTCCTCACTCTGCAGAGGTTTGGGGATGTGCATACCAGTAGAGGGAGATGAGGGGATGTCTTTCCAGTGCTGGGAACCTTGGCACCCTTGCCTGCCTTTCAGATACATCTATTTCTTCTACACTAAGGCATTTCCACTTGCAGTGCTTAATTAAAGTGATAATTTCAAACACATTTAGGCAAATCAGTGCAGCACTTTACTGGATACGTGAGTCAAGTCTGCTGCTTGCACCAGTAAATTTACAGGCACAATCCACTCCTGCAGGTTGAGTTTTAGACCAATGCACATTTATCCAGACTGTTGGGCTCTGCCTGGGATATTGGCTCTGCAGCTGGATGCAATAGGGCAACTGGGACTGTGGCCCAGCTGTGCAGGAGCTAAGGCTTGGCTACTTTCCTTTAATAGCAGATGTGTCAGGCAACTCCACCAGTTGCTCTTGGCAGTCTGCAGTGCCACTTGGCTGTAGTTTTGCTTCTGACTCCCTTGCTTTTCATTCTTGTTTGCTTAGTCTTGATCCCTGGTTCCTGTCTCTTTGTGTTACACTCCTGTACCTCACCTCGTTCCTGCCCTGACTTATAATAGGGACTCTTTGGTTTTCAGACTTCTCTCTCTGTGACTTTCAGACTATACTCTTCAGTTTGGTATGACTCTTTGTGTCTCTGGTGTCTTGATTTATTTTCCTGCTGGCTTTAGTACTTGTCTCCACACTTAATTCTAACTTGTTCTTCACCTTTGGGCTTACTAGGGTCATCTGATGAAAATATGTTCCTCTTGAGAAATCTGAAATGGCGGTGGAGGAAGCTTGCATTAGCTTGCTTCTCTGCAGTATTGGAAAGAGAAGTCCCTTGTGGAAGTCCCTTGCATTATTTCTCTAAAGTTTGCATGCTGCTAGGGATTACAGGCATGACTTGTGGATCAGTTTTGCACCAGAGGCTTAATCTGAAGGCAAATATTCATTCACAGCCTTAGATGACCACAGTTGTGATTCTTTTATCTCGAGACCTGCTGTAAGGAAGACAGTTTTGGCAGGGGGTGTAACTTTTTCCAGGGTTCAAGCTTTTGGTTTTCTTCTTTGAATCGTGTTCTTTTTTTTTACTATCTGTTGACTTTTCAAATGTCAGTCAAGCTGTGTATAATTACTCAGGTCACTATTTGTTACTGTTTTCTAAGTTGATTCAGCATCTCGGAATTTGGAGCTAACCTGCTTTCCCTCTCCACTAGTTTGGATGCCATCGCTTGTATTTTATTCCAACACAATTCATTTTTGTATCATGAATTCCGTTACTCTCTGTAGAATTATCTATTTTGCATTGCTTTCTAAACCAGGCACGGTCTCATTATTAGTGTGTATAAAACTTGCTAAAAGCTTTAGGACCAAATCCAGGACCTGTTTAAATGCCTGAGCCAAAAGCCTAAGGGAAGCATGCAAGGGTTAACCATGCAATGGCCCAGAGAGGCTGCCAATGCAACAGGTTAAGTGCCTGCTGGGGAGGCCTGAAGACCACACCTGGGGAAAGGAGAGGATACATTTGGTGATGGTTTATGGAGCTATGTTTTGCTATCTGAACTCTCCATCTCTTTGCAAACAAAGCCAGAAAGCATTTGGATGTTACGAATCTTGTTACCTGCTAGAGGTCCTTGATCTCTCTCTCTCTGAGGTAGGAATACATGTGTGAAACCAGTTGTCAAGAAAATCCTCAGATGGTGATATAAATTGGTGTGTGGTCCTTTGTACAGGCTCTCTACACTGGGGTGAATTTCCTCTCTCGGATATCATGGAACCAAATGGCATGTGGTGTACTGATACATTCCTTTGGCTTTCCAAGGCTAGTATACAGCACCTGCTATCAAATTTATTTTGGTCAGATGTAGACAAATTTAGTTCTTTTGGACATTTTAGGAGCTTGTAGTTAGTGCTGTGAGCGTGGGCTGTAACAGAACAGTGATTCCACTATGGAGCATCTCCTGAAGACACACTGTCAGCATACACCAGGATGTAGTGGTTCTAATGTTGTAGATGACTGTGTCCTGGGATTATGCCCTGGGCAATAGATGCACGGATGTTAGGAATCCTCATTGATTTTTATACTGAAGAGAAGTAAACTGAAACAATTACAGATCTCTCTTTAAAGAAAAATGAGGTAAATAATCAGTTAAGGCAGCACCAATATCCAGACTAACCTCATTGCACAGATTTTCCATCATAATACTCAAGAGCACTCTCTTACTCTCCTTTACTTCCAAGATACTGTCAAGCTTACATTTATTATATGTGAAGCCAGAACTTCCAGGGCTAACAGCTAATGTGTGAAGGACAGACTCCCTGTAGCTAGAACACTTTTCCTCTAATAATAATAATCATCATAATAATGATTAAAATTTAAAACACTATCTCTTACAGTCAGTACTTTAAAACAGAATCTTAATTGGCTGAGTCAGTGTGCAAACATATGGTTACATTTCTAGGAGATAATCTTCATCTTGCTGCTAAAATAAAGTCCAGGAAACTCATTTGCTAATTTTTCATGGGACCCATGGCAAAGTTTGGAATCCATAAGTCTGTATGTCTTTATGGAAGTCTGGGTTTAAATTACTGCCTTCTCATTGTATGAGCACTTACTCCTCCTTCCACTTCAGCTGGATGCTGTTTCTGGAGTTGCTGTGAGCTCAAAAGGATTGACATGTCTCAGCTATAATGGAAAAGAATGGCTCATCTGAGGCAAAAAGGTGGAGGCTGACTGACTTTGGTCTTAAAAAAAAAAACAACCTCTCTTCCCAGCTCTCTCAGACCTTGTCTCCAAAATCTGTGATCAGAAGTGACTGCTCTTCAAAAGATAAGAGATTCTGATGTGTCATGCTGGGCTTCTGTTCTAGCAGGGGATGAGATGATTTAGGATGCTACTAGGGACTGGTGATGCAAGAGGTCAAATGTGTTAGAATTTTCCCAGAATCCACAGACTGTTCTTTCCATTCAAATATGTGATCTTTATGTTTTCTTCCTACTGTTAAATGAGAAAAAGGAGTCTAATACAACCCAGGTCCCATGAAAAAAAGAAATCTCTCTATGTTAGAGGAGATCTTTGTGAGAAAAAGCTGAAGGACCCCCTGTGTAGATGGGGAGAAAGGATGGGTTTAAGTTTTAAGGGAGTTACACAACATTTACTACTGACATAGATCTGAACCACATGATTTTTCTAATCTGTTACCTTTATGAGAGAACAAAGATGGTATTTGATTCTCTCTCTTTCACTCCCTGACAGCAAAGACAAGAATTTTGCAAATTCTTCTGAAACAAGCCGTGGGGTTAAGATTGCACCACACCATGACAGAGTAGTCATGAGGTCTTAACACCTGTCATCTGAATTGTGGCCGTATCATTCCTTGCAGAAGTGGGATGATCCACAGGAGTTGGCAGTGGTACTCACCCTCATCTTATGAAATCTTGTCTGAAAGCTCCTGAAGAAGAAATTACATGAAATGGGGATTCTGCCTTGGACAGGCAGACTAAATGCATTCAACGGATGCATAATCAAGACCCTTCACAAGATAAAATGAAAGAGCTTTAGCTAGCCTTGATGGTGTACTATGACGGAAAACTTAGAAGCAAAGGAAAATGTAGAGAACTCCCAGAGAGCTTTCAGAGTTAATACAAACATTCAGGAGTTGTGACACTGTTGCACAGCAGCAACAATAACTTTCTTGTTAAAAGATCAGAGCTGAAGTCTTGTCCTGTGACTAATGGAGGAGCAAGTGTAAGCTGGAGAGACCTGGAGTCTCTGTTCTTGCGGCCTATCAAGAAGAATCCAGGTGACTCATGCAAACACCCTGCAGTCACAGAAGAACGGATCCCAACCGGTCCTCTTCCTCTCCTGAAGTCGTGGCCCAGGAGGTGTAGGCAGTACCTGAATGTACTGGCCATGCTGCATTCCTGACGTGCTGCTTCTCCTCCTGTGTCCGAGCACCAAGCAGTGGGGATGAAGTGCAGAGATTTCTTTGCCCAGATTCTCCTCTTCACTTGGTGCTTCGTGAAGTAGGCCTGGCATCTGGGGAGCCTTCTGCATGCATGTCACGGGCTTCAGATTTTATTAGGGCATCTGTAAAATAGCCTTGATTGGGCACTAGCTCCGCTGCTTAGTCTTCCCTTACCATCCTGGTAGGAATCTCAGATGGCAACTTTGTTACCCAGCTAGTTTGAGCACATGGAACAAAAGGATGGTCACACCACATGGAGCTCACGGCGGTTGTGGGAACAAGCGGAGAACTCATGCTGTTGTGCTGAATGTCAGTTGCATACAGTGTCTTCTCATGTTCAGTGAAAATGCCACAAGGATAGCCAACAAAATGTCCCCTAAAAATGTCAGGCAAATCAAAGAAGAGAATATGTGTCATAACTGCCATCTTATTTTCTTTGTGGCTTTCTAAAGCTGGAGTATCTGCTAAGCAAGCAACTTGTGCATCACCCCGGAGGGAAGTGGGAAGCCGGGATAGGTGTCTGGTGATTCTTGGCTCGTCTACACAGAAGTTATTCAACAACAACTCTGTAAGCATCCCTCTTCCAGAATAGGTGTGCCCCGTTTTCCTCTTTAATTAAGACTCGGTGTTAAACTAAACCGGAACAGTTCAGCTTTATTCTGGAAATTAGTCATGAAATTAGTCAGGAATAGCTCCTCCTGAACACCTACATGTACCAACAAGCCCTAACCAACATTTATGTTGTTCGGAACGACAGAGGACACTGTCACTGATGTAAATTACTTTCCAGTCCCCAAAGCCACATGCAGTACAAGTTGTCATCTTCCGACAGGGGACAGTAAAACCCTTCCCGCCCCAGGTTTAACCATGGCTTTTGGCCCTGCTGGACAGTCTGAGGAGACGGTGGGGCCGGGGAAGGCCCCAGCAGCGAGGCCGAACGCTGTAACCTTCTGCGAGCCCTTTCGGCAAGTTGAGCTGTGCCAGGTGCCCCGGGCAAGTCACCCAGGGAGGGGAGAGGAGAGGAGAGGGATGCGCTTTTCCTTCTATCCCTAGCGTGGAGTCTCTTGCCCAGGGGCTGTGCGAGCCCCCCCGGCCGAGGGGTGTTTTTTCAGCAGTCACCTGCAGGCCAGCGCCAGCTGTGCCTCCGTGTGCCCACCCCGGGGACACCCCCGTCGGGACAGGCACCCCACGAGGGCAGGCGGCCGCCCGTTCCCCCGCACCAGCGCAGGGCCGCTCGGCACGCAGGCGCGGCCACCGGGCGCGGTTCCTCGGCGTGCGGCCGCCGCAGCCACCCTGAGTGACAAGTGGCGGCCGCCCCCGCGCCCACGGGCGGGCTCCCACGGCCCCGCCGCTCCTCCGCGCCTGACCGAGCCGGAGCCGCGGCCCCAGCGGGAAGCACGGCGGGGCGAGGCGGGGGGGGGCGGGACGCTGCGGTGCTCGCCGCGGCGCGGCCCCGCCGGTCCCCACGGCGCGGGTGGGCGCAGCGGGTGCACCTGGGCGGTGCGGCGCGGGGGGGCGGGGCTACCTGACAGTGATTGGCAGCTCAGCGGCAGCCAATGGCGGCGCGGGGCAGCGGGAGCCGGGAGGGCGGGGCCGGGCGCACGGCGGGGCGGGGAGGGAGGGGAGGATGGGGGGGGGGCGGGGGGCGGCTGCGCCGCGGAGCGTGTGCAGCACCGCGGGGCCGCAGCCGGTGTCGGTGCGAGTGAGGGGAGAGACCCTGCAGGGGGGCGGGGGGGGAGAGTGAGAGAGAGACGGATCCCGATTCCGATTCCGATTCGGTGCGGCGGCCGGGGTCGGCGGCGGGAGGAGCCGGAGCAGCCGGCAGCGCGCCGCGGAGGAAGGAAGCGCGGGGCTGGCCGCTGCGTGTGCAACCTGGCTGTTCCTCCTGCCCGCCGCCACTCGCGGGGTTTGCTGCCGGCGCTGCCTGACAGCCGCTTGTCGCCGGGGCTTTGGCGGGGGGGGGGGAAGAGCCAGCGGTCCTAAACAACCCGGAGGCGTGATTGAAAGCGAGCGATAATTAACTGGAGGAGGAAGAGGAGGAGAAGGAAGACGAAGGAGGAAGGCACCGCGCGGCAGAGCCCAGCCGACAGCCGAGCCAGCGAGCGGCGGGACGCGGCAACTTCGGCCGCAGCGGAGGAGCCGGAGCCCTGACCGCAGCGGCGGTCGCCGCCTCAGCCCGTGCCTGCCCTGCCCGAGGGGGGAGAGAGAGCCCCGCCGCCTCCCCGGCCGCCGGACATGTCGGAGCATAAGGCCGTTGATCCCAAGTTATCGACGACGGACAGGGTGGTGAAAGGTGGGTGCTGCGCCCTTTCGGCCGGATCGTCCCTCCGTGCCCCCGGCTGGGGTCGCGTCCGTCCTCCCCCGTCTTTCCCCCCCCCCTCCCCTCCCTCCTCCTTCCCCGCCCCGGGCAGGTACCGCGGGGTTGCCGGCGGCGCGGCCGCTGGAAGCTGTGGGTTCGGCCCCGGTGGGGGATTTGCGGCTTCCCTCTCCTGCCTGCCCGGCGCTATATTGCAGCATTTCTCCCCCTCCCTCTCTCCCTCCCTCCCTCCCTCCCTCCCCCCCTTCGCCTCCGCCTTGAAGGCGCTGCACAGGGCTGGCGTGAGAGAGAGGGGGAGCCCCAGCTTCCTCACCCGCCCCGGAGCCTGGGGGACAGGGGGGCTGGGCTCTGCCCCCCCCTCCCCCAGCCCGCCCGCTTCTCCGGGCATCCCCCCTTTCTTCCCCCTCCTCTTCCTTCGCACTACGTTCCCCGGAGACCCCCCGCAGGCTGCGCCGCCGCTCCTCACTGCCCTGGGGCTCCCCGCATGCAGCAGGATGATGCCGGGAAACCTCCGAGGCTCCTCTGCCCTCTCCTCAAACCAAGCCCCACGGTGTGCAGCGCTGCCCGGCTTCCCTCCTCCTTCCCCCGGCCCGAGCCCTGCGGGGCCGCCCCCGCGACACCCGCGGCGGGGATGCCGAGCGGGGAGGGAGGCCGGGGCCGTGGGCACAAGGGGGGCGGCGAAGGTTTCTTTCTCCTCCTCCTCCTCCATCGCCGTCTCCTGCTGACGGCCGGGCCTGCGGGGATGTGAAGTTATCCAGTGGCCGTGCTCCCGCGTGTGCCTGCAGATGTGCGGGGTGGTGGTGGTGCGTGTGTGTGTGTGCGTGTGTGTGCTCGGCACAGGCACGGCTCGGCTCCATGACTCGGGCTCGGTTCCGAAGGTATGCGTGTGCTGCCAGCCGCGGCCCTGGAAATATATGAAGAGTTGGGATTAAGACCACATTGTGCCCTGCAGTGCAGAACAAGGGCTCATTTAGTGGGAAAGTGCCCGATTTCAATCGCACATGTGCATTTCTCGCTATCTGGGAGGTGTGTGTGGATTTAGTGGCTTGGGGCTCTCCGTGCTACGCTGGCCACATAGCTGGATACACTTGGCTACAGTGGATTGATCTCATGGGGTTATAACCCAGATACCCCCACAGTGTTATGGGGGAAAGCACTGATCCTAGGTGGAATATGCATCCATCCTGAAGCCAGGAGGCTGGAAGTTGAAATGGCCTTGGAATAGATACACCTTTGAGTTTACATGAATGTACACCATAGCTAAACACTCCATGTAAATATTAGTGGGAAAGGAATAGTTTGTGTGTGTGTGTTTATATCTATTTACACTTCCCTTCTTAAGCCTTTTTCTCGCTTAAGTTTTTTGCCCTCCAAATGAAGTTGTAGATCTTCAGATGCTGCAAGAAATGGAATCACAAGCATGATAAGAATTTTTAAAAAATGGCTTGGGAATTCACCTTTACTTTGTAATATCTGGATTATTTATTACTTGTTTAAGCAGCCACTCTGTTATATCACCAAGAGTAGGCTTTAGAAGCCTGAAACAGCTATGTTTATCTTTGGTAGAAACAAGAACTCTCCTATTGGGAAGACTTCTTCATGATTATGGGATGCCTAACTTTTTTTTTCTTAAGACCTTCCTTGTTCCCAACTCATTACCAAGTGCCCTGCTCTTTGCTATGGCAGATCTTCCTTTGGCTCAAGTCCATGTTAATCATGAACAGGAATTACCACTGTATTTACAAAACCCTCCATGGTTTCACCACCTTTTAATGTGTTTTGATAGTAATGGCTCATTTTTCACCATGTAATAATGTCTCGGACATCTAAAAGCACCATTTCTAAGAAAAATTGGCAGTATATATGATTAGATATTTTTCTTCATTTGATATTTTTTCTAATGCAACTAAATCACAAATCAACTTGGAACTGAGCTGAAGTACTGAACAAAAAGAACAGAACATGCCAGGTGAGATGGACAACTAAGCAGGCTAACTGTTGTCTCACAATGTCACTGTTGCACTGGGGATGAGAAGATGTGTTTAACTGGTTCAGACCCTTATTAAATATTGAATTCCTTTTAAGGTCTTAAAATAGCATCTGAACAGAATGGTACACAGTAAACTAATTCTTAATAGGATTATTCTTTGCTGTATCATACGCACTTCACACTGCCTTTGTGTAGACTAAGGAAACTGAATAAGAAAACAATTGGTGGTAATAATAATAAAGACAGGAAAAGACAACTTTGTTCTTTCTTTCCTATAGGACATGGTGTGTACCTTTTTGAGATTAACAACTGAAATATGCTTGCAATGACACATGAGTAAAGAACATTAAAAAAAATTTCAAAGGCACCTTGTAAGCAGTAGTTGGAGAGCCTTGGTGTTTTAGAGAGGAAAAACAGATATTCTGGTGTTGGTGAGATACAATGTGTGAAAACAATTTTTTTTAAAGTTAGAGTATCATATAAAACCTTCCTTGGAAAGGAAATGTTTTTAGCATATGTATGGAGGCTCTGGATTAAACTGTCTTCTGTTTGCATGTGGGTTGGTTGGGTTTTTTAGTTTTTTTTTATTATTTCTTGTTTTTACTGTGTTTGTTATTTTTTAAAAACCCTTTTGATTTGCAGGTGCATGACAGGAGATCTCTTTTTCTATCCTTCTAACAGCAGTTCTGACTGGGCTCTCTTACCCAATGGTGGGGTGGATTTGGGGAGGCCGTGACAGTTCAGCAGATTCTTGCACAATGCCTGTGGCTGAGAGCTGCTTTGGGTGGTTGCTCTGGGCTTGGCTTTTTTGTTGTTTTTTTGGGTTTGGTGTTTTGGTTTTTGTTTTTTTTGTTTTTTTTTTTTTTTTGGTCATGCTTCAAATCCTCAAGTATGCTGAGAAGTGGGGTGTTTCCATAGGTGAAGATTTTCATCTCATGCTCGTTTTTCTTTGCTTTTTGAATCATCAGAACTGTGCTTTAACTGATATGAATTGAAAATAAAACACTTTTGGGAAAAAGGCTCAGGGACCCCTAATTATTTGCTTGTAAGGTGTTGGTCTTCTCCTACCTCTGTTATGCAGCTTGTGCCCAGGTAAAGTTGACCTCCAGAGTGAAATTTTTGGATCTGATGCTGTCGTGCAATGAGCAGTGGAAAGAAGAAATTCAGGTCTAATGTTAAGTTTTCAGAAGGAAATTAAGGCCAGTAAAGTTGAGAAAATTGTTTTCTGTTGAGTTAAAGGGAAGGAAGTTCCTGTATGTGAATCCAGAAGATGCACTTACAATTTGAAAAGAAATTTTTTTTATTGACTCTTTTGCTCTCCTTTAGATAGTACTTCAGATTCTCCATCACTCTGGATTTAGTGAAGGTGTCCAGGAACAACAGGTTGAATGGTCTGGTGACTGCAAATCAGATAACCCGTACAAGCAGGGGTTTGCAGGATCAAGGCTCAGGACAACATCCTGTTGCAACAAATGCTGACTTGTTGTGTTTCCAAATGGCAATTCCGGGTTGGAGGTGTGATGCAGCCTCCCCCTGGGCAAAACTGTCGCAGTTCTCCTTCAGGGCTGAGAAAGCTGCTCCTTGCTCACGTTGCTTTTCACTGCCAAGACTTGGCAGCCAGAGTGTGGGCTTGGTTGTTCTTGGGAAGGTAGGGATACCTGTCCAGCAAAAACTGGACTGGGCATAGTAGCTCATTCCTCTTGGGTCACAGAACAGCTGTCTGATGTCACCAGCTTCTGGTCACTACTGACATTAGCAAGATTTGAACCCCACTGACCTGGAGAGAAAAGCTGTGTATCATGTTACTTGATCTCCTCAAAATATTCAGTATTGCATTACTGCCTTCTAGAAATACTGCTCTAAAGCAGAGTAATCCTAAATAAAAGCTTTGAAAGTCAACTTGAGTAGTCATGCAAAAGAAGTAAAGGCAGTATTTCTTGGAAATCTTGCTGCTAGCTAGGTACAATTATTTTGATTCTTCTGGGCAGTTCAGATGGTTATTTGCTTTTGAATGGTGCATTTGTGGGTTTTATTTTTTGCTTTTTATTTTCTTTCTTTGAAGTAAAATAGAGTTTTAATGAAATCCTTCCAACTCAGCTGTTTAAATAGGCTGCTGCCATGGATTGTGAACCTTGGTTATGGCATTCTCCTTTCTTGAATATTGTATGCAGAGGTCTATACTCCCCAAAAGCTGGACACTGGTCTTTCCTGTCTCTGAATTTCCAAGTGTGCTATTATTCATGGTCATCTAATGTTCAGGCTGTTTGTTGTTGGTAATATAATACCAACAGCAGCTCACGATCAATATGTTACCCATCAGTGTTAATTTCAGATTAGCGAAAGGTAAAATTGCTGTCAATAATGGGAATTAACAATGAAGTTTAGAGTTTCCATTAGTCCAGGGAGACTTGTGTGTACTTGCCAAGGGCTTGTACTCCAGGCTGGGATCCAGCATCAGAGTATTGCAGGAGCCTGCCTCTGTCTCTCTGGGAATCAAATGCAATTTTTTTTCCAGCATGGATGTATCCTGCAAGTGCTGGGCTGCCCTGCTGTGGTTTTTCACTGACTCGTGATGACCTTTTCAGTGACTTGTGATGAATGTCAGTAGCGTTTATAAATTTTTTGTATATATATTTGGTGCATATTTGAGTGTCAGGAAATGTATGACAAGGACCAGTGCTGCTTGGATAGTCAGAGCTGCCTAGTGACAGTAAATTAGATGGGTTTGTGCCCCTGTTTTCTGAGGGTGCTGGTGATTCAGTATCTGCCTGATCCTCCTGAAAGAAAGGAGGGAGTTTGTTTGTAGCTGTTCCTATTGGCATAGGAAAGCTGACTGGTTTTCTGTGACTAATTTATCCTTGTAGTATTCGGGAATATACTTGCTGTGGGGAAGCCTGCATCTGGGATTCAGGAGGGTTGTTAGTTAGAGGATCACCTTCAGCTCTGTCAGGTGGCACTGGTGCAACTGGGAGTTAGCAGCTCTGCTCTGCCCACTCTCACCTTCAATTGAAGGGGTGGGGGTTCCTCCACCTCAGCTTTTTTTTGCTCTGTAATCATGGATCCCCTGCTATCTTCCTCAGGCAAGCCACGCCAGGTGCAGCTGAGAGCAGAGAGCAGCTGAATGTGCTTGCATAGGGTTAATTAAATAAAGAAAATGAGGTGGGTTTGTTGCTTCCTTATAGGTAACCACTTTGTTCTTATATGGTGGGCAAAACGAAGTTAATGCTTGTAGGTTCTGTCAGCTGTGTGAGTCTGCCAGGGGTAAAAGGCTCATATTGGACTGGGAATGCAGTAATGTGAAACTGAAACAAAACCTAAGTCCTGTGCTTGACAGGCTTCTGTGATAAAGCTGGTGATTTATTTTGATTTGTGAACTCACTAGCCTTAGTCATTAAGATAATTTTGTAAATAAGGCCTTTAGCAAAACAAGTCTTGCACTGTGTAAGCACAGGGCAAAGCTGTGCTGTGCCTTTCTGCTGGAGTTCTGGCTGCACTGCATGGGTGGGAGGCTTTCCTCAGGCTCTGGATTATGAGTCATTTGCTGAGCCTGTTCTCTCAGAACTGATATAAGGTGAGGGACAAAATTGCTTGATTTGTGTCTTAAAAAACCTTGGGTATGCTTGTGAATGCCACGTTGGCTTAAGGTGTCTTCTGTTACCTGTTCTTGTTGGCTGAGCCTGGCAAGAGAACTGGTGCCTTTGATACCATTGGTGGGGGTGATAAGCTTGAAAGAGGAGTTCATGCTGGCTGTTATCAGCATTGAGCTTGGTTGGAAAATGTGAACCAGTTTAGGTCATTTTCCATAGGGGGATGTTGTAGAGAACAGTTGTTTCCTCTCTGCTATCCATTTCCATATTGAATAAAATCTGCTTCCATTGTGTGCCTACCACTTAGAGATTATATGTGTAGTTGTGCTTGCTTTTCTGTGCAGGTTGTGATGGGAAGATCAAACGTGAAATCTATTTGCCTCAGATTACATAACTTGATATTTTAAATCTTTTTTTTTGGTAGCTCCATGACGTCCAGAACTCTCCCTTTCCTCACTGTCTGGTATTTCTAAAGGATTTTTCTGCCACTGGCCATTTTGAATAATGCCAAAAGATAAGTGTCTGTAGCTTGCTTAGTCCAAATTAGAATTTATTTATTTTTTTAAGTTCCTTCTATTTTTCTGAGTGGTTCCTACTTAAAGGACAAAGGCAGGACTATAATTTAAATGACATACTCCATTTAATATGATTATTAATTTGTCCAAGCCTTCCCAGTAATGTTCAAGCAGGGTGCAGTAGAGGATAGTTCTGTCTTTGTATCTTCAAAGAATGTGGAGAAAAGTACTTCCTTAAGAATATGTTAAGGTACAAAGATAGTGCTTAACACTTTCCTCAAGCCTTCCATAAAAGAAGCCACAAGTTTCTGAAGTAAAAGCCACTTCAGATCATCTCAGTGAAAAGGTAACTTCTGATATTCTTTTGTGTGTGGTTTCATGAGTCAAAGGCAAGTTACAACTGCATAATGTTTCTTCAGCTGAACACTTAAATTGTTTCCTGTTCTGATAATCAATCATTTACCTAGGTTTCCCCCATGAAAAAATCATTTTATGGCTACTCAATCAATAATGGTGGGAAGCATCATCCTAGCTCTGAAAAATATTACAGCATATGTGCAGCAGAGTTGGCAGTGGGGCAGTGAGTGATCCACTGCTGAGGCTGGAGGCTCAGGCACACTGCTGCTGGGGGCTGTACCCCACCTATGTTTTGTTACCCTCTAATTGCTGATTCAGTGAAGAGATAGAAGGCTGGATGTAAAGAAACGGGGAGGCAATATGTGCTATGATGGTAAATTTTTCTTTAAAGATAAAATTCAAAATTATTCCTATCCTACTTACTCCTCCACCAGAAAGCTGCTCCTGTTGAAATAACACCTCCAGAGTAGTACCTTCTTGACAGTCATTTACATGCATCTTAAGCTGACTATGAAATCTATTTTTATAGGTGAGGTTAGGCATGGTAGCGTTGATATGGCAACACTGCTCTATGAGGAGAACAGGACTGGCTTACTTAAGGTTGAATGATGATGCCAACACAATCTCCAAGTGATTTTCAGCTGACACCGTGTATGATTGGAGTTGGAGAGGAGAAGGAGCAGAGTGGAAAGGCACCAGAAGTCAGAAATGGTGGTTTTAGTTAGAAGTGAATTCCTGGGTGTCTGGGGGGCTCCATGTGCCTAAGGTCTAAATGGCATTCTTTCTTTTCAGGGTCTACTTCCTGAAGTTTTGGAAACCTTTAGTTTGAGGATTGGGTATTGCTTATATTTCCTAGAAATAAAGCTGTGCTGCACTGAATTTCTGTTGCAGCTTCCTTTTGGTTTTGACAAGTTTTTGTTTGTTTTTTTAATACTTCTTTGTGTTTCAGTATGCACTTTCTTTTCCCATCCCTTTCCTATGGTTCTCCAAACTTTTCTCACCTTGTTGCTTTCCTACTTCTTGTTAAGTATGTGGAGCAACCTTGGTGGTAGCTGTGCTCTGAGTCCCTAATGCAAGAGGTTCAGTGAAGAGTCCTCTGGTGTCTTTGGTGTATCTGGAGCTGCTTGGAGAAACCTGTGAGAATTGGGGAAGTATCTTCTGTTGTAATTCTGCAGCCAGCTGCTGACTCTGTAGCTTTCCTTTCAGTGAATAGCTCCACTCTCAGTGTGCTGCTCAGGCTCTACCCTGCTTGTCAAGAGGGATGTCTCTATTTTGCAGTCCAGCTGCTGCTTTAGGTTGCTTAGCAGTGATGTAGAAAACTCAGCAATCTGACAGTTTTAACTTTGTTTTTTAAAAAAACCAAAACAACAACTCTGAGGGCTAGCTAGTGGTGTTCTTTGGTTAACTGGAGAAGAGGGGTAGTGTAAGTACTTAAGCTTTGGTGTCTTTGCAACCAGGCACAAGTTAATTAGCAACAGAAGGGAAGATTTGGTCAATCTGGAAATACTTACTTGCTTAAAAAAAAATAATTTCACCAAAGATAAGTGAACTTTACAGTCCCCACCTTAAACTCTAAGCACAAAAGGTGCAGAAGCTATTCTGTGTAGTGATTTAGTATCATTTTTGTGGTAGAGAAAAAAGTACAGAACTGTTCTAAAATATGCTTGTGTTAAATCTCACCAATAGTAATAACTGTTTTTGTCTTTCAGATAGACATATATGGCTTAATAAAATAATCAAAGTCTGCATTCCAGGGCTTTCAAAATAACATGATTAAATAAATCTCAGAATCGTAGAATCTGCCAAGTTGGAAAGGACCCATCAGGATCATCAAGTACATCACATAGGTACTGATGGAGGCAGGTATCAGTATAGCAGCTCAAGTACTCTACACCATATTCTCTTAAGAGAATCATTCTCATATTGTCTTAAGACATAACTTGTCTTGCCTGTCATAGGATGTAGAACTGATGGAGAAAAAAAAAGCATATCCTACCAATCAAGTTCTGCTTTTGTGATGGCTCTGATACTTGCCAGTTACACAGAAATCTCAAGTCTTCACAGTGTTGCCACAAGAAAGGAAGTGCATTTTGAATTTCTGATTAGGATGTTGCAAATAGCATGTCTTAATAATGGGTTACACAGATGTGGTGCTGGAGACAGACTTTTAACTCTCACTCTGGATGTTGTTTAATAGATTTAATTAATAGAATCCAAACAACAGGTTTTTGGCCTAGTTTAGTATGTGATTAGATTTTAATTTTTAATTTAAGCTTTTGTGAGTGTCTTTGAAGGTAGGTTGTACTTTTTTTGGTTTTTTCTTTTTTTTGAAGTAGCCATCATTTGGGAAGAAATCCTTTGCAGTCTGAAGTGACCCAAAGTGAGAAAAAAGTCTCAGCTTCTAACATGTTTTCCATTGTTGTATGTGTTTATAAGTACATATTTGACTATTACTTCTCTTTCTCTGGATGAGGATGCTTCATTTTTATGCTTCTTGTACTATGGTTGTATATATTACCAAATCCTTCACTTATTTCTGTGAAGATGGGTGCATACTGTATAATTAGGTGATAGTCTTTGTGAAGTGGTTCGGATTCCTCTGGAAGTGTTTTTCTGTCCTGAAGTGGAGAAACTGGTAAAATTTATGCTAATGTTCTTATATTGGTGATTTCATTGGTATCTAGGAGAAAAAAAAGAAAGTACAGGAGATCTTTCTGGTCTATAGTTCTGTATGGGTAACTTTGGAAGGGAAAGCACAAGGCTGGAGAGAAACATGTACACATTTATTTTCTCTAGAAATGACATGAAATAACTTGGTGTGTTCCAGCTTCTGTGGAGATTTTATTGGGGGGATACACACTTAGCTTTTTCTCCATTTGCTAAGGAGTTGTGCTGTTGTATCTGAAAGTGATTTCTGCATCAGTTTTGTGTTTTGGGTGTTTTGTGTTTGTTTTTTTTTTCCCTGTTGTAACATTTTCTTTGCCTTTGTATATTTGAAACCTTATGGAAAATCTGTTTTGGTTCCCATATAGTACAGTTAACAAAGCAATGAAAAGCTGCTCGATGGGCAAGCTCACCCTGTGGTCTGGAGGAAAGCTGTTCTTTCATCCACCTTGCACTTGAGGTAGTTGTACTCAGCACACCTCTTCTCAACAACAGCTTGAGAATTTCCTGGTGGAATTCTGTTTTTATTAATGGAAAAGAATTTTAGTAATTTAATAACTTTTATTTTCTATAATATTTAAGCAGTTTAATGAGACTGACAGTTTGAATGCACAACCATTCATACAAAACCCCTTCCTATCCCCCAAGCACAAAAACCCAAGCCATAAACAGAAGTTTTAAAAAAAAATCAACCAGAATTGAAATATTTTTTCAGTTTTTTTTTTTTTCCATGACACTTGCCAGGTTTTCATGTAGATTACAGTGGTCATACTGTGTTAGAAAAAGTGCAAGTGGTCATTAGCTGCAATGACACAAACAGCTGTAGTATTTTATAACAGCTGGGAGCAATCTACTTCTCTTCAATAACTTTCTTTTATTGTTCCTTTCATACCATTTTTAAAATGAGAAAGCAAGATTATTGTATTTGTTCTCTATTTTACACCAGGGACTTCTTCATAGGCAGTGGTGGCAATTAGATATCAAAATATGGTGTTGCTGGTGGTGATTTGGAACATTTCCCTCTGCAGGACCTGTTTCATAACCTGCTGAAATCCAGGGGAGTTGGAGGCTTTTCATTAACATGAGTAAATTCTGCATCAAGTTGTCATCATAGGACTTGGAATTTTGGCCCTCCCTTTCAGTGCATGATTTCTCTTTGCTCCAAACTGCTTTGTTACATCTGCTTTTACACAGCTTAGGACAGGGCAGCCTTAGCTCTTTACCCCACTGAGCAAAGCTCTCCTCTGCTTTGCAGTGCTCTCATTTAGCAGGTGAAAAGGGACTTGGCTGTTGGTAGTCAGTGGGTTTGGGGAGCAATAGTTTGCTGTCCTGCTGCTGTGTCTTCAGATGTGTTGTCTTAAAATGTTTCCTATGGATATGGGCTCGATTTTTATCATTGGAAAAACAAGTAGGAATCTTTCTCATGTATACATTTGTGTCCCCTTACAAATTAGTTTTCTTCCATCATGAACATGTCTGGGTTGCCTTAAAGAAAATTTGTTTGACTAATTTTTCTGGAGCAGATGTTAATATGAAAATCACACTTGTACTGCTGAAGATGTTGCAGCATTATTTGTAGCATCATTTGCTTCCTTAGCCCTGTTGTTCTGTGAGAACTAGAGGGGACCCTAATGGCATAAGAAGTCATATGGGGTGTACAGCTGGGAAATTGGGGAAGAAGAAATTCAGAGCAGAGTGGGCAAGAATCTCTCTTTTCCTGGCTATAAAGTGTTACTTAGGAAATCCTATCTAGTCTAGAAATCAGAGGCAGAGCTGTTTTAGGAGTGCTTTGCCTAATGAGTTCTGTTGGTGAACATCTTGGAGGTGTTTGTGTGCAGCAGGACAGGCAGAGAACCAGCAAAGGCAGCTGCTGAAATTTGGAGTTACTCATGTACTCTGTGAGTGTAACCCTCAGTTTGGTTTAGATTATCAGTAATCTTTCTGCAGCTTTTAAAAGTTTCCTGAGATAAGGTGCTTAGTTTCTGGTAACTGTAAGAAGTTTTAAACTGTTTGTCCTTACTTTATCAGTAATAAGGAGAGGAAAAATACTTTAAGGAGATATCTTCTGGCCATAGTGAGATGAAGTTATATTTGGTAGACAGAGGAAGAGTGAACCTAAGAAACTCATATTTTTTTCTTCAAAAGGGGATGAATCTGCTTTAAATTCAGTTGAGAAATTAGTTTAACTTCTGGGGTGTTCACCTTGGCAGGTAAGGGGGATTTTCTTTATTGCTTAACCCTCTACTCACACCTCAGCTGGAGAAATAGTGTATCTTCAGTTTTTATTAATGTTGTGTTGAGCTCTGAAAACTTCACAAAAGCACAGAATGGTTGAGGTTGGAAGGGACCTCTGGAGTTCATCTGGTCAATCCCCAACTCACTCAGCCTTTCCTCAGAAGAGAGACTCCTTAGTTCTAAATGTGTTATAGACTCACCCTACTCCCTGGATTTGTTGGAGTTAGAATCACAGAATTGCTTGAGTTGGAAGGGCCCTCGAAGCTCACCCAGTTCCAACTCCCTTCATGGGCAGGGACACCTCCCTCTGGTTTTCAAACACTGGCACAATTGGTTTTGGAGTCTCCATCCTTGGAGACAGCTGCAGATGGTCCTTTGGCCAGTTGGAGATGGTCTTTGGGCCAGAGGTGCCCACCCAAAGGACCTCCAGAGGTCCTTTCCAATCCCAGCCATTCTGTGGTCATCTTTTACATAACTCTTGAAAGAATAATTAAAACACTATTTATGAATTCACAGGCCTTTTTGCAAAACATGAAGTACAGAAGTGTCCTTTTAAAATAAAGGGTTGTGTCTGCTGATTCTACAGGAAGAATGCTTTGTGTGATTAGTAGCATCCATGATAAAAGTACTTCTTTTGATATAGAGGAAAGATAGGTTGCTTTGGAAAATGATGTATTTTTAATTGATACATCCGTGTGTAGCTGGTAGTGTTGCTGACAAAACATGTGCACAGGTTACTCTTGGTGACTTCCAGAATCTCCTGAGCATGTAATGTAATGGAAAAAACCCCACATTTGTATGAATCTTTAATAGTTATTATCAATACTTCTGATATGATCATCAAAAAGGTCCATTTTCTCACTACCAAAAGGCAGTGGTTATCTTTTCCTAGGCCTTGGTTTATCTGATATTATTTTTTTTCACAGTGTCATGATGATTAAAACTGAGAATGGTGTCCAATCAGTTAAAATGCTTTGAAATTTGTGGTAATGATAAATGGCTTTGTTTTTCAGGTCTGGTGTTCTCTGGCATTTTGTTTGCTGCTTTCTTCTGCTTTATTTCCCTCTGAAGATGCACGTTGGTGTGGAAAGCTGGCTGGGAAACACCTGAGTATTGCATGGGTGAAAGGAACATCAAATCTGTGATAAGGGAATCTCTTGATGTGCATGGCAGGGCATGAAAACAAGCTTTGGAAGAGTTGCAGGGTGACAGACAGCCTCAGAAAAGTTAGTAGAGATACCATACTGGAATTGTTGAGCAAGTACTCAAGGTGAGATCACCTTTATGCAAAATTCATAAGATAATTGGTTTTTGTAGTGAAAACACAGGTTCCAGGGTTGCTCAGTTGACTATATATGTTTGAGAAAACTGCTAAATATATGTTATTATTTGGAGTGTGAAGTGTCTTGGTGTTCAAATAGGTCGTATGTTATAATAAAAACCTGGGACAACACACATGGCTGTGAAAGAAGTTGAAATGCTTTTCTCTCTTTGCAGCACATTGGTCAAGGACTGGGAACAGGACTTTCTAGCACAGCTAATAAATCTTTGGCTTGATTCTCTGTAATTTGAAAACTATATGTCAAAAGAATCCTTGTTCTGGAGAACTTTGGGTTGTAAAAAGGCAAGTGAGGTGTTGGAGAGTGGTCTTAAAGATAGTTGAAACAAGAAAACAAAAGGGAAAGAAAAGGCAGGTTGAACCTAGGTACCATGACCTGGAAGGATGTCTCTGGCAACTAAACACAGGAGCTGAGGGGGTACTTTGAATACATGGAAATGAAGAGTAAATGAGAGCTTCCCAACCTGCAGGTGCTGTATTAGCATCTGTTCACCCACTTGAAGCATGAATGGATATTCCAGGCACATCTCCTGGAGGTGTGCTGCAGGGCATTTCTTCCCAAGCACCTCTCTTAGTAGTGGGGACACCTGTCCTAGGCACAAATAAATCACCAGAAGAAACTGTTTTAATGGATTATATTAATGAAAGACATCTCAAAAGACTGTGGAGGAAAAGTTGAGTAGTTGTTTATGTCCTCAAGAGGGAATCTGGGTGATGCTTGGATTTATTGTTGAGAATCTGCTGTATCCTGGTACTCTGAAGTACTTGGATAGATTAAAAACTGACTGCAGTTTGTGCCACGCTTTGCCTGAACCTATGATGTGAGCTGCTTCCAATGAGTAGTTCTATCAGACAATAGTAAGAAATAACAACGGTTCTGTAAGGCTTCTAAAATTTTTGCCTCAACTCTTAATGTAGCAAAAGTAAAATCTGTCATAATTCCCAGAAAATAAAGAACAGTGTGAGGGCAGAATTTTAGCTGTTTCCCTAAAAGTTTAGCAGAAACACTTTTGGCTTAAAAAATGCACATTTGATCTTTATTCAAAGGCAACTGGTGGCAGAAATAATACTTTTTCTAATGTGCAGAGCAAGCTGAAGTTGAAGTCTGGGAGCTCTGGTGGCCTCTCCAGACAGAGGATGCTGCAAACTCCTTTCATATCTGTATTCCAACTGAAGAGTGAATTACCCTTGCCTGAGTTTATCATACACCAGTGCCATGGACTATTCTGGTGAAAATGGTTCCTTTCATGGTGTTCCCCTTCACTCTTCAAGAAAATCTACCTTTTTTTTTTTTTTTTTTTTTTTAAAAAAAATAAAATTGCACATTTAGACACAGTTGTCTACAAACATGGGAATAATACAGGGCAACCACAGCAGAGTCCTTGTTGAAAGCAATGTAGTTTGTTGGGGTTTTGGTAGGGTTTTCTTGGAAGACATTCTTGGTTTGGTTTTTTTTGTTGTTGTGTTGGTGTTTTTGTGATTTGCTTTTGGTTGTGTTGTGGTTTTTTTGTTTGTTGTTTTTTAAAGCACCTCCTGAGCATTTAAAATAGTATTTATTGATGAGCATCTGCCAAGCTTTGTCAGACTTCCCTGAAATAAGGGGAGTCTTCAGAAAGCTTCTGTGCAGTGGGAACCTTGGGAGGAGCAGAATGGGGAAGCTGCAGCTCTCTCAGCTGAGGAGGCTGGGGAGGTAGCAGCCTGATTTTTGTCACTGGTGCAGTATGCAGCAGCAGTGCAGTCCAAAAGGATGCAGCTCAGAGCTCAGGAAAAACACATCTGGAGTTGGAGTCCTCTGGAACGAAGGACAAGATAAGAATAAGAAGTGAAGAGAAAGCAAGTATTGATAGAAGCAAACCATACCTGCATATGTGGCCATGGAGCTTTTGTTGTAACTTTTTTTTTTTTTTTTGACTTCTCTAATGGCTGAATGACTTGCCTGGTCTGCACTGCCAGCCTGGGCACTCTGTCTTTCTTAACAGGTTCTAACAGGTTTTTTTCACCTTTTCCATTTTTTAGGAGTCCACTCCCTTCCCCCAGAGATTCTCTTGTGTATCAATGTACATAAACTACCTTAAGTTTTTCTTAGCAGTGGAAGCAAACCCACTTGTCCTCCCAGGAGGAAAGTGCAGTCAGGTCAGTCATATTCTTTGTTTCCTTTTTGGTTCTGTTCACTCCTATGCCTTGTAAAAGAGCCAGAAAGATTTGTTATGAATCACTTTTAATTTCCTCTTGTGCAGAATGTAATCCAATATGGACTTTTTGTTTTCCTTACAATTAATCTAACAAAATCTTTGGGCTTTTTTTCTTTTTACACCCTAAAACAAAATGCCAAACAAAAACCCTACCCAGGTGTTACAAACATAAGTTGGGCATGACTTCACTCAGACTATTCCACTATTGGTCTCATTTGTTTTATCTCTTGTTATCGACTCATAGAATGCATAACTAAGGTTCACCTTGCTTCTATAGCCTTGGGTTGTTTTGTATTTAACTATACTGTAAATTTAAATGACTGTTACAATTAACTTCTTTCACATCTATCTGTGGACTGTTGTTCCTGAAAGGAGAAATGCATCAGGTGGCCCAGGCAGGAATTAACACATGTACTGAGATCCACAGCATGGTATTACACACTGCTACCCTTGGTACCATGCAGCCTGTTGGATTCTGCTTCTGTTCTTTGAGACAAAGAGAAGAACTTGAACTTGCCTGAGTCCACAGCTGCTCAGTGACTTTCCCATTGTATTGCAGGAAGCCAGCACCAGAGTCAGGAATGACATTTTTCTCTCCTAATTTGGAACCCAGTGCCCCAGTCTGTTCCATCAGGATTGCTCTCAAGACAGTGTCACCTGTGCTGCCTGTGTGCTGGAAGCATTGGATCTGTCATCTACAGCTGTCTTCTCCCTGTGCTGCCTTGCCTTTGGCTTAAGTTGAAGCATGTATATATTCCACCCACTCAGGTACATGATGCTTCCCCCCCCAACTGGGATTCCAGAACAAAAGCAGGGATTGGGCTTTAAATGAGAATATGAATTGTTGCTGTGAAGCCTGAGCTTCAAATGCAGTCAGTTGTCCTTGTGTTTCCATGAGCAAATCTCTTCTTCAGATCAACCACAGCTTCTCCTTTCTCATTAACTGCAATGTTTGCAATCTTGGAATAGCTTCACTTGAGTTGCTATGGGTGGAAAGTTGTCGAGCTGCTTGCAACATAATATTTAAAAGTTTACAGAGTGTGTTATGTATTAGAGTCTGTTGATTTCACAGCCCCTTATGGCTCTTGTTCCTTCTTCCAGACTAACTTCATCAAAATTCAGAGTCTCTCTGGCACTGGGAAGTAAATTTGAAAAACTAGAAGGTCTTTGGGCAATTACTCAGGTGTTCAGTCACTTAACTTTCCAAGGCTTTGTTGTAGCTTAAAACAGTGCCTTGTGTGGCTCTGGTATATCCTCAGACCTTGAGGATGTTCTTGGGCACTCAGCCAAACACAGATTATTGTGATCCTTGAGAAATGCTTGGTAGTTTGCAGTACTTTGTTTTTGTAGAGCAATGACTAACAAAGACAAATACCCTCTGAAAGGCTCCTGAAAATTTTAGAAAGAAAAGGTCTTCTGTTTCTCGTATAGTTTCTTAAAGCAAAGTGATTATTCTGTAACAGCTGGATCTCCTCTGGTGATTTTTCTCCGTCAAGAAGTGAAATTCATAGGAGAGGTGGGTACAGAAATGTACTGCTCTCAGCTTGTCAGTGAGAGCATTGCTACAAATTCAGAGCACAGTATATTTAGAACATTAGGGACAATTAAAAATGGTTTTAAGATTCAAGCTGAAGTTGACATTGCTGTTGACAATAGCTTTTGACTTGTGCACTTAATGAAAAGAAAGACCATGAATATTTGTCTTGTCTCTTTTGAGAGCAGCTCCTTCTGTGGCTTAGAGATGCTGGATTGAGGGAGAGGGTTATGTTGTCTGGGGAGGAAACCCTGTCCAGTTTTGTTTTCTACTTTTATCCCTTGATTTTTTTTTTGTTTGTTTTTTTCTTTTTAACTGAACCGTGTTGATTTGTGACGTGATCTCCAAGTAAATGAAAAACAAATGTGTTGATATGTTGGCATTCTTTGAGATCTGGTGCCAGAAGGCTTTTGGAAGAATACCTAATTGCAGCACATAAAGTCAAATCAAATGCTCTATGAGAGACATTTTTTTCATTCTGGTTACTAGAAAAGAGGAGCAAAGTATATTCTTGTGATTGTATGTTAGCTCAGGTGGGCTGTCCGGAGGAGTGTTGTCCTTCTGGGGACATTTGTGTACAAAATTAAAACAGATTTTGTAGTTCTAGAATAGGATTCCTTAGATATGGTGGCTTAAAAGCTATATATTATTTTTACTTTCCATCTAAAATCACAATCTGCCAAAACCAAGCTGAAGAGGATTTTTGTGGTTATTTGTCTAAATTGTCCCTAGTTATAAAGAATTTTTTTCAGCATTTCATACTGGAGCTGTATTGCTGAGCCTCCATATACTGGACTGGCCATGAGTGGGACTGGGACCCCTCTCTTCAGTTGTCTAATCAGGTGTTTGCTTTGGAGCAATACTTGAGTATTTGCATGCAGACACTCTTCTGCCTTTCATTCAGCTCAGGCAATGGCCACTTCCAGCTATCCCCTCCCTCTTGCAAGAAAGCCTCTTAGGGAAAGGTGGCACTTCTCAGTGCCCAGGGTTGTCACAGAGCCATCTAATCCAAGTGACAAATGCATCTTTGGTCAGCAAATGCTGTTTGTTAGTGCTGGGGGGGAGTAAGGCTGAAGAGCCCCAGTTCCTTAGGATGTGGAGCATGTGAGTGGTGCCTGGATTGGCAGCCAGGTAAGCATAGCAGTTTATAGAGGGCTTAGGAAATACACTTAAGGACTGGGAAATACTGTTTGCCTTATCTCTCATAACCTAAACTGTTTCTTTAAATGGCTGGTGGTAAATGATAGTGACTAAGTTCTATGAAAATTAAGTATTTAGTTTTAAATTAGTTCAAGAGGCCAGCAAGGGTTTACTTGTCTGTGATGATAAGTTTTCAAATAAATCATAAAATCACATATATGGGTGGTCTTGGGGCGGGCTAATTAAAATCATTGGTGTTTCAATTGGAGTTTAAGTATCCCAAGATTTCTTTTCTTGAGTTTTTTCTTCCTAAGACATTACTTTTTTCCAGGATTAAAGAATCTGGTGTTTTACAGTAGTTTTTACAAGAAATTGTAAGATTTTATCATCCCCTCAGGATGATTAGAAGGACAATTTAAGAGGAGTGCTTTTGCAACCATCTGCAAAGGGCTGGGGTTTGTTGATTTGTAATTTTGTAGAAGAGGGGATGGGTCAAAAGGTTTCTGACACCTCACTTGTTGCTCTATGGTCAGCTGAAATGATTACAAAGATGCAACCATTGTGTCTTGGCTGTGAAGGAGATAAAACTACTGACATTTTTGTGCAAGGGTCTTTCTCAGGGTGTTTCCTAAAGCAAAGTATAGAGCACTTGTTCAGTAACTTGCTATATTTTTGGTAGGCTTGCCAGGTCTTGTTTGGCTCATGATGTTTTGCTGATTAATATAAAAGTTGCAGTTCTTGTTATACTTTTGCATCTTCTTACTTTACTTTTGTGGTATAAAATGCTGTGAACATTTCTGAAACCTCTTCTCTTGCTTTTCTTGACCTGTGAAATCCTTTTGACTTTAGTACTTGGAGAAAAAAAAAAAAAAAAAAAAAAAAAAAAAGTTAAACAAATTTTGCTGCCACCTGCCCTTCTGGAGGAGATGGAAGGTGACTGCCCAGGCTTTTTGGATAAGCCCATACCAGTCACCTCAGTCACAAGGATGGATCTCTTGCTTGCTCTTGACCTCCTTGTCAGAGGAAGAGAAGGTGCTGGTGATCTGCTTCCTTCAGCCATCACCCCTGGGACATAATACAGGGCAGGGGACTTCTCACCTGAGGATGTGGATGTCTTGTGATCCTCTGAGTGCTGTGAAATTCTTCAGAGCCTCTTGTGGCAGTGTAAGTTATTTTTCTTTCTGTGGCAGGAAGAAAGAGAAGTTGAGAGTCTTCTGCTCCTCCTTTTTCTTTTTTTTTTTTTCCCCTTTCCATCATGAAAAAGTTCATTATATGATTGCTAAAACTTACATCAGTTTCATATGTGATGTAAAGCAGAAGTCACAATAAGGAATGAACTATCTGAAGTCACTGTTCATTATCTATCCTAAAATGAAGAATCATATGACCATTTGCAGAACATCTGAGGTCACACCTGTCAGTCATAACATACAGATTCTTTAAAAAGTTTCTTTGGGTGGAGCATTTCGGGTTTGTAAGTGACCAAACGTGGTATATGAGCTCTGGTACTCTTTCATCATGTCTCCAAAGAAAGTCATGAGCATTTTCTGAAATCAGGAAAGGAGTAAGTAGGTGTGCTGTCTGTATTTTGTATATTTTGAATGTTTGTAAAACATTCTGTGATTTTTAAATTCGTACAGAAATCTTTCCTGTGTGGTTGAAAGTCCTGAAGTGATGCAGAGCTGCACTTGTCCAGAAAAAATTGTTGTATTTTTTTATCCCCTACCCAATTTCCCCTTGCAAATCTCTTTACCAGTGTTGAGCTGGCAGAACTTTTCTCTAGCCATGTGCAGAGCATCAGCTCTTGTGACTTCTAGAAACAGTCCTGGCTGTTTATGAATGCAGCAGTGAGAATGAGACCTCTGAAAACAGATCTAAACCCGTGTTTGTGGGTAGGAATGTGTGAGGGTTTTGGTTTGGTTTTTTTTTTTATATCTAATGTTTAAATCAGTGCTGTTCTCTGCAACAGGGAAAGCTGAGCCACTGCCAGACCATTGCCTGTTGATTTCTACCTTCCCTGGGGAAGGCTTTGCTGCTCATTGGATGCTGAAGGATTTAAGGATTTGGTCCTTTTTTTTTTTTTTTTTTTAAGAATCTTCTGTAATCCTGAACATCTAACTTAGAGGCTAAAGAGTGGAAGAATATAGACCTGGGCTTCTAGGTTTAACTTTTTTGCATTCATCTTTCTTCTCTGGGACCCAACTACTGCAGGCTGAACAAAAGTTACATTAGGCATAGTGGTTTGGGCCTCAATAGAATTGCAGTTTGCTTTGGTGTTTTTTAAATATAGAGTCTGTACATAATTAATGTGTTGGAAATGCAGCAAAGGGAACTAAGGAACCAAAAATGAAAATATTTAGCTATTCACAAACCAGCTGGCCAAAGCACTGTTTGCTACTGGCATTACAATGCTGGGAAAACTCAGAGTCTGTTTTTAGTCCCAGACACTTTCCTTGAAGCCTGGAAAAAAAGAATGACAGTCCTTGTATGTCTACAGGTGCAGTATGAATACATTTCATACAACATTTTAAAATGTGACAGCCCGAGGGAGCATTGGCAGGATGGGTGTAGTAATGAAAAACTCTGCTTGATCCAAAATCTGGGGGTTGCATTTCTTTTGGGGTGGCTCATTCTTCAGTCTGCACAAATACAACTTTTATTGTGCTCAATAAAACCTGAATAATTAGTGAAACTCAGGCTAAGTGGTTGACAAGGAGAAGCAGCAGTGCTTTTGCAATCTTTGTGATTGCTGAAATGGCTACTTGTTAAGACTTGATGTTTCTAAAAACTGAGTAGAGAAATTATTTCAACTGGAACCATGCTATTGTTAGATTTTTTTTTTTTTTTTTTTGCAAGTGGACTTGCAAACCTTGTTCAACAGAAACATGGTGATAAGAAATAGAAACTACTGGAAAGGAAGACTGTTCATGTGTTTCCTGTTTTATCATTATACTGTGTTTAACTTAATTTGGCAGTGGCAAGATTCACATGACCTAAAACATCCTTTTGAAGCAAATTTGCCAACTTGTATGACTGTGCTTATTAGTTCTGCATTTTCAAGGAACCCTGAGTGCATTCATGAAAAAGTTTCCTTTCAGTATGATACAGCATGTTGTGAGTTATCAATTACTGCTTTTTTGCACTTCACATACAGGAAATAAGTATGGATGACCTTAACTTAGTAGTAGGTGTTTCTTGTACTTTTAGGTATTTAAGTTATAGAAAAAAAATTATTATCTGAGTGTAAGAAAAGTACATTTCTCTTTTTGTATGAATAAACAAGGGCTTGATTTGCTACCTTAAGGAGTAGGATTTAATTTATAAATGTATAAACTCATTTTCAAATATAACATATATTACTCTTTCCTCTTGGTCACTCTTGCATGAAACAGGAAAAAAAGATGCAAAGCCATCCCTTCAAACTACAAATAACCACACTGGATAAAAGCTATGGAAATGCCCAGTGTGACTTATTTTCTGTTAAGAGCGTTTTTTTAAAGCAGTCTCCAAAACTTGGGAGGAGGTCTAGTGCTGAGGCAGGAAGAGGAGGTGAGTTGTGCCAGGACTCCTCCTAAGGGATGGGATGGAGGCAGCTTCCCTGGTCTGTGTGCATGTCCCAGTTACACCTTGACTTTGTCTCGGGGTGAGAGATGATGTCTGGCATCTTTTTCCCTTTCCCAAGCTCTCTTCCACTCTGTTTTCCAACACAAGGAAGCTTGTGAGCAGTGTTTGGGTGCTGGGCCCTGGCTGGGGGTGCTGGGCCCTGGGTGGCTTCCTCATGGGCTCTTCTCACTGAAGAAGTGGTGTCCAAGTGTGGAAATAAAGGGTGCGAGGGGTTTCCAAGTAACACCTTGAGCTAAGGGAAGGATTATTATTCATCACCTTCTTGATCTAAACTCAGAGTCAAGTCTGGGGCTTGCAGAGCTAAGAAATGGTGCCAGTAATGGGCACTGGAAAGAAGAGCTGAGCACTTGTGAGCAGAGCACCAGGAAGGTACGTGCAGCTCCTGGAAAGGCTGGCACTGCTCCTACTGAAGCAATCTGTATAATGTTACAGTAGACTGCTAACTCCACAGAATTTTGATAGATTCAACTGCAGTTTGTTTATACAGATTTTTTTTCTCTAAGGTTTGGTAATTCCGATGGAAGATGTAGGTCTTTAATGAAATCAAACGATTTTCATCTCTGTTTACAAGGCTTGCGTGGTGCTCTGGCTGAAGTGGTTGCAGTTTTGGAACTTGCACAAAAACCAACTTGCTGTTTAACTTTGCAAACATGAAATAGCTCCACAGCCAACTGCTAATATACATAAATGTATCCCTGTTTTATTTGAAGTACATTTAGTATATTTTTATTACTTTTATGTCCTCAGGAAGGGTGGCTGGGTTTTGTTTAGGTTTTTTGCCCCCCCTCCCATTTAGAGGAGCATCTGGTTTCAGGAGAGTTGCTCTACATCTGAATACGTGGCAAGTAGTTTGCAGCTCCTGTAGTTAGATCCATTCCTAAACTGCAACTGCTTTTCTAGGTATCTTTGGTTCCTGCTTTAGGGACCAAGAAATACTTTTATTTTTAGGACAACTAAGGAGTATCTGCATAGAAAAATAGGTCATACTGTGACCACCAAGTGAAACCTGGGTGTTTAAAAGTCTATCAGCAAACTTGGTGAGGAAAGCAGCATTCTTTCAGTGATGAGCTGAGAGGCTTGGTTAAAGCAGATGCTGCAGAAATGAGATCTTTTCCATTGCTTGGATGATGTCAGGCAATGCTGCAGTCCACTGAGAAATGAGGCTGAAATGTTGAGCTAGCCTGGGCTGTTTGCTGTCAGACTATTAAGTTAATTCCTGGAGGAGGTTGGCTTAAGTTGTTTACTAGTCAATGTTCTCATTATTCATCATCCATTTTCTGCTGTTGAAGTGGATAACTTGGGCATTTTTGGAAGATGAAGTGGGAAGGGACTGTAAGCAGTTAGGAGGACAGATTTAGAATTTCAGATGATGAATTGGAGACATGGTCTGAAATCGATGAGGTGAAATTGAATAAAGGCAACCATAAAGTGTTACACTTAGGAGAAATCAAAGACCCAAACACAAACAGAGTAGGCAGCACACTGGCCAGGAAGAACCCAGGAACTGCAATGAATCCCAAACTGAATTTGTCAGGGGTGGTGGTTGTTGCACTGAGATTTCCTTCGGGCTGTGTAGGTGATGAAACATGTCAGGTAAGCAGCAGAGGAGGTAATTATTCTCCTGTGCTTGGCTCTGTGCTTTCAGCCTCTGTGTTAGACTTCTTACAGAATGATGGGGCAGATAAAGAGGGCAAGGTCTTGATGGGACCAACACGGCTAGGACATAAGGTCTGAAAAACTCAGCCCTTGAGGAAAATCTGGAAGCTTTGAGTTTCTTTAGCCTAGAAAACAGCAAGGTTGGGTCATGCTGGAGTCTTTAATCATATGAAAAGATGGCTGAAGGAAGATGGACAACAACTATTCTTTATTGCTGCTGAGACTAAAATTAATTATTTTAATTTGCAGTGTTTGAGCCTGAGATTACACGGGATGTCAGCTTCCCAGAACTGAGCACGTTTTAAGGGCAGAAGGAAATTCTCCAGAGACTTGCAAGTGATGAAACATGGATGCTGTTGCAAAGATGCACAAATAAAAGCTGGCCTTAGGAAGTAACCCCCTGAGGGTCCCTGGCCCTGCTGGACAGTATGGGAAAGGAGATTGTTGCTGGAGTCTGAAAGCAACAGGCCAGCAAGGTAACCCTGCTGAGAACCTCTCAGCTCAGCCATAGAGCTGCACTGACAGCCAGGGGCATCTGGTTCTGTTCATGTAGCTGCCTGCAATGCTTCTGCAGAGAAATTATGCTCTGTGTGGTAGAGATGGCCTAAAGATGCCAGAGCAGGGACTGGAGTTGGTCAGGACTTCTCTGCTGTCCTTGTCCATACTCAATTTTTTTGTATTAAGAATTCTTGTCTGATGGTAGCATGTGGTTCTGGCACTGGGGAAGGGGTCTTAGTGCCTCAGTACTGTGTTACAACAGTGAATTGCACCTCATGAGTTGGGAAGAAGAGGTTTAGATCATTGCCAGGGGCTATTTTTTGAGTTCTGGTTTTCTGGCATTCACTGTTTATCAGCTCTTTGTGTAATTCACACAAAGAATTGCAGGTTTGCAATTCATCGAGCCTGGTACCTTGCATCTGTCTCATTGAGTTGCTTTTCTCTGTACACTGGATTCTTTAAGAGCAGACTCTTTCATCTACTGGCATCAACGTTAGAGACATAGCCTGGAAGATGTTAACATTTCCCTCCACTCTTGTATGCAAAGATAATATTCAGTTTCCTCTCTAGTGCCCTCTGAACTGTGTTAGATAAGCTGGTGGGATGGTTAGCTCTGTACTCATTAATGCCAATCTTCTATTGGAGATACCCAGGAAAAAAATCCCCTTCATTCATTTCAATTTATTCAGACTCTTTAGTCTTGGGATTTCAGGTTGTTGGGATTTGTCATCTTTTTAACTTTGGTAAAGCTGCATGTAACTAAGCAATGAATTGGCTTTCTGTAGCAAGTGGTAGTTTTATTGCTTCCCTTTTTATTTCTGAAAAGTACAGCATGTACTTCTGGATTCCCTCTGTGTGTGTGAATGCTTTAATTGGATAGTTTTCATACTCTCTAAATAGTACCAACTGATTATTTCTTGGATGTTTTTCAGTTTTATCTAAAGGTGCATTTCAAAGTTAGGAAAAGGAATATATGAGGATTAGCTTGTTGCTCGGAAACAAATCCGATTGATGAGAATCCTTCAGTTTAGCAGGCTCAGAAGCAGGTAAAAAATGAGAGTGGGCTGCAGGGTACACATGGGAGTCAGTGCAGGGTTAATTCTCAGCTGGGGGAATTTGCCTACCAGAGACTCAGTGCTGCAAGGGCTGAGCTGGCTCTGGGACCTGAGCTCCTGCACCGGGAATGGGCTGGGGAGTCTCTGGAGCTGTGGTACAGCACAACCCACTCTGCCCTTTGGTCTGTGTGTGGCAGGACCACTGATTTGCAGCCAGATGGGCTGCAAACCTGTGTCTTTGGAGAACTCTTAGGTAGGAGCTGGAGTCCAAGGGTTTTTTCTTTTCCTGTCCGGATCTATCCAGCTGTCCTGAGCACTGGACTCAGATAAATTGTTTATTTGCCTTTGCTGTGACTTGGAGTAGGAGCTGCATGCACTGGTGAATAAGAAGTGATTTTAAAAAAAAAATTATTTTTTTTTTCTTCCCCTCTTTTTTTTTTCTCACCCCCCACTGGCCTCAAACAACAGAGTGGCAGATTAAAGAATTAGTTATGCTTGAACACCATGGGAAAAAAATAATCCTTATTACAGATCCAAATGGCTTTCTTGCTTTTTAAATAAGCTTGCTGGTTTTGAAATTGTTTTAACTCTTGCACACAACGGGAGGATAAGGCAATTTCAGGAGAAAAGGAAAATCAACAGTTGTTACAGAAGTTGTGGAGCTCTAGTTTGGGGTTTTACTGGGGACTGGCTGTTGAGCTCAGTGAATTCGCTTTTAACTTGGGTGCTATTGCAAATGAAGAGTGTTTACTTTTGTAAATGAAGGAGGGAAGGTTAATCTGAGCTTTCTGTAAAGTGATTTTATTCTCGATGGTGGAGGAAAGTGCCTAAAAGTGAGATGATTATACTTGTTCAGGCAACAAACTGGCTTTTAGACTTCGATTACCTAATATGCAGAGGATAAAAAATTGAAATGCTGACATTCCTGTTTGTTACTTAGTATTATTATCTTAACTACTGATGTCCAAAGATGAAGAAACAGTATCTTTGAAAGTATATATATAAACTTTTAAAGCCTTCCTCGTGCCTTGTTCTCCTCAGGAGCCTTTAGCTCTCCTTGTTTACCCCAGATAACTATTTATAGCCAGTTTGTGTAGCTGGGAGGACTCAGCTGGCAGGGCTTGGGGGGGATTCCTGGAGGTGACATCATCTGTCTGCACAGCAGTCTCCTGCTGGCACAGCAAGGAGGGAAAACCCTTCACTACCAGGAGATAAGAGAGCTTGCAAAATGCCTTTGCTAGAGAATACACACGAAGATGGAATATTTTACCTGTTTCCTACTGCCTGGAGAAATCGTGTCTCAAACCTCTTGCTGCAGGCTTCATCTTGAATTTTTTAAACCGCCCACCCTCTTTTTTTTTTCCTGAAGACTCCTTTTGTATTTCTTTTCAAGTGGAACTTAAAAGCTTTTTGAAGCAAACAGTGGAGAGACTTTAATTTCCTTGTCTTTCAAGTTGTGGAACATGACTTGAATGGAACTAGAAGGTTCATTCTGGCAATAAAAGTTTCTTCAGTGGCAGGTAGGGATAAGGAGGATAAGTGTTTTATTTCCTTTTTCTCTTGTTGTGTATTTTGCATCCCTGCTTTTACATATGCAATTATTAGACAGTATCATCAGCAGAAGTGACTGTATCCAAGGCACATACGTAGCTTATTTACCACCTATGTAATGAAGAAGGAAGGAAAAAAAAGGCTTTCTATGGGTAAAATCAGCATTTCCTCTATTTTGTGGTATGCAATAAAATATTTTTTGACAAGAGGTCTGTATGGATGTTATCCAAGTACCTGAGGAAGGAAATGAAACCTTCTTGTCCCATCTCGCAGGTTAAGATTTGGAGTGGACATAGGCTCTCTCCTCTCTCCCCTCTTTTTTTTTTTTTTTTTTTTAATAAGGGAATAAGTTGAAAACTTTAAATGACATGGGATCCATCTTTCTGTAGTTGAAGTTTGCCTTTGCTACAGCTAACCAGAGCTAAGCAGGGGGATGCTGACTGTGCAGCAAAGGCTTGGGTTCCCCAGGATGGTTTCTGCTTTGCAGCATGGCAGGGCTGGAGCAGCAGGTGAGGAGCTGTTGAAACCTGAGTAACCTCATACCTAGCTTCACTTCCCAGAACATTTCAACTCCAGCCCAGCTTCCCCTTCCTTGTCCCCCGCTGGTCCAGCAAACTTCAGCTTCAGACAGTGCTTGCTCTAAGAGATTTCAGTTGTGCTGAGTTAGGTTACAGATGAAGCTGTGGCTAAAAGGCAGAGGAGTGAAGTTCTTTTTAGAATACTAGAGCCTGAGAGCTTCCTGTGCATTGCAGGGATATTTGTGAGGAGAGAGTTGCTTGGAAGAGGGACTTTTTAAAAGCAAACTGTTCATCGATGTGATTGATGTTATGACATGGATGTCAAGAGCAGAAGGTTACAGATGTGTGTCAGATGGAGGCATTTAGGAAGCTCCTTAAAATGGCAAGGGTGACTCCCTGCTTCCCTGCCCAGTTTGGTTCCATTTTGAGGCACAAAGTGATACTCTTAGCAACCCCTCCTCCCATATTTCTATTCAGGATGTGTTTGCAAACCTGAAAACTCTGGGTATGGCAGGTTTTGGTTACTTGAAAATGACAGATTCTTGCATCTTGGCTCTTGTCCAGGTCTGCAAAGCAGGCAGCCCAAGGTCTGGAAGGGAAGAGGTGGACAATGCAGCAGCTGGGAGGCTCCTCCTGCTCCTGCCTTTCCTGTACAAATCCAAGAGGGGAAGAAAGATTTCTTGGCCAAAAAAATAGACTGGGGTTCTATAAAGGCAAAACCCCTTCATCCTCAGTTGTCAAAACGTGATCCTGAGGTAGGACTGCTGATGTGCTCTGCTGTCAGAAGCTGAGCCCTGTTGCAGGTGACAGCTGACCCACTTACTCAAGCCTGGCCAACCCTGGTGCCCACGAGGGATGGGGACACAGCCCACGTGGCTGTCCCACGGGGACCCTGCCCCAGAAGTCTCTCCTACAGGAAATCTTCTGACTCCTCTGTGTGATCAGTGGCAGTGTTTAAACCAGCACACAGGCAATGGTTTGGTGCTTTTAAGACAAGGCTGTACCCAAGGAAAGAGAGATGAAAGGGGCTTCTAAAAGGCCTGTCTGGTGTAAGCTTGTGTTAAAGGAAGGTGTCTGCTGGCTGAGAGGTTCTAGGAAGCTATGAATCTATGAAAGCCTATTCTGCTTTGTAATGCTACTTCATGCAGTGGCTTGCATATATTTTAATATATTTATATTTCTTTTAAATGCCAGAAGAAAAATCTCACTTTGTTTCATCCCTTTTTGGACACCCCAAAATAAGATGTGATTACTTCAGGTGAAGTGTGTGTTCAGACTCCTGTACCACCACTCCTGATGATCTGTCCTCTCTTACCTGGCTTATTGCTTCCAAAAACTCTTTCACTACCACCAAAAGGTAGGAGGGAGCTATCGTTTCAGGATCATAATTTCCTTGGTTCTGGAATTGCAGTGTAAGGGAGGAAGGACCAAGCAGGCACATCAGGAGGAGTTTCCTGGTTGCTGTTTGTGTGCTGGTTGTTTAGGTCAGGTGAAGCTGGAAATGTGTTGCATGGCTTGCACTTTCTGGCAGCCATCCTGAGGAAGGGAAGCTAGGAGTTCCTCTTCATGTCACAGGGCTGAGTGCATGGCTTAGTGATTGCTTTGGCTTGGGCCATTACTCATCCTGTGCACCTCAGTCATTTTCTCTGTGAAGAATTCATGTTTTTATGAACATTAAAATACAGGGGAAAATGGCCTCGTATGGCTGTGGTGTCTTAGAAGCTTTTTCAGTTAGTTTCAGGTTTTTGACAGATTCTCCCAGGGGCCTTTTTGTCCTTGATGGCAATTTTGATGAGTCAAAATTTTGAGTTAGGCCAACTTTAAAAGATTAACATAAGAGAAATATATTTGTCAATTAGACAACAGAAAGGTAAATATTTTCAACACCTACTAAAAGCAGTTCTTCCCTGTAGTTGCTTGAATAAATGAAGATGTATCATGTAAAGCAGCTCATGTTGGTGCCCAGATGCAAGCTGCTGGTTTGGACTTGTGAATTCAGTCCTGGTCAGAGTGTAGGCTCAAAATCTGAGGATAGTGCATAGGAGGATTTAAATTTCCCAGTTATTAATGTGATGGTTTGGGGACTTTTTGCTTTTTTTTTAACATGACGGAGACTGAATGATGATGGGAAATCCAGAATAAAAGAGATATTAATGACCAGCTTACCTTAGAACTAAGGTTGCTTTTTCATTGCCATATCAGTTTTGGGGTAGGAGCTCATCTTTTGCTTTTGCTTTAAAAAAACCTCCCAAACTACTTCGTGCTGTATCAGTACTTCAGGTTGTGCGTGAGAATAACATCACAGGCAGCAGCTTAGATGTGATGCTTGTTTCATAGTATTCCTTCCTTTATTCTGATTGAAAATAATTAAGTCTGTGTAGCTTAAGAGGACAAGAAGAAAGTCTTAATGACTCCTGTCCCATTTAGTCACCCAGAAGCTGCTGTTTTCTTTTTCTGTGGTAGCTGAATGCTGTGTGGTGGTATCCAATGTATATATATATATTTTTTTGGGAGGTGGAGGGGAGTCCTTGGATGACCCATGCTGTTGGATCTGTGTCATCTGCATCTCTAATATCCCTCTGCACAGTGGCATCATGCAGTGAGGTCTGCATGGCTCTGAATTCAGTGTTTGACCACAGCAACGAAGACCCATAAGCTGTGAAATCATTATAGCCTAGCATAATTTTTCAACTTCCTTTTTCCCAGCCTATTTCTTAGAATAGGATTTTTTTTTCAGTAGAAGTGTTATGATTACACAATTGTATAGTGTGGATGGAAATAGTTAATAGTGCTAGGAAAGATTTCAATATTATTCCCAAGTGTCACTGTGCCACCTGATATACTGAAATACAGGAGCTAACTTCTCAGCCATCTTTGCAGAGATGCATTTTCTTTGTGTTTATGTGTGTGTGAGTCAAGCCTACTTTTAGTCAAATAATAACTATATTTGAAGTCCTGTAGTCATTGTCCAGGTGCTGGCTTCTGAAGTTCTACATCCTGTAATATTGTATCCTGTAATAATACATCAACATATAATACATCAATCATATAATAATACATCAACAACCCTGCAAATTTTGCTGGAAGGTGAGGAATCTATCTGAAATTTCTGTTATTTGTCAGGCCACAGGTTTGGGGCTATCAGGAATAAAGTCTGTCTTTAGTTAGTTTTTCCACTTGTCAGCGAGTCCTCTGCTGTGATTTGGAGCATACTGCTGAGCATATACTCATCTGTTAAAAAATACTATTCTAATAAAGAACAATAAAAAAGAATTCAGAATAGTATTGTAATTGCAGCAAAGCTGCCTCTGAAGATCTATGTTTATGATGAGTTTTGGTTTTAGTATCTTGTCAAATCTTAGCAACTAGTAGTCGATAGTGTCTCAAAGAGCCCAGCAAAAGGCAGGAAGGATTTTTGCTCCAGCTGGGTAACTCTGGAGCTGTGAGTGCAGGCAGGGCAAAGCCAGGAGCATCCCTGGCACAGCTCCAGCAGCCCTGCTGAGCTCAGGTTTGGGGCTGAGCCTTAGGGCAGGAGTTTCCTCGGCAGGAGAAAGGACTGGCTGTGGGATGCTGCTGGAGCTGTAGCACTGCTGCGCACTTGAGGATTTGCAAAACGTAGCACTGCTACTCCTACAGGACTCAAGGGACAGCAAGGCTGGCAACACCAGCCTGAAAAAACCGTGTGGCTCTAGTGCCAGCAGGGAAAAATTGGCAGCGGTGGGGAGGGAGGAAGGAAAGGAGGGAGGGAGGGAGGATCTCGCTTACCTTGAAAGGGCCAAGAACACTGTCCCACAGTGCCACCCAGTGCTGCCTGCCATAACAGCACCGGAGAGGCTGCCCGGGAACGGGCACAGGGGCACAGGCACCCCCGGGCACCCCGGTGTGCTGCCCTTGGCTTGGGGCTGCTGGGACAAGGGACAAGGGACAGCTCTGGGACAGGGGACAGCTGCTCCCAGCTTCAGAGAGAGCCTCACTTAACACCCACCTGGGGCTGAGCTCTTGGAGCTAGGGCTTGGGAGACGTTTGGGGGAGGGATGGTAATTTTTTTTGGTTTTGTGGTGTTTGGGGTTTTTTTTGTGTGTTTTGGGGGTTGTTTTTTTTGTTTGTTTTGGTTTTTTTGGGGGAGGGATTTTTTTTTTACTTTTTGGAGGATGGTGTTTCTCTGGAGGGATGTCTGTTTTTTTTTTTTTTTTTGGAGGGATGGGTTTGTTTGGCGTCTTTTTTTTGACAGATGGATTAGTTTTTTTGGAGGGATGGTTTTGGTTTGTTGTTTTTTTTTTGAGGGATTTGGTTTGGGGTTTTTTTTTTTGGGGGGGAAGGATAGTTGGTGGTTGTTTTTTTTTTAGGTATGTTTTTTGTGACAGTCAAGATCCAGAACTGGTTTCTCTCTAGCAGGACTGTTAGCTCTACTTGTTTTCTGGAGTCCAATAGTGATACCCATATCAGTGCAAACATGGCAAGTGCTTTTCTGGAATAAGGGCAGTGGTTCTTCTGTTGATATTTTAAAAGTTTACTACACCACTGTGCACGTTCCATTAAGAAGAGCTCCCCAGCTCAAACAACTGATGGCTTTCACTGCTGGGAGAACAAAGATAGAAGTAATGCATTTTTTCAGAATAGTCTTCCACAGGATCAAATATTTGGTGTTTACTCTCACCGCCTGGATTCTGGTGCTTAACTTTGCTTTGGCATTTTTTTGTATGGCTTTCCATAACCGAAGTTAACAACTTTTCCTCCCCCCTTGGCTTCTTCCTGTCAGATTTGCAGTAACATGCTGTGCGTGTACCAGGACAGGAGTGTGTGGAGGTGTTTTGGTCTGTGTCAGTTCTTTATTCAAATAATTGTTAGCACTATTTAAGTATTTGCTTTCCTAGCTTAGATTTGCTTGTTCCTGTTAGGTTTGAAAAAAGCCTGGTACCATCTGTTAGTTTGAGGCTGCTGCATAGCTTGACCATTGTAAGACTTTTCAAATGTTGCAAATTCTGTCTTGGCTGGAGATAATTTCACAAGGGAGGCTTCTTCTCCTCCCTACCCATTTAAAACCAAACCTGGGTGATTTCAGTGTTTTGTGGGGTTTAATTATAACTTGCAAAGGTTTTTCTACTGGAGAGGTTTGATCAGTGTATAGGTTCCAAAACTAGACCTGCTTACTGCTTGCTACTGCCTGCAGGCTGTCACTTGGGTCTGTCATTTCTTTTGGCTCACAGGACTGTTAAAAAAATGAGGATATATAGCAGACTTGACTGGTGTGTTCTGCAGAAGTATGTCTTGTTTTCCTTACACTGGTAAATTCCTAACCTTTTAATCCTCAACCCAGAACACAAATTTTTTTAAGGGTTTGCATGCAGTCTTCCTACTGCAAAGTGGAGGGAGGGAAAAAGGCATTAAAAGAATCATTTGTGTAACTACAAATATTCTCAACTTGGACCAATTTCTGTTTCCTGTACTGCCATCTTACTAAGGGCCTCATCTCAGTCTTATTGAAAGGTCCATCAAAATTTCAGTTCAGAAAGTGAACTCTTAAGATCAGAAGTCTGTGATGCAGATCCAAATGTATGCTAAGAAATTGGTATTTATGGTGATATCTCAGTAGCTAAAAAGCAAAACAAAACAACCAACAAACAAACCCCCCAGAAAATCCTAAACAAACAAAATTAGAAAAATCTATCAAAAGAAATGAGTGTTATGATACCTGAATTTTCAAATACGGTGTCTTTGGGAACTTAAAACGCTTGCACATGGGACAGAGATCACTGATATTGTTTATAAATCCTTCATTCTGTCTTTCCCTAAAGTTTGTTCAATGGGTTTCAAACAATTTAATGTAACTTAGTGATATAAAGGAATATTGCAACAAGTCAGTCAAATAATATTTCCAAAAAATCAAAACCTATTCCATTCAAATAATTAGAATATTGAGTATGTTTCTTGTTTATTAAAATTTTTAAGCTCACGTCTGTTAAAATGTTTATTTTTTAATATATAAATTTTCTTTTTTTTCAGTGTGTTTGAAGTTATCACATTCCTTTTGGTAATTGAGTTGGGAATTATCAAGACTCACATATAGGCATTTGCTTAGAAATGCAAAATGAAGTCTAACTTGTGCTTAGTTCCTTTACCATTGGCTGATTTTGGAGAAATGAGGTTGAGTAAAATGGTATGGTAATTTTCCTTGCTGAATGGCTTTTCAGAAATGTGTTGACCTGTGTATTAGGTAATTGAATAATTAGACAAATTAATTGAAGGACTTCATTAATAATAATAATTTAGAAAGTTTTATGCATCAAGCATTTGATGTCTTAATGGGATTTGAGACCTGTCTGAAGAATGTCAGACATAAGGAGCTCAACGAAGGTGATGTGTAAATGCAGCAAAAATGTGTATCAGTGGAAGAAGAGAGAAGTTCCAAAGCAGGAACTTAAATGCAAGTTGGAAGCAGTCTAAGTTTATAAATATCTGTACAAAAATGCTGGTCCCTGCATTGGCATGTTACATTCCAGAAATAACCAGTGTGATAAAAGCAGTAAAAATTGTCCTCTTCAGCCAAATGAGTTTTTTGAAGTGGAGGTGCCTGATGTGTAGCAAGGTTTTGTAATGGAAGCAGTTGCAGGAGCATCTCTGAGGATAATGTGTTTTCAACAACAACAAAAGACAATGGTTAGAAAAATTATTCTGACTTTCTGAGCCATCCTGTGATCATCTGCACAGCCCTGCTCTGCACCTGTTCTGCTATGAATTCATTTCTTGATTGCAGGTGGCCAGAGCTGTTGATGCTGCTGATGGGAAAGGTCTAGAAGCAGGGCATGATTTGAAATCACAAAGCTTGAGAAAGAGAAAATTGGGGCTAATAAAATGAAAAATTTTAGTGGAGTCTTTCAGAAAAGGAGAAGACCCTCAAGCCTCTGCTGGTAAATAGATACCAGTGACAAGAATAGTTAAGTAAGTTATTTTTTGATATTTTTCAAGTTGGACTGTGCAAAACATATAAAATAAGAACAAATTCCTGCCCTGTTGGGAGAATGCTCAGGGTGATGCAGTCAGCACTTCCTTTTTTAACCCAAATATTTTTGTAATACACCATTCTTTTCAGAAAATCATGTACAGAGGCAGCTGAAATAAATAGACTGCAGTGGAAACAGCCTCAAAGTGTTCCTGGGTGTGATACATCAAGTCTCTTAAGTGCAGTAACCAGCTTGGAGGGAATCATCAGCTGGTTCTTTGCAGGTCAGAAACTCCTGTGCTGCAATTCTGGTGTTCAAAATGTAGTACTGGAGGCTTTGAGTACTTGCCTTTTGCTACTGTGGAAATACACATTTCAATTTTATTTTATTGGTCAAACTTTTGTTGTTGTCCTTTCTTGAGGGTAGGGGGACATATTTGGAAAGAAAGAAAAAAAAAAAACCAACCCACAACCAAAACAAAACCCCCAAACCTTTCTATTTTTTAATATTTGCTGTTGTCATGAGAATAAAAACCTTCGGTGAAATTCAAAGTAATTCTCACCTACAGAATGCCCAGCCTAGCAAAGCCTGCAGAAATGTTACCTCCAGGCTTCAGGTAAATGCTGTCACTGGGGATGTCATCTCCACAGTAATGGTAGTGATGAAGAATTGCTTACAGAAGTCTTTTGAACATGACATGAAATCTTAGAGGTGAGAGAGAGAAATTTAAAAGCAAGGCAAATGTTTGCAAAATCTTCACCTGAACTTAGACAGGTAGGAATTTGAGATTCCTAGGATGGGAGTATGCTGAACCCCACCTGGGGTGAGGACACTGGATTGCTTATGGATTGTCAAAGATGCCTTCGTTGGAGGAGAAGGAGTCTGTGTTGGGAGCTGCTTCAGGCAGCTCAGAGGGCCCAGTAGTTCACTTCAGTGAAAAGGTAAAACGCAACAATTTCTTCCTACTCCATTTCTGAAGAAAACATTTAGCTATATGGTCTAGAAAATGACCTCATGTTTTTTGTTCAGCTGAGTTATCACACACCAACCTTGTGATTTTTAATGCAGAATTTATAGTGGCAGGAATTCTATTTCATAAATGGTGACAAATCTCCTTTTAATTAATCTAGATATTTTTCTCTGAGGGTTTAGAAGTAATTTCTATTTAGGTTAGTAGAAAGCTTGATTGACAGTTCTATTCTTTGCTTGTTGGAATATTGTGCCCACAGCTAATACTTCATGCACATTTCTCTGGTGTAGCAGCCAAATGAAATATACAGGACCAAAGACTGCACTGCACATCTAAGTTCAGTTTTGCAGGTAGGAGTTGTAAGTCCACATTTTGCTCCTGTATTTATCTGCTTTCAATGGGTGTACCCTTTGTCTAGGGAATAATTTCTGAAAAAAATCTGAGAGATTCTTGCAGCATCTTGTGGGTTTTTGTCATGAGTGAGTCATTGTGGTACTGTTCCTCCTTACCACAGGACCAGTGAAAATCCTGGGTTTGGTCTAAACCTGCAACGACATGTGTCAAAACAATTCCTTTTCATCTCTGCTTCAGATAAGCTCAACACCTCATACAAACTGGGCAGAATTCTCAGTTGGTGCTTGTGTCAGAAGGTACACTCTTAAAAACACAAAAGTATTTCTGGATTCATTTTGGTTTTATGCAGTCGTTCAAGATTTCCTAGTCTAAACCAAATATTTCTTAACCCTTATCAGGTTCCAGAGATGGCGAATTTGCCCTGTTTACTACGTAAGGAGGTGAGCTTCAACAAAATGCTGGTGAACTAGAGCTTGTTTGCTGCCCTCATGCTCTCACAGCCAGTTCTGAAAGTTTTCACTGCTGGGAAAATGAGCAGGAGAAAGGAAGAAAACTGATATAATTTAATTAAGAAAAAAAAAATCTTGGCAGTCTACAGGAGTAATCTGTTTTTAGTATAATTACTGTTCAGAAATTCTCTCTGAACCAGAGAATCACCACCAGAATCATCACCAGATTCTGTTTGATGGAGGGAGGACAGAGTTTGCCATTTTTCAGCTCATAGCCTTCTCCTCCTCTCTCTCCACAGCATCCTCTGAGCTGACTCCCCATCCTGGAATAACTCCCATACCTGTGCCTTGCAGTCCTGATGCTCTTCCTGATGGTGCTCTGGCAGGACCTGAAGCAGCACTCAGGGGCAGGCTGGGGGGCTCATCTCCACCAATGTTGCTCAGACCCCCCTGAGCAGCCTGGGGCAGCTTTTGCACTTGGTATGGGGCAGCTGCAGTCTCAGGTAGCAGAGGAAGCAGAGTGGATGCTTTCAGACCCCTTGCGAAAGAGCCAACTCTGGTTACTTCTCTTCAGAACTGAGCAGAAACCTTTCCTTTCCTACACCTGGATCAGCATCTTGGGAGGACTTGGTGCCCCCATCCCAATTTCACACCTCTCTGTTGCTCTTTCCCAGCCCTGAGAGAAGAGATGTGGTGAAAGTGAGCCAAGTGAGGCTGTAGAGGAGGGAGGGATGGTACCCTAACATTGGCTGCTTCATGCAGCAGTGCTGCTGGAGATGGAGGCTGGAAGATAAGGAGGTGGCCTCTTATCAAGGCAGTCATGAAAGGGAAGTGTCAGTATCATCTGCTGCTTCTCTGAGACCTCCTGGCTCTGTGTAACCACCTGAAAGGCCGTGGTGGAGAGGTTGGTGCTGGTCTCTCCCCCAGGGAATCAGTGATAGAACAAAGGGAATGGCTTCAAGCTGCACCAGGGAAGGTTTAGACTGGAAAGGAGGAAAAAAATGTTCAGAGCAAGAGTGGTGAGAGAGGGGAATGGGCTGCCCAGGGAGGTGGAGGAGTCCCTATCCCTGGAGGTGTTTAAGGGTCGTTTGGATGTGGTGTTGGGGGATGTGGTTTAGGGGAGAACTTTGCAGAGTAGGGATGGTGGTTGGACTCCATGATCCCAAGGGGCTTTTCCAGCCTGACAGATTCTATGATCTCATCTTCATTCACCCTTGATTGCCTAAATAGGTATGTAATAGAATGTGAAAGCTGATGAAAGCTGACTAAAAAGTCTTTCTCTGGCTAGGATTCCATAACCCCGTCCACAAGTGTTTTCCAGTCATACTTGGTGTTTCTTACAGTGGTAGAGGTTATGCTTTTTTCCTGAATTGGCCGTTGGGTTGCCTGTTGCAATTTTGTGGCATTCTAATAAACCTGATGGGATTTTAGTATCTTTTTGTTAATCAAACTAGGTGATGTACAGGTACATTACAAACGCAAGTTGTGTTGTCCTTGTGATGTTGCAGATTTATGATTGTACTGGAGTGAGTGAGAACAAGCTACTGAAGTTGTTTATTTACCATCATAAAAGTCAAGATGACTCTTTGCTTCGGCAGTATTGGTCCCTGTTTTTAATCTTTAATTAACTCTCTGGATTTGACTAGATCTGCAAATAGCAGATGGCAAAGTGTTGCCAAATTGCTGCTCATCATCTGCTTCTCACGTACATAACTTGTAAGAATATAAGCATAAAGAAAGTATATCAAAAGTCCTCAGTACACTATTCCCTGGTTGCAGGGGGTTGTGTTCATTCTTCTTTGGCAATTAAATTTTACAGTGAGCAAGAGATTAAATAAAGCAGTAACAAAAGAACACTCTCATAATCAATTTTTGAGAACAAGCAAATGTACAGCTATTCCAAAACTTTGCATTGTGCTAAACCACGTGAATAATTCTTTTTTAACTGTGTGATGTTCAAATGAAAAAGATACTGACCTACTGAAGTGTTTTGCTTGTTTCTGATGCTGATAAGGTGATGCCTTTTCTTACTTGCAGTGGTGCTTCTGAACTGTGACTGGGTTGTAGGAGTCTTTGGTTCCTGCAACTGGGAGGTGTGTATGTTAGAACTTGCAAAGTGAGGGAGGAAAAGTGCTTCTGTCCTTTAAGAATTTATTTCAACATATAAGAATTTATAGAAGCTTTTAATACCAGAAGAAATAAGCTCAGATTTTATACTAGAGTGGAGCCATTACAGCATTCAAACAGTTTAACAAGCTCACAACTTAGCAAAATGGTCCATAGAAGAAACAGATGTGGGGGGAAGGAAAGGGGAGAAAACAAATAGGGTGTTTTAGCCATTATCTGTACTCTTTGGCAATATTTACTGGTGGTTTTCAATTCCAAGCTTGCAGTTAGAGTGTACCCGTTACCTTTAACTGATGTTATTCGTACTGTCAGAGTTTTATACTTATTTCTGTTGTCTAATAATAGACATGTGGAAAGCTACTTCTTGAGTATGTGAGTTGAAAATGAAGGCAATAATTTTGCTTTCTTCACAGATCAGTCTGTCATGTCACTTAGAAAAACAAAAAAAACCCCAAAACCCAAAAAAATCCTGTTTCCAGATTCTGGTCACCCTGAGCAATGTTCTAACATGCTTGTAGTGGGGGGAAGAAGGGATTCCCGAAAAGGAAAAAGTAAAATATGCCTTGAGCACAGTTCAGGAGGCTGTTTCACTTGAATCAGATGGAACCTTAGAGCTGAGATGGTGTCAGTTGTATTGGTGGGATGCTGTTGAAAGTTGACAATTTCTGCTGCTGTAGGTTTTATGCATGTGGGTGGTGTTGCCATCCTCAAAAGAAATTCACAGAAAGAGCTGCAGATAAGAAAAAAAGCTTCTCATTTCTGATTACTGCCACGTAAGCATTCAAACCAAATAGGTGGACAGCTCAGCTTTTACATTTTGGAGCTTGCATGTACTCTTAGCACGTTGTATTTAAGCAGAGAATGGGCTGTGACTGATGTTTTGGTTTGCTTTGCTCTGCTGACTGAAATCTTTGAATGAACTCCATTGCTGAAACTTGGTTATGGTGGTAGCTGAAAAGGAAAGGCCACTTAATGAGCTGTGTAGAGAGCCTTGGGGCTGGATTCACCTTGCTCTGTGTCACCACCTCAGCTCAGCAGTTACCTTCATCTCATTTTTTAGGCAGTGGAGAGCAAGGTGCCTGTGGGGCAGAAATCCAACCTCTGAGAAGTTCATACCATAGAATGAGTTCAGTCACACTGTCAAGATGCTGGGCAAGGGTGTCTGGAGACATCAGGGTAGGCATGTTTTAGGGATGAGCTCTGCCCAGATGCTCTTGCAGTGAAGTTGCTGCTCCAGGAGCATGTTCCACTTCAGGTCAGGAACTCTGCATTTGTTACAGCAATGGAAGGGGCCCTGAAAAGGCCTTTAATGGAGTTGTGTCTGAGATGGCCCCTGAGATGGTTTCATGATACAGGTTCTTGTTTGCCTGGCTTCTCAGACAAACTGCAGAGCAGGCAAGCAAAGAGTATGGGGAAGGGGTGAAATTTGCTGTCGTGGAAGAGGCTCATGACAGAGCCACAAGTGTGTAGAGCATTGAGAGCCAGTCCTCTGGACTTGAGAAATAACTTTGGGGTTTATCTAAGAAAGCCTAAAGAAATAGGCTGTTGGTCTAGCTTTGATGCTCAGTGTATTAGGTCATCTCTGGAAGGCTAAATATGAGCTGACTGGCTTTTTGTAACTGGGTCAGGCAGAGTTAGAAGAGTTCTGTTTTTCATCCTCGTTTTTGTATACTGAATGTGAAGGTCTTCAGTAAAATAAGGGAGGTCCAACACCTTGAGAACCTTGAGACAGGTCCAACACCTGTCTGCATCCTCCCAGTCCTCTTGTCTAAGTAAAAGAATTTGGACCAAAGCATGATTTTCTCCATTTTGTGTTTTACTTGGAAATGAATGTATCCAATGCATGCATCTGAGTTTCAGCTGCTCTCTCCTGAATGCTGTGAAAAGAAGGTTATGCTTCTTATGATGATCTATAGATTAGCTGCATCATGTCCTATATTTTGTATCCCAGTAGAGAAAACTGACAACCCTTACAACTGTTAAATATCAACCATAAACTGGAAACCTGCTTTTTGCAAGAAAATCATGGGGACAGCAACAAGCTAAATGAATTTACAGTGACTAAGGCATATTGAAACTGATGTGTGACTTCGGTTTTTGAAGCCTGACTTTCAAATTCCTTGTAAATCCCTGTCCTTAATGGGAGATAACAGGAAATTTAAGAGATAGCATTTTGTTGCATATTCAGGCACAGTTGGGGTTTGTGGTAAAACCTCATTTACTGTTAGCCTTCCTTTTATTCTATTTGAGAAAATCTGACAAGGAAAAGGAGGAGTAAGGGGAAAAAAAAGAAAAAAAGCCTGGAATTAACACTGTGTGGATGAAATATATGGTTTGTGCTTTTGTGATACATTGCATGATCTGAAGGTAATTGTGAATGATAATGTTGAGCAGTGGTTTCTGACAGAAGTGGGTTGTCATAACCCCTTACATGTGGGAGTGTTACAGGAGTGCAGAGGAGGGGAGAAAGCCCCTCCATTTAAAGAAGTGCTTGGCACATGGACAGTGATATTAAATCTGAATAGGAAGGAGAGTGGTTGGAACTGTTGAAGAGCAAGGATGTCAGAAGGAGCAAGCATCTAGAGGTTAAGTGGTGAAGCTCTTGTCATGCATGTGTGTTTGTTTCTTCCAATTCTGTGAATTTAGTGCTAAAGTGAAAGGTTTTAAAAGACCATGACTTATCCTCTTGATAATTCCCTAAAATCAGAATGTTAGGAAATGAGGGAAATAGGGAGTACAACTCAGTCAGACTGTCTCATAGATCTTTTTGTTTGTGTTGGAATTGATTGCAAATAGTAGGTGAAAACAGAGTAAGAAATGCTGAATGGCTTTCTTGTTTGGGAGAAGTAGTATCACACCTGAAGCTCCTCATTAGCTGATATGAATCTCCAAGAAGATGCTTGTGGGTTTCTTAATTTAGATATGTAGACATTTTAAGAATAATATTTGCCCTTCTGTTCTTCTGTAGGTAAATTCAAATGAGAACTTGATTCCGTTTTCCAAGAGCCAAGGCTGTTTATTGTGTTTCTAGGGAAACCTGCAAACTGATTTCTCCCTCTCCATCAAATGCAACACATACAAAGATACAAAGTAGGTACTGATGATAAACTGATCAGCCTGCGCAGTGTGCCACATCTCCTTGGCTATTGATATTGCACCAGTTTTTTGTATTCTCCTGGTCTGAGAGCATGGTAGGCTCCAAACAACATTTCCTTAGTTCATCTTGCAGTGAGCCTGCAGTAACTGGTGGAGTTGAGATTTAATGAAATGCAATGAAAAATCTGATGGCAAAAGCCAAAATGTGTAATGTCAGCATGGAAAATACTTTTTTTAGGGGGGCGGGAGAAATGACCCTTAAAGAATCATACTCTAGTTTTCCAAGTCGCATGGCTCAGTACTTATCCTGAATTTGGAGTTCCTTACTTTGCATTTCCTTTGAGCCAAGTGGCTGGTAATAGATCACGCTGTCATTCTGAATCAAGTCAAGAGCAATAAAATAAGGACAAAGTGTAATGTGTTGTAACAGTGTGAAACTGGAATCAGGTCTGTTACTGTGAGAGATGTGATGGCACATAGCTCATTCCTGCACACAGGCTGCATCAGCTCAGGAGAATGAGCTCTGTGATGAGACAAAGTGTGTCTGGGAGAGACTGCCAAAAATGAAGAGTATGAGTAAGACAATGGTTTGGGTTTTCTTTCCTCTGTTGCAAAAGCACTGTGTTCTCTAGCCCTAAATGTTAAATGGTAAGTTCCAAGTATAAATATACTTTGGTATAGTCAGTATCAGCTGTGGAAGGCTGGAAACCTTGTAATACCTATTGGATAATTTAGATGAGATTTCTGCTTCCTGTTGCATTGCTTGTAGAAATGATGTGGAAGAGTAGGTGAGCAGCAAGCTAATGAAGTTAGTAATTTCTTTGTTGTTAAGCTCACAACTACCTTGTCTTAAGTTGTAAATGTAGACTGATGTAGGAAAATGTGAGTGCACCCATGAGAAAATAACTGGCACTGCCATCCCAGGCTCTGACCTGGTTCTTGTCACTTAGTTAGCACTCCAGGATCATCTTCCCATGGAGAACTCTGGGAAATCAGGAGCTTGATGCTCAGCAGGGCTAAGGAATTGATGGCAAATCAGCCAGCCATCACTAGGGGAAGGATGAAGAGCGGGTCAGATGGCATTGATGTGCTACATCTTCAGTGTGCAGAAGAGTTCTGGATTGCCATGCAGTGTAATTAAGTGTAATTAAACTATAGCACTGACTGCCACGAGCTCTTCTGGATGCTGTGCAAAGCTATGATGAAAGCTTTCAAGAATTCAAAAAGTGAATTAAAAGTTTGAGAGGAAAAGAAATCCATTGAGAACAAGTACAAAAACCTTATCTGGCTCAGAAAGTTCCTTAAGTCCTGGTGTTTCCATTTATCCTTTTTTGAAAGTGGGAGCTAATCATAATTTAACAAAAAGATATATTGTGTTATGATGGTTATGCCTGTTTGTGCAAGCATAGTGAGATGCTAGATATGTGTTTAGTTATGTTAGCACAAAAAAACCCCAGCCCCCTAAGTAAAACAAAACCAAACAAAATTGATTCCAATATGTGTTTCTGTACAGTGGAAGGTGAGGCAGAGAATATGTTTCAAGTTTTGCATGGGAAATGTAAATTCTCAGGTAACCAGGTGGAGCTGAATGATGGGCATGACAGAATGCATTTCTGAGTACTAGGAAAAGAAAATATAAGGCAGTGTGTTTGCATGTCCTGGATCATTTGAATTCCAGGGGAAAAGATTTAAAGCTCCCTCCATTAACATATGTATGTATAAGTATATATTTTGCTTTCTAATAGATGTTGGTTTTCCCTGTGGCAAGATTTGTACCTCTTCAGCATGCTTCTGTATTGTGCTTTGCTAGAAAATGTATGAAGTTAATTCAGCTGAGTGAACTTTAGTGTACACAGTGCAGCTCTAAAAGCCATGTGGTGTTCCCAGAGAGCTGGCTCACTGGCAGGAATGATTGAAGGAGCTGGGAACGTTCAGTCTGAGGAAGAGGAGGCTGAGGGGAGACCTCCTGGCTCTGTGTAACCACCTGAAAGGCCGTGGTGGAGAGGTTGGTGCTGGTCTCTCCCCCAGGGAATCAGTGATAGAACAAAGGGAATGGCTTCAAGCTGCACCAGGGAAGGTTTAGACTGGAAAGGAGGAAAAAAATGTTCAGAGCAAGAGTGGTGAGAGAGGGGAATGGGCTGCCCAGGGAGGTGGAGGAGTCCCCATCCCTGGAGGTGTTTAAGGGTCGTTTGGATGTGGTGTTGGGGGATGTGGTTTAGGGGAGAACTTTGCAGAGTAGGGATGGTGGTTGGACTCCATGATCCCAAGGGGCTTTTCCAACCCTAAGCATTCTGTAGTTCTATGAAATCAAGCCTTTTGCTCTTGTGCTGGACTGTCTCTGTGGCACAAATCAATTAAATTTAATTGTGAGGTTGTTGTGTGTAAGCATTGCTGGAGTTGTGATTTTCATGTGTTCATCCCATTACTGAGGGTACTATGGAGTGAGTGAGATGAGTGAGTTTGAATGCAGCCCAGTGTGCATCCCAAAAATTGCAGGGTGAAGTTGAAGAAACAGGGACTCCTGTGAAAAATCATTTCTGTTTTGCAGGTTCTCTGCCAAGGCCCATCATGTGTAAAGTATAATACGTTTTATTTATGCTGTGGCATTATAAATTAAAGCAGAGTTCTTCAGATGGAATAGATGGCTATGCAATGTTTTGCTTCCATTCCCTGGGACTCCACGAGCCTCAGAAAACCCATTCATCATCCCTTGCATTTGCTGTGAGGAACATTTTCTTCTTGCCTGCTGGATTAGTCTGACAATTTTAAATTTTTTTTCCCCCCCTCTTAAAAACTCTACTTCATACATAGCTTCTAGCCAGGAAGCATTCTGGGATTCCATTTGGAAAGTTTTAAGCATGAGAGGAGGGAAAAAATAGACAAACAACTTAACTTGCTTGACATCTGCTGCTAAAGTTGATGTGCAGAAATGTGTCAGATCATTTTGGCTCTCTGCAGCAGAGAGAAATACTAAACCCCCAAATTCAGTACTATTTTGTTTGTCCTGTCAGCTGAGGTTGCCAATTCAAGTGATGATTGCTGGTTAAGAGTTGGTGATTTGATTTACCAGATCTCCCCATGTATTTGCCCCTGTAGATTCTGACAGAGATGCTACTGACATGCCCAGTGGGAGCCTAGGAATCCAGGAATTTAGAAATAGCATTTTTGTAAGACTGAGAATTTAATAAGTGGAGGGTTGGTTTCCCTCCCCCCCCAATGATGTAAATCAGAAGCTACCGAGTTTGACCATAAAGCTTTAAACATAGAATTTATCCCGTTGAATTTGCCATTAAGTATTCATTTTAATATTTAAATCTCTTTAAATGATTGGGACAGTGACACAGGTTTTCAGATCTTCAGATAATGAAAGCAAAAGGCTGAATATCCACATACTGTGGTTCTTCAATGCATCCCCCAGGGCTCAACTGTAAAACAGGTTTGAGCTTGAAGTCAGAGGCCTTAAAAGTTTGGTAACTGCTCTTCTGCAGCTGAGTCTCTTGGTCTTCAGGTTGACAGACTTTCCTGAAGATGAAGGCTATAAAAGGAGAACTTCAAAGCAGGGGCTTGGAAGAGGTTAAAGATGATGGGGTGAGTTTTGCAAAAGCACATTGTGCAGTGGTGCTTCAGGTAGAAAATGGCAGCAATGCAAGTGTTGAAAACTAATATTACTAAAAGTTATCATTATTTAGATTACAAGGTTTAAATCAGACAAGCTATACTGAACTGGCAGTGAGGAAGGACAGAAACTACAACCTTTGCATGTAGAGGAGCCAAGGAATAGTTTGGGATAAATCTTTTAGGCTCATGTTACTGCTTTTTTCGTGACTGTGCAATTAGACCAGCAACGTTTAATGTTAGTTTGGGTTCAGTCTTTAAACAAAGACAAACATGAAAGTTATTCTGTGACAACAGCATGATTGACCACAATAAAATTTGAGAACCCGGAGCTGAAAGTTGCTGACTTGCCTGGATCTGGCCAAGGGATGGATTCCCTTCCCTACTGCTTTGGGAAATTCCCAGAGGCAGTCTCGGACTTTGTTAATACACGTTCGAGAAATTGAGCACAAAGGATTTTGTTTCTTGAGTGCCAAATCCTACTTAGTAAATATGAGTATCTTTATATTCTTAATGCTAATCGTAGGAAAGCCCTTGTGTCATACAACTGGGATATAAAATACACTTGTACTTGCCTTTCACTTCAGTGACAGAAGGGCAGGATTTTCTACTCTTTATCAAGTGACCGAGCAATTTGAGACTGCTTCCTTCTGCAGAAAATGATTCAGTTGGAGTGCACTTAATTGAATCTCCTCTGTTTCACTGAGTATTTGATAAAAGATAATTAAAAATGCCTGAACTTGTGCTTCAGTACTTGTAGTTAAACCAGACTTTGGTTTGCTCTTTTTTTCCCCTGCTCCGGCTTAAAGGCCAATGGATCTTATTTGTAATGTGAATGATGCTGGAAAGTAAGCCATTTATGGACTCAGTCCAGACCTGGTGGAGCAGTCAGTTAAATGTGCATCTAAAAAGCAGTCATTGCCTCATTCAAAGGTAGTTATTAACCTCTAATCACTTTTTATAAATTTTTTTAAATTTTATAAATTTAAAAAACTATTTTCTTCTTTAACTTGAATCTTTTATAACTTTGGTGATGTGTATACAGTGTGTTAATAATGACAACTTTTAGCTGCATTTCCAAGGGAATACTGTAGGCCATTCTGGAAAGCTGGAGTTAAGTCAGAAAAAGCAGCCATTCCACTCTGCTCAGTATTTGTTGTGTTGCAAACATGGAAAAAAATATTTAAAACGGGGAAGCAAGTCTAAATAATGTTTCAGCTCTCCAGTGGTATTTTAGAGGAACAGTTAGCTGAATGGGAAGGCTGGGAACTGATATCATCTTTTTAATTTGTTCTGTGCTGGAAAACTTATTAAAAAAATAAATAACTTGGGAACAAAGGTATTCTGTACCTTTTTGGTTGTGTTTTGGAGACCATCATAATAGGGCAAGTGTTTTATGCCTTATTAAAAATTACTCCTTAGGGTAAGGAGGAGAGAAGCATCTGTCCCTCTGTTGAGCACTAACCCGGAACATCTGCCTGGGTTCAATTTGTTTGTACAGGCACTTTTTGTAATACAGGGAGGGCTTTTGAAAAGCTCCCTTGAGTTTTCTGGTGATAAAAGAGGATACTTGAGTACTTCAAAGCTGGAGCTGCCCACTGGCTGCCCATAGAACATGAGAAGATTCTTTTGTGTTCTCCTCTTAGAGCAGAATCACTCCTGGCACTAAAGGCTTTGCTGAAGATGCTCTTTGAACACAGACAAGGCTGTTGGAGTGATTTGGGTAAAAATGAAGCTAGCCTCTACTGAGGGCTGCACTTCAGGTGTAATACACAATACTCCAGAAGGAGCTGAAGGATCCAAATTGCCCAGGGTACTCACAGCTCCAAGCTGCTTTTTTTTTTTTTTTTTTTCTTTTTTTTTTTTTTTTTTTTTTTTTAACCCATCAAAAATTTACTCAAATGGAATAAAAATTTCTAGTGGTAGTGTGGGTTTTTTGGGGGGTTGAGCTTGAATTTGTATTGATCACAAGTTAGCAGAGTATTAGCCTTTCAGGTATTCAATGTGTTTGCTAAATACCATCCCTGAGGCTTTAAGGAGCAGATGGATTAGATGTTCATTGCCCTTTGACTTCAGCTGGAACCTCCCTTAGAGGTGGTGAGACTGAGACCTGCACTTTCCCAAATATTTACAAAATTGCTTTAATGTCTTGGGTTGGCATTTTGGGAAGTGACAAATTGTTCACATCTGCAGAATGCTGTGCTGCCTGTTGCAAACTCACTGTAAGCCCTGACAGGATGCACAGCTGAACTTTTATTTTTGTGTGTGTGAGAAGGAAACAGTAGGCTCTACACTCTGGTACTTCTCTATAGTTCTGTAAAGATAAAATCCAGAATCTGTAAAGGTAAAATACAGGCACACAGGTATATAAGTTCATTGCAATTTCAGTAGTTATAATTCACTGCTTATTTATTAAAGTAATAGTATGTAACAGGGTTGTTAGTGGTGTGACTCGATACCACTATGGTGTGCAGTATTTCCTCACTAGATTGTGTATTAAATACAAAAACCAGGTCAGTGTTCTGTTTAGCATCATTGGGCAAAGATAGGGATTGTAAGTTGTTCATGTCTGTGTGCCCTCTCTGCCTGCCTTACAGGTACTTTTGTATTTGCTGTAGACAGTGCAGCATAACAGAAGTTAAAAATAATTTTAAGAAGCATAATAATTTTAATTTCTCTGATTCTTTATAAATTTTAAAAGGTGGATATATGTTAAAACAAAACCAACAAAGGCCAAACAAATAACAAAACCACAAAACCCCCAAACCCTCTGATTTGGAAAATGTGTTGGGCAAATTGCTCTGAGTACCTTTTAAAGGTTCTTCTTTTGTCACACTGTTCCCTGGGGTAACTGTTGCCTTGGTCACAGCATGTTCAGAGAGGTAGAGATGAGATACTGGACATTTAAATCTTCACCTACCTTTCAGGTCAGTAAGGCTTATATTTTGACTCCCATCTTCCAGTTAATGATAGGTACCCTTTTTTAATGTCATTCTCTCCCATGGTCAAAACTGGGCAGGCTTTGCCCTTTCTCTGAACAACAGACCACTTGGAAAAGGTGTTCATCCTTCTACCAAGGAGAGAACCATGTCAAGTCTTGACACAGATGGTTTGAAATGCTCATCTTGTCAGTAAAAGCCAGGCATCTTCGGGATCCCTGAAGCTGTGTTGGAGGCTCAGCTGTGAGATGCAGCAAATATTTTCTTCCTGTGATGCTCTCAGACAGCCTCACTGGGGTTGCATCAGGGCATTGATCAGCACACAGTGTTGCCTCAGAGATTTTGCTGCAAGTATATTATCAAATTACCAAATCACAGGTTGAGTTTACAGGACAGTGAGGCTGTGCCAGGGGTTTGAATGTATGGTACATTAGAAGTTTGATTTTAAAATGGAGGGGAAAAGGGGGCAACTCCAAAACCTAAATATTTGAGAATTTTGGATGCTTTGGGAATGACCAGATTTTCTGTTGATTTGTACTCTGTTTTTGTGTTCAGAGAGGTGGTGATGAGGTACTGGTTATTCAAATCTTCCTGTACCTGCCAGGTCAGTAAGGAATCTATTCCAACTCCCATCTCCCAGTTAATGTTAGGTGCCCTTTTTCCTATCAAGGAAGCTGTGGCCAGCTCTGCATCGGAGGTCTTGGAGATTTTATTTCTCCTAGAAAAAACAAAGTGTGTGAGGAGTCATTTTGTTCATTATTGTTTCCTAAGGGCTTATTAAAACTTGCACTAGTGCATACGAATAGAAAAGAGTGTAATCACACAGGAGCAAAACTTCTGAAATTGGTCTCAGGTGGTGTTGAGCATCCAGACTCTCTTCCCTACTTTTTTTTTTTTTTTTCGTACTTGTGTTCCTACCACAAGAGCACAAGTTCTCTGACCTTCCTGCTGCCTGGCTGGCACCCGTGAGGAGATCTGCATGAAACAAGAACCAGTGAATTCTCCAGCCTCGTGCCACCTTGTACCCCTTTGTTTGAGATGTGAAGTATGCCTTTTATCTGCAGGTCTGTCTTACAGGCTTGATGCAAACCCATTGCTCAGTATGAGAAGTAACTGCAGCCTTGGAAAGATGCTGCTTCACTTATGAGTAGCAGGAACTAGCCCCTTGATATTTGAAGAAAAGCACTGTCAGCCCCACTGACAGGTAGAGTTGTTTTCCTGGAGTCAGGATGATGCCCAGGAACAAAGCAGTGCAGCTGATAAAACACAGCAGTGCAATATGCTCTCTGAGGCCAAGTCCTAGTGGCATCGTCATGGATTGTATATGCTGGATGGCTTCTTGGTGCTAGATTCTAATCATTGTGGCTTGCTTCTTTAGGTCCTGTTTTGCCTTTTGCTGCTGTGTTTCATTAGAGGAATAGCACAGTAGGACAGCTATATTAGTTAGATTAGTAATGGCAGTATAAAAATATTTCAGATGTATTCCTGTGTCCTGCAGTCATTCAGTAAAGTTCTGATGAACCTTACAGATAAGGTCATCTCTTGGTAATACAAATGGTCTTGAGAGATTAAGAACCACTGAAAATGTGTAGACTTCATTTTATACTTTGTAATCTGTTAGTGAATGGATCTGGTTTTATGTTCCCATGAGAAATAGGATCTGTGGATTCTCTTCTGGCTAATGGTTTTTCTTAAAAGCAGAAATCTTACACAAAAACTGACTTGAGATCTTTGCCAGAGCACCTGAGTCCTGTTTGCCATTTTTGTTTTTTTCTGTTCTTTATGTGAGAAAACAATTTTATTTTTCCTAACATTAATTATGCTCTCATCTGTTAAGGGCAAGCTGGTTGATCTTTTTCTCCTCAGCTTTCTTAAAAACTCAACTGCTTAGCATAAAAAAAATAAAATTATTACAGACTCCTTGGGACCCGAGAAAAGTTCCTTATGAAGGAAAGAAATGCTTTTGTCAAAATTCTTGACCCTAAGAAAGATGAGGCCATTTTCTGTGCCTGCTGAGCACCAAATGTCCAATGTGGAAGTGGTCTTTGGAGCAGAAGTTACAAGTGCAGTGTTTCTACTGCCTGGTGCCTGCATCTGCCACGGCTGTGGAGTCACAGTTCCCATCCTCCTATCTTTTGAGTCATCTTTGCAAAAGTATTTTGAGCTTGGTAAGACTGGGAGAGGAGGGCTTCTGAACCTCACCTTGGACAAGTCGAGAGCCAGGATGTTCCCCAAGAGGAGGTGGTGCTGAGCTAAGGTGTCTGGGGCACAGCACTTCTCTGGTGAAGCTCTGGCTGACCAACATCTCCTCTGTTGTCTCTGGTTTGAGATAACAGTCCTGCACTGGTCTAAGGTGTTTCAGACCTGAGGTGTGCCCAGAAGGGCCTCTCTCCAGCTTGCCCTGAGCAGATGAGAGAGTTCTCTGTTCTTGGCTTCTCTCTGGGAGCTCTGCTTGTTTGCTGCCTTCTCTGAAAAAGATGCTGGAAGTCCTCTCGTGCTGTGCTGCTCTGCATGTGGGCATCCTTCAGAGATCCCCCGTGCCCAGCACACACAGGTGGATGGCAGAACTGAGTTGCCTCTCTCTCTGTGGCTGTAGTCATCAGCAGGTGAAGATGAAATTGCATGCACATGACAGAGCTGGGAATGAAAGCACGGGGCTCTGATTCTCTCATAGCGTCATAAAGCTGCTTTTCTAAACTCTCTTCTGCTTAAGAACAGGATGTTTCAGTGAGTATCAGCAAAAGGATAAGTTTAGACAGATTTATTTTTATCCAGCACGTTTATTACGCAGCAATTGGGATTTGAGGGAAGGTATGGTTTACAAAAAATACAATAAATAAAAGGAGGATTTGGATTAAATATCCTTTTAAAAACAGGACTAGAAGCTTATACCGAGGGCTTTGAATCTCTATTGCTGCCATCTATACCCAGATAAAACCCAAAAGAACAGTTAAAATAAGAGAACCTATTAAAGTATATAATGATCTGAAGAACAAAACCTCAATTTTAAGTTTTTTTAAATGATTCTTTTTAACAAATCTTGCGTGTGTAATTTTTAAAACAAAAAGCAACTTTTTACAGGTGTTCAGGTTTGTTGGTGGCGACTAATACGTTTTGGAGATGAGTCCAAGGCAGAATTTCCACATGGATTCTCCAGGGTGTACACACCTGTAGAGCTGAGCCATGAAAACCAAACAAAAATCCCAGGGCTGTTGCACAGCCACCTTACTTCAGACAAATGCCTGTGTCACTGGGATTGATTGGGTAAGTTTTATTTAGACATTGAGAGCAGACCAAATGCCATTGTAAAGCTCCTAGTGGGATCTGTTAATGCTGGATTAGGAAGAACATTTGTTTAATGGCATTACAGCAGCATAGCATGGTGGGGAATGAGGTCCTTAATCTTTAGCATTGATCTATGGGAAGTATAAGAACATCAGCAGAAAATTAGTTGTTTGAGCCTGTTGGAAGAAGAACAAGTCCTAGTTGGGAATGATTTCATGCAGTGTACTGGTGTTTTAATTGGGAATGAAAGGAAGGCATCTATGTGTACAGGGCCTGTGGAGGGCTGAAGTACCCTTTGACTGCTGCTTGTGCCCTTTCTCAAAATGGATTTCCCCATGAAGTGTTCCAGTTTGAACTGGCTAGCAGTATCTCTGATGGCAGGCGAGATGAAACAAATTGTGCTGAGCATGGACTGAGTTGATTAAAGTTCAGTCCTAGGAGAAGCCAGTCATCAAACTGTGTGGGGAGGTCACCAGGCTGGAGGGAGGTATTTTTGGGGATAGAAGTGTGTGCCCAATTCCTTATCTATATCTCAGAAGACCTTTGGTATTTTTCATTGTTACAGGTTTTTTTTTTTCCCCTTTGACTTTTTCTCCAAATGAGTTGTTCCTATAAAGAATCTAAACTCTGGATAATTGTTGTTCTCTGTTCCAAAAGCTCATAAAAACAAAGCTCAACAGTATGCACTTGGAGGCCTATGGAAAAACTTGGGTGTAACACACAAAGTAGAAAAACAGACTTTGCTGATGAGGCCAGGAAGCTACGATCACATTTTCCAGTTTTAACTATATGTGTTGGTCCTAACTTTTTCCTGTTAAACTGAATTTTTCCTCCCTAATTTCTTTTGTAGCTGTTATTTTATCCAGAAACTGTGGACAGGAGGGAATAATAAATGTCAAAGATAGTTGTGTGATCTGGAACATGGGGAAAGGATATATTTTTGCAATATTTTATAGTTATAAATGTTGCCTTGTGCTCTGTAAGATGGGTAGGATTTGTTTGCCTATTCCAGTACTTGGCCAAAAGATACACTTATATACTGGCAAATATATGCTGCTTAACATATATATTTATGATACACTTCTATACATTTAGGTACTGCTGTTTGTAAATAACCACATACCCTAAAGTTTGAAATTTCAAGCAGACCCATGTGTTTTTTAACTGAGGCTTTCCTTTTATGCAGGTGTACCTCCCTTTCCAGCCTAGACCTCTTTTTAGGTTCTCAGGGCATGCTCTCTGATGTGTCTGTTGCCTGTAAATTTTCTTCTGTAAAAGGTTTTGGGGTTTTTTTTCAGATATTTTTTTTTTGAGAAATTGTAAAACCTTTTCATTGCTTTTTGATACTGATTGCAGACTAGTTAGATTTGGATGATTACAGTTATCAAAATACATGTGTGTTATTGACATCAATGCTTTATTTATTAGAAAAGTGTTCAGAGTGGTTGGGATGGCTACATGTCAGATGGGTTCACACAAGATTCCATTAGTCTCTTGGTTTTCATCTGGTATTTATCCAGACTTCTGGGTGTTTTGCTCCTTCTCATTTGAGCTCAGAGTAAAAATAATGTGTCACTGTGCTTCCCTTAGTTATCAGTCATGGTACATGAGGACTGCTTCCCCACTCAGATGGGTGGGCTTAGGGTGGGGAGAAGTGAAGAGGTGAAGCCTACGGGTTATAAGGCCACCTCAAGTGCTTTAGCATTTGCTGGCAGTACGTTGGGGACACTACACAGCTGACAGAGCCCTTCCTTTTACAAACACCTTCCTTACATAGCTCCTGTCTAAAGTTAGGTGACCTTCTCTGAGGCAGTTCTTTCTCTGCTGCCGTATTCTCCAGTTACGATTGAAATGTCAGAAAATAGTAAAAATAGTCATCAGAGCTGGGATGTTTGATGACGTGTATTTTGTTATTTTCTTTTCTATTTCGAGCCTTAATACATCAAGAAGTTACATTAGCAAGGCTCATCCCTGGCTTCTGTGGAGCAGTTTCCTTGCCAACCTGTAGTACCTCCTGGTGATGACACAAAGAATGGGCTCCACTTGGTTAATGACTTCATCAGCAATTAAGCAGCTATGTTGTGGTGGGTTTAATTGCCCCCAGCTTCTTTGAGAAAGATGCTCCCCTTGCCACTTCACATGAAGAGGAGTCAGTGATCTTTGCCACTGACCATTGTTACCACAGCTGACTGCCAAGTCTACTGCTGATGGGTAATTCTGGGTCCTTCCTGCCCCTTCTCAAGTGCCTTGTTTTCCACACTGCCAGCTGAGATGCCTGCCAAAGGAGCTTCTTTTCTATTTTCTCTCTACACTTGGAGTCTCCGGGCTTTGTTGAGGAATGAACCTCTTGTCTGCTCCTGATTTGACTTGCAGCTGCAGTCTAGGGTGATCACATCCTACAACCCCCTCTTCTTGGTGGACTGTTTTGTTCTGCTCACCTGGTACAACCCTCAGCTTTCTGTGAAGCTTACGTACCTTGTTCTTGAGGCACATTGATTTATTATGGCTTTAAACAAATAAAGGTGTGAGCATTCCTGATTACACTGTGTGGAATTCTCAGCCATGGGGAAAAAATAATGCTAAATTTCTATAGGAATCATCAGCTTCTTATTACTTTACATCATAGGTTTCTTTTCTGGATACCAATTTCCAAAGCTTTAACCAGTAAAACAGATTTATTAAAAAACCAGTCCTGAAATACATCATGTCTTAAAATGGCAGCTCAAAGTTTCATCTTAGAAAGGGGTTGCTAGTTCCAGTGATATTTTGGAGTCAGGAGCAGCTTCCAGTCAGGCTTTGCATCACATGTGCCTACTCTGAGAGCAGCTAAAATAAAATGAAACAGTAATTTTTGTTAGAAAACATCAGGTGTTCCACTTCTCATTCCACTGACAGTATTTTTTAAATAATGGAATAGAATCATAGGATCTTTCAGGCTGGAAAAGCCCCTTGGGATCATGGAGTCCAACCATCATCCGTACCCTGCAAAGTTCTCCCCTAAACCACATCCCCCAACACCACATCTAAATGACCCTTTCATTTTATTGCAAAATCAAAATTTGAGTCTTATGCTGTCATGTAAATAGTTGTGGGTTTTGTTTTTTAACTAGGTAGAGACATATTTTCCTGTAAAAAATTAAAGGGGACAAAAAATTGAAAAGATTGCACATCGTTAATGCTATACTACAAGTTTTTATTGTGACAAAACATTTTGTCTTCTATATAACTCACCCTTTTGTCTATTACTCTTTTAAAAAACCTTATAGGAAAAAAAGTCGAGGTTAAAAAAGGTTGCCAGTGATCCCATGTGTTTTACTGGTGAATCTGTCAGCAGGTAACTTATAGATGGAGATGAAAGCATCCTCCGTGTGCTGCCTGAGGAAATCCCTGGAGGGGGATGTTTGTCATGTGAGAACTCTGTGTCCTGCGTGGCTGAGAGTTTTTGTCAGCATCCTTCCCCTTCCCTCCTGCTTTGCTGAGCCCTGTGCTGCCTGGGAGGTTTCACTCAGTTCCCTCAGCAGCTGGGGATGGCTCATCCTCCTGTTCCTCTCTGTCACCTGAAGTAAGGTGGTGTTCTTGACAACAATCCTTTCCCTTTTGGTTCACAGAATCCTAGAATAATTTGGGTTGGAAGGGAGCTCTAGAGGTCCCCCAGTGCAGCCCCCCTGCAGTCAGCAGGGACACCCTCACCCAGATCAGGGTGCTCAGAGCCTCCTCAAGCCTCACCTTGTGTATCACCAGGTTATCAGCCACCTCCAGCCTGGTCCACTGTTCCACCTTATGATAAGTTTTTTTTTTTCCTAACATGCCCTCTAAATCATAGTAACCATGTAAGACAGAAATTTGTAGGCAACTGTCCACAAACACCCTCAGAATTATGCAGTGCTGAACTATTGCCATGATGTCAGAAAGTTGATCTTTGGCTGCTGCTATGTAGGCTGGAGCATGGCTTTGGCCAGACACAGCATGGTACAGAAATGCAGAGCTCTGATAAAATTTTAAATACTCCAGTGGGGATGTTCTTGTTGTTCAGTAAGAATGCCCAAGAATATGCCATGTGTTCAACCATATTGTAAAATAGGGGTAGACTTTCCAAGCCAGCCTGCAAAAAGCCTGAGTTAGCTATTAAAAATGTTCCTGGTATTCAAAAGTAGTTTTGTTGGAGTTTCTGAGATGATGGGAAAATTTTATATATACAAAATCGGAAGGTTATAAACAAGTTGCAGTATGACCTGACTTTTTTTTTTTTGCATGTGTTGAGTGTTGACCCATTTAATAACCTGTGCTCTGGCCACTGGTCTAGTGCAAATATTTCCCAAAATGCAGAATTGCAAATTGCCATCAGACAAATGCAAAACATTGGGTTATTGAGATTATAGCAGTTATTGCTGTGTTTTCCCTACAAATGAAGCCAGAAGCATTTCTTCTTAATACATGTATGGTGTGCTATAAACTCCAGCATGAGTTGTCTGAAATTAGAGGGCAGGCATTACAAGGGGGAGATAATTTGCAAGGAACTTGAATATTGATGGCAGAGAGAGTTTTTCTCGTGGGCAGCCTCCTCTGAGAGTATTAATTTAGTGTACAGCTTCATTTGAAAATGAATAATATATAAACAAAATAATGCTTGCTTTGCCACTTGCTTGTATTTTATTTATGTGTGCACACATGGTCCACTCTAATTAAGCACAGCTCTTTATGGTTTATTTATTTGTTCCAGAGAGGCTGCTTAATATTTGAGGGAAACAGTAACGATGTGTCTGACCTTTGCAGAGGCTGTGTTAACAGAAGATGGGTTTTGCAGGAGCTTGCTGGGACAGTGAAATAGCAGGTTGATCTTTTTCTCCATTTGCTGGAACATGCTCAAGACATCTGAAAGCACAGGAGGGGAAAAAAAAGTGGTTAAAGAGCATTTTCTTGTGTTTTCAGATCTTGGGAGGGTACTACTGACAGGCTGAGTTAAAGGGTTAAAAACTATGTTTCTCTGCTTTTTCTTGTGGTCCATATTTTATTACCAAACTACCAGAACAGTATTTCACATGGAGAATAGTTGGCTGTTGTTCTGTTGGTTGTGTTTTGGGGTTTTTGTTTTGTTTTTTTAGTGCCAGTGCAAAGCAATAAATGTAAATGGAGGTGTGTGCCCCTGCCGGGCCTGTGGCAGGGCTCACTGTGATGACCCTGTGGCTGGCAAGGCAGGAGATGCCTGAGGCCACTCTGGGCTGCAAGGGAAAGGGAGTTAAGCTGGGATCATGCTGCAGCCTCATCCTGGCAGCTGCTGGCATCACCTCCGAGCCTTCTTGCTCCAGCTGGCTCCAGAGGATGGAGAGCAGGAGCAGCTGGAATTTGCTGTAGACCTCAGACCTGATGTGCTGGATCACTGGTTGCTGCCATGTTGCTAGGGCAACCCATTTACCCTTACTACCAACTTCTGGTACACCCAGTGCCCTTCCTGTGCTGGAGTGGTCTGCTGGGCTCTCAGGTGTGCTTGGACGGGCTTCCAGTGGATCTTGTGGTGCTTACACAGGGAAGACCTCTTTCATTTCCCTGCCCCAAGTCGTTAGAGAGGTGTCTGTCTTGGATTTTAGCGTTTTAGTTGAGGTGTATCTACACATGTCCAGGCATGGGAATGAAATAGTCCACTTGTTTTGTGCGTTTTGTGCTCGTAGTAGAAGCAAACATTATACTGATGTTCTCTAGAGCTACTAGAGCATTTGAATCTACATTCCCTTCTTTCTCTGATATGCCTGTGCCTTTGGGGGACCTGGTTTGAATGTGTATCTATCTGTAAATATAGCCTAAATTGTCCTCTCAAATTTGGTAAGCATGACTCAGTTGTTCTTGTATTCTACTTTATTCATGCACACATCCCCTTTAATGGTATCTTTGATAATAAAATGTAAGCCACAAATTACAAGAGGAGGTAGAGAGGTGACATGAACACTGTATAGCAACAGAGATGTCTTTTGAAATGTTTCATTATCTTGAATAGAGGCTTTGCTGTAAAAAATATGAACTGGATATTTTTGTTTTGTTTTTCCACTCAGCTGTCCCATTCCCTCCAAGTCACCGGCTCACAGCTAAGGAAGTGTTTGATAACGATGGGAAACCTCGAGTGGATATCTTAAAAGCACACCTTATGAAAGAAGGGAGACTGGAAGAGAGTGTTGCTTTGAGAATAATAACAGAGGGAGCTTCCATTCTCCGCCAGGAAAAAAACTTGCTGGACATAGATGCACCAGTCACAGGTCAGTATGGAGTGCTGAGGGTGGAGGGAGTGGTTGCTGCTTTGGGACATGTTATGAGGAATGCATTGGTGTATCTGGCTTCCTGAGGAGCTGAAAAGCTGCTTGAAAATCATTTGCTCACCCCAATATTCAATTCTCTCTTTCTCTGCTACCACTAGGATAATGGAGGCCATCAAGCAGGTTGTGCATTAGAAAGGATCGCATCTGCTGAGCCCTTTCTGTTTCTAAGGCAGAGAGAAGGTTTTTAGTCAGTAAGAGAACTTTCTTAGCTTGAAAAGTTCTCTTGCCTTTTTTACCAGGTGTTAATTCCATGAATTTATTGATGTCATTCACCATAGCAGCACTGTTTAGACAGAGAGACAGCATTGGGCTCTGAAAGAACAATGGTGTCAGAGGAAATGGAATTTTTAATTAAATGCTAAGGAAAATAATGAGGGCAGAAAAAAAGGGGGAAAAAGATAAAAGCAGAATCCCAGTTTATGTTGCCTGGGGGATTAATGAATTGAGCTGTTTGCAGGGCCCATCCTGCCTTTGGCTATCAAACACTACCATGCACTCATTAATCCTCAGGAAATGCCTGGTACTTTGAATTTCCCTCTCCAGCTGTCTCTGCATGTCCAAATGCATTCCCTTTCTCTAGTGTGCTTCCTCCCCTCTTGTGTTATTGTTACTGAATATGAATGCATTTTTTGTCAAGAAATTGATCAGTGGCATAGAAGGTTATCTGTGAGGCAAAAGATAACTTATTCCACCCAGCTTGAAGTATGAGACCAAATGATAAGCATGCTTTGGAAAGGTAGATCCTCTTTCCACTTATGTTTCTGGACAACTCTGACAAAAGTAAAACAGATGAATACATGTGCCACAAAGGATCTTATATTAATGACTTATATAATATGGGACTATACAGGTTTACATTCCCTGTGTGGACCAGACATATTTCAGGAAATTATTCTCACTTTCAGGATAAATTGCCTGCACTTAGTTGCCCTTCATCATGGGACAATTAGCTTTGGTTGCACTGAGGTAAATTCTAGTTTGGAATAAACTTGTGTCCTAATAGCAATTCCCAATCTTTTTTGCATAAATAACACAAGATTTTAACAGAACAGGTCAAAACAGTGGAAGAGGAAGAAAGGGAAAGTAGCAACACCACTCCCTACTCATGCATTCTTCTTGAAACCAATGGTAGTCCAGTTCTTTCTACGTGCCTGTATAAGGCAGATGTGTTCTCTGACTTTATAAAGTCATTTATTAAGAAATATTTGCCATAGTTGTGTTATATATACTCTTAGTGTCCACGAGTGCACATTGCTCTTGCAACGATTACTTCCCTTTACATATTGCTAGTGAATGTGTTACTAAAATAAAGAGAACCTGCATGTTAATCTGTTAAAAATAGTTTATGATATAAACATAGTATTGAACAGCTAAAGTGAACTTGGTTGGATCCTTTAATTAGCTTGCTGATTGAAACTGACACTGCTCCTGATATTTTGGATTTGTAATTGAGAACTCATAATACATAAACTCAGTTGTGGCTTAAAGAGTGGGGCTTCTGAAAGGAAGTGAAGATGTAAAGCTGTGTGTATTCAATTTTTTTTTTATCTGTTCCTTCTATAAATGCTTCTGTCAGTTCCAGATATGAATTGAAATATGCCTGCTTGCATCCCTGGGAGAACAAAGTGATGGCATCTTGCAGCTTAATTGAGCTGCTTCAGACATTAGCATCTGACATTTTGGCAGAGCTTATGTTTTCTAGTAGCAGCTGCTTAAATCTACCATTGCTGCCAAGACAGTGGATACTACAGACTGTACTCTGTACAACTACCTCACTTATTCTTCTAAATAATCCATCTATAGTTGCCTTGCTTTGGTACAAAAATCACATTTGAATAAGACAAAGTGAAATCACATAGTCTGAGATGCTCTTCAGATATGGAGCTTATTTTGATGCTGTGAAATGGTGGATGAAGTATGTGTTGGGCTTCCAGTCAGCACAGAAATTGCATTGACTGAAAAATAACCACCAGCAAAAAACCAAACAACTGCTTACAAATACCAAAGTCTTTAGGAGTTGGTTCTTACCATCTTTTATTTAGTGTGTGGCTGCTTTTAGCACATTAATCCTGATGGCACAGTATAGCAGGCTGTTCCAAGAAGACACAGTATATTGTAGCAGTGCTGTTTATGATAGTTTCTCAAAGATTTTTATAGTGATATTTATGATAGCTTCTCAAAGATTTAGCAGTGATGTTTATGGTAGCTTCTCAAAGATTTTTCTGAAACTTGTAAATCCAGTTTTGTATTTGTTTGCCACTATGTAGTCAGTGGTGCAACTTGTGTCAGAACTGGATAGTTCTGGGTCTTTGACACTTGGATTCTCTTGTTTTTTTAAGAGTAATCATGATGTTTGCACTGTGTAATACTATTAGAAAGAAAGACATCCTTTGTTCCTACCTTTTGTGTTCTCTTAGTTTTGCCTGGTTATTCCTCCTTTTGATTCTGGCCTCAGGTTAATTTGACTCAATCTGAGGTTGTAGTTTATATTGGCAGAGGGTGTGGGAATGTAGTGGGATCACTGCTGAAATTGCAGCCAACCCACGTTCCTTCCTCCCCCGTTTTGGATGGAGGAGATACTGCAATGAGTAAGACCTAGAAGGGGGCAGAAGGAAATTCCAGCTTATGTTTGCCTTCCCCCCACCCCAGCAAAACTAAAGTCTAACATGCAAACCATCCTTCCTTGCTTTCTGTGTGTGTGAAACAATAGAGGACAAGGATTTCTATGTGGATGAGGATGGAAGGGGAGTTTATTCTGTCTTAATCACATAGTACCTGCAACAGCTCCAGAGCAGCCCTAGTGTAGAAATCCAGCTGGGAACAGGTATGAGAGAGAAAAGGATGTGGAGGAGGGCAAGGATGTGGACTCTCAGTAAGACAAAGACAAAAGCAGAATTTTGTGTCATCTGATCATCATCACTTGGGGGTACCACTGTGTTCACCTGATCTGGGAATTGCTGTACAGGTGTGTGCTGCTGCTGTTTACAGTCCGGTTGTGCTTCTGGAGCTGACACCAGCCATCTCTTCCCTTTGTCTGTGCTTTACCTTTGTGTGTCTGACCTTTCCCCAAAACCTGACTGTGAAGTACTGGCAAGTGCAGAGGAGATAAGTAGCAGGTCTTGTTCTTGAGGGATATTATAAACATCACCTGTCATCACTTGGGAAGAGAGTAACTCAGCATTATGCTTCTAAAAGGATGTTATTCTGGGATGGGTGGTTCTTCTACTTCTTCCTGCCTTTAGGTGCTTTTTCATTAGCATTTTCATCATTCTATAAAAACACTAGTGGAGGTGAGCCACGTACTTTATCTATCTGGTTTTGAGCTGTTTATTGAGATAAAACATTTCTGGAATTTTTTCCAGAGATAAATAATATCTTCTGAAGACTTTGCCTTTTAAAATAAAAGGAAATCCCCAGTTCAAAGCTTTATACTTAGTTTAAAAAAAAATCTCACTTGTTAAACTTGTGTCTAAACCCTATAAATTCCGTGCTCTTAAAATTCTTGTACCAATGGTGAAGATGAATTGTGCTGAACAGGAACAGGTTTTCAATCTGCAGTTGATTTTGGGAAGTGTCACAGGGAGCTGTGGCAATAGCATACGTGACTTGCACTGGTAGTGTGTCAGGTCATAACATTTTTCTCATTGTGTCACCTGCCTCTTCTAGGGCATCAAATCATTAAATGCTGAGTTTCAAATTGGTCTTCCTGCTATCTCCAGAATGACCATGTTGGCTCCTGCTTCTCCCTTACTAAATCTAGTTGAAATTCACATATTGATATCATTCAGCCTTCTGATTACTTTCTTGCTCCTCATCCTCTGATGAATATTCAGCAAGAAATAAATTTTCCAGAGGAATCCAAGTCCTATGCTGTTTGGTCTTTTGCCTTTTCTCTTGTAAACAATCCCTTGAGCTCAGCAGTTGTGTTGAACCTTGTTGCTTGCTTAGTTTAAGTCAGTGTTGTTCTTTCTTTGACCCTGCTACATCATTATCTTTAGAGCAGGTAACCCAAGGGCACAGTGGCAGTGGATTAAACTCCAAGAGCCTATGACTGAGAGTCCAAACAAGTCTCATGGTGCTCAACCCAAGGGAAGGCAAACAATCCTGGTTCAGGAGATTTATCAGTACTAGCACTTTCAGATCTTACTTCTGACCTTTGCCATGTGACAGGCACTCTTGCTCCTCTTGCTTCTTCCAGATCAACCTCTGGAAGACACTCTACGTTTACAAGTGGAAAAAAACACAAAAAAAGGTTGCTTAAATCAAAATAAGTTGAACTCAGAGATCCAACTAAGCAGTTTATCCAGCCAGACCAAAAATACTTTTTTTTTCCTGAATAATCTGTATTAATCAAGAATGCTTTTAAGTATCTCTTTAATCTATAACCTTAAGGAAAAAAAAAGAAGGCAACCCACAACACATTTCAGCTCATCTTTCATGCATTTCCTGCTCTGTGTTCAGGGCCTCATACATCTAGGCTGTAGGTACATACAGCCCAAGACCTATGGGGTGGCAACGTGAGTTGGGGGTGTTGCTGGTGGCCACAGAAATCAAGCCTCTGACTTCAGCCTTTCATGAAGTGGCAGTGCAAGAACACTTCCATTTTCTTTCTGCTTTGCTTGCTTTCTGTCCTGGGCAATAGTCTGACTTGTCTAGAGCAATAAATTATGAAAGCTAATGTTGCATCTTTGTTCCACTTCACTTCCCTTGGCTCTTATCATCATTATTCAGTTAAGAGTGCAGAGAAGTAGACCTAAGAGCTGGTTTTGGCAGCAGCCTATATACTTAAAACTAAGTTACATTGTTTTCCCCAAACCATCTAAAAAACTGGAGTTGAAAGGGTAAAGCTCCTTTGAGGAGAAACTCATTATTAGATTTTGAACAAATAAGAAAACAGGCGACTGAACTGCAGTTAATGATTGGAGTGTATTCCAAAATTTTACTTGCAATGAGATTAGCATAATAAACAAGTGTTGAGGTGCGACTAATAAGTACAGTAACGTACACTGTTAAGGATTTGAGGGTGGCTTGTATGTTACACTCATTTTAATTATTGACTAAAAATTGGTTTGTAGGCTACTGTTTCTCTTAGACTTAATTGGGTTTGGACATTTTTGCTTTTTTTTGTTTGTTTATCTTGTTTTAATTGAGGTATCTGCTATGGGAGAGAACCTGCTTAATGCAGTGGAACAATTTAATTTCCAAACACATACAGAGTTTATTTATGGCCAAATCCAGCTCTTAATACAGAGAGCCAGCATCAAATGTAACCAAATCCTGTGAAAAGCAGTAGTCCCTCTGTGGAAATCCAATGGCCTTGCACCTAGATTTTATTGTAACATTAGAGAAGAAACATTAAATAGATGTACGGGAACAAGACACCAAGCCTGGTGCAGAAGTTCTGGGGTTCCCTGAATCCTTGTAGAGGAAGCAAATGTATCCTTTTTAAACTGATGACTTTAGCAACACAAAATGACTTTGATACTGTTGGTGATAATCTAGGTGTGGAACAAGGCTTTCAGGATTGGAAAGGACCTCAAAGCTCATCCAGTTCCAACCCCCTGCATGGGCAGGGACACCTCCCACCAGCCCAGGTTGCTCCAAGCCCCATCCAACCTTGGACACTGCCAGGGTCACACCAGCCTCCTAGAGATGAGCTTTTTCCTAACCTCTCATCTGGATCTCCCTACCTCCAGTTTGAACCCATTCCTCCCAATCCTACCACTATCTGCCATCCTAAAGAGCCCCTCCCCAGCTTTCTTGTAGCCCCTTCAGATCCTGGAAGGCCACCCTGAGGTCTCCATGGAGCCTTCTCCTCTCCAGACTGAACAACCCCAACTCTCTCAGTGTCCTCACAGCAGAGCTGCTCCAGCCCTCTGAGCATCCTCCTGGCCCTGCTCTGGACACACTCCAGCACATCCATGGCTTTCTTGTAACAGGGGCTCCAGAACTGGACACAGAGCTCCAGGTGGGGTCTCACAAGAGTGGAATAGATTTAGTTCATATTGACAAGAATTTTGTGGAAAAGACAGATGCTAATGTTAGGTTTTTGATTAACTGTCTGTTCTGTTGCATTTTCCTTTTGTTCTTGTGAGCTTAGAGCCCTTTTCCAGTAAATAAGTGTTAAAACTAGGGAGTGTGCCATATGTGATCCCAAAGCACAATGGTTTCAGCTGATAAATATGCTTGTCTGGGTGCTGGATCAGTTGTGAGGCTCTGGTATATTTGCATGCAGAGGGGGAATCGTGTAATTAACCACATTAAACTGAATAACACACAGCCTCCCCATTGTTCCTCTTTATGGGTGTAATTTGATGCTGAGAGAACTATAGCAGGAAATAAGAACCCTTTCCTCCTGCCACCACTCAAACGAGTTTTCAGTTCCAATTAAAATAAATTACATTTTCAACCAGAAGAGATTATTCACATCATATCTATGTCATGGAGAAGCAGGCACATGAAGCCTAGTATAAAGGTAAATATTAGGAGAAAGTGGAGGAGAATGCTTTAGAAAGCTTCACCAACAGGAATTCAGGAGCTGATTCTTTGCATTGCTCACACTCCAATGAGAAATTTCTGCTGAAGGTTGAGTAGGGAGGGGGTAAGCCTCCTCACAAGATTTAAACTTTCCTTTAAGTTATTTTAAGGCATATTTTGGCACTTTGACTGAAGAATAAACTTTTATAGTTTTATATATTTTTAAAAAGAAACTTTTATTTTGTGAGGCTACTTCAGGAGACTCTGAGACTGCATTTATGAGAATATTTAGTAATGTGTGACACTTTCTGCCCAGCATCTTTGTATTTTGATGCATCAGATGTTCCAAGAGTGCATCCTTTCCCTCCAGTGCTGTGGCAAAAGGACTGGTAAAACAAACAGGAGAGGAAAATTCTTCATAATGATGAATGTAGGACAGGTTTTTTTGTTACTCTTTTTGCTGAACTACCATGTGTTTTGTGTCACAAATAAACAGTTGTTTGGTTTGAAAGTATCGAGAAGAAGTGAGAAGAAAAAATACATCACAAAAAAGGAAAAAAATAGTCCTTTTGGACTATTTTGAACTTTAAAATTAAGATTGCATTCTTAATTAATAAGCTATCTCAGGAAAACCAGAAATCTACTTACTAAATGTTGTCCAGGGTAGAAGCCTTTTATCTTCTTCCAGAGGAGAAAATGATGAGTAAGGTGGTGTAAAAAAAGACTATTTGAGAGATGAGAAAATCCTAATTCTCTATTATTATCATACACTGCCAGTGACTTTTAAATCTTTTGATGGACATTATGACAAATGATGGTTGTCCTTTTAGCTTAATAATGCAGAAAAACTTAGACTACATTGCAGGAAAAGTGCCGTCTCCTGCCCTTTTTATAAGTATTGTGGCTGTTTAAGATGGTTTAAACCTAGTTTTGAAGAAACATAATTAGGTGGAGAAAAATTCCTGCCACCACCTATGTCTGGTCCTGTCTTTTCCAAGGCAGCTTGTATTTGTAGCCTTATAAACAGAGTTGAAAGGACTTGCATTGTAAAGAGAAAAAAGAAAACCCAGTTTAGATCTGTCTTTAATGAGACTGCTTCGACAGGCTTCCTTACATTGGATCTTGGACTTGCCCTAGCACCAGTAAAATACACATCTTCATGAAGGAAACACAAAATCTCCCTTTGAAACCAAGCTGCTTAAATTGACTCCTGGGGTGTGAGGATATGTGAAGGTGCATTAGTTAATCTCAAATAAATACGTTTGTTAAAAGATTTTAATTAAAAAAGGGCAAAATCTTAAGTAAGGAAGAATGTCTGTCTCTCCTCTAAAGAAAAATGGAGCCTGCAGTAGCTGTCCCTGAGGGTGAGGGTTTGGTTTTTTATGTTCATTAAAAATACGTTCACAAAGGAGCTTAAATTCATTACTTCTCTCATCTCAGACTTTTCTTTTGAGTCCTGATGCTTTGAAGTGTAAACAGATAAACCACGCTAGGCCCTAGCTTTTTGCTTTTTTTTATTTATTTTATTTTTCAATCTCATATTCCATAGCATGGAATACAGTTTGTCTACACTTGGTGATGTTAATAGTTATAGTTCTGCTACAGCAAGTGGTCATGGCATGCTGCTATGTCCTGACTTTTTACACTGCATCCAGGGCAACGGATGTGATACCACACGAGTGCTTAATATGGTGTCTCATTAAAAAGGTACTGAATGGCCTTTTTTCCTCTGGAACTGGATATTAAAAGCCCTTGTTTTGTTCTGGAATTGGGCATGTGTGTTCTCCACTCCCAGCCTAAGAAGAATGAAGTTGTAGCTCGTTTACTGAGGATGGCTTTTGAAATCAGAATGGCAGCGAGCACCGTTTGCTGCACTTCTCAAAGGGAACATAAAGCTTGGCCCTATGCTTATGGGGTGGCTGCTGTGAATCCCCAGAGATGATTCCTGCTGTGGTTAATATTTCATAACCAGGCAGAGTTTTTGCTGAAGGGAGTTTTAATACAGAGGGCTCTGGTCTCAGAACAGCCAAAGGGCCCTGAACCTCTGCAGTCTGGCAGTAGAGCCCAAATCTCCACATCTCACTGCTCATGTTTGCAGAGCTTTCAGCTCTGCTTTTATTGGCTCATTAACATTTTGTTCCAATTATTTTGTCTTGCAAGTGCCTTTTAGGGGTCTCCTAATTTCGTAAAAGCGTACATGCAAGTCAGGTGGAAGTAGGCATTCATAGGAAGTAAGTGCTTGTTCTCCCGAGGAACTGCACAACCACCCTGCTTTGGTTTTTTTCTAGAAGTCAGAGAAAGTTGTACTGAGTTCTGTCTAATCTTCTATTCTGTGAGGTAGCTACAGTATGTAGCAAGAAATATCACACAGAATAAGGCATTAACACTGTTTTGGTTTCCTACATTAGTAGTGACTTCTTTTATTTGTGCAGTTGACCTGGGAAGAACATGGATCAGTGTTCCTTAGTCTGAACATGCCTACTGGGAATGCTCTCTGGTGTGTCACTACTACCCTTCCTTAATGCTTTGGGTCAAGCACAGTCAGAAATTGCAAATGCTATTTTACAATGTTTAGTACAGTCATTTGAGAACATAAGAACCCTCCATGATATTTAGCCATTATTTTTGATTGTGTTGGTTATAGTACATGTATCTCTCTATTTGTTTTATTTATTTTTATTAGGCTTTGTTCCCTTGGGCTGCTGTTTCTTACCAGCAGACATGAGGAAGAGCGAAAGAACAACCTGGTTTAGATGCTGTGATGGAAATAAATTTGAAAGAAGCACTTCTAGGAACAGCAGGACATGTTTGCTCTATGGAGTGGCTTAGATATGTTGCTCTAAAAAAGGAAAAAAAATCCATATTTTAAAAACCCTTGCATTTCCTTGGAGCCTGTGGAGGTTTGATGCTTTATTCTTTGGAAAGGTGTATTAATTTGTTGTTTGCCATCCAGGTTTTTGGCAGTAGCTGGCTCATGTAGAGTGCTCTGTAAAGATTAATGGGGACAGATGAAACGTGTAGTTTGCTTATTTACTATTCAGTGTCATACAAGTAACAGTGCTAGTGTAACAAAAAACAAAAGATTTCAGGGGTTAAAAAGGTAAGCAAAGGGTAGCGTTTGATGACTCTGAGTTAATGTCCTTGTACTTTTGGGGTTTTTTTCCTCCCTCAAGGATTTGTGTATAATGATGTATGCAGTGGGCTGGCTGTAGGCAAAGGCTTTTAGAAAGTACTCTGCCTAGGTCTTTGTTTCATCCCATGAAACTGAAAAGGGTTTCCAAGGGACAGAATTGGGCAGATGTTAAAAGGTTTTGAAAAACTCCCTGTTCATGCATGCTGAGTGGATTAATGAAACACCAGCTCAGAGCATGATTTTTAATATGCTGTTTTGTTTTTTTTTTACAACTAAAAAAAAAGCAGATTCCCTTTTTAATTTCTTCTGTGCTATAACTTCAGTACTGACTATTCCTTATGACTTCTAAATTCATTTAGAGCCTCCATATATATTTTCTAGATATCTGCTCCAATGAGAATTAAGTGGTGCTGATGTGAAAGGATCCATGAAATTTCTGCAGTAGTTTAAGGCACTGCAGATAATTGCATGAAATGGAAACAAAATAATAAAATTAAAAACTCCTTGATTACTACATGCTATATTTATTATATCCTAGTAACTAGAAAATTGGTATGTAATGTATTTTTAAAACCACAGAGACCATTTTTAAAAAATATGTACATCTTAAGTGTAAAAGTACATTTGCTTGGGTTTTTTTCATTTTTAATGAAGTTACTTCCATGCAGGTGGTCAGCATTTAAAACCTGTGGGGCAGATGGTTCTCTCCAGGAGAGTGAAATGCAGAATTGCAGAGTGCAGTCTAATGATGCCAGACCACACAGGACAATCTGCTGCCTGAACTTGCCTTAAAAGCAGATCAGGAACAACTCGGAATTCAGAGATGAAAAATAGTTACAGGTCAAAGTGGGACTGAACATAGTTTATGGGATCCTGTCTTGGGGAACACAAAGAAGTAATTGAATAGCAGCAGGTGAGAATGGATTTTTGAATGCATAATTGTGCTTGAGTTTGATTCTCTGCTTTTACCTATTGAGCTGTTAAACATATACAGTGAGGAAAGGTGAACAGATGCAGAAGGAAAACTTCTGTTCCTGGCCTTACAGGAAGCCCTGTAAATCTTGCACTCTCCACCTTCTTCCCTTCTCTGAAGGCAGCATCCAGTCTTGGAGAAAACGCTGCAAATGCAGGCAAGTGTTAATTTAATATCCCTGTAGCAAGTAGGTAGGTTTGGTGAAAGTCTGGCAGCAGATGGAATCTCAGCTAGGAATGAAAGCAGGAAGGAATGTGTCTTGCAGCATCCTTGGCTGGAGAGCACTCTTGAAGAGTTGTATTACATCCATTCTTGACGTGATTAATGGCTGTTGCTCCATCCTAAAATTTAAGATGAACGAGATATTTTTCCTTTTGAATTAATTCTTTTTGCTGCAATAAAAATTCTGGTGTGTAACGGAGTGCTTTGATCTGTGCAGTTGTCCTTTTCAAGCAGACGATGCTTGGAAGAATATAATTAATTTATAAGCACGTGTTGCCTTCTACTTGGGGCATTTTTTCATGTTTTGCTTTTATGCTTCCTTCTGCTCATGTATGTGTGAGGCTATCAAAAAGAAATTCAGGTTTTTATGGTCTTGTTTTGAGTAAGACTTTTCCCTTGCCCCTATTCTGAAAGATCTGAGAGAGAACAGGGAGAAATATATTTTCTTCCAGGGTTGACCTTGAGGTCCTTCCTGCTTTCCCCCAGTGTTACATGTGACTCTTGGCAAAGCTTTGATGTCTTGTTTATGTGGCTGTAGGTGACTCTGGCAGAAGGCAGGTGACTGTGGGGCTCAGCACGATGCTGAAACACAAGCCCCTGCCTTGGGGACTTCTTATGCAGGTCCTGAGATAACCAGCTTTTCCTTTTTGAGAAGACCTTGTAACTCCTGCAGTGGAATGGGGCTCCAGGTTGCCCAGCCTCCTTGGCTGTGTGCCATGGAGAGGAGGTCTTGGGCTGATGGGTGGGCTTTGTTTTATCTCTATATCCACTGCAGAGGAAGGCTGCTGTTAGCTGTTCAGATGTGTCACTGTGTCAGTGAGGAAGCAGAAATGGAGATGAAGGAATAGGAGTTCTGATGTGACGTATCCACACAGCTGACATGCAGCAGTTAATTCAGAGGAGTCCTGATGATGGCTTAACATACATGTTAGAATTTCTCCTAAGAATCCGAGATGGTCATGTATTTATTTAGTACCACCTGAACTTACTCTGGTATTGAACTCTTGTATCTACAATCTGAGCATTCATTGTTGTAAATGCTTATTAAATCAAAGCAGTAGTGATCCATGCTAATCAGACTGCAGTACCATCATGCCAAGCTCTCTGCTCTCATCTAGTAGGAGACAGTTGCTGCTTCACACATCAGTCTGCCCCACTACTTCTTGTCCCTTCTGCTACTGTAGGTTTTTGTTGGGGTTGTGTTTTGTTTTCATTTCCTTATGTGTAATAACTTATGCTAAGTAATCAGTGCAATAATTTGACATTAACAGCATTTGAGGCAAAATTCGTTTTGTACCACACTGCTCACCAGGTTTTGGTGTGGATGCACTGCATAAAAGAAATGACAGGGAGGAGTGGGGAGCCTACCAACCAGCACACTCAGAAAAATGCCTGCATTTAAAACTTGATTTGAGGGAATTTGGTAGGTAATACAAAATAGACTTGCTCTTAGAGTATTAGTTTACACTGTTCTCATCCTAATTGCCAGCGCACACTGTGTTATTGCATTAGGATGTGTACACCAAATATTTATGAGGACTCCCTTGAAACTGAAACAATAAGACACACTCATCTGGGAAAGCTGTCTGGGGAGCAGACACATGGTTGATGGGCCACTGCTTAACTCATGGTTTGAGGAGTATGATTTACATCCTAGATGCCTCGGTGAGATTGCAGGGATGCCCCAGAATGTATATGTATATATATGTGTGTGTGTGTTTACCATGATGACTGATTAAATGTGGGGAATTTTTTTTTTTTTATTATTTTAAAACATTTAATGTGTGTATGTGCTGGTGGCTTGAACTGGCACTGCTGTGGGAACAAGCATGTGAATTCTGATCATGGATTGAGTCATCTAGAGACGATCCAATGCACAAATGAATTCTCCCCATAGCGTGGTGTCACTGGAAGGTCTTTAGGTAGTGCCCATGCTGCTTACTGCTGCTGTCTCTGGGGTGGGGTGGCTCTTGCTGTGAAGCAGAGGTGAGGAGAGAGTCTCTGCAGTTCCCTACCTGGGTGTCAATGTCAAGCAAAGCAAACCAACCTATAATTCATCTCCTGAATCGCCCAGGGAGGTGTCTGACTCAGGCTGCATGGCTGATGCTTTTGTCAAATAGGTGAAGGCTTGCTGCTGGCAAATGGTGCTCTCCCTTGCAATGCTGCTGGTGGGCAGTACTTGGCTGCTGTGCAGATGTTTGCCCAGGTCCTCTTTGGTGGCTGTGGTGGCTGTGTCCTTCCAGAAAAGCTCATGTGCCATGAGAGAACTTGGCCTGCAGCACTGGCAGTAATGTCTGCAGCGATATCTCTTATCTGGAGTTGCACCAAAAAAAATCATCTAAGGTTAAAAGGCACAACCAGCTCTTGAGAGCTGTGGTCATCTTCCCAGGCAAAACCTCTCCCCTGTGGCAAGAGCTGATTGACAGGATCAGAGTATGCATCAAAACTGGGATGATCTGGGTTACCAGCATTTGGGTCAGCCAGGGGCTTTTCTCTGCAAACAGCAAAAGGACCTGCCCTCAAATGTTGCAGCAGCATGCAAGCAGGACACCACCTCACAGGGGGATTGGAAGAAGTGCGTGGCTTTTGCTGTCCATCTGAACTTTTGCCATCCTGCTGAACCATTAGCTGACGAACTATTAGGAACCAGGTGGATGCAGGCATGTTGAGTCTTTGGGAAGGAGCTTTGCCCTGCTGCTGAGTGGGTGCTGCCAGTGCACCTCTGAGACTGACTTCAAGCTACAGTGAATGATTTTCCATGTAGTTTCTCTCAGTAGAAGTGAGGTGTGAAGCAAGCCCTTAGTATTTTCTGGGAGCGTGTGGATGTATTATTCATGGCAGGCACATGAGAAGAAACAGAAACTTCTTTATTGAGCCTCAGCAGAGCTGCCTGATCCCCAGAGGTTTGCTGGACAGGGAACAGAATTAAGAAGAAAAACAGAAGAGTGAAAGAACTATCAATCCACTTAATTAAACAGTATTTCCTTTTCAAAACACTGCTGGCACACTTAAAGGGTTGAAATGCTATTGTATTGTAAATTGTAGGTTAAGCCATTGGAGGTATTACTGCACAAGTCCAAAAGGAATTGTCAGATTTTGCAGCCTGGATGCTGTGAAGATCAGAGCAGACAGCTCTGGCTGCACTTAATCTGTGCAGTGTGGCACTGGTGCAAGTGACAGGGATACTAACTTATGGGATCTGGGGTAACTTCAGCCACACAGTCATCTTTAGGCTTTATTATTTCATTTGTAGTATGAACTAGGGACCCCCCACTAATGCTGTTAAAATTCCAGTACAGTCAAGGTACACATCCCTGCTTGTCAGTACAGCCCAGACATTGTACAGCTGCCTCTTCATTACATTTCTGTCATTATATGAGCACTCGTGTTGAAAACCTGGCTTAGAGTTTGACTGAATTACTGACTACATAGCTCAGCACATGAAGTTGCTGGGGAGAGTATTTGAGTTCATCACATCCTGAGTGCTTTGGGGTTTTGTGTTATTTGGTTGGTTGTTTGGGGTTTTTTTTTGGGGGGGGGGGGTGTTGGGTTTTTTTGGTTGTTTTTTTTCCTTGAGAGTTTGCATTAGCCTTGTGTGTCTCTGATTGATATGCAGAGCTGGGGGTATTTAAGAGGATCAGGTCCTGGGAAGAGATTGTTGTAGTGTCCACTTGGAGCCCCCTCTGTGCCTGATGCTGCATGCTTTGGGAGAGCTCCTGGGGGAATAAGTGGCTTAGTGTTTGAACACTGGGCTGAGAGAGTGCAGGGCTTCAGCATGGAGCCAAATGTTGAAGCAGGAGAAAGCCAAAACATAGCTCTTTGGAAGTCTCTGCAGTCCCTCATCTGCACTGTGCATGGCTGGGGAGAAAGGAGGTGATGCTGTGGTCTCTTAATTGAACATGGGGATGGCACGTTTGGAAAGAAGGCTGGTGATTCCTGGCACTGCATACATGACTTTGCCACCACACTCTTCTTTTGACTCTTTTTACCGTGCCTACAATTTAGTTTTCTTGGATAGACATTGACAAGCATAGATTATTTTATTTTAGTTAAAAGAGGCTTTGAAGTTCTCTACTTTCACTTCAAATGGAATGGGAAAAGATAATACTGAAAGACGAGGTCATGTGCATTATTTTTATTTACTCTGGTATCTTTTGGCATTGCATATCCAGTGAGGGAATAGTAGGGCATTGTCAGCAGAAAAGAAGAGCAGTCTAAACATCCTAAGTCACCAGGATTTGGCACCTGTGACACAGCTGAGTGAGCCAAATGACTGAAGTGGGCACTCTATAAATCAAGCACATGGGTAGGGGTGCTGGCAGCCAAACCTCTACCCCATCACTTAAGAGTATCAAGTATGCTGGGAGGAAGAGGAGGAGGAGGAGGTGGCCAGGCTGTGGGAAGAGTGTGGGAAGAGGAGACTCTGTTGGGAATGTCCGTCTGTTCTCCCTGCTGATGAGGTTACGTGCCTGAGATTTCTTGGCAGGAGAAACTTGAGTAAATAAATAAATAGATAAATAGAAAGCTTCTGTGAGTAATAAAAACAACTTGTGCCAGAAGGGGATGCTATCAATTTAAAAAAAAAACAAAACAACAACACCTAAAAGTCTTTCCTGTGGATCATAGAATATCCTTGTGAAACCATTTTTGGTTTTCTTTTTTCCGTTAAGATCCTCGGTGTCTTATTCAAACCAATAATTGCATGCTTTGGATCTGCTAATGCACTTGTACTCACAGTTCTTCCTATGTGTGGGAAATGCAGTGCTATTAACATAACCTCCTGCTGAGGTTATAAACTTTGCTATTACATGCTGGAGAAGTGAATTGCAGGGAGCTGATTTCAAGAAGGTACAGATTCATTGCTGTAAAGTGTGCTGTACTCTTTTTATTTATTTATTTATTATTTTAGCACCAGGTGTCTGTCAGGAACCTGAAAGGTGCAGTGTTGTTATAGCTGGAAAGGCAGTCCTCTTTCTGCAAGCTGGGCAGTGGTGTGGACTGAGCCAGTGAGAGCTCAGAGGGCTAATTTGGTGAGTTCAGTAAGATGGAAAATAGAGGACAAATTCCATTATAAGATTGCTTACTTCTAATTAACAGTAATTGCTTTTAATTGAGACTGGTAAGAAGGTGGATGCTGATGTTTCTGAAGCATTTTCAATACTTTTATGAGTTTTGCAAAGTTTCTAGGCTCTGAAAGTTAATGAAGACAGGTTTAAGTTATGCTGTCCACTTGTAACTCTCAGCATCATAAGGTCACAGAGACATTTTCCTTTTTTACCCACTATTATTAGGGAACAAAAAAAGGTTTTCTGTGGTACTTCAGTTTCTCTTGTTTGTGGTGACCTGCATGGTCATCTGTTCAGTCATGAGGCAACATGCTGTCTTTTATGACCTTTTCTTGAATTTTCTGCTCTGGTTTTTTTTTTTTGTTTGTGGTTTGTTTGTTTTCAGAAAGCCAACAAAGCCTACCCAGCCATCTTTATGAGTTGATCCAGAAATGATTTGTTAGATGAAGACATGGGTTAAGTCTCAGAAGTGAATGAGGAATTGCTGAGATTTCCTATTGCTTCTAGGGGTTTCTAGTCAGGGAGTATCTACAAGCAAGGAATAACTCTTCTTATTTACTCCTCATTTTGTCCCGTTAATATAGGAGAATTTAGCTTAGTAGATAGTAATTTGAGTTGTGTGAATGCTTTCATGTAATCCTGATGATGGAGAAAAGTCAATCTCTGTTGCATTCTGGGATTTAATAATTTCTTTCATGAGGAAGTGCATATGGAATACTCTTGCAGAATAAATTCTGCAGCATACCATAGTTATTGTACTTGTATGCAAGTGCAAAGAAAGAAACGCCTCCAGAAACATGTGGAGGCATTTAATTATCAGAACCATTTGTTATTATTATTTCATTTGCTGTTAAGGAAAATAGCAAGGGGGAAAAAAAAGCCAAAATCCTTCTGGGAAACCGAAAGCTTTTAAGATGTGTTTTGTGGTTGATGTTTGATGCTTGTTAACTCTAGGATTTGGTTTCAAAACCCTTTTAATAGAGATGCTACTGGGATTCTTCTCCATCTTTCAGAACGTGTGATATGAGATTTTTGTGTGAGAGCAATCTGAGGTGCCAAGGGCAAGATACCATTTCTGTAACACTTTCCAGTTTCTATAAAGCTGATGTTACTGGGGTAGCATTTCATGAGATGAGGGAAAAATTCTTCTCCCATCATCACTTGGATGCTTGTTTGGTGCTTGGCAGTTTGCTGGCAGTCAGCCCTGGACCATGTGCTTTCATTTGTTTAGTCTTTAAAAGCCAAACTCTGGGTGGGAGCAAACCCAAAGCATTCTCTCACACAATGCTCCAGGTAGATGCCTCCCTCAGCATAGCTGATCTCACCTGCCCAGGGAAAGCTCAAACCTGGAAATGTTTTTTCCTCCTACCTGCAGTTGCAGGGATCTGCTGTAGAGAAACCAGAAGTCATTTGTTCAACTTGATGCACATCAACTTGACTGCAGAGCCTGGAGCTCCATGTCTGCTCATTTACCTCGTTTTTCAAGGCCTTTACCTATTTCTGCATGACAACTGCTGTTGATCTCTAATATTGCTAGGATGTCCATCCATGTAGTAGAGCATCTGAGGCACAGTGCCTAGACAAAGGAAATTTAAGGAGGAGGAAGAGGTTACTTCCTATGAACTTCCCTCTTACTTGTAGTCTTCTGGTCCATTTTCAGCTTGTCTTGATTAGTACTTAATCCACATGCTTTATGCTAGTTGTATTATGCATCTGATGATGTTAAGGCTTTACTTTGTGAAAATAAAGTCATATCTTACAGGTCTTTCACGTTATTTCAAATCTGTAGATGTTGTTTATTACAGCATCTAGGTCCTTCTGGCAGTTTCAGTCATTCCTAGTGTAATCATTACTGTTCCAAGTAAAATAATACTGCTGTTTTGAAGTTAGTTTATTATGCTATACAGTCAATTTTATTTTGAGCTGTAGACTTCTGCTTTCTAAACACAAGCTGACTTAACTGACTATAGGCTTGAATTTGCTAGATTTTTTTTTTTTTCTCTTCATTTTGTTCTCTTCAGCTGTCACCCTACCAAAGGTGAACCCTTGAGATGACAAGGTGAGGTAATGGATAAAAATAAAATTATGCTTCTTGGAAAAGATAGATTGTACTCTGGATGTCTTCCTTAACTCTCCTTCATGGCCAGGCAGATGAAAAACAAGTTTTGTTTACTTTTTGTTGTTTCTTTGCAACTGAAAATGCTGTAAATCCTTCTCAAATAATTTGCCTGTTGGATGTATTCCTGTGCCTGTAGGATGAACATCAGACAGACCCTCTCTACACCCAACTCACCAGGAACTGTTTCCTCTGAACATGCAGAGAAACAGAATTAGGTTTGGATGAAAAAATCAAATAAAGCTGAACTGAGAAGGAGCGAGAAAGAACTGGCATGAGTTGAAGGTTGAGTGTATTGTATTGTAAGCTGCAAAACTGCTTAATTAAGTGGATAATGTAACTCTTACTACTCAGTGTAGCGTGGTCTCTACCCCTGCACTTTATTGACACAGCCCTTAAAAATTATTTTGAAGTGATGGAAGCAGATATCATCTAAATTTATTACAGAATATCCGCCCAGTGTTTGATGCCTGTTCTGCATGGTGAGCACTATACATTGAGAAATTAATGGCACAAAATCTTTCTAAGGAAGTATTTTTATTTTTGGTTTTTTGAACAAAAAATAAAGGAGATGCATCTCGTTTCTGGGAAGGAACACATTTGTTCTGGTCCTGGCTGAGCCTGGCAGCAGGAGGCAGGATGACCTTGCTCCACACCAGTGCAGTGACATGGCTATTGTGTCACCTGCCATCCTAACTTTGCAGGAGGATGAGGATGGGGGATGAAGAGGGGATGGGGATTTCATGGTGACGAGGCTTTTGTGCAGACTTTAGCACAGGACACCTGATTCATACCAAATCAGAGTCTGAGCTTCTGCAGCTCTGCTTGATACGTGAAGTGTGAAAACTGGAGGACCCCAGAGTTTAGAGGCTTGGAGAATTTTTTAGCCTCCTGTGCTCTGTGTGTGTGTGTGTTGTGAAGCTGCTACTTTCCATTTGATTTTCGGATGGTTTTTAATGTAAGTAATGGCATGATTCTCTTTTGTTGTCTGTTGAGGTAAAGTACTCTGCAATAACAGGAATAAAGCAATGAGGGAGAAGTTTTTTTTTCATCTGGGATATAAAATCTGTCTCTGACTCATGCTTACAGGTAGCATTAGACTGATTACTGAGCATATTTGCTGTAAAAAATACATTGATCTAAGTGTGAAACTTGATTCTGACTTAAAATATACTCTGGTTTTGTTTACCCATTCCACTAAGAATGACAGGGGTTTTTTTTCTGGCTTACATAATTTAAAATATAAAGGACTGTATTGGGTTATTAGATGATGGCTGTTTTCTGAGAATTCCCTTCAGGAATTAATTTTTTCCCATCTGCACTTCATTTATTCTTGGCCTGTCACTTATAAGTACCTGGGGCTGCCTTGAAACTGGGAATCAGTTCTGGGTGTCCCAGGTTTTGATGCAGTCCAAATTTCAGGACAAGCAAGGGCCTTGAGAGCTGTGCTCCCTTCCCTCCTGCAGAGTTCCATCTTACTCCTGATGTCTTGCAAAGTAGGGTGAAATGAAGCATAAGGGAAAGAGCAAAATAAAATAAAAAATAGGACAGCTGTAAATCATGTATTTAGAGCAATTTTAACCGTGTGCCTGGGCTTCAGAACTGTAGCTATAATTTGGCAACATCTTTTTTTCCTTGGTGTTGCTCCTTCTGTAATTTCTTGCAAAGTCTACATCTACCACACTGCACCCCTCACTGCCTTAATTTCTGGACAGTCAGGTTTACAAAACAGTCTGATTGAATAAAAGTCTTTTCCTTTAATTTTGATTTAGGCAGCCCTTTTCCTCCTGCAATTACCTAAGCAGCAGAAGGAAACATTTTTGCTTTTTTATATGTATTTTGGTTATGATACACAAAGTCTTGGAAGAAAAAGATAGTTGTCGTTTTGGTTTTTTTTTTAATATATATATTCTAAATGCAGAAAATGACCATTCTGTGTGCAGAATGATCACTTTGCTTGTGGCAGAGAGGGGGAAAGGTAAAGTGACCACGTCCAGCTCTTGCACCTCACTCCTCCCTCTCCTCCCACCACTTCCACTATATCTCTGGTCCTTCAGCAATTCCAAAACATGAATGTTTGTTTTCTACAGGTTTCCTGAATTAAAATGCATTTTAAGAACCAAGTTATGCTCTTGTATGAAATAGCTTTCTGTTTTTAACAAATGCTACCAGAGTGACTTCATACTGGTTAGCAACTCAAAAAGCTGTGTCAGCCTATAATGAATATTAGAATACTGTACAGAAGAATGATGAAAAGCTGAAGTGAGCCTACAGGGAAGAGAAATGGCTTTTTAAGTTACCCAATGAACTTTTCAATGTAGCAATTTACAACAGAAAAAGATTTCCTGATTTCCCAGCACAACAAAGTAGCAAAGGAGGCTGGTGCTAATTCTTCCATTGAATTTTTTTAGTTTTGGTTTGGTTTGGTTTTTTTTTTTCGTGAGAGAAGCTGAGATTTGCAGCCTACCACTTGCTTGCATTGTCACTAATTGAGTTTTAAACGTTGCAGTCTGCTTCCTGCTGTTGTAATGATTTATATAATTTTCTGCTTAGTGAGCCCACATGAGGAGAGCATCCGTGTTCAAGGGCTGAAAGTTATCTTTAACCATGGCTCTTTGTCCAGTTCTTAATGACTCTGTTTTGTAATAGCTGTTCAGAGGTGTGAAACTCCCTTGATGTTTCACAACATCACCTTGTATGCCTGAAAGAACACCATCCTTAAAGAAAGGCAAGTAAGATAATCATATTTACTGACTTTGACTTCCAAACTCACTACCCGGAAAACAAGCAGGAAAGGTTTATATGGAGATTATTTTTTTTCTCTTTTGCAAAGATTTCTGACAGTAATCTGGAAATGAGATCTAAGTGAGTCAAGTTTTAAGTGGATAAAGATTTGATCACGAAGGAACTGTTGAATGTCATTAAGTTTCTTGGGTCTAAATTGCCCACCAATTTCCTTAAATGGCAAAAAAGACATTCTTTAGTTGACATGGTTCTCTGTACAAAAGCTGTTGGTATTCAGTTGTAGACAAGGCAGCCAAGGAACAACCTGGTACAAGGAGTATGGTGAATAATAATCACTGACCCAGTGCAAATCACAGCTGAGCCTCTTACCACTTACCTATGCTACTGATGGCTCACTAAGAACCTGCCAGCTAAACAGGCTGGTTTTAGTAGAGATAGATGAATACTTAGAGTAGAACTTTATTGTGACAGATTTTACAGGGGAAAAAATAAAAAAGTAAAAACAGCTTTCTTGACTGCTGCATGATCTTGAACAAATTCTTCAACAAAGTACTGACATTTATGAAGGGTGGCACTGTCTGCTGGTCTTAGCAATAGTTGTAGAGATTAATTTCATCTTTAATAGTCTGGATAAGATGCTATTCCAGAGACTGTACACTTATTCTCCCTATCAGTATTTTCATACCTATCTAGCTTTTTGTTACATAGCTTTTTCCTTTCTTTAATGACTTTATGTCTTTATGACTGTATTTTAGAATTGTGTGTTGTCTGAGACTGTATGAAAAAGGAGAAAACTGGGTCGAAAGTCCATTCTTTTTGACTTGTGTTTTTCATAGCAAGCTCATCAGCTCTGCCTCTTGTGATCCATAGATATCCCTGCTTCTCTTAGACACCAAAAAGACCCACAATTATTTCCTTTTGTGAGTTATGATCTTCTGAAACCTGATTACCTTACTTGTATGTTTTCTGAAGATAAGATCCTATCTCCACTGACTCACATTTTTAGTCATGCTGCTCTGTCTTCCTTTTTTGTAAGAGGTTTCTGTTGAGGTGGCTTTTTTTTTTTTTTTAATTTTGGTCACATACTTTCTAGAAGATTTATGGTAGATACACAATTGTCAGTTGAAGGTCTTTAATGCATTTTCTTTTTAAATTTCAGTAATATAAGTATCTCAGTTCAAAATATATATGTATGCAGGAAACTAATGCACAATTTTCAATGAAAATACAGATTATAAAACTTTCAGAGTACATTAAAACTTTTGTCTGTAATGAATACAGACTTGTGATCAAAGAGGAGGTGGGTTTTTTTCATTACATGGCCAGATAGAGGAGACTAAACAAAGAGACTGCCAAGCAATTTCTACAGTTTCAGTTAAGCACAGGCAAGCTTTAACAAACATATGAATACATTAAAAATTTATTTTTTTATGTGCTTGTATGGTTTTTGCCTTGGAGTGACTTCAAATAAAAGTGCAAATCCAGAGGGAGTAGCAAGCAGCCTGAAAAGCCACTGAAGTGCAAATAGGAGGCTTTTTTTCTCAGCACACCTTTTTCACTTGACAGTAACAAAACCATGAGAAAACTGTTTCCCTGGAGTTGTTGGACTGCTGAGAGCCAAATTTGACCCCTTGGTTGTACTCACCAATCCAAGGGAGAAGCAGCAGCAGAAAACTGTGCTGCATAAAGGAAACTATAATGAGGCCAACAGATTTTGTTTCATGAAATCAAGGCAACATGTTCTTTGAGAATAAGTCCTCTTGTTTGCTTGCAAGGAACAAAATAGGCAGAAATATGCATAAATTAAGTAATAATAGAAATTCTATCATGAAAATGTATCTTCAGTGTAAGATATCACGGCAGCTGTTCTTCTCCTTTAAAGCAACCAGTTAGTTAAGGTACCTACACAGTATAAAAAATAAAGGGCATTAGACACAAATAAAGGACTGAATGAAGCAGTCAATGAGGGAAGGCTGAGCTGACCTACTTTTCTTGGTGAAGATCTCTTGGACTTGGGCTGGAGTTGTGATTTCTTGCCACGTGCTGCAGTCCAGACTTTCTGGATGACACCGTCTGAATAATGGTATTATCAGATTTCTCTTAGACAATAGGTACCAATTTTTATTCTCTTCAAAACTTCTCTGGGTTTTTTTGTTTGTTTTTTAATCATCAGCAGTGCAAACTGGAAGTATCAGTTGACTCATGAAGGTTTATGAACCCAGATGCAGACAAAAAATATCATTGCCTGAGAAAGACAATAAAGTCTTATGTTTTGGCTATTTTCCTTACCAATGATAGCCATTTGATTGCAAGAGAGTTAGCAAAAATGCTGAGCTTAAAGCCTTGGTCCTGAATGTGTGACAGAGTTGACTCTCTTCGTTTGGTTTTGATGTTGGTTTTTTTAGTACAAGTTTCTTGGGTTGTTTTTTTGTTTGTTTGTTTGTTTTAATGAGTGTTCATCTGCCATGATGATTCACTGTTTTAGTTGATTATTTCGTTGTTCTAGTGAAGGATTATGGTCAGAGTGAGTCACATAAATTGACTTGATAAGGGCCTGTGGTTTGGAGCACTTGCCCTGGTTTTAATTGACTTTGACCAGAGATTACACAGCTTTCTAGAGCAGAAGCATGTGCTGTGGAGGTCAGCCTATGTGGGATGGAACCTCACAGCCTGTAAGAGGTGGTAGAAAGTGGTATTTCTGTCTGAACTTGAGTTTTAATGAGGAGTCACAAACAGCCCACAGATTAATAACATTCTAGACAGAGTTTAAAGTAAAAGACATACTCGAGCTGTGAGCTTTTCAAGGTGTTTCCAAATAATTTTCCACCATAAATGTTTTCATTATCCTTGTCTTCTACAGTTGTGAGCTGAATTCAAGGGTTCAGGAAACACATGTTAGAGAAATGGAGAGATGAGAAAAATAAATGCAATTGTTCTAATATAATGAGAAAGATACTTTTTTTTTTTCTTCTTTGTCAGGGCAGAAGTTAAACTATGGCTGGATTTGAGGTTAGTGTTGTAGATGTAGTAGTTGTAGTTGGAAAGAACATTTTCTGGAATGAATTAAACTGATAATACATTTTATCTTAGCCAAAAGTAGACAGTGTTCTTTCTGAAAAAATGAGTCATTCTGCAGAGCAAGAGAGAAGTTCCTCTGAAAGAAAGGCTCAACTTCTTCAGTCACTGCATGAACATAGTGTTTTGTTAGAATTTAGATTTTAGATTTTAGAAAGTCGTTTTATGTGGCTTAAGCTAGAAATGGGAAACTTAGAGATTATTTGTTTTCCCTAACCCCATATCCATATATCAGCAGATGAACACCTGTAGCACAGAAGGGTGAGATGAAAGTAATAGCAAGCCTGGTAAAGCTGTGGAGGCAGAAGCCAAGGCTGAAGCTCAGTGGGCACCACTGCTGCTGCTTTTTGCTCACAGCTCTGAGTATCGACCACTAAACCCAAATGTTGTGCAGGACAGAATTTGTTGAAGGTAATTGTCCTCAATTATGCATGGAAGTCTCCATGTCAGTTCTGCCAGTTGCTTATTAAGAACCCAGGACTTTGAGAAAGAGAATTTTTATTTCCCTTAACATCTGTTCCTGGGAAATGCAGGCAGAGTGCTATAGATCCAGAGGTAATGAGCAAATTTGTTTGTGTCAAGCAAATGTTTTTACCACTGGTAAGACAAATAGTTATGCTGAAGAAAGGAGGATGTTTTTTGTCATAATGGTTCTGATCCTTAATCAAACACTGAGAGGAGTGGGATGGAGGATAAGGGAGATCTGCAGTGGGGCAGAGTGAGAAAACTGTGACAACAAAAATTATCTTCACGTGAAAATTGAAGTCTCTGTTTTTATAGTTAGGCTTTAGATGCTAGGAATTCCTGTACTAAAGCTCAACATCTTAATGCTGCTATGCATGAAATCTTTTAAACTGTTGGGTGCTTGGTAATTGAATTGCAGTTTGTTAGGGTAATACAGTTCTAAAAATCTACAGTAAGAAGAGCAAGCAAGGATAGGACCCACCAAACCCTTGTAAATACCAAGGGCTTCTTTGCACTTTATGTAACTATCAGTATTATTCATAAGGTAGTACCAGTATCTTTACTGAGGTTGGGAATTGCACTGCTGAGAGAAATGCTAACTGTAAGGAAACCTGATCCTAAGAGTTGAATTAAATAACAATTACTTTATGACATTAAATTCTGAGGGACTGGCTATGAACTACTTCTAATGGCAAATTGCTGACTAAAAATACATTGGGTAGCAAAAAGCTGATGGAGGTCTCTTCAATCAGAGTAGTGAGAATGATGTAACCCAGAGTAATTCTAATAACAAAGCTTTATGTTATAGATGGACAATATTCTGGTCCAATCTATGCAAATAAAACCTATTCCCAGAATGAAACACAGCATTGAAATTTATGCTTCTTTTTTCTCCCAAGCTGAGCATATTTGAGCTTCTTCCCTTCTAAATCCCTTTTCCCTTTTTGCCTCATTTCCCCTTCTCTACATTTCATTTGGATCGTGATGTGTGAAGTCAGACTGTGGCTGCTTCTTGTGGAGCAACTTCCTTCCTCATTGGAAGGGCACTCTTCTTCTGATGTGTTGAATCAGGTGGAGAAATATGAGAATACGTTGTTCCCCCTCTGGCTATTCCTGCCCTCCTACTCACCAAACTCATGACTTCAGAAATTATTGAACTTCCCCAGGCCTCTGGGTTTTTTTAAAACTGTACAAATGAGGATAAGGGAATTTCTCTGCTGCTCTAAATAACCTTGATCTAAGCATACAAGCTGGAAATCCTTACCCATACCCCAGTGAAGAACTTATATCACAAACAATCCTCTGCTTCTGTGATTTGTGGGATAAACATTGCTCCCTGATACTGAGGGTGCATCAAGAGGAGATAATGACAGCACATTTGTTTTTCATTTGCCATGGAGAATGTTTGAAGGGTGGCAGGGGAAGAACAGGTTGTTTCTTTGATGGGCTGTGAGTTGATTGTGTCTTTGGGGGACGATTTTGTTTCTCTTGTTGTGATGTGGTTCAGCATCTTCTGGGTATATGTGCTGAGAGCACTTTTCCTTGTTGAACTTGTAAAAGCTCTGAAATATTCATGAGGTCACCATCCTCTTCTTACTTCAAGTCTGCTCTGTTGCTTTGACCTAAAATGGGAAGTTTTTATATGACATATCATTGCTGCAATACTCACTTATTCTCCTGAAAAATTCAGCTAGGGACAGGGGCATGGAGGGAAGGGATTTTTCTCTGCCAGTTAAGTTTTACAGCACTCGAGAATCTGTTGCTTTTGGTATTGCATGTAGGAAGGTGCTCCTCTGCTGGCCAGGCTTGACTGCATGTTTTTTATTTTGTTTTGAGACACTGCAAATAGTTTTGTGACACAGAAAGTAATTTTGTGGAGCCATTTTTCAGAACTTTGTGCTGAAGATATTTTTGTTGCCTTAATGTCTTGAAGGACCTCCTGCTGCATGGTTTTTTTGCTTCTTCCTTTACCAAAGAATGCTTATTGTCCCGCAGGTCTTTTCTTATGTCTTTTCCTTTCTCTACTCTTTCTTACTCTATCTCTTCAAATCAAATGCTATTAACTTGCTTTAGCCTTCAGGGGATGGTGGGAGAAAACTAACTTCCATTACAAGGACTAAGAGTGGGCTGATCTTTACAGACATCAGTGTTACAAGTGTTGGCAGGGCAGAACACAGTATAGTGTCCTCTGTGTTGCACGGAAAACAGCCTTTTCTAATTTTTTTCTTTTTTTCTCTCTCTTTTTTTTTGAGGGGGGAAGTACAAACAAGGAAAGTAGGCAGCCAAGCAACACTGTCAGATTTGGAATTGATGGTCCACTTGTGCTTTCCTTTGCTGAAACTGTATGGCTGATGGCTTCTGGCTTTATCTTGGGTGAAGCAGGCCTTTATCAAAATAAGTAATTGCATATTTTTGTTCATTTCAGCTCACTCTGGTAGTATAAACTTATCAATTTGCATGCAGTGATTGAAGGGGGAAAGATAGATGAAAGCCTGTTATAATCATGTTAGATAACAAGATATGAATATGAATGAGATCATGCTTCCTTTGGAAATCCAGAGCTGAGTTGTTCAATAAAAACAGTATAACAAACATTCATATGAAAGCTCTTTATGTTGAGTCTAGTAGCTGTTTTCTTTGGATAAGTTACCTAGTGAGTATCTAAATTCTGACGCTGAGTAATGACGGCTGCAAGTTCTCTAAGCATCTCGCTTCTAAACAGAACCAGAACTGTATGACAAGAAAACAATGTATGTAACATAACAGCTGGCTTTGTGCCTTGAGTAGTGCTTTGTGCGCAGCTACAAATAAAGCCTTCAGAGTTTTTTCTTTTATTTTGTACTTCTCCTACCTCCTACTTCTCCAAAAAGTGAGAAAGAAGAGTGCTCAATCTTTAGCAAGCTAAAGAAAAAAAAATCAGAAATGCATGGAACAAAACTGAGTATTTCATGCTGCTGTGTCAGTATGTAATGTTCCTCAGAAACATGTGAGCTTGGAAACAAAGCTCACTTGTGATCAAAAACTGTGTAATCAGATACGTGACATATCTGTCTTTGTTCTTAAACTTGGAGAAAATGAGAGCCTTTTGATCAAGAGTTGAGCCCTTCAGGAGCATTGCAGTAGTTTTTCTTTAAGCTCTTGAGAAATTATTGCATAGAGCTCTTGCAGTTATTTTCCATCATATTTATTGAAGTTCATCTAGTTTTGGGTTTGGTTTGGTTTTTATTTGCCTTTGTGTGTCTACTCTTGCTTTTAAGTACTTCTTAACCTGGCTTCTTCATTTAGACTTGGGTAACTTCTCGTTGCTCAAACTACTTGCCTGGAGAAATGGTTGGGATATGCATCCTCGTTACAGCACTATCCTGTAGACCTGGACAAATGAGCATCTGAAGTCAGCTCAGGCAGTTGCAGGTTTACATGGTGTGCTCATGCCTTGTTCAGTAAGGTTTTGTACCTACTGGGGGGCTTCAGAAAACAGTAAGCTCTTGGAAGCCTGTGCTAACAAGTGGAATGGTAGGCAACTAAACACTTCCTCAACCTTGTACAAAGCAAACCCCTTTGCAGCTTGCAGTCTGTGTTCTTGCAGTGTAACTCCACAGGGTGTTGGTCTCCCTGGGGTTTTGCAGGGTTGCCTGCTGGTCTGCTGAAGCCCAGTCTCTTGGAGCTCAGTGCAGGGACATCCCTAGCTCAGTGACTGTAAGGAACAAGTGATCCAGCATTGAATAATGTTCCCTACATACTGCTAGTTTCTTCTTTAGGAGGTGTCTTGCTTCGTTGTTAATTGCCATATGTGTGAGTTTGCAGATGTTGCTTCTGAAGCTGATGATGGAGTGTTGCATATCTGCTCCTCATCTCTGGTGACATTTGAAGATGGGAATATAATCTTGTGATGCATGGAATGCAAATTCACCTGAAACGCCTATGGTATTTTACTATCAGAGGATAATATTACAGCAACATAGTATATACATGATCAATGAGAACAGAAGCACAGCTTATCCAAAGTGTTGCAGATAAAAAAAAATTTGAATTGACAGTGTTTAATATACTATGAATATAAATTCTGTTCTTAATATCCATCTGGAGTGGGAAGCTACAGAGAATAATCTCTGGACTAAGTTTGTGTGTAGTGAAAAGCATTTAGTTGTCTGAGGGAGGGTATCTGAAGAGAATTTTCAGACTTTTTATTCCTGCCAGCAACCATTGCAATCTAAACCACTGCTTTACCACTTTGTCTTCTATAAATAAGTTGGCAGACCCACTGCTAAGCTTTGGTCTTTCTTTACTGTTAGTACAGCTTGTACTTAATGGGTCCTGTTCAAAGTTGGTTGTTCCTTTGACATCTATCGGATGGTGATCCTCACAAGGAAACCATCAGAAACATAATTTGATTGGTATTAGGATGACAGTTTCTAAAAACAAACAAACAAAAAAATCCCGGCTCCTTTATCTCATGTCCAATTTCTCTGTTTATAATAAAACAGTCTTTTAAAGACAGCTACACTGGGAAAGTTCTGGTGCTGTAGTGTAAGGTGGTGTAGTGGATTGAAGAACCCATCATAACAAGTAGGAGGTGCTGCTCAGAAACAATACTCAGTAAGTGCTTGGGCAGTCCTCTGAACTTGAATCTTTTGGAGGTGACCATATCTCCCCTGAAAACTTCCTGAACAGAGTTAAATTTTTAAGGAGACCCCAAACAACGAATGTTCCTTCAACCTGATTGAGGTTAGATAGATGGACACTATTGACAGGCTCAGATAAACCAATTCATGGGAAATAAGTTTGGTGCTTGAACTGATGATCCCTGTAAACCCCAAGTCAGTTGAAAAGCACTGAATAAATTAAGTAATCTTTTTAGGGAAACAAGTATCTGTCAGATTATTTTGTGATCAGAAATTGATGAGTGTAAAAAGGGCATGACTCCATGGCACTTATGGGAAGCCAGTGATACAGTAAAATATGTGAATTTCTAATAGAAGGCATACCACCCAGTGTTCCTCCTTTTGATAAATTTGTTTTGTACAAACACAGCTGCTCTTGATATTAATCCCACGCACATACAAAATATAGTTTTATTTTCCCTGCGCTCATACTTTAAATCCATAAGTATGTTGATCCTGGAGATCATCATTAAGAATTGAATTTCATGCCTCACTGCACTGTTTTTTATTTTGTTGTTCTTTGATGGAAAAATGTTGATATCATGTTCACTAGCAAGTGCTCCAGTAGCAAAGGGGGGCCTGGGCAAGTCTAAAAAATTTAAAGGGATGAGAGATCTAAGGGTCATGCTTGTACCAGAGTAAACATACTCACGTGGGATAATTAGTGTGCTTTCAAAACCTTTGTCTGTCATGAAAGGGGAAGATGGTGAGAGAGCTTTGAAGAGGCAATATGAAGAGGACATGGAACCTCTCTGGTGGGCTTCTGGTGGGACAGCACTGCAAGGCTCTCCCTTTGTGATGGGAAGGTGTGGGACAAGGTGTGAACAGGGAGGCAGAGTTAATGTCTGATGGATGGCTGTGCCTTTATGAGTGCAGAGGCAATGCTGGATCTCTTCTGCTCCCCCCAGTGACAGATAAAGCATTGATCTGACTGCCTGGGAGATCCTCCAGTCTTGAGATTCATAAGAGCTGGAAAAGAAAGATGGCAGAACTATCACTTCAGAAGCAATTGCTTTCACCCTACAAATGGAGTATCATCCTGTAATATATACAAAATTGCCCTTTATTTTTAAACAAGGTCTCCCATCAGCATACAAGCACATGGTCCTTAGTTTGTAAGGATGCTTTGGGTCTATACACTCAAACCCAGAAAGCAAAAGATCCTAAAGCTATTTTGTGCTGTGTCAGACAAAATCCTGATCAGATTAACTGTATGTAATACTCTAGTCTTTCAGTAGGAATTCTTGGATCTGACCATTCTAAATTAAATTTGTGTTAGCTTTGAGTGTCTTCTCTTCCTCCCACAGCTTTTACCTGCTGGTTTTAAGCTTCTCTTTTGGAACTATTTAACTGCTTGGCAAGGTTTAGGTCTGAGGGCTTTTTAGCTTTTTTTTTTTTTTTCTGGATACATTTCTGCATCTGTTTTCAATATAAAAAGAGTAGGCTGCTGTGTTGAATCTTGCATTGCCTGGAATGTCTATCAAGTATTGATTCTTAGCCCAGTTCACAATTTTGCAAATTGTGGGATTGCAGGGCTCTGCATCTTTTTTCTTTGTTCTCTTTACTAAGAGCAAATTCTCTTTACCAGCAGCAAAAAAATCCTTTTTCCTTGGGCGTTAGTGAAAGACCAGAAGTTAAATCCCTTAAAAAAAAAACAAAACAAAAAACCATCTTTCAGTCTTCTTCAGGTTTTTGCAGTTGGAGCAAATGGGGGCGGGTGGTAATTGGGAGAGCTGTACAGTTACATAACTAAATATATAACTAGCTCTTCTGCTGGAAGTTGGGAGAGCAGATTGCTTGGCCATCAACGTGCCACACGTGTTCTTCATCTGCCCACAGTGGCCGTGCAGAGGAGCTCAGTTGAGCAGTGTGCATTAGCTTGGTAGATTCATGTGTTCCAATCCTACAAAAACCAGCCAACCAAGCAAAAAAACCCTGTTCCTCCGGGGTGCAGAATTTTTTTATGGTGAAACAGAGGTGGTGTTAGACAGCTTGGAGATTGAAATAGTATTTTCTTTTGCATAATTAATGGCAGATATTATTCCTAGGCTTTTATAACTGTTGATGGCTGGCAACATGAAGGCTGCTGTAACTCTTGGGAGGGGGATCAACTAGGAAAAAGATTATTCAATGTAACAAAGTGGTGACAAGAGTATTATGTGCTATTTTATGGGTGGAATTCCCTGCTACTATCACAGAAGAATTCTCAGCTAGCCAGCAAGCATGAATTGTGTTGCCAGTTTCACATTCATGACAGCACTGGCTGGGACATCAGTGTTTTTCTTCACCTGGGGCACTCAGGGGTGGGAATGTGTACATTTCATTGGTTTGGGGAAGGTTTTATTGTTTCATTTTTACATTTTTGGTAGAATTACTATCAAATTGATCACATTCTCAGTGTATGCACTCAGAGACAAGTGATGCGAGTAGAAAATATAATGTGACACTGGACTGAGGTCCAAGAATAACTTTTGAACAGTTTGCACTGCAAGTTTGTTCGAGTTGGTGTTAGAGCTGCTCTCTGTAGTCCTTTTGTATCTGTGGGGAGCTGTGAATTCAGCTTCTCCACAGCATTTGGTAAATGGGAGGTTTGTGCATCTGTGCTGGAAGAAGACCATTACATCACAAAGAGCATCTGAAGTCTACTGAATTTTGTGCTAGCAGTTAATAAGAAGCTGTGTTGCAAGATAAGGTCAATCTTGAATCCTTGGTTTATTCATTTTCTCATAATCACCATTCCAGTTTGAAAATCAGATTTTTAAAATTTTTATTTATTTATTTGTGAGTCATTGAAGGGAGCATTCTACAGAGTCAAGGCTGTTAACATTTTCTTTGTTAAGGATCATTGCCAGAAAAGGCCTGGACTTGGCCCTAAACCTGGGGTGGGGGGGAGAGGGTTGGGGTAACTTCTCCTCTTCCTTCTCCCGTGGGTAGAAGATACAAAGCAAGAGGAGACAAAGCAGGCTGTGACACAGCACTGTTGCTTAACACTGTTGTGTTGAATCTAAATGTTGATCTTTTTCTTTTGTAGTTTGTGGAGACATCCATGGGCAGTTCTTTGACTTGATGAAGCTGTTTGAAGTGGGAGGCTCTCCTGCCAACACACGGTATCTCTTCCTGGGGGACTACGTGGACAGAGGGTACTTCAGCATTGAAGTAAGTTTCTTATTTCTGTTTTTGGCTGTGAAATGGCTTGCAGCCTACTGTGTATATTTAGCACCATAATTCATGCAGTTCAGGAATACTGAAGCTCTTAGCAAATCCCACTTGTGAGCAAAAAGAAGTCCACAATAATGTCACTGTTGGTGTTTTCTTAAAGGTTGATCTGTATCCAGCCAACTCCTACTGAACAGAGCTAGAAAGCTGGTGCAGATCAGACCTGGTGCTAACTAGTGGCCATACAAATACAGTGTGGAAGGCAGCCTGCTCTGCAGCTTTAAATAAGGTGGATAGACATGAGTTATTAGAAAAGTGAGACAGCAGAAAAGCTAAATGAACAACTCATAGTTTAGTTTGATCTGAGTCTCTTCGATGCAAAATTTTACAGAAATGGAAGGGCTAAATAGAAGGTCAATGGGACAAAACCCCAGCAGCTAACATGCTGGGCTGGAGAGGGTTAATGATTGCTCTTTAGATTATGCTGGAGTGCATGATCTCTGACTTTTGATGTAGCACCTGAATACACAGAGAAGGGATGCACAGTGGGCAGACCTGGGCAGACTCTAATATCAGTTTGTAGAATGTGGAGGTCAAATGACAATGTCTTTACCTTAGCAAGCCAAATACCAAGCACAAACCTTTTATTCCAGTTGTCTTAAAACAAACTGGATTTTTTTCCTTATTTGTGTGTCACTGCTTAGTTTTGCAAACTGATGGATGAGGTGCAGAATTATCCTCAAATAAAACCTAATCTGGATTTGTTCATACAGGTTATAGTTGATTTAGTTCCTGAATGCTCAGGCAGAAACCTTTGCAACAGCTTTTGAGCTACAGATTGACTCCTTTCTCTGGAAAGTTCAGACTTTACCCTGCTCTGAGTCAGGGAGAATACCCACTATCTGCTAGAAGCAATATAGGTCCTATGATACGTGGCTGTGCCTCTGCCTAGATAAGGTGGCAGCATGTGAAAACACATACTGCTGTTTCATCCTACATACCATATCTTGGTACAGTGTTGCCATATTGATGTAAAAATATGTAATCCCAAGTATCTGAGTTATTTATAATGTGTTTGTAAATGGAACAGTGAATTATCTTGCCAATGTTATATTTATAGGGTGAAGAGAAGTTTCTTAAAAATAAGATTCAGTAACACTGCCTTTGCCTGATCAGTTAATTTTAAAATTTAGTTGTTAAGAGAATGTTGTTCAAATGTTAAGAGAACTTTTTGGCTCATTTTACAAAAAGAAATGCACTGTTTCAAGTACAAACGCTCTAAAAATTTAAGAATTGCAAGGTTCTTTCACCCACCTGCCAAAAATCAACGTAGTCAGGATTTAGTCTCATATTGCAGTCAGCATTTCAGTCATTTTTGGGTTTGGGGTGGTGTTGGTGGGTTTTTTTCTTTGTTTGGGGGTTTTTTTTGTGAGCCACAGTGGGTTGTGAGATAAATTGTGGCTGTGGATTACTATGCTGGATCCCTTGGGAAAAGTTGGAAGTGTGAGGGGTGCCTTCACAGGTTTAAAGTGTTGTGCAGGTGAATCTTGCATTGGCTTTTTTCAGTTTGTGTCTCCTGAAGACTTCGACTGAGCTAAGCTGTGCCTGGAAAAGCAGAGTTTTGTCTTCATTGCTCTATGTGTTTTCAATATAAGAAATAGGTCAAGTGGATTTGCTTCAGCTTTCAGGTGCCTGTCTGACAGTTTGCCAAAATCTACTCCAGTTAAAGGCAGTAGCAAGCCATATAACAAAATAAAATAGCTAATGGCTGGGGCACAAGCTCCTTAAAATTCCTAAACCTGCACACAGATATTTAGCAAATTATAATCTGTGTTTAGTTTTTCTGTTCTGAAACAGTACTTTTTCACTGGGAGCTGTGCTGTCTTCTGCCAGCACCGAGGAAATGCCTGACCTCTGGCTTTTATTATTCCTTTTTCTAGGTAATGTTCTCAAATCACTACTTTTGTGGTCACATAACTGGTTCTCCTCACCTGTCAACCTAATTAAAGAATGCTTTTGGAAGGAAAGGCAGTTTTCTGTTTCATTAAGTGTAGTTGGGTGTAGAGGTGTGCATTCAGGCATGAACTCAGCACTGTCAGTAAGGAGTGACAAGGAAAGGAAAATGGTGAAAAATGCAACTTGGCATACTGGGGGGTTGCTTTTTGTGGAGAAGAGGGACTGAGCACATCCAGCAGGCACCAGCTCTTGCCAGAACATTGTGCTGGAGAGGCTGTGGTGGTGAACAGCCCTAGCCTGATCTCAGTACATATTTCTATCACGTCAGTCACACAGTGATCTTTATTCTATCCATCTGTTGGCTCCACTTTCTGCTCCCCTAGACATGAGGCTATTGCAGTTCTGGGGTCTTTCCAAAAAAAATCAAGTAGCTGGTCCAAGGTACTAATCACAAGTAATGTAAGCTTTAAAATGAAAAAAAAACCCCTTTGATTGCTGTGGGATAACTGGTATAGAAGTGACACCATTGAGCCTAGACCCAGCTGAGTTCTGGTAGTGGGTGAGATAATCCTTGTCTGTGGGCTGCAAAGCATCTGGGATTCTGCTGGATGAAAAGTACTATATAATATAAGCTATTATCATTCAGAACAGAGGAAGAAATTGCATAAGGTAGGAGGAAGACATTTGATAATGCAGAGGGAAAAGGAGGAAAGTGTTTGTGTAAAGCACTCAGCAGAAATGGCAGTCCTTGCCCCATGGAGCTTTTAACCCAATAGCTTAATCCTTCACGGGTGTGATTTGCTTTAACCAGAATTAGCTCCACTGTTTGAAGGGGGTATGTTTTGTGTCTTTAAAATTACTTCTAAGCAAGGTGTCACAGGTTGAAGGACTAAAAATTTACAACGGGTAAAACATAAAAGGTCAAAATTATAGATAGGATGAGACATGGTTTCTCAGCACAGACCAAAAGTTTATCCTGTAGCTGCACCCTCTTTTCCATTGCACCTTGTGGCAGCTCCTGAGCATTTCTTCACTCAGTATAGCAAATTTCTGCAAGTTGCACTATCTGATATGGCACATTTCTTTCCTCAGCTCTGTAACTGATAACATTTCCTTCTTGTGCCTCTGCACTGTTCCAGGGGTTTGGCTCCAGAGGAGCAACATCCCTGTTCTCACTTTCAAACAGTTTTATGGCCATGGAGAAAAGAAACCCAAATGATCAAAACAGAAGGGCTATTTTTAAATCCAAAGAATAGTTAGAACCTAAGTGTTTCTACAGGAAAGGAGTTGTAAGGAAGAATGACTAATATAAGAAAACTCCCTTTGCAAGGCAGACATAAAGGCCATCCAGTGTTAGGGGGACTTCTTTTCATCACTGTCTTGGGAATATTACAATCAGAGTAAATACTAACTACAATGTGCTAATACTATTATGTAAATGAGCTGTTGGAATTATTTCCCTGCTCAGTCCCACATCAAAACATACAGCCTTAAATGTTAACTGAGTATCACAAGGTACATACCAATCATTTTTGAGAGAGTAGATAGTTAAGATATGGAGAATTAAACCACTGCTCAAAATGAACAAAACCAGAGCTTTGTTTTAAGGTTCAAAACATTCCTATATCTTCATTTTCTGAACACAAGGACGGAAATTCCAGAAGGAACACCTGTTTTTCTAGCAAGAACAAAGTGAGGTGTTTAGAGCGAGTCTGGAATTGGACCTCACATCAATTTAAAAAGCACCTGGCACTTGAGATGCTTCTGAACTAACAGTGAACTGTTAGAAATCATTAACTGGTTTCTGCCAAGAAAAGAACTACATGTACATAAATTTGTGTTAGTAAACGGTGGGTGAAGTGAACAGCAGTGAAGCTGTGTGTTTGTTTTATCTCAGGTGCACTTTCTGGGACTTCATTGCAAGAATAAACACTTTTCCCTTGTTAATGGTTCCCATTAAGCATCTTAATTCAAAACAGTTGTGGCTGGTCAGAAATAATCTACCAGTTAAGTCAGTCAGGGTTTTTTCCACTTTTCTGAGAGCAAAGATAATCCTAATACTTTAATAATCCTAAATTTCCTTGCCCTTTTCTTTCATGTAGCAGTAGCAAATATGTCTGTCTCCAGCAAGCATTTGTGTCTTACGACATCTAATTTTTGCAGGTCAGCACTTCTCAGAGCTGTGAATATTCAGTAATTCAGCAAATTCAGATTATTTTTGTATGTATTAGATTCCCAGACTGGAACATCTGTTTGTGCAAGGCCCGTCCTCGCAACTTGCTTGGTTTGTGCCAGCTCTTCCCAAAGCAAGTCCCCAACACACCAAGAACCTATTTTAGCTCCAGGGAAGGAATATGGGCTTGGTGCCCTGAAGGATGCTTGCACCATTTCCCCATCTCTGTAGGGCTCCTCCATCTCCAAAGCCAGGGCTAAGACATAATGTCCTATGAGGAGAACTAGGAGCCAGCACTTGGATACCTGTTTAGAAAGTGCTAGCTGTAAGAATGAGGAACATTTTTTTTAGCCACTTTGGTTGGCAAAAAAGATCCTTCCTTTTGGAACATGTTGGTGTCCTTTCATGGGAGCAATGTGGTCTAAACACTGGAAAAGAGTTATGTAGGCAAGTAGCAACGATTTGGAAGTGATAGCTTTTCATGAAATTAAATGGGAGACAAGCTAGAAGGGACTGTTGGAATAATTGATGACTGGAGGTGCTAAAATGCCATGCAAGTGCCAAAAGAAGATCTCAGACTAGCCGAGGAATGTTCACAGGGATTAAAAATAAATAAATAAACACAAGCTGAATTATCAGAATGAGATTCTTTAGCAGTATTTTAGAAAAAGCTGAGACCCTGGCCATGAGGAATAGCTTTTTTAGTGATGCTCTGTGACCTGGATATTTGAGAAAGAAAGGATTGGAGGAGATGTTGTTTAAGCAGTTTTCTAGCTCTTGTCTTTTGAGAGACCATAGCAGGCTGTACAGTGTTCCTGCAGACAGTGGGCTCATCTCCTGGGATGAACACAGATCTTATTTCCATCAGCTCCTCTGCAGCTGGGAGTTTGTCAGCCAGGTATGACCCTGAGCAGGGTCATCCTGCACAAAGGATAAAACTTCTGTGAATTTTGCAAGTTTGCTTGTTTGTCAGGAGTCTCGTGATCCTCTGACATCAGTGTCAGTTTAATTTTCAAAAGAACTGTTCTAATCGGACGGTTTTGAGGTCTGAGCAGAGGTTAACCTCTCCAAGTCTTCTTCTTTTATCTTTAAAAACATGTCTAGAAGAAATGTCATCTCAAATAGAAATCTTTTGGAAAGATAAAAGGGTTTAAGAGAAGCTTTGTAGTAACTTCATTTAGTGCAGGAGCTTTGTGGATTATTTTTTTTTCCCCCTTAGTTGTTTATACAGAACCATGTTAAGTGGAAAGCCAACAAGCCTTCTTGTAAAAACATGCTGGAAGCTGAGGTATTTCCTGAAGAGTGGGTTAAATTGTTCTAAGGCAGCTTTTCCTGAAGCCAGGAAATGCGGATCTTCCGGAGAATTAATTTCCAGGGTGGGTTTCTGCCTAAACCTCCAGGTGGAGAGTGCACTCTTCATTTGGGAGAGGGACAGCAATTGCTTCTTGAGAGCTGGGGCTGCTGAGGGCTGGACAGGGAGGTACCACATGGGAAAAGCATTCAACTTGGTTACAATACGCTGATAGGAGATTTGGCCAGGTCCGGGATGAAGTACAGAGAAAAATGTTTGCATGCAGCATATGAAAAGTGAAGTTAATCCATTAAAAAGAGAAGTTTCACACAGGACACTTTTCCTTCCACTAGTTCATTTTGGTGGAGGGTGACCGAAGTGCTTGGATTACATCAGTAATTATGAATTGTCTTTTTTTTAACCTTGTTTCTCCTCTGCAGTGTGTGCTGTACTTGTGGGCCTTGAAAATCCTTTACCCCAAAACACTGTTTTTACTTCGTGGGAATCATGAATGTAGACATTTAACAGAGTATTTCACATTTAAGCAAGAATGTAAGTCTACCTTAACGTTTCTCCTATTAATTCCTTTCTCTACAACTTGATCTGGGGTTTTTTTTGAGTACTTTATGCTCATTTACCATCAGTTATTTCAAATGTCATTCTCACATTAACTATCATCAGTTTTAAATTGTTTTAAAATGTAGCATTATCATATTTGTCCTATAAGAAATATTAAACTTTTTGATATGCTGTGTTTATAGGAATCCCTTTCTGTGTTGCAAGAAAGGAGACAGTGACACGTAGAAGCTCATTAGATGTAGACCTGCACAATGAAGCTTTTTTCTTTCTTTACCTGTGCCACTCTAAGCTGAAGCTGCTGCCCTAAGTCTGTATTCCCCTTTTTTAGCATTGAGGATAAAGGAAATGTTAATTGGCTCAAAGGCTTCATGGTTTACTGAGTTTGATATGTGTATTGGTAAATTAACATTTCAGCTTCATTGTACCACCTCATTCATTGCATAATGGCATTTCTGTAGATAATTAATTATAAGGGACTGGGCTAAAATCCTAATTGCTTCACAGAGAGTATATGAGGCAATAATGTTGTAGATGAGAATAATTCAGCAGACTCTTTAAGGCTTGCTGTATAGATTTCATGGCAGAATATAATGGCATACTAAGTTGTCTATTTAAATTTTTTTTAGAAAAAATATTATAAATTTGGCAGAAGTTTTATTAGTTTCAACTCAAAATGTGAAGACATTTTTCAGCAGTAAATAACAAAAAATCTAAAATTTTTGCATGAGAAAAGCTTTGATACAGTCAGTGCAAGAGAGAATAGTGAAAGCAGAATTGAGATATTAAGCAGCATCCTCATTTCTTTTTTCCTCTTAAGTATTGATGAAACTTTCTGATACCATCTTGATCTTTAAAAGGTAAAATCAAATATTCAGAACGTGTATATGATGCCTGCATGGATGCCTTTGACTGCCTTCCCTTGGCTGCTCTGATGAACCAACAATTCCTGTGTGTACACGGTGGCTTGTCTCCAGAGATCAACACTTTAGATGACATCAGAAAAGTAAGTCCTGATTAGTGCTCAGGTCTTAGAAGTGAACAGTTAATGGCCAGCAACTAAAACTTGAATCCTTTCTCACTGTTCTTCATTTATGTAAGATGCTTGTGTGTCATTCTGACATTCATGTTGACATTGTCACCTTTTAAAGGTCTTTTTAAATAGAACGTAAAAGGAATTGCTGCAATTAGTTGTGTTTTATGGAGGTAAGGAAATCACCAGCATCCTGTAAAACAAGGGATTTATCATCTTTGTGTTCTGAAAAAAATGTGCTGAATAGACAACTATTTGGGACCAAACAAGTATGCAGCATTAGTTTCTTTCAAGTATTACCTACTAGCACGTTGTAAACATACCACCCAATTATTCCTTGCACATTGTAAGGCATCCTGCTCTTTCTTGGATAAGAAATAAAAATAAACTTTAGGAAGACCGCATGGCACTTAAAGCATATAATAAACAAGTATGGTATGATTGCAATTAGTATTGTCAAAACCTTATTACTTTCAAAAGAGCCAAGAGCTTAATTCTCAGTATGTCCTGCCACACTTTTAAGTAGTACTGCACTTGGGTGCTCAGTAAGGGGGTGCTTGTGTGGTAGGTACTCCTGTGTTCTGAGGTGTTACTTAGAAATCTCATGAAAGTTCAAAGAATATTGCACATCAGCTTCTTCATGAAATCCACTGTTGTTGTGTATCATCAAGGATTAATTTTTCTCAGGTGTCTGGTAAAAGAGATCTCAGTTGATGCTTCTAAAACCGAATATTTAAACCATTTTTCTCAGTGTTTCCAGCAGAAAAGATTTCTTGCTTTCAGTTTGAGACTTGCAAACGTGGTTATTTACTTCTGAGCCTTAAAATTACTAAAAGATAAAATATATTCTGAGGTTAATGCATAACCTATTAAGCAATTAATGTGGTTAAGAAAAAAAAATACTTGAGACAGTAATTAAATGTTTTGGTTTAAAAACAATTAGATGAAGATATCAACTGTACTTTTAAAAATTAATGAATATGAAGGCTTGTTTCTGAAGTAAAGGTTTACTATCTCATTAAGCAAAAATATTATTTGCCTAAAAATTAGCCTGCTTTGCAACAGTGTAATGGTAGAATAAAGCTGTTTAGCTATCAGATTCTAGATGAGGATCATTAACATCTTCACTTCCCCCACCACTAGCAGTTTTATTCCTCTTTGGCAATCAGCAGGAATTAGTTTTGCATATTTACAAATTGTTATTTAATTTAAATGACTTACACTTACAAAAGGCATTAATTGGTAGAGACTGCAATATGTTAGAAGTGTAGATGTGTTATGAATATTTCATGATGAGAACTCACAGGTAAAACTGTAGAGGTCTCTTACTGAAACTTTTTAACTGAGTTTTAACCCATGTTAACAAGGAGTGGTTTTATATTAAAGAGTCATTGCAGAGGAATACTGACTTTAACATGTCCCTATTTTGCTATACTTTGTCTTATTTCCAGTATGTTTCTATATAATTTGAATTTTTTTAAACCCCACTAGTCAGGCAGAAAGAGGAGTTTTTAGCTGCTTAATTAGGGCTAAGGTCATGAGAGCAACAAGAATGTCAAGGCAAGATGCTGTACTGCAAAAATGTCGGCTTGGTATTTAAATGCATTTCTTGGTGAAAATGTCCTTAAAACAAAATGGGAACTTGCTTTGAAATAACTATAGTATTTTTCTCCTGAGGTGCTTTACTTACATAAATCAAATGCCACAATGTTTAAAAAATCACAAAATACAAAAATACCACCCTTTCTCTCATCCACTGAAATGCTTCTAAAAAAACAGTAGGGAAAAAAAAGGGGGGGGGGGAAATGCAAATAGTAATTCATATATAGTGGAATCCACTCATCATTTTTTGCTATATCTGTTCCTTCTCCTCTCTGTCAGTGTCAAGGAGTGCTTTAGTGTTCCCCAAAACCCATTGCTTTAAAGCTGGGAACAACCCAAAGCTGATAGATTGCTTTGAGTCTTTGCTTACCAGCCCATGGAATGAAACCCAGTACCTTGGCTTCAGTGTTTCTGTGATCCAGAGTTGAAAGAAGTTAGTATTTCTTTGTCTCCTGTTTTTCTTAGTTAGATCGATTCAAGGAACCACCTGCATATGGACCTATGTGTGACATCCTGTGGTCAGACCCCTTGGAGGACTTTGGGAATGAGAAGACTCAGGAACACTTTACTCACAACACAGTCAGGGGGTGCTCATACTTCTACAGGTGAATATTTCTACTTTGGGTGGCTTTCTGGATCTGAGCTTCTGATTTTGCAGCAGAAACATTTGCTTGGAATTTATGGCACTACTTAGATAATTGAACCTTTTTTACTGCAGGTTTGCCTTCTTCTCACGTAAATTCACGGTTGGTTTATTCATATCTTGTTTTCACTAAGGGAAAAAGGAGTAGGTAACTACACTTCTAGTTTGATAATTAGAACTTAATTTTTAATGAAAGATGCCAGCATTAAAAAACTCACTACCTGTTGCTCTTCAGGGTTAATAAAAACACACACACAGGTACTTTTCTTTTTTTCCCATCTCTGTGTTATCAATTTTGTTTGTTCGTGTTCAGGAATAGTTCTTCCCAAGAAATTCAGGATTTTAAATAGCACTTGTTAAATGGGATTTGCTGAGAGCTGAAATGCAGACAAGTGCCTGTAACATTCTTGCAGAAACATGTCTGGAGTGAAATTCAGACATCAAGTTGTAATTAACCTTTGAAATTATTTCTTTCTACTGATGTTTCTTAGTGAAGTATAAACATGATTAATAGAAGTAATAGTGGGAATAGAAGGACAGGTAAAGCAAATCTCTGGGTTAGTTTGTGACCATTAAAGGGAAGCTGCCCTCTCTGTTTCTTTTCTTCTTAGTGGTAATTGTTTTTTAAGCATGAAGGAGTTTTGTGATGTGCAAAGAGTCAGAAGACTCTTTCTTGTGTACATTAAGGATTTGCTTGGGTGCCAGGAGATATCTCATCATCTCCACTTTGGCAAAGCCCAGGGATACAGGAGAGGATGGAACAGTACTGAGACAGTGTAGAGAGTCCTCCCTCTTGCAATTGTTACCTACCTGGATAATTTGCTGATGTGATTTATTACCAAATTGGCAAAAAAGCATTATTCCAGCCTGCCACTGTCCTTTCAGACTGCTGAGGCATTCGTTTTCTCTTACCTTCTTGGATCTGTAGCTTAGTAAATCTCAGCTCTGCAACTGATTCTTCTTCCATTTATATCTGAAGTATGGCTCCCACCTCTTCCACTTCAATGGCCAGAAGTGCCTTCTCTTGTCTTAAATTATTGGCACCAATATATGCTGAAGAGATTTAATGATACCCAGAGGAAACTGGGCAGGTATTTTAACTTTTCCCCTCTTCTACTCAGCTCTGGTAGAGATAGACCTGGAGTACCATGTCCAGGTCTGGGCTCCCCAGCTCAACAGAGACATGGACTTACTGGGATGAGTTTAGCAAAGGACCATGAAGATGATAAAGGGACTGGAAAAATAACCTAAGAGGAGAGACTGCAGCCCAGGCTGCTGGCAGCACCTTCTGTGGGCAAGTCCTGCCCCCACCTTTGGATCAATAACGTCTGGAAAGCACTCGATAAATGTGTTTGGTCTCATTATGGAAGGAGGTGTCAAACTGCTGCAAACAATTGATCTGTTTAGAAATGGGTTTGTGACTCTGAGGGCTAAAATCATTCCTCTTCCCGGCAGCACAGGCTCCCAGGCACTGCCCACTGCAAGCAGCAAGTGACAGCAGTTTCCCCTTCAGAACCTCTCCTGCAAAAGCAAAAAAAAAAAAAAAACCTTGTAAACATGCTGTGTGTTTCAGTACAGGACTTATTATATACTGGCACATACTTTGGATTTCAGGGTTTCTTTTTTTTCCAGGGAGCTCCGTTTCTTAAAATTGCCATAAAATTTCTTAAAAATATGTATCAGTTTTCTCCTGAAAATATATCAGATGTGACCAGTGTCCTGACTCAGAATCACAGAATGGTTTGGGTTGGAAGAGACCTTAAAGCTCATCCAGTTCCAACCTCCTGCATGGGCAGGGACACCTTCCACCAGCCCAGGTTGCTCCAAGCCCCATCCAACCTGGCCTCCCTCTGGAAGGTCACTCCGTGCTATTGATAATCCCTGGCAAAAAAAAAGTATCCATCCATGTGAAATGCTCTAACTCTGCTTGCCTTTCCCAGTTACTTCCTGAACAAAGGACCGAATTTCCCTAAACAGCCATCTCATCTTGCAAAGGAAGGACTGAGTTATGCAATCCACCTTCAAGAATGTCTGTTGGTAGGGAGGACTTGCCTTATTCTTCAGTGAATAAAATTTCTGGGTTTTTTCTGTCATTTCCAGAAAGCAAAGTGGGCATTTTGATGGAAGGTCAGGAAGATTACAGTCACACATGGGAGCCAGGGGAAGGATTTCTAGATGTTTAAGATCTCTTCATCAATTGCAGGAAATAACTGTAATAAATCAGTTTCATGCTATCAGACGTGTTCATTATGTTGACACGTTTCAAGTGAGTTTTCTCTGATTTCAAGTTATTTCCTATGAAAAAATGATATGAAGAAACTAAGAGTAACATGCCTTTCTGTGTACCCACAACATTTTAACAGGACTTTGGAGCTGAGTAGTACAAAAAATCTTCTTCATTCATCCAAAAAGCCATTTGTGAAATGTTGAGCCCTTTGTTTGAGGTAAATACCCATGAGGAAATATAAAGAATGTAGCTTCCAGTAGTCTGTCAAGCTTCTCACTGCATTTCTTAGGTGATCACTCATATACAGCCTATTGAATTTCAAACTGAACAAGCTTTTCTCCAAGAAATTTCCTTTTGTGTAAGAGTTCTTGAAACTATTGTGGCTGGCATTGTGAAGTGTCAGATCTTGAAACAACAGAGCTAACCTGTCATTTAGAGATGTAAAGAATGGTTGGCTTCATTTCCAGGGGTGCTAAGAGTCAATGCTTAATGCACTCCTCTTGCATCCAGCAGCATTGCTCAGTGGGGATTGTCAAAATACATGGATTCTTGGAAACAGCAGTAGAACAATGCCACTGTTAAAACTAACTGTGAAATGTAGGCGATTCTCGGAAATATATTGAAGTTCTCTGTACCTTAAAATGAGACGAGCAGTAGTGATGAGATTTCATTTCCCCTTGCTGAAATAAAAGGTTGTTCTCTGGGGGCCATGGTCATGTTTGATGCAACTACATGCAAAAGTAGAAAGAATTAATGGAATGCTATGTGTGTAGTTTTTTTTTTTTTTTTTTAGTTATGAGTTAAGCTTTTCTTTCCTCTCACCCAAAATAATGTCATACTCAGGGAATGTTCTGAACAAGAGGGAATTATTTTGTCCCTGAGTGATATTCCCGCCTCCCTTCCCACCCACCTACCTCCCAATTTTTCAGCTGATCCAGCTGGTAAAGTTTTTCTCCTTGTTTATTAGATTATCTATTTTTTACCATGGATTTTTTCACTGAATATTTATTTGCACTTAGCTGGTTGGACAGATCTTGCCAATGGCCCATGGCACTTATTTCATGGTTCAGTAACTCTCAGGTGTTTCTTGAAGAAACATGTCTGACTTGGCAAGACATGGTGCTCCTTGCCATCTTGACAAGGGCTTATTTCACTGATCAAAAAGCTTGAGGAACTCAGCTGGACTTTTTTTCTCTCTGAAAATACTATTAACCTATGGAGGGACCGGCACTAAGTGGGTGTAGGTGATTGCTGTGGTGTGGGGAAAGAAAGCTCTCCCCTTTCTAAGGCACACTAGGATGGGGAATGTTTAATATCAGTTCCTAAGGAATGTTAAGCTTTATTAACATGTTTGGCTGCTGACTTTATTGTTATATGTTTCAAAACCAACAAAAAAACAAAGGCAGGATGGGTTAGCAATACAAGAGCAACTAGAATTGGAACCTCCTTGAAGAACTTCCTTTGCCAGCCTTGGATAGCAGTGAAATGGTTTGACCTTACAGGTGCTCTGGGTAGAATAATAATAATTCTGGTGCTGCCATCACATTATTTCAGTGATCTCCTTTACACACATGACAAACTTGTGACAATGCAAGCCTATGAAATGTCTGCTGAAATCTTTTGAGGGCTGTAGCATGTTACACCTTGTGTGAGGCACAGTTGTATGAACGTTGGGAATTTTTTTTTATTTGCAAGAGCAACATTTTAAACATGTTCAGGCAGCACAGCTAAGGTCAAGAAAAAGTGGGTGGAAAAAGATGTGCTGAGAGCTGCCTGGGACCTGCAGAGCCACAAAAGCATTTGCCTTCCGAGGGTGAGGCATAAGACCAACAGGCTTTGCTGAAAACCTGTTTGTATTATGTGCATGCAACCTCAGCGGAGCTGTTGAGCTGAGTTTGAATGATCTCTTAAAAAAAAAAGTATTGCTTCTGTTCTGAAACTGTGTAATCTGTGATCATGCAAAAGAGACCTCAGAACGGATCAGCTGTGTATGAGGCACTTCAATGGAAAAAAGGATGCTGAAGGAGGGAATGTCACAGTCACATGTGCCATGGAAAATAGCATCTCTCTAGTTTAGCAGAGGGGTATTTTGTTTTCTCCATGAGTCACCACTCTTCTATGATTCAGCATGACACATGGAGCACAGGCAGGAGGCTGGGTCATTCTGGAAAAGCCTTTTACATGGGGGGGGGGTGGGTCTGTTTGTTTTCCCTCTTGGCCATGTGCTTTCTTTCTGGCCCATCTGAATTTACAAGCTGGGCTCTGCAAAGCAGGGCAGGAAGAGAGTCTTTCTGGAGGGGCAGCTATCAGAAAAAACAGTTGGGAATTTGATTATAAGATGATAATTGTCGTTTGGAAGAGGAGAAAAAACATTTCCAAGGAGAGGTCTTTTCTGTAAATAGCTTATCATTGATAAGTCTTGCAATACTGTCTGTTTTGCTGACATTTTGCAGACTTCTTGCTATGTACCTGAAGGGCATATATTCTTTTTGTTGAGGAATGTGTTATTTCATATGAAACTGCTCTGGGGAAAGAGCAAACTGATGTTAAGGAAGAGGCTGGAAATTAAAGCCCTCTATTTATTGTCCCAAGTGGGAGAGTGTATGTAATAGCTGCATACCGGGAAAATGGCTTCTCCCCAGCCCCCCCTTCAACAAGTAGCTGAAGAAAAATGCCTGAGAGTTACTTTGCTTTTTTCAAAATAAAATGTCCAGCCAGACTGCTCATGGGTTGCAGTGGTCTGGGTTATATGGGTACTTGTTCATTACAGGTACCATGCTGGTCACTGGGAAGAAAAGATGGTCACCAGATTTTTTGTGGGTTTATTTGCATAGAGCACTTTGTGGCATCTCTGCTTTTCTAAGTGTGAGCCCTGTAGAGTCAGCCAAATTCTGCTAGTAGAAATCTATTTTCCACAGATTAATGAAGAATAAGATAATTAAGGAATAAACAAACAAAGAAGAAACAAACAAACGAACCAGTTCTGTACTTTGAAATGGAAAGAAGAGCCTATCATGTATCTTTAAAGGCATTTTTTACCACTTCAGGATATCTTTTTCAAAAGCAGTACTTCACACTGGATGAAAAGAATACTATGTGAAAAAAAAGCAATAGGCTAGACATTTAGAGCAGCTGCACTGATAACAAACATAATCAACTGTCTATCAGATTTTTCATTACAAACTCCAGTTTTCAGAAGTTAATGTAAAAATATCTAAACAAAATGTACAATAAGTCTACATTTAGTCACAATTAATTATGAAAAGAAATGTATGCAAATTAGTTCTTGCCTGCCAGTGGCTTGAATGGCAGCCTGTCAGCATTTGAGATTGCTGCAGTTGCCAAAATGATATCCCACATGATTTGGGAACTGGGATTATTTTGTAATGGCAGTCTTCTTAGACAATTCGAAATACCAAACCTGCAACTGAGAAAATACAGCTAGATGGGTCAAGTCCAAAAACAGCACTATACCATTCTGCTGGGTTTGTAGCCTCTAGCTGCCAGTGACATTTCAGTTGCAAAATATCCAGAAAGGTTGGAAGTAAGCAGTTGCATTTTTCCTGGATAAACTGAAGGGAAATGATGCATTAGATAATGTTTTTATTTTTTCCCATGAATTTCCAGGGTTTTAGAAGTCACAGAATTTAATTTTTAAGTTGCCAAGGGGATAGTTCTTGATTATCAAGGAGATAAAGTTCAGCAGATCAAACATCTCCAGTTTGGAGAGTGATTTACCTTTCTTCTTTCTGCCTTTCTCTCTCTCTTTCCACACACCACATTATTATCAGGTGTCCACAGCAGCCTCTTCATGCTGTAGTTAGTGGGAAGGGAAGTTTTTTGCTGCAAGCAACTATTGTATCACTTTTTTTTTCTACTTTTTTTTTTTTTTTTTTGAGTATATTGAATCTGAAAGTATAATAAAATAAATTTCTTTCTGAGGAGCATGAGGGTGATTGTTGTCGTGCAGTCAATTGCAGCTTTCCAGCCTTCCTTTCACACAGTTCCAGGGTGAGATGAAGAAAAGTGCTGTTGCTACTCTTGTCTCTACAGAAATCTGCCTGCAGAGCAAGTGCTGATTTCATGAATGATGCATGTTGGATCAAACATTTTTGAAAGCAAGAGCTAAATGTGGTGCTTCTGATAATGTAATAAGAGGTGCTGTTATTTTCTTCCAACAGTTACCCTGCTGTATGTGAATTCCTACAGCACAATAACTTGTTATCTATACTCCGAGCTCATGAAGCCCAGGATGCTGGGTAAGTATGTGTGGAGGGGGGACACTAATAGTGAATAATGGTTTATTGTTGGGAGAGTGAACAAGGAAAGAAGAAATAACTGAGAAGGAACAAGAAAATCTTTAGTTGCAACAGCTCTCGCTTGTTGTTAAGGCTCTAAAACCAAACACTGGCATTAGAATCTCCTTATGTTGTTATTATTACTGAGTTACAGGACTTAATGAAGCCTCATATACCCCACTTTCTTAGCCCTAGTGATTTTAAGTGTCAAAAAATGATTAAAAGTGATTTTGATGCAAACCTTGGCAAGGAGGACAAATTCAGCTCAGCAAATGAAGTTTTGTAAATGTGCCTGAGACTTCTGAGACGCCGATTGCCACAATGCCAGGGAAGTGGTTTCAGTCTTGAATGCCAGAACCTTTCACACCTACTTAAAACTTCTGAGCCTGCTGTTTTTATGTCTTATCAAGAAAATAATATTGTGTAACTCAGTAGCGGAAAACTACTTTTTGCAAGAGCCTCAATAATGAATTTAAGGAGCTAATTGAGACACTGTGTGCCAGAACTATTCAGTTCAAAGCCTGGGTGGTGTTGATGGTTCCTTGGTGAAACTATTGCCACTATAAAAAGGTAAAAATTTTTAATGATGCTTAAGAAATTATAAAAAATTATCTGTTCACTGAAATGTACTGTAACTTGTGAGATTGTAATGAAGGGTTGGTATCTGAATGAATAGCTGTGTCTGCTTTGTATACATTATTCTTGTGTTTACTTGGAGGCAGAAACTTTACACAGCCTGAATAATAATAAAAGCTAAAAGTAGTAAGATTGTAGAAATGAGATCGATATTCGCGGTGCATATGAAAAGCTATTCTGATAGTTTGAATTATTGCATACTTCAAAACCTCAATGCAATTAAAAGCAAGCCATTATTCTGCCAAAAATAACTGGCATGGAGTACCCAAGGGTAATGAAATTTTGTTTTTATTGTATTGCTTTCCAATAAAGGGTGAAAAATAAAATTTTGTGGAACGGACTGTATTGAAGCTATAAAATGGCTTCAGTGCAACTGCTGTGGATGGTTGCCAAATTCTTCAGGTTTTGGTAGCTGAAGACTGAAAAGCAGTACTTGGTCTTAATTGTGTCTTAGACAGAAGTAGCACTGGGTTGGTTTGCTTCCGATAATTTGCAGGTTTAATGCTTCATTGATTATCTGTGGGTCCAGTAAGCCTTTTAGAGCAGCAAGTTGAGGTAATGGAAACATTAACACACTGTCTATTAGACTCGATGCACTTAGACACAGCATGGAAAATATTGGACCCCCTGTTTCCCCTCCTCATGTGTTGCATCTCCTCTGGTCTTGGCTTCCCGATGGATACCAAATGGATATAATGAATAAACATGCAGGACATGTGTGTTCCTAGGCTTTCAAACAGTGCATAGGCATGTTTTTCTGTCCTGGTATTTGTTAGCAGCAGTGAGGTACTGGGAGTTTTTGCATTGTGTTTGGTCAGCATACACAACACTGGGCAATAACTATTATCTCTGCTTTCCTTTTAGGTACCGGATGTACAGGAAAAGCCAAACAACAGGCTTCCCTTCACTAATCACAATTTTTTCAGCACCAAACTATCTAGATGTATACAATAACAAAGGTAAGAATTTTATTCCTATTAATATAGAGTAGACTGTACTTCACTCAAATATATTCCATCAGTTTTCTTTTTCACTCCTTTATCAGCTCATGCCCTATTTCTTCCTCTATTAGCTCATCACTGTTCCATTTATTATATAATACTGTTCTAATTAAATTTCTTGCAGGTATGTATGCCTCTGTGCATAGCTGTGCATTCTAATGTGGCCTAGGGTGTTTGTATTTTGACTGTTTTGAAGTTACTAAGTAGATGCTACACAGGAAGTAAAACTGAAGCAGCTTTATAAATTAAGAGAAGTGTGTTAAGAAATGCTTTGGCTCAGCTGTTCAGAGCCCAGTGTTCCTTATAATTATTTCCCTTTACTACTTTTCAAAAAAATTAAAGGAATTTGTATATCTAAACCCTGGAGTCTGAACAACTCATCAGTGATAGGATGGTAATTGTATGAATTAATTTATGTTTAGGGTTTTTAATCACTTGAAAACTATTATGTATTAAATGAAATATCATTAGCCAAAAAAAAAGAAAAAAGTTACTACATAAATATGCAGCCACTGGTGACTCTGTAAAGCCTCCACTGAATGCAAGTGTTTGCAGCTTCTCTGAATTTATTAGTTTATTGCATTCCCTGAAATATCTAATGAAGTGGAAAAAAATACCAATGTTTTTTAAAATAAAGCATTCTAATAAACCTGTCCACCTATATCTTGAAATGAGCACTAATGTTTACTTTCTCCTATTGCCAGTAAAGTGAAAGTTTTGTGTTCCTCTCTGAGCAGAACAAAATTATTTTTTTTTTCTCAATGAAGTTCATTGAAAGTAGCTCCATTGCAAAGGTATCAGTCTTCTTTTGAGAAGAGATATTTTTAATTTGAATTTTTGCCTGCAAAGGAAGTAAGCAATATTTAATTGTGGGTTGTTTTTTTTTAAACTTGCAAAAAGAAAGCTTTTTTTAGACATCACTTTATATTATGAAACTTACAATCTAAAAGCTGCCGTACCACGAGCTGCATGCAGGGGAAGGAAACAGTCCCCTGTGAAAAACAGAGGTTTGTGCATGTGGGTGTTCTCAATATGCATGTAACCTGTGGACAAATTAAAGCATTCTGCAAAAGACATGCAAACAGCTGTCAGTAAAAGTAAATATTGAAGAAACTCAGAAACAAGGAATGGGCTGATATTTTTGACAGCATCGTTGCTGTTGGTGGAAAAGTGTATTTAGTTTGGACCTTCTGCTTTGGGTAGAGGCAGAGCAGTCAGGGGTCTACACAGAAAGCTTTTCCCTGTGGCTTCTTCATCCTTGGAGGCAGTTCTGTGCAGATGAAGCCAGTGGGTGAACAGTGGGAGATTTTTGTCCTGAAGGCAATCATAAAATGTAACCCAAGGATTTCTAAGATTGAAAATCACGGCAATTTGAAACCATAAAGTTTTGGTGGTGAAGAGAAGTGTCCCTCTCTGTCCCCTCCGATTCCATAAGAGAGGGTCATTTCCCTTTGGTCCAGGCTGCTCTGCTGTGGCAAGGCAGGTGTTCAACTGCTGGAGATGTGGAGAGGTAGCACTGGGGGATGTGCTTTAGGGGAGACCTTTGCAGTAGGGATGGTGGTTGGGCTCGGTGATCCCAAGGGGCTTTTCCAGGCTGGAAGATTCCTAGAAAGCCTTCTCTGGTGAAAAGCTGGAGCCCAGGTAGTAAGAGGTGGTGGTCCCAGCTGAGGTCTGGGTGTGCTGCTGGTGATACCTGCTCAGAGCGAGGTCAGGAGACGCAGCAGTAGTGCAACATTGGCACTGGGGTGCCACTCTTTACTGTATGGTTTACTGTACATTTGGAGGCTGTCCTTTATAAGCTTTTTTATGAACTAATTCTGGGTTTCACTGCCTCCTTTCTGTTCTGAGAAGTTCTGACGCAGTATTTCATGTGACTGACTGTGCTGGCTCTTGGCATTTGAAGTGCATCATGCATAGTTTTTTTCTGCTGCACTGCTCAGGCAGCTTCATCTGAGTAGTGTTTGGGTGCTGGCTTCCCTGTTCAAGAAGGAAAAAACACCATCATCCTCAATCAGCCCAAAACATGGCTACTTGCTGGCTTCTTTGATTTTTCAGCAGGTGAATTAGCTAGGAACGCAGAGCTGCTGCCTGATTTCAGGGGGTGAAGGAAGGCTTTTCCATACAGAAGGGTTACAGGACAGTTGCTCTAGCTGACTCACTGTGCACTGGTGCAGAACTTGATTGATTTCTGCAGGTCATTTATGGTTGCAGCTACAGTCAGTGTGTGGAAAGGCTGTTACTCTCTTATTAGTAACTACCTTCCTTTCTTGTGTGCATTCTTAGTATGCTTCTCAGTGTCACTTAGCTAATAAAGTCATCCTAATAAATTGCTGAAAGGTTGTATCTCCCACTGGTGTGAATAGGTTGTTTTTAAATGCGATGCTGTTTCAGATAAATACTTTTTTTTCCCTTAAAGCTGCAAGGTCTAGGAATACTCACTTTCTATCCCAGGTTGATAATTCTCATACCTGTGGAGCACATGTACGTTCTTGTACTTCAGCGTGCGTCGGTTGGTTGTCAGCATTATCCAAGGGATTATTCAGTCCCTGCTGGAGAGCAGCCACTGGGAACAGAGATGAACTCAAATAGGGAAGCAACATTCCTGGTGCACGACGAGGTTGGGCAGGAGTGGCTGAAGATAAGGCACCCAAACAAGACCGTGTTCAGCACATCTGCTGTTAATAATGCTGCTTTGAACCCTCTTCATGGGCTGTCTCACAGCACTAACCCCCCCCTGGGAGTCTCTTGTGGCTTTGCTCTGCTGGGTTCTGGCACTGATGGGGGTTTTCTTTATCCTTATGGTCACTGGCCACTGCCTCTTGAAGGCTGTGTGAGTAATTTGTCCATCATGTGGTTGCTGGACTTGTCACAGCCCCAGCCCACACACAGGCACAACTTTGGGTGCCAAAGGGAGTTTTGCCACTTAGGAGGCTGCTGTCAGGGGTTCCCTGGGCAGTTCATGGAGACAGAGCTACACACTTTTGAGACTCAGAAACTGCCTAGATTTGGGGAACCTGCTCACTCTCCTCTTTCCAAGGCTATTCTTCTTTATTTTTATTAATGCCTTCCATCTTCATTACAATAGAGAGTTTTGGCAAAAGGGAGGAATTTCTATATATATATATTTTTGGCAACTCTCAAGCTTCTGTTCAGTGTTTTCATAGCTTTCTCAAACATTTTGTGCTCTCATTTATGTTACTAAAAGATGTCAAAAAAAGGTACTCTAAGATTATTATTATTAAAACTTGTTAAAAGAAATACTGACGCAGTGATGGTTTTTGAAGACGACTCCTGAAGGGGATTAAAACTCCTTATGCAAGAGGAGAAATGTTAATTGGATTGTGATAGTTGCCTGTGAATTCATGGCCTCAGAGGTAGATTGTACTGATCAAGAAACTCAGAGAAGGTTGTATAAGTCAGTACAGCCTTACTCCAGTGTTTGAAGGCACACATCACCAGGAGAAGTTCTCCATAGCAACAGAGCGAGAGGATGCCAAAAATTACTGCATTGTATGCTTCGCTGGCCTTGAACCACTTCTGAACTTTCATTCCTACATTTAATATTTCTTAATGCATTAATTAGGACTTGCTGTAATGCTGTTTGTGCCACAACAAGAAAACAAAATTAAAAAAAAAAAAAAAAAAAAAGGCAAGATTTACCAAAGTTCTATAGAGGCAGGCAATTTGTTTGTAAATCATTGGCAATACTTCATATTTTAATGTCTGGCTGTCACTTCAGTAAGTGCATGCTTTTTGGCTGAGTGAGCAATTTTAACTAGCTGTCTAAAGGCAGACTATTATCTTCTGAACATTTTTAAAAGATTAGGTTTTGGAGTAGTGAGATAACCACTAGAGAATCCAAAGCTATTAAAAAAAATAACATGATGTCTCTTCCAAACATGCTGCAGTGTACATGTGGTATTGCTGAAAGGAAAAGCAGATGATGAAGGGAAGAAGTATTCAGGGGAGCTTGGGATACTAGAAAAATCAAAACCAGCTGTCCCTTGGTATGCTTGTTAAGGTATCAGATAAGTAATATATCAGTGAAGTGGGTATAAAGTGTCAGCGTGTGGCATACCATAGATAAATGTTAAGAAATGTACCTGATCCAAATGGATCTAACAGGCAACTTGTTTTTATATTGGAATAAGGCAGAGTTATATACCTGGAAGACAAGGAGGGTCCCTGAGAAATAATAGCAAAAGTAAAGCAGCGTAACTTTCTGTTTGCCCTATCATTTTTCTTTAATGCTTTGTCTCTGCTGTATTGCTGAGGCCTTGTCATGGAAACAAAAGCTTTTAAAGAGGAGCTGTCAGGGTATCTAGGCCATCTCATTGCTGATGCAGGGAAGTTTGCCAGAAGTCATTTTTTGCAGTCTATTGACAAAATCTCGAATGCTACTGCATGTTTCTTTGGAAGATGCAATTGCATATGTGAAACAAAACCCTTCAGAATTACGTAAAGGTAGATTTTCCCAAGTGCAATTAGCCCCATTTCTCTGCTGGTTATTTACATCATTTCCTTGTATAATAAATAATTTTTTCCTTTGATGAAGTTTAAAACAGATGAAGCGTTTTACTAACCCTTGACCCTCAGCTGTCTCAAGCAGAAAACGCTGTTGTTACTTAGCAACTCTGCTGAAGGAGAAGGCAGAGTCCCAGTTGCACAGTTAATGCTGAAGTTAATTTGACATTAAGTTGGAAATTTTAATTCTTTCTTTACATAGGAAGAATTTGAGAGACCTTTTATTGCATTTCTTTTTTAAATGCAGGATGAGTTTTCTGAAAAAAACCTAAAAAAAAAACCACTCAAAAAATTGGTTACATTTTTGCTAGAATTATTGTATCTAAAAACATGTTTGTTCTAGCCTGTTCATCATTTTTTTTCCCCTTAGTTGGAAATGTTACCAATTAATTTATACCGAAAAATGATTCAGCAGATCTTGAGCAAGATATGTAATGTCTTTGGGTAATTCTGAGCTATCAGTCATGCAGTTTAATGTTGTTCACATTGCTTAAGGCCTTAATTTAGCTCCCAATACGAAGGCTTTTAAAGCACCATTTGAGATGCCAGAAGGATCTGAAGCATCCACTCAGGCTTGACGGGTACAGCAGCCAGGGGTGCTCTAGGCTCTTCCTCTAACAGGAAGCCAGGATGTGCCCCAGGGGGGCTCAGGTGGCACTTTGTGCTTATTTTTCACCCTGAGATAGTTAGAAGAGCTCTCTCCATTTCTAGCTGAAGGGGGGGGGTTCTTACCTGTGTATTTTTCACCACCAGTCCTTAGGTACCAATGTTAAATGCTTGAAGCTAAACAGTACCAATGCCCCTTGCCTGCTGCATTAGTGTTTCATTTCATTCTAATGTGATTTCAGCATCTGATATCTCAGTTTACTAGCACTGGAAAGAAGTATAATGTCATTTGGGATATCTGCACATCTTCACTTTACAAAACATTAGCTTTTAAAACTTGTTTACAACAGTGAGTACCAAAATTAGGTTACAATGTGTGTGGCTGTTAAGAATAATAAAATAAAATTCTTGCTCTGCTTGGTAATTATATACGATAAAAATGTGACTGGTGGCTTGGTCTGCTAGCATCCATCTGAGTATGGATTTGGAAAGAAAATCAGGAGTTTCAGACTGAAGTAATAAGCAACTGAACTTGGAAATGCCAGAGAGAATCATCTTTTCCTCAGTTTCAGAAGCAAATGAACCCGTCCCACTTTCTTGGGTCTCTTTCGTTAGTGACCATGTGGCCTATAACCATAAAATCTTCAGAAGATTCTTGTAATTTCAGGGCAGCTACAGCTTCCAGTAACTACTTAGGCATCAGGTTAATGTGGGCTAAGGAATGAAGCAGGGATGAAACCCCTCAACCATTTCTGAGCCAACAAAGGAGCCTAAAAAGATCTGTGGCTGAAGGAAAGCATGGGGCCAGAGAAGCTCAGGGAAGCTCCTACTGTTACTCAAAAAGCATTTTCTTCTTGATCCAGGTCAACTTTCTTCTTCTGACTGCTTAGCAATAGTCAGAACTGCACAGGTGTAACAAGAGGCAGTTTGTTTTAATATTATCTTAAGGAGTTACCCAAGAAAATATGTTGTGTGTCTTGCACTTGTAAATGAAAGAGTTTTAAATTCAGAAAAATATTTGTGATGCTGGTAAACTACTCCTACCTGATTTTATGAAGAGTAAGGTTATTTTAGGAGACTTCTGTGTCTGTCATTATCCTGTTCTGTTACTGGTGAGCAGCTCTGCAGGCCATTGCCAGCCTGGGAGGCCTGGTGGCTGACCTGCTGCTTTCCTTTCTCCTTTCCAGCTGCCGTATTGAAATACGAGAACAATGTTATGAACATCAGGCAGTTCAACTGCTCCCCTCATCCCTACTGGCTTCCAAACTTCATGGATGTGTTCACCTGGTCCTTGCCATTTGTGGGGGAGAAAGGTAGGTCTGGAAATCGGCTCTGCTCATAGAAGCTGCAAAATGGTTTCTTAGTCACTGTGCATGTGGCCTGGGTTATTTGAAATGGCAAGAATGACTTGAGACAGGTGGCTTGCTTTCCAGGACAAATGTGAAGAAACTTGAGAGGGGCAAGCGATCACCACAGGTTCATCACACTTCTCGTAGGGTTTTCATCATTTCCACTCTTTCCAGGCTGTGATGCCATTATGTTTCTGCTCTAGAAACAGATTTGATGACATTGCAAGCTAAAGTTGCATTCGCTTGAGTCAAATGCTTATTAGTTATTCCTTTATAATCTCTTGCTTTCTGCAAGAAAGCTTTCTGCTCAAGGGATTTAACAGCAGACCTCACTGTGCCATGGTTACATCCTTACCCAGTTGACCTTTCTGATAAGTTCATGATGGATTGCTTTTCCAGCAGCAAGATGAGAAGACCCGGTCTGGTTAACTGTTCCTGGAGAGAGTAAAAAAATGGCAGGAAGAAGGAAAACCTGCTCCTCAACCCCTCCTCTGCCCAGGGCATATGGTGCCTCCGTGCTGGCGAGAAGACTCCAAAGAACATAAATCATGGTTTATTGAAACCCCATGCTCTTGATGTTGCCTGAAGACAGCTTCATGCTGTGAATGGCAAGCACACAAAAGCCACAAAAACACTTTAGTCTAACATATTAAATGAATACATAATGCAAACTGCTTAAACCCCAAGTCATTTTATTCAGGGCCAGAGATGAAGCTCGCTTTGATCCATCCGTTATAGTATATTACTGCAACAGCAATTACTGCCAGAAAACTATAATAAACTCTTAAAAGCTGCTTGGAGAAACAGTTCCCTCTTAATAGGCAGCTGGAAACACAGCCAGCTGTGGCTCGTACCTGCAGTCATGACCAGCTTTGTTTTCAGCCACCCTTTTGTACTGGGAAAGGCTCTTGGTGAGGCGCCCGAGGTCCCAGTGAACAAAGCAGGTAGACAATAAAAGAGGGCTTAGCAGAGCCCAGACAGCTGTTTCCACTAATGGAGACATTGCATAATCCACCCTGACGCGTGCTGCAGGCTCTTGTGAAGCAGATAAAACCCTTATCATTTGCTTTGGCAGTAGAACTCGGGATGGGCCTCTTCTCCATACGTGTTGTGGTTCTGTAAGATGCAATCTGAGGTCTTTTTCTCTAGAAGTTTCATGTGAGTTTCCTCCTCAGGAAACTCGTGGCCAGATCTATGGAGGTTCTGTGACCCTGAACACTCCTCCTTCCTCTTTTTTTCTGCGTTGTTTTATTTTTTTTTTTTTGCCTCCTTCACGTTTTCCTGGGGATCACTTTTAACAATTGCTTGGAAGGTTTAGAGACCCAAGAAGTGCAATGAATGTTTTCCCTTTCTCTGCAAAACAAAACTAACGGATGCAAGTGTTGATATTCTGCACAACTTTTTATTTATTTTCTTTTTTTTCCCCCTAGATTTTTTTTTTCCTTAAAGGCCAACCAAGGTAGGAAGCTGTTTCTCTGGTGGCTGTTAATGTGGAAAGTCTTTCCACTAATCCTGTCAAAGGAAAATATTAAGTCCTTCACTAATGTAGGAAAAATATAGCTGTGTTCCACCCTTCTAATATGCTAAGCCATCGTATTTGTCACAGGAGAGGATTTTAATAACAACTTGATTAAAACATTTAAACTTTCAACCTGAGTAGCTAGTGCAAGGCTAGACATGCCTGGTAACCCTTTTAATGATGCATACTATAAGTAGATGTAGTGGATTTTGTCCTCAATCTGCTAATGATTTTACATTATACATTTTAACTTTGGCTTTTTTGATCTCTAAATTCCATTTCTTTGGCTGTGAGTCTTGCTGGTTTGGTTTTTTTTTGTTTTGGTTGGTTGGTTTGGGGGTTTTTGCCTGAGGCAGACCCTAAGTTTCATATTGCAAAAAAGAGAAATTGAAACATTTTGGGTTTTGAAGCTCTGTTTGTTAGGGTGTTTGTTATATTTGGTACAATTCTAATGGAAACCAGTACTATTTATTAAATAAACAAGACACTAAGCTTGTATTACTCCGTGCATAAACCAAAGTCATTGTTGTTTAAAAAGTAGGTGCCAATTTTCATTAACACAGCTACAGCTACAGTTTACTCTCTGACAGACAAGAGAATCTTAATACCAACGTTTTGCATTCATTTTCCATTTTAGTGACAGAGATGCTGGTAAACGTGCTGAACATCTGCTCAGATGATGAGCTGGGAACAGAGGAAGATGGGTTTGATGGTAAGAGCCTCCTGCCTTTTGTTGAGATTGTTTGCCTTGAAACTACAGTAAAGGTTTATTTAGTAGCTTACTGGACTATTTTTCTGAGTCTCATTTAAGTTCTGTGCTGCTAAAAGCAACTGTTGTGCAGCTCCAGTGGATTTGCTTGCTGCATGCTTTGGAAAGAGTTAATGGAACTTCTGCCCTGTTCTAATCTTTTTCCTTGGTCTTACTCCTTTGGTTAAAAAAGCAATAATTGTGTTTCTGTCCATGAAATCTGGGCTGTGTTTTGAGTGGGGTTAATTTTATGCATCAAGATCACTGGAATTCCCATAGGATGTTTCATTATATCAATGAAGTTATCTTCCTACAATGAAATAAGCTTTCTGCAGAGCTCCTTCCAAAAGCTCCTTCCCCTGCAACTTTAGAAGACTTGTTAAAATATTGCATTAGTTACATCTTTTCATGCACTTACGTATCTGAAAGATATATGAGAAGCAATCTAATCAATAAAAATAAGCGTATAAACACAGCTAGAGGATGTTCTGTCCTGACATTTCTGCTCAGAAGGAGTGGTCACTTACATTGTTGCTTGGGTTGGAGTTTATGTGATGGTAAGTTGCCTTATACCTGTTGTTTTGATGGTAAATGATACTTTATAGCTTGCAACTGGGGGTTCTTGGAAGTCAGTTTATTTTATTAGACCTTATTTTCTGATAAGCCGAAAGATATCCCATGAATCCCTAATATTTTTACTATGAGTGCTCTCAGTGTTTAAAAAAATAAACGATGAAAACGGCAGAAATATGACAAAAATTAAAAAGAACCTGGAAAAATCTAACCCTACCAAATGTTCTCAAGATATTTCTAGGTAGAATGAATGATCTGGGAGAATGAAGAACTTTCAAGAAAGACAAATATTTAATGAAGTTGTATTTAATAATTAAACTTCTCTCTCAAAGTCTTTATTTTTAATCTTTAGAAGAGGAAACTAGATCACAGGTTTTGACAAATGTTTCTCTTGCAATGGAGAAGAGTATGGATGATAGTGCTTTGCTTTTATTCTGGAAAGGCCGATGGAATTCCCCTTTCTGTATCCTCCACAGCATGGACATGAACAGTTATCTTACAGGACTTGAGGACAAAGACTGAATTTATTGAACCCAGTAGTCAGTGGAGAGAAGAAAACACCTTTCTGAATATTGTGATCAATTTTTTTCTCATGAAATTTAAATAAGTAGCTACAGTGTAATTAAAGCAGCATGTGAATCAGTAAGGAGGCATACAGTGAGTAAAAACTGTCAAATTAAATACAGGAGCAACAAAACCATGTGCTTAAAGTCCTTGGCTCAAGGAAGCACTGGAGCACAGGCTGAAATCCCACTGAATGGTTTTGCCAAAGCAAAAGCTTGATAGGATGGACTTTAGAACTCGTTCACCGTTGACCTCATACTTGCTTTGAAAGTTGTCCTAGAAACTTTCTCCTGAGTGTAGACAGGCCAACACCTGTACTTCTTTTCTACAACTGGAGTGTGTCAGCATCCTCACGCCTGAGTTACAGTTCAGGAGCAAGTTTTCAAAAGCCAGGTCAGAAATGATAATCACTGGGGGGCTTTGGGGAGATGAGCCCTCTCCAGCAGCAGGATGCCTCTGCATCTACTGCAGGTTTTCTGGGAGGAGGGTGAACCCCCTCCCTCTCTCCCTGGGCTTTTTGCTGTGGCAGAACTCCAGACTTGCAGCATTGCAGGTGTTCTAAGCAGGGCAGACTCAAATCCTCAGGGCTTGCATGTGTGTGCACTGCATAACGATACCTAACAGTGTTAACAGTGCCAGATGAGGAATAATTAAAGGTTTCCTGGTACTGTGATGCTCATACTCTTGTCTAGATGTACTTTCAGTGGTTTTTTGTTGTTTTTTTTCTCTATGACTAATTACTGTCTGTAAAACATTATGATAAGAAAGATACTAGAAATTTCTCCTTCTTTAGCATGTGTAGTTAAAACCAGAGCTGGCATATGTTCGTGTCTGCTTTCCTGGATAATGCCCTGGGAGCTGTAAAGTGGGATCTGTGGCACTGGTGCTGCAGCTTGCTGTGCACACTGGTACCTCCAGGCCCCTGGAAGTGGTGGGCTCATGGGCATCATACACGTGGAAGAGACTGAAGGACTTGGGCAGAAGAGCAAATTTGAAGGTTTAAATTTAAATAGAAACGGATATCTTTAGTGATAGGTTCCAATTTATTATCTGTACAACAAAGAAAAATCCTCTTTCTGTCGGAGGTAGCCGAGTTCCCTCTCCATATTTTTTTTTTCTTGCCTTTTGGGGGAGAAAAGACCAGATGTATTTCATGTGTATTCTTGATGAAACAGACTGGAATGATTATTGGCTCAAACCTGTTTCTGTAAGGGCTGTGTATTGACAGCCTTGTCATGGCTCAACATTTCCACTGCTCTTCTGCAATAATTTCTGTCCAGCTTCCTTGGAGGACTGCAGCAGTGCAGTCCTGTTCACCCATTGACATTTTTCTTTTAGGAGTATTTCCCATAGGAAGAAATGCCTGGTATCTGCAAAAGCCAGATGCATTTTGTTTGATAGAATGATTCTTTAAAATCATCACCTATTTTGCTATCCTCAGTAGTTTTCAGGGGTCACTGCTGATTTCCTTTCTCTCCTTGCAGTTTGAACATGTCCCAGCCTGGGTCCCCACATGTAATGAGAATGATCCATCACTATGGTTTGCATTGATCTTCTCTTACACTTCATTGCCTCTCTCTTCTCACTTTCCCTTTCAAAAGAAAGCCCCATCAGTATTGCCTGTCCTCACTGCATGGTGTTCTTGTGAAACTTTTTTTTTTTTTTTTTTAAATTGTTTTTGTTGTTGTTGTTCTGAGTCACGCATGTTGCATCTAGCCATGAGCAGGATGCTCAGCAGGATGTATTGCCTTCTTTTTTCCTCCTCTTTTTTTCTCTTTTGTATTCCTTAAGGAGACACATGGTAAGAATCTGATCGAGCTGTTGCAGCAGTTTTTCTGCAGGCACAGTGAGAGAAAACCTAAATAGCAACTGTAGTGCCCTTTAGCCCGTGTCTTCCTGCTGCTCTGTTTTGGCCTTTTGGCTCCACTTGCTTTAAAAAGGAGAGGATGTGATAGGTCAAGTTTTCTTATCTCTGAGAGTTTCCTCTTGCCATACTTTCCTGTTTGCTGTGGTGGTTGCAATATAATCTGATCCAGCCAAACGCGCCTGGGGTGAATGTTGGCTCGTGTGCATCAAACACATCTCATAGCAACAGGAGCTGCAAATACTTCTACCCAGCCAGCGGATAGTCAGTCCTGGTTTATTTTAATTAGTGACATTTCTGGCCTCATGCATTTGCCTGGAAAAACTAGGCTGCTAATTAAAAGAGAGCGGTAATATAATAAGCAACTTGACACAAGTGCACTGCTCTGGATGCATCGCTGTCACAATTTGATATAAAAACACTCCAAAATTACTTGTGTTCATTTTTGTATTGCCTCCAACAGCTCACAGCAATCTTATGGAAAAGCTGCCCTCGCAGCACTAGCTGCAGTACCTGCTCCTTGGTTGGAATGCAGCTTCCCCTCTACAGTGCTGTAGTATGAGCCAGAAAAGGACCTGGGGGGTAGGGGTGCTGGGGGACAAAAAGCTGGACATGAACCAACAGTGCCCAGAGGGCCAGTCCCATCCTGGGCTGCATCAAAAGAAGTGTGGCCAGCAGATGGAGAGAGGGGGTTCTGCCACTTAGTTCTGTTACTGACCGATGTTCAAGGTGTTCATGGCACTGCCTGGGCAGATGAGAGAGTCTTAGATTTTTAAGAAGTTAATTTTTAACTAGGCAAGAAATGGAGGGGTCTTCCCACTGGCTTCTCTTTGTTCATCCCATAAACCAGCAAGATTGGGCTGGAATGTAAGCTGGTGTCAGAGAAGCATTTTAATGGGATCTTTTATTAAGCCATTCATTTATTTGCCCAGGTAAGGTTGTTTCTACCCCTGAAGCATTTTTTCATGCCAGGCATGCATTGGTTGGCATGCTTCTCCCTCAGGACCAGCCTGGCAGGGTGCACTGGAATAGCCAGTGTCCCCAGAACATGTGCCAAGGTGCCCCCAGTGCTGGGTTTGTCTTGCTCCCACAAATAACTGATAGGAAAATGCCTCCTACTCTGGTGGTGTCTGGGTTTGGTACCTTCAGTCTGCTGGACCATTTGAACAGATGCCTGGATGCAGTAAATGGCAGAGATGTTGCTAGGAGCAGCAGACGTGTCTGTGATAGTTTCCCGTAGAGGTGTCACCGGGGATATGTATTTGGAGATACACCCTAAATAAACTGGGGGGGGCTGGTTTTGAGATGTGATTGAACTTTATCAAAGCAGCTGCAGTAATGTAAGTGGAAGCAGGCATTCAAGAGGTAGTAACACCAAAGCTAAGCTTCGCTGCTTCTGCCTGCATCATCCTTTCCTGCACAACCTGCTAACATGCCTTTAAGCTGAAAAGTTGGGTTTTTTCTTTCTTTTTCCCCCCATTATTCTCAATCTGTTCCTTTCCTTTTGGATGTTCCCTGCTTAATTTTTTTCTCTTCTGTTTTTCAGACTTAAACATTGTGTTTCCACTGATGTTGTCAATTGTTCTGTTTTATTCTTATTTTCATTCTACAAACATCACTGATCTTTTTCTTTCCCCCCCCCTTTGGAATTCATAAGAAGATCCCACTTATGCACAGAGGAAAGGTATTCAGTAAATTGGAAGGCTTAAGTTTCCTTAATTTTCACAATACTTGATTAGATAATATATAATGTATTGGAAGACCAGTGAGAGATTTGAGATTGGCTTTTTCACTCAGACTTGCCTTCTAGCTGTTAAATCCTACATCTCAGACTATTTACAGAATTCATGGTCTTATTTTTTTCCATTGCGTTTTTTTCTGCGTCTTAATCTGAAGGTCTAACATTACACATAAGTTCTATCCAGCTTGCAATACCTGTGTTTGGATGCTACAAATCCAAAATCCAATTGAACTTGTTAAATCACTGAAGTAAGATTCAAAGGTTTTATTCTATCTCCCAAATATTTTTCCACTTCAGTTTTCATGAAGTGTTTTTTCCATGTTTGTTTCAAGTTCCTTCATGCAAATAAGGTTTGTTTAGATATTGAAGAAGACTAAAAAAATTAAGAAGGAAATCAAGGAATTAAGAAATTAAGGGAATTTGGTTGAGACCAAAGTGTTTTAGGTGTATTTTTTAAAAACCTTTTATGTATTGATGAGAAACAAAATACTACCCTTGAGCCTGTTTGTTTTATTATGAAGTTTGTTTGTTTTTTTATTTTTTCCTTTTTTACATTATATTCCAGTGTATTCTCTTTCATTGTGGTCATAAATTGCATTTCTAGTTTTCAGTTCTCATCTGCTTTGGAAATTAAGAGGTTGAATAGACTTGTAAGATCAACTGGAACAGTGTGGGTCTGTAATAAGCAAGTAATAGCAGTGACACTTGGGGGGGGGAAAGTTTGAATGCTTTCAGTGTAAAGAAAGCTGATAACCATGTCTTGTTTATCTTGAGAATGCAATTCAGCAGTCTCATAGTAACTGAGACAGGAATGTGCCCCCTCTATTTCCTTAAGAACCCACTGAATCAGTGCTGCTGAAGTTTTTCATTAGGTTTCCATTAATTTTCATATTAATTTCATGAATACATTATGTTTAATACAGTTCCAGCTGAATTACAGCTGTTTCACCCACTCTTTACTGTCTAGAAATACACATTTATGCCTAGGACTTTGTATCTTTATTTCTTTTACCTTTATTTCTTTTCATATCTTTCCTATATGTTTTTATCTCTATGTTTGTGAGACTTGAACCCCACCTTTCTGAGCATAGTTTCTTTCTGTTTGAACTTCAAAATATGTGCTCCTTATTTCAAGGCTGCCTAGAGGGACAGTTAGCAATGTCTGAGTACCGAGCATTTAACAGGTGCCCCAAAAGGGGGTTGTATGCAGAAGTAGCATGCATGGTTGTAAGCCATCCAATTTACACTCCTCAGCAGAGGTATGGACGTGTCCAGCACTTAAGCATACACTGATCTACGTCTGAGAACACAGACTGTGGGAGGGGTGGCTCCTGTAGGTCTGTTTGTGCATGGGCTGGTGCAGGACATCCAACCCCACGAGCATCCCTCCTGCATTCCCTGTGCCTGCCTATTCACCTCCCAGGTCACCAAACTCACCCCTCACCCTGCTTGGGGCTAAACATGCTCTTGAACATGGAACTCAAAGTTTACAAAGAAGATTTTAACTTGATTGTTGTTTAACTTACTAATTTCTATACTTTGGGCACTGCTCATGCTGAATATATTTGTGGGGTTTGGACTGTTTTCTAAGAAACTTGGTTTTAAGAGTCTGTTTTTTGAAAATGTGTTTGAAATGGAAAATTAGCATACATTGATGGGAAAATGTGTAACCTTAATCTATAGCAGGAAAAAGATCACATCTCCTAAGGTACTAGTAACTAGATTGTTCAAAAGTGATCTGTCTTGAGATGTAAAGGTAGTATTTTCTGTTTTAACTACAAATGTTGCTTACTTTGGCAAATCATGGTATTAATGTTTGTGTTGGTTTTTTTTTTATTATTTTTATTTAAAGTTCAGAATAGTTTTGTGTTGTTTACAAATCCTCAATGTGTTTTCCATAGGAGCAACAGCTGCTGCTCGAAAGGAGGTTATAAGGAACAAGATAAGAGCAATAGGAAAAATGGCTAGAGTATTCTCAGTGCTAAGGTAAGGTTTTCTGCTGTTTCAGATTTTTTTAATGCCAAAGGACATCTTTGAATAATTACATAGAGCATTCCAGTAGAATGCTTTAAAGATTGCTTTATTTATGCAATATTGCTATTTATTAGGGCTCTGAATAACATTCTCAGGGCTTTTGCTGAAGGTAAAAGAGGCAAACAAATAAAAAGACGTCAGCAAAGAAAATTACGATTATGCTTTTTTTTTAAAAGACTTTTGCTCACCAGCTACATTATTAACTCTTTGCCACTGTGAGACAAGAGTTTACTGTAGAGAAATGGTATGTCCTGCATCATGTCTCATTAACAAGGATGCCAACTCTTGACTGAAGATGATTAAAGATGAAAGCATTAGGGTCACTTAACTAAAAATCCAGGAAATTATTGTGCAGACAACTCTTGTCCTTGGGCTGTGCTCCTCTGAACATATTAACATGAGGAACTAATTGCTACCCCATGTTTAGAACACTCCATTTGATGTCTCTAAGCAGAAAAGGAAACATTCTGTACTGTGCTGTGCTGAAGTCTAAATATAAAAAATACAGTTCTCCCTCCCTATTAGCGGGGTGGGCTTTTTCCACATGATATTGTGTGTTGCTCTGCTCTAGTCAGCTCACAGCTATTCTGGCCAACACAAAATCAAAATCAAGGAATTTTTTTAAAAGCTATATTTGCACGATTGTACGATTGATATAGAAAGGGGAAATAAAAATAGCCACTTGGAGACTACACTCTTAATTTCAGATGAAATTCTTAACCTCAGTTGATTTGTGACTCTTCTCCAACATGCAAGCAGTGGGCAGGTTGTCAGTGGGGCTTTGCGTGGACACAGCAGTTTGCCCACCCCATAGCTTTAAATAGCATCCTGAGATGGAGGGCTTTGGGCCTGGGGCTCCCAAGGTCTTACATGTGCAGAACCAGTGATGCACGAGCTACTTCAAAGTGGTCCATATTTTAAAGAAAAAAAAAAAAGAAAAGAAAAGTTGGCATCTTGCCTATTCTTTAAACAAGACGGGGGAGCAATCAAATGTTTCCACCTGCTCCTCTGTACCAAGCCTGGCAGAAAGCCTGGATTTGACATTGCCACCACCTTCATAAAACAGCATCATTATTTTTCTTCGATGGTAGTTGAGCAAACAAAATTTGTGAAATCTGGATTTCTCCCATAACCTTGAATTGCAGCTTCTGCGTCCATTTTATTTTGCTGCAGAGCATCTTTTGAAATGTAGGATTAAGTTAGCATAAACCCGGAATTAAATATACAGAAAGGCCTGAAATGGGTGCTCAGCTGATATATTTGGTTTTTGATAGCTTGCAGGTAGTTGACATCACCTATATATCAAAGACTTTCAAAGGGAACTGTGGAGAAGCAGCCTTTTAAATGGTTTCAGGGACCCAAGAAGGGCAGAGCGTAATTCTTGCATGTTCTTTCTTTAAAGTGACATCTGTGAGCCTTATACCTTAGGGTTTTAGCACCATCTGAAACTTAGAGCCCTCTTAAATTATTTCACAAAAATCAACCTATTGAGGCACTGAGGGAAATCAGTCTTGCTTATTCCCTGAAAAATGGTCAGATTCATCTGAGAGTTGTTCATGATAGTTTTTTACCCCTAACCACATGCATTCCAACATCTCCAGAATATCAGAATGGACTGTAACTAGTTGAGAAGCCAGTCATTCACTCACTGAAGCTGCTGAGCCTTTTACAGTTCTTGGTTAGTGATGGACCTTAAAACTTTGCAGGAAGGACTGAAGATGAAGAGTGTATTTGTTTCCCCTTAGCTTTACCCAGCAAATGCAGCATTCCCTGACTGTGGTCAGGGGCAGAGTCACCAAATAAGCAGTGGGCAGCTCTGATTACATGAGGTTAGTCTGGCAAATACTGCTCTATAGAATAGCCTGGGTTATTTTCTGTGTTTTGCCCAGCCCAACCCACATTTAACACACGAGTGTCTGATAACTGCATGTAACCCTGCAAGGCCTGCAGTGGCACCAGCATCTAAACCAGCCCATTTCAAAAACTCTTGGAGTGTCTCTGAGTTTATGAAATGGGCTTCAGTAATTCCTGAAAAGTGTTTCCAAATGATCAAGGTGTGATGTGACTCAGCTGGATGTCTCTTCTCTGAGCCAGGATAGCCTCCTTCCTCAAGGTTGTGCAGTTTACCTTGAATGTAAAACTGAAATCATTGTAGTCTCAAAATCGTGTATCAAATATAAATGAGCTTTGTCAAGAACAGCTGTCCAAAATTGGCCTAAATTTAGTGGGAGACCTCATGATTCCCTCTCATTTCCCCTCTGCAACTTTGTTTCTTAAGTGTGGCTTTTCCTGGGGTGTATTTAGACAGGAGGGGGCTAAATGAAATATTTAATGCATTAGTTTTCCTTCTTTTTGAAATGGAAGTAAAGGACATCAAATAGAAAATAAGGAACATGGAAGGCTGAAAAATCTCAACATTTGTGATACAGAGGTTTCTTGGCAATATGCAGTTTAAAGATAACAAAAATACAGTGAATAAACTTTTCCTGTTAAGGTGAAGCTACAAGTGTCCTTGCAGTTTAGTTAAAAAACAAACAAACAAACAAAAAACACAAAAACCCAAAACCAAACTAAGACTAAATTAGAATACAGATTATGCATTTGCTTGCAGAGGCAAATAATAATGAAAAGAAAGCAAAAACATTGGTGTGTAACTCTTGATGATGAACATACCATGCTAATTCTGGAAATATTTGGCTTTTGCATTAGTTCTTACTTGCAAGGAAAATGGTCACAATTTGATTTTGGCTATTACACACCAAAAAAAAAAAAAAGCATGCAAAGAGAATGATTTTCAAGATAAAAATGGAACTTGAAGAGTATATGTAGTAGGTAAACAGAGTTGTTGGAAATCTGTGAGTAATTCAGGGCATGTAGGCCTAAAGAAAATTGTAAGATGCAGAATTGCTGAGAGATGGTTTTGATAGACAAAAACCGCTTCATCCTCAAGTGAGCATGGAACTAAATTCCATCTTTGTGTTTACTTCCTCCAGCTTAATGTCACTGTATATTTCTGAGTAAAGCATTTCAAAATAGGCTTCTCTTCAAGAACTGGGGTCAGATTTGATGCTGAGAAAGTATGCCACCACAGACAGCATTGCAGTGCTTGTGGAAAGCTCTATTTAGGGGCTTGTCTGGATAGAGCTGTTGTATTCCCCTTCCCATATATTAAAACATTACATGTAATTGAAGACCAGCAAAACGTATTTAGGATTTTGAAAACATTTTTCTATAATTCAATATAATTTTTAGCATACAAAGCTATTAAGAAAAGTGCTAGTAAGTATAGAAGTACTTCTCAATTTTAATGAGCTTTTAGCTGCTTTCTTAAGTGCCTGATGATCATTAATAAATAATGCACCTGACTGGTAGTGTAGGCAAAAGCAAAACAACAATTTAATCTGATTTTGGACTACACAGTGTGTATTGTTGGCAGTAACAGTTCCTTCCATCCCCCTCCTATCAGGTTTGTGGGTTTATGTGTGTATATTTAATATATTCAAATGTATGTCATGCCTTGTTTCGTAGATGCAGATTATAGTGTTAACTCTAGTGAGAGTCTGTGCATGGTGTGGTGCAAAGGTGAAGCACTTGCATAGCAATGAGGGGAAGTGCACTGGTGCTGGTGCTACACTGGAGTCTGTCCTGGTAAGGAGATTGGAGAGAACCAAATCACTGCAGGGCAAGTGTAGCTTAAGGTGTCTAAAATGCATGCCACGGGTTTTTATGTTTGGGTTTTTTGTTTGGTTGGTTTTTGTTTTTTTAAGACAATAATTTACCTTTGGATTGTTTTGTTTTTTCTTCTGTAGAGAAGAGAGTGAAAGTGTGCTGACCCTGAAAGGTTTGACTCCGACAGGAATGCTGCCCAGTGGTGTGCTCTCTGGAGGAAAACAAACCCTGCAAAGTGGTAAGTGTGTTTGCCTGGCTCTGCCTTTTTGTGTAAAAAAACCAATTGGTTTTCAACAGCAGAACCCAAGAGAAGTAACTGCAGTCTTGTCAGAGAAAAAAAGTAATAATGAAAGGACAGAGTGAAACAGGCAGTTTGCTGTGCTGGAGGATCTGTGAGCAGTTCATGTAAGGCCACTTCTCGAGGCTGATTGAATACTACTGATTTTTAAAGGAAGTGTCGGGGGGGGGAAGTCCCTGAAAATCAACTGGTTGGAATGGTAAATCAGCACTGTGTGTGAAGTGCAGTCTTTCCACAGTTTTCAGCTTCTTTTGGGGCTCTTTCAGAGCAGCCTTTGATACAAAGAGTACTGAAGGTTCAGCTTAGATAATGACTCTCAAACTCTTACTTTATCTGATTTGTTCTTCCTGATAGAGAATCACCCATGTGAAATAGCTCTAGAATTAGATTTCCGCTCCTAGCAATTCTAGGTGACAGCATGAGAACAATTTTGCTCTGATTTAAGCCCAAGTGAAGGGAGGTTCTTAAAAACACCACGTTTGCCTTGTACACAAGCACAATACGGATTGGCAGTTCAGTTTTGTAGGGAGTGCTTCTTGTTCCAGGAAACCTCCAAGTATAGACTTAGTAGGGCTATAGTAGGGCTGCCTTTGAAATAGTCCTTTCGAGATAAGGAGCTGCAAAGTATTTCATTTACTACTATAAACTCTCCCTTTTTTCTCTGTATGTATTGCTGTAGAGTATATTGCAGGCACACGAGAATGTCTCTCACTTATTGTTGGCAGTAGATGCAAGAAATAGAAATGCTTTATAACCTTTACACGGTCTCAGCCTCTTGTTTTCTTGTTTCCTTTCTGGAGCATTCATTCTCTGTATTTTTCCCTTTACTGTCTCTTTTACCTAGAAGAATCAGGTACATGGTGGTAAACCTTCTTTCCTCTTTTTTCCCCCCTTCCTTTGTTTTTTTTTTTTTTTTTGATGACTTGTGTGCTGCAGACATAGTAACATTCTGCTTTGAAAATGCTGCAATATGATTCCACGGGATGCCTTTCTTAATGGGGTTGTGGTCTTCACCTAGGTTTCTCTCTGTATAATTGCTTTACACTTGTCAAAAAATGTGGTCCAAGGAAACTGCTATTGTTGCCCTGGCAAAATATTAGGAATTGAAAAGAATTTGAGAAACTTGCCTGATGTTCTTATTACAGTGGCTAAAAGGAAAATCTCCTCATACTGCAGTATTCTGGCTTAGTAAAACATTACTAGACACAAGTTCCTGCATTAGTTAACATGTAGTACCCCATTCATCAAACAGTGAATTTTACATAGTTTCTGTTATGCACACATTCATACTACCATACCTACTTACAGAAAATATTAGTATGTTCTGTTGTGGAAGTATACATTTTAGCTGTCCTTTTTTTCTAATGTGTCAGCACTGGTTTGGATCTAGTTATTCTTTTTAATTTCTCACCCTAGTTACTGTGTTTCATTTTCTTTTATGTTTGCATCAGTTTCATTCCTTGATTTTTGCCATCTCTCTTGCTCTGTAGCTTGGGAGGCACAGGCTCACCTTGGTGCATGTGGGTTGGTGCCTCTCCTTTCCCCATGCAGCAAGACAATAGCATATGTATTTTAGTATTGATCTCAATCCATATTTAACATCCTAACTAAAAAAAAAAACCAAAACCAAAATGTTTGTTTCCCTAACCCTAACCCAATTACAAAAAACTTCTATGTTAGGGAAAATAAGACAAAAGAGAGGAATTCCTGAAACCCTGGCTTCTTGAGCTGTTCTCTAAACCAGAGAAGTTCTTGAAAAGCAAAATTGCTTTTTCAGTCTTTGAGCTGTACTATTGCTATATTGGACTGCATTTTGTGATTTGCATCAGCTGCTGAATCTCTTGGCTGTAGAAGCAAGTTGATGCCAAAACTGCTGGGTAGAATTCAAACGAAATTACGTCTTTAAGAACAATGAATGGTTTCAACACAGTGGTTACATAGAGTGTATTCATAACACTGCAGCAACTTCCCAATTACAAACTTTCCTCTCTCTGACCAGGCTTTGCAATTTTGGAGGTCCAACAGCTTTCAATCTTGTACCCATGTCCACTGAGTTAAATAAAATATTAGAAGAATGCTGTTTTCAAAGACTGTCTTGACAAAAAGGACATTTACAGACAGAGCAAACTGGGAGAGATTGCAAGCAAAGGCAAATCTGTCAGAGCAAACTCAGTCCCATGCTGTGGGGAGGTTTCTTTTAGTCAGATGAGAGGAAAAAAATCATTCCTAGAGGTTATATGTGTGGCTTTTTGGCCTTGTGTTGGCAGCTAATACTTTTCAAGCTGCATTTGTAAGTGGTATGAATTTTGTGTGATGGCTTTATGCCATTTGTCATTGTCTTTTGACAGGGCAAATCAAACTGCTCTCATTTAGAGCTGGAAAATTCATACAAAAACCTTTGCAGGTCAGATGTGCAATAGGGAAGACATTTTAGTTTTGTCATTCTTTTGAATCAAAAGAAAACTACTCAAGTGTGTCTGTAAAATCTCTTAGTTTGTGAAACTCCTGCTTCAAAACAAACTATAGCTTAATTCAATCTGCAAGTTAGTAGGTTTTTTTGTCTAAGCATTTCTCTGTGTGTCTGTTTTGCCAAAATCCAGCACTTAGAGTAACATGAGTGTTGTAGCTCCTTTGCTATTCACTGACTTGTTCTTCGAGTTAAGATCCTCTGCTCATTTTTCTCATTCGTTTTGCTACCCCTTTCTTCTCTTCAGCTACTGTTGAGGCTATTGAGGCTGATGAAGGTAAATTGGCCAGTCCCCTTTCTGTTGGTGCCACAACAGATAAGGGCTCTGCTGGGTGTATTCATTTTGCTGTAGCTTGTACAGATTGTGTGGGTGTTGGGCTAACAATTGTGGCTCGGTATTAACCAAAATGTAATTGCTTTAAAGGGGAAAATGGTTTTGTTTCTTTCTTTTTTCCTTTCTTTTTTCCATTGCTGCTGTTGTGGTTTGTTATGTTTTGGTTTTTAGTTTGTTTTTTTTCTTCTCTCTGGAAGTTACAATCACGTTGGAATTGCTGTATGTGGAACTAAGCACTGAGTAATGCCACAGGAGGAGATCAGGGGACTTGGATTTCATGGGACATAATTCAGCAGCAGCTCCTAAATGCTCTGTGACACATAGCTCAAAAGCCATGTGCTGAGGCTGCCTCTTGTCATCCTCAGCAATCTCTGGTCAAGGCTTTTTTCTAAAGACTCTCTTTTTGTTGGTTTGTTTTTCGTTCCCCCTCCTTTTTCTTTTTTACTTCAGTTTGTTTCCTTTCTTTTAGGTCACTAGTGCAAAAAATTTATTGGTCTTTTGTTACAGTTCAGCATGTTTCTGTTTCTCTTTAAAACTAAAAAATGAGACATTTGTCTGCAAGATGTCTGCTTCCTCTGTAGTGGCAGTTTACACACTGGATATTTACATTAGAGCAACCAATAACACCAGCACCATCTTAGCTACATATATAAAGTAACTGGTCGCCTGGGAAGATTCCTGAATGTATTGAAAACTCTGGTGCTGTATCAACAGACCTTTAATTTAACCCTTAAACAATTTTTAATCCTACCATTGAAACTACATAATCATGTATTGCAATCTAGATGTGCAATATTCATTCAGCATTATCAAGTTTTGGAAGAAGAATTTTCAGAATTCCCCTTTAAAACAAAATTCTTCAGTTGTATTTTGTTCTTGCCCCTCTCAAATTTTCTGTGGGTATATTTTTTTTTTAGTCAATTAAAAAAAAAAAAAATTAAAAAATCTGATGATGGCTGTCTGTTGGTAAGATGTGCCCTTTTGGCTACCTGAATTTGTTTTTTGATTTTTGTCAAGCAGTGAATGAAATTACAGAACAAACAAGTAAGAGAAAATACAACTGCTTTCTAAATAGCAGTGAGTAAGCTGCTATTTATGTTGGAATTATCTATTCCTATCGGCAATCTCTAATCTGCAGTGTGCATTCTTGTTGACAGTTTGGCTGTTTTCTGTGATTTTCTGTGACTATGTGTTGTGTTTTAGTATACTTTCAATGTAAACTGCTAATACTCATTGTCTGACCAGCAACTACAGCAGAGCCCCTTCCTTAGGGTTACAGACCATACCTTAGCTGCTTGAAATACAATTTTCTGAACGTGCCCCCCAGCCCAGCAGTCTCTGCCCTTCAACTTCATTCTTGATTTGCCACCCTTGCTAGTTAGCCACAGTGGCTGCAGTTGTCCTGGGGAGGCCATGGAGGCAAAGCTAACCATGGAGAAAACATTTCACCCTTTGCCAGTTGTCCCTCTGTAGCTTGGTTCAGGGCCCCAGAACACCAACTGGGCTGTGCTGCTGGCAAGCTCCAGGACACAACGAGTGTTTCAGCTTCAACACAGCCATCCATTAAACTGTTTCTTTAAAGGATGGGTCTGGGTGCTTGTTAGACATCTTCATTGCTGTGGTAGATGATAAAGTAAAGAAAAAAAACAAAACAGAAACTGAAACCAAAAATGAAAACAAAACTGAAAAGCCCTTGGAAAAAACCTCACTGTAGGGCCTGTCCTGTTTTCACTGCTCCATCCTTGCTCACTTGACTAATCACCATTTGTTGTTGTTGTTTTTCTGAGTTGAAGTATAATATGTGTTAAAACCCCTGCACTTCACAAAGTTCTGACGTAACGGTTGTGAAACTGGCTAAGGGATTAAATTCTGAGGCAAACAAGATCTACCCATTTCCACAGGAATGGCTGGCAAAAATACCAGCATGAAAATGCTTCTCTTGCTCCTCCCAAAACGCATGGAGTGGTAGATTCGTACCAAGGATGTTCTGGGGTTTGGGGTTTGTTCGCTTTTTGTTTTTAACAGAAGTTACCAGCTTGTCCAGAATGGAGGCTGCATGTTGGAAGCAGAGCAGGAGTACTTCAGGGTAAATAGAAGACAAAGGGAGGGAAGGAATACTTAATTTGATCTTTGAAACGCCCCTACCATTTTCTCCCCAGCGAGACTGCAGTTTCCTGGTACTAACACACCATTTCTGCTCTGTGGCATGTTAAGTCATAGCAAAAGTGCCAGTTCTGGAAGTGCAGTGCATTGATTTGGTGTGCAGATAAGAGAAAAACACACAGAAGGCTCTGAGAGATTATCTGCGGAGCTGTGACCTGCTGTTTGCCTACAGTGCTTTTCTCTCTTTGGCTTGAAAGATCTTCAACACTTCAATTAAAGAGGGGGGGGGGGGGAAAAAAACCAACAAAAAACCACCACATTAAAAATAAATAAATCACTCTCTACGAATACCTTGCCCAGCCTGTGGCTGCCTTCTGAGGTCAGTGTGGCCTCATTAGCGTCACTGCTGAGAAAAAGATCAAAAATCCTCAGGTTCAGTTGGAACTTTGGTCCTTTGTCAGTGTGTTTCCCAAGTTAAATTGTACCAGTGACCATGCCCCTGGTCCCTGTTGCTCAGCATCACTGCTGTTGGGCTGAAGCTGCTTCCTAGAAGTCCAGAGAGGTGTCAATGAGGGCATAAGGCAACCCATAGCTTTAATGTGCATCCAGCAAACTGGCCCCACCATCTCATCACCCTGGGTAACCAGCCAGTGCTTTTTCCCCCCTGGCCTTTGAGAGTTAAATGGGAGCTCTGCAGGCTGTTGCAGTGGGCACGATGTCTTTAAGGCTTTAAGTGGTAAGGACAAGTGGTAACTCCCTGGCCCAGGGCTGTGCCCTAAGTGTGGTTCCTGATGGCAAACTGTAGCTTCGTGTCAGCTTCTTAGCATTTTAAGCTGAACCCCAGAGGACAACAAAATACTGGAAGCTGATCTGGATGGAGAAAAAAAAAAAAAAAAAAAAAGCCAAACCAAAGCAGTTGTGTTGCAGGAGATGGTGGTGGTGGTGAACCCCCAGCACTTTCTGAGTGGTGGTGACAGATCTTCTCACTGCCGCCTGCGCAGAGAAAAGACTTTTCGCATCCATTGCTAAGTTGGGGGAAAAGCTGCCGAGAGTCCTACCTTGCTAATTTCACTTTTTACTAATCCTTTATTTAGCTATCAAAGGATTTTCACCCCAGCATAAGATCACTAGCTTCGAAGAGGCCAAAGGCTTAGATCGAATTAATGAGCGAATGCCTCCGCGCAGAGACGTGCCATCCGATGCCAACCTCAACTCCATCAACAAGGCCATCTCCACAGAGACTAATGGCACGGACAGCAACGGCAGTAACAGCAGCAATATTCAGTGACCACTGTCTGGGAGAGGGGGGCTTGAGCTGCAGGGCACGATGGGGTTGCTGCACATCAGCACTGGGATGTTCTTGCCTCTGATAACAGCTTACTTGCTCTGGGGGGTCCAGGTGTTGGATTCAGTTTACAAAAATCATCTACGAAGAGATCGTCAACTTTTAATTTGGTGGGAGGGAGGGGTGGGGGAGAGAGACACCTCCTTTGGATATGCCTTTAAAATGCTTATAGAAAAATGGAAGCTCGTGCTGGTATATATTGCAAAGTTAGGGGGAATGAACGTGTTTTCCTACTGCGTTGGGAGCGTCTAGGTATGTGACTGAAAGGCCTTTTATTATGTTACTGGACATGAAAACTTTGTTTAATTTCTTACTAACTATTGTACGTTTACAGTTGCAGCACTAAACATGGACAACATCGAAACATTTTTAACAAAATGTACAAACTAAATAAGGACTATTTATTGATAATGTTTTGCTACTCTTGTCAGAAAATGGCTATGAAACAAATTAGGCAGTCTTTAAAAATATAGAGGGGAAAAAAAAAATATAATGTTAAAAATTTGTTTAAAATGCCAAAAAAAAAAAAAAAAAAAAAAAAAAGAGTGAGAGAGAGAGCGAGAGCGACAGTTTAATTTTGTACAGATTATGCTTACCTCAGGTTTCTTTAGTGTGCTTCAATGCCCTTCTTTAAATATAACACTTATCTTACTAATTTGGCATCAATTATCCTTTTCTTTGTTTTGAAAAAAAAAAAAACTGGAATAATGATAACATTTATCTTTTTTTGCTGTTTATATTTAGGGGGGTTTGGTTTGGGCGGTTTTCTGGGTTTTTTTGGTAAATCAAGTCTTGGTTGTGGCTTGCTGAATTTAAATATTTATGAGTGGTGCATTTTTAAGTATAGTGAACAAGACACCATATTAAGTGCAGTGAAAAGCATCTATATTCTGTAAAAATCTGCCTATGCATGTTTTTTAAGAAAAAAATGGCTGTATAGGCCTGTATGGGACTGTAATGCGCTTAGTGGTCTGACTTATACTGGAAATGTATGTATACTGGCGTACTTTATATTCTCTAAAAAACAATGCTTAATGCCTTTGAAATTTTGTAATCAAAAAAAAAAAAAGCTTTGAAAAATTTAAGGGGAGAGTATTCTTAAAGTTTTTAACATAAGCTTGTCAGTGCACATATAGATGGGTAGCATGTTTAGCAAAACCTTGTGAAATTTAAATAAGTTTGTAGTTACATGTGGAATTCTAAATGCATGATAACTGTTAATGTCATAATGGTTTAGTCATTTTGTTCTGTTCTGTCACGTGCCACAAAATGTGTAATTTTTTCACTTTTTTCCCTTTGTATATCAGTTACGGGTTTCAACCGGTTCATTCTGAGAACGAAAAAGAAACAAATCAAAACAGTCCATTGATATTTTTTAACAATTGTATAAGTGCCCAAGTAATTCACTACAGCCTACAGCCTTGCCTTTGTAATTTGACTTCGAAATGTTGGCAATCAAAGCATGCACTTGTAACAATGAAAGAAGCATTTTATATTACTACTCAATAAAAATGTGCATGAACTTACGCGCTCTTCCCTTTCTTGCTGGCTCGGTCACAGGTGTGTGTGCTTGTTGCTTGCTTTTGCTTTGGACAGGAGAAGACCATTGCTGGAAGAGAAGAATGACCCGTTCCATAATTCAAGGTCAGTTCTTTACTAAGAAAAAAAATAAACAAAAAAAAACCCAACCACATTTATTACTTAACTATTTTAGGCTACTGAACATCTGCAGACTTCAAAGTTCTGGTTAGAAAGTTGAGTTTTCACTAAAATGAGTAAGGTGTATTCTGCAAGTAAAGTGCAGAAGAAAGCACGTACCCTCTGTGTGCTTTCTCTCCCTCATCTGAAGTGTTTGAAAAGGTCATTTAGTGTTCCTTTAAGGAAAAAAAAATTCAGCAATTTCATATTTCAAATGTTCTTTTAGCCAGATGTGAACTGTCAAAGCTCTGCCTCATTCTCATTTTCTCCCTCACTGTGCTCAGCATCCATCATCCTGCAGAGAACTGATGTGCAGTGCTGAGTGATGCAGCCTTGGGGGTATTGCTTTAGTCCTCCTTTCAGGTACTGCCACTACACGCTGGCTCAATGCCTGCTCAAAGCTCACTTGAGCTTTGTAAATTTTGGCAAAATGTGACAGGTGGTAAAAATAAAGAGAACTCAAAATACGGGACTGGGGAGCTGGATCAATTTGAGATTTCAATTTTCATTTCAGATTGTTTAGAAATATAGGACCGGGGGTGAGACAGAGTCGGGCTGTTGATCTGAACCTGCTCATCTGGTCTGTGAGCACGGTCTCTGCAAAAAGGTAACAGTGAATGTTTGAGAGGCCCTTTTATTTCCCGGTTTGGCCCTGTGTCCATGCTAGCTGAACCACTGTGGGTTACTTCAGGTAAGTTTTTCTACAGAGATGCCTGAGGTCGTGCTCAGCAGGCACTTTGTGCAGCGTAGAGCTCTCGGCAGCCTAGCGTGTGCTGTCTGCTTTCATTTAACTGCCCTGACAGTTGCCCAAACCAATTTAAGAGCAAGAAAGGGAGGTTTCCTCTCAGCAGTGACAGGGTGGCATAGACCTCTCAGTTGGTAGGCTTAACCCAAAAGATCCATGCTACAAACGGATGGTGGGTTTGCAGGTGCTGGCTAAAATTGCCCAAGAGCTCACAGGTAAGCAAGGTAGCCCAGGCTGAGTTATGCATCACAAAGTCTGTCTGCTCAGTAAGAAGACTTGGTTTGTTTTCAAAGACTGAGAAACATCCAGAGCATGCAAAATACCTGTGTCCAGGTAAGATGCCCTGGCTCTTTTCCAGAGCAAGCCCCACCACCTTGCCATGAGGCACAGTCTGGACTGTAGCAGTCCAGGCTATACTCAAGTGTTCCTGAAAGGAAACAACCAGGGCATCCCATCTCTCCAGCTGTCCCTTCTTTTTCCTGCTGCAGAAGGAGCTGTTTGGTGAATTTGAAGAAAAACCCTGGTGCCACTGAAGGCTGAGTTTTGGATTTCGTGGCCTCATCAGTGGCGTGCCACGCAGTGGAGTTTGTCTCCCAGTACAGGTTTCTTCCTTCTTACCAAATATGCTACTTTAATGCCAAAACCAGCATTGGCGCCTATGTTAGGATCCACTATAATTTTTAACCACTTTATTCACACTGTGTGAGATGCTATTATTGGGTGCATGTGGTATCTTCTCTGCACTATCATAATTTTCCTTTTCAACAGCTATCAAACCTGAGGTGTATGAGCTCCTAGCATACATTTTCTGAAGAGGACAACATTCAAATTTTGTCCAGGTTTTCCCCCAAGATTGCATTGTATTTAACTCTGCTTAAGCTTGTGCCAGACTTGCCAACTGTCAGGCACAGGTATAAATTCTTTCAGCATTTTCTTTGCTAGCCCCTTTTTATTGCCAGAGGAGGCTCATGTGGAGCTTCTAGATAAGTCTGGGTAATAGTGTGGCTTTCTCCTGAGAATCTGGCCAGTGAAACTGGTGTCAGAAAGCAGGGCTAAATACAGGCACTGAGAGAGGCTGCTTGTTAGCATAGGCCTGATCTCTGTCCACTTGCACTTTAGCTTTCATTTTTAGTGAAACATTTGAGCTCAGGGTGCAAAAAAATGAAAATTTAGGGACTGAATTTAAAATTTTATTCCTTGGAAATCAGTTTCCCTTCTTTTTTTCAAGGTACCATTGCTCAGATTAGTCAGATCCATGAATCTTCCCACTTCTTTTACAAAGAGAGGGGTGTGAGAGCCAGCTATTTCAGATGTTAAAAAAACACAAGCACCAAAGCAACCATTTGGAAAATGGTTTGCAGATTACTTTCTTAGTTGCTTGTCTGAGGACATTTGATTCTGCTAAAAATGGCTCGTTTTGGTGTGCAAAAACTTGAACTTTCTGGTTTTTCACCAATTCAGGAAAAATTAAAAGTGTCCATGACTACATATGTGTATGTTCATATGTGAAAACACAGAGGACTTCCAGCCACCCCTGGGGAGTCATGAAAAGGAGGAGTTGATGGAGCTAGAGGTAGGGGTTATTTTTTTTTTCTGCCTTGCTGAGCTGGCTTCGCAGTATTGAGCCTGGTAAGGATTTTAAAATGTATGTTTATGAGGCTTTGATTTTTTTGAAATTTTGTAACTAACTCAAGGGCAATTTCACTTTCCTGTGGTGACACGTTCCATGGAGCTGACAGGTGGCTTTGTGCTCTGGGCTGTGTTCTGCCACAGCACAGGATTGCAAAGGGAAGGGCTGCCTTGGCTCTGTCATCCCTGTCAGAAGCTTGGTTTAGGTAAAGTAACCCAGCAGAGAATGTGCTAAAGGACTGATCTTGTTGTCAGGGGGAAGTCTGTCGGGGTGGCAGAGGGGACAGAGTCTGCTCCTTTCTGGAGTCCACTCGTGGCCATCACGGTTCAAGGCTCCCCTCTCCCTTCTGGGAGGAGGTTTGTGTGGATGTTTGCTGAAGGTTTCAGCATACTTAGGTAATTCTTGCAGCAGACAGACTTGAGCAAGAGGTGGTTGTTTCCCACTTTAACTGTCCCATCCCCGAGGCAGCTGAGGTAGGCAGTCATAGTGCAATTGAGTGTGTCCATTCCTGACAAGATCTGGGTGTTTAATAATCCCTTTTTGAAGTTGAAGAGGTGGGAGCCATACCTCAGATATAAATGGAAGAAGAATCAGTTGCAGTTGCAGAGCTGAGATTTACTAAGCTACAGATCCAAGAAGGCAAGAGGAAATGAATGCCTCAGCAGTCTGAGAGGACAGTGGCAGACTGGAATAATGCTTTTTTGCCAATTTGATAATAAATCACATCAGCAAATTATCCAGGTATGTACCAATTGCAAGAGGGAGGACTCTCTACACTGTCTCAGTACTGTTCCATCCTCTCCTGTATCCCACCTACTGCTGATCCTCGGTGCTTCTTAAGGTGGCAAAGAAGTCATAAAAAAACCTGTCCAGTCCTGTACCAAGGGAAAATTGTCCCTTCCTGGAGTCAGCAGGCAGGCAGCTGAAGCCCTAAAGTGTGTGATTTATATGCAGTCATTATTGTAGTGCAGATGTCTTACCAGGACATCACAGAAATGAGGAATCTTGTGACTCCCTAGGGAGGAAGAAGTAGCCTTCTGAGGAGGTTGCCTGAGGAGAAGGTAATTTGTTTATCTGTCACTTAGTGGTTTATTGGTTTCAGTGGGTATTTAATAAGCTTTGCACTTGGACTGCATTTTTCTAAAGTGAGAAGAAAGTGCACTCTGAAGGGAATATGAAGCTGCCACTGCGCTTCGGCTCAAACGAGGCTGCAGAGCTGATGTTTAGGCAAAAAACTGAGGAAACGTTGCTGCCATGGTCCAGGGTGTCAAAGTAAGGAAAGGAATGATGAGTGGAGCTGGCAAGAGATCTTGGGGCAGGTATTTCAATCCTTTCTCAAAGCAGGTAGGAGAAGAGGTGATAATGGCAGTGCTGGAAGAGACCTGAGCACTTGGGCCGAAGGAGTGAGATGATGAGATACAGAAGTTGTACAAAGTCCCTTGGCTTTGGGCAGGCAATAGCAAATCATTTAGGCTGATAAAATTCACCTAAGACTAGATGTGCACTTAAAAATGGTGGTAGAGATCAGGCTGTGACCTGAAGGCAGTCGTGCGTAAAAGGATAGCAGGGAATAGCACGGGAAAGAAAGTTTTGAAGTCCGTGATAAAAAGCAGGCTGAGGCTGAGTGCCCTGGCAGAGGAAGGAGCTCAGATTGCAGGGGCGAAATCTGTGCTGCAGGCCAAAGGGTTGAAGCAGTTCAGCTTCAATGCAAGGGTGGCTGTGAACAAGGGGCTTGGACCCAATGCAAGGGTCCAAACATGACATGAAGTCAGCTGGGATGACTAGCCCAAGCCTGGGCTCTCTGCAGGATAAAAGGGCAGGAATTTAAGAGTACCTCAAATCTCAACTGAACTCATGAGGCAGGGCTTGCAAGCTGACAAGTAAGGGACACCTCAAACAAAGAGAGAAATATAAAAATGGTCCAACTGAGTTACATCTGCTGATCATGGTGGAAAAGCATCAGAAAACTGTCCAGACACTCGAATAGGAGGAGCGGGATATAACTAAGTGGGAAATGATGCAATGAGGATAAGAAAGAGATTTAAAGTAGAGGTATTGGCTAAAGGACTGTGGAACGAAAGCCAACAATGAGATTTTAGGGTATGGAAACAACTGCAGGAGATGAGACAGAAGCAAATTCAGAGTTTAGTGCACTTATTCCAGGAAAATGCAATACTTTCTTTCCTATGGTCATAACAGAAAATACCACATTTGCTTACTCATCAAATAGCAATAATATTTCACAGCTCTCTGAATGGGTGGTTTATTTTGAAAAGATACTTGAAGACTACGTAAGTACAATAGTGTATATGAATAAGGAGTAACTGCAGGGCCATTGGTCTGAGCATAATCGTATGCAAAGATTTAAGGTAAAAGTTGAAGGAACCACTGACTAAAATGTGTCTGAGGGGACCTGTTTGCTACAGTGCTGTGTTGTCAAATAGAAGGAAATTATGGATGCCAGGAATCTGTACATGAATGTTGTGGTGGAGAGGAGCCAGCTGAAGGGAAGATTATAATTTTTGGTGTTGGAACAGGAAATTCTGGGTGGTGAAAATGTTCCTCACAGGTAGTTGATAGAAATTTGGCTAAACAAGAAATGCCTGTGGCATTTTAAGTTGTTCCTGACTTCCCTTTGGCACCTACCTCTCTGTACACCCTTGGACAGCTTTCAGTGGGAGACTAGGAGAAGGGGATTGGGATTACTAAACAGGGACCACTGCTGGAGGAAGCTCCCTTCCACACACTTCCTTCCCATTCTGTCCCTTTCTCTTCTCTCTGTCATTCCTGTTTACAGCCAGTGTTTTGCCACTGGTTCCTTCTCCCAGTCCCTTGTGGCTCTGCCAGCTGCCTGCCAGCCCTGCTTTGCTGCATCCACCTCTGCCCACATGGGAAAGACAGAGCAGTAGAAGAGTCCCCACTGCAATCTGGCTGCACCAGGATCACACCTCCAATGTCACCTTGGGGATGTCACCTCAGCTCCCTGTGCTGCTGCCATCACCTCCACCATGTTTGGACCTAGGTGATGTGTCCAGGCAGCTGCTGCCCATGAAAAAGCTAGAATAAAACTTGATTAATTCCATGGGGACTGGCCCTTGACACAGTAGCATCACCAGCAGGTCACAGGTTCACGATTTTTCTCCGTATTAAGAGAGCTAGGAGTGTTCCTTGGGAATGGGTGGTGGTAGAAAAAACACTGGTGTTTGCAGAGAGGGTAAAATGGCAGGAGAATAAGGCAATTATTTTTTTCTTCTAGGAGATGAGAAATAATATTGGTGACAAAAGCTTTTGCATACATACTGAGGAGCTCTGATGTTGCTTTGGGAAGTGAGTTGCAGTCAGGAAGTGCAGTAAGTAGAAATGTTCAAGGCCAGGTTGGATGGGGCTTGGAGCAACCTGGGCTGGTGGGAGGTGTCCCTGCCCATGCAGGGGGTTGGGACCGGGGGAGCTTTAAGGTCCCTTCCAACGCAGCCCATTCTGTGATGAATACACTGCCCTTTCCTGAGGGGCTGCTGGGGAAAAAGCAGTGGGGGGATTAGTTCTGGATGGATGGGGGGGAGGAGAAAGGGGGCTTCTCCTGGTCTTTTCCGCCTCCGTGTGGCTATTTTAGTTACACTGGAGAAAAAAAAAAATGGTCGGTCTTGTCTTTGCTACCTCCCAGCAAAGAGTTTCTCTTGGCCCCTTCGCCTCCGCTGCTTTTTCTTGTAAGGAGTGATTCATGCGTGTGTGTGCTTTGGTATGGAAATGGAGTTGCGAGCCTTGCCAAGCAACCTCTTAAAAACACAGCTGGGTGCTGACACGGCAGTGTTTCCCTCGGTCCAGAAAGTTAAATCCAGAAATAACCTCCCTTCTCCAACAGCTCGATGAGTCAGGCGGGCTCCGGGGAGGGCGCAGGGATTCCCGTCCCCAGGAAGCCCCGAGGCTGCGGGGAGGGACGCGGGGAGGGCTGAGCTCCCGGGGAAGCTGCCGGCCCCGGCCTCTCAGCAAATGGATCCTGCAGGGCCGGGGCTGGAGATGGGCGAGGAGGGAGTGGGGCGGGGAAGGTGAGGAGAGGGAGCGAAGTGATGCTGGTGGGGCTGCCCATCCCCGGTGCTGGATGCTCCCTCTCTCCCCCAAAGCTGGGGGAAGGTGCCCCAGCTGTGTCCGTGGAGGTTTTCTGTGCCTGCAAACCTCTCTGCCAGCCCTCCCTCCCTCCCAAAGGGATGTCAGAGCCCCTGGGGCTGGGTGTCTGCAGGTTCCTGAAGGGGAAAGGAGGGATGGGCTCTGTGCTCAGCTTCCCAGCCATGGTTCCCTCAGAGACTGGGCTTGGTGGCTCCCAAGGGATGTCTTTGCTGTTAAGCAATCTCAGCTGTCACCTGGCTTGCCCAAAATGCAAGGGGGCTCATCCTTGTGAGTGAGCAACTCTGTGGCAATCTCCCATGATGGGTGAAAATGTATGCTGTGAGGTCTACAGGAAATTATTCTGATTATTAAGGTATAGATGGCTGTTAAGATAAAGATATCCATGCTGTAGTTACTGAATCCATGGTTACTCTGTGCCATCCAGGATTTTCTGCTGGGTTGGTCTTTGGCATCTTTGCTTCTGTGACATTCCTAGAGTATGAAGATTTAGGTAAAGCCTATCTCTGGAAGTACTTAATCTTTTTATTTCCAGTTCCTATGGGTTGCACTTTTATTGTGGTTTTTCAACACGGTTAACCCAGCTTAACCTTTGTATCTGGTGTGTGAAAATTACATCCAGCTCCTCACAGCTCCATCAGGAGTGTGGAAGTAGCATCAACACAGGCACTGCCTGCAAGATGTATGTGCATATATGTATGTATGTATGTTAACCAACATGGATGTTTTGGGGGATAGAATATGACCTTTTTGAGCATTTCAGATTGGACCTGCCTCATTACCCCACAGGCATCATGAGACAAAATAAATACAAAAGTAGGATACTGCTATGTCTGCCTTCTTCCCCCCGCACTGTGCATGTCTCATCTGGCCCTTCCTCCAGGTTTCTTCAGTACGGTTTGGCACTCTTTCCCAAAGCATTCTTAGGAAAAGACAACAATACAGCATAGAGCAGCAGGACAAAAGGATACCTGGGCCACTTAGAGCTGGTAGTGACTTTGGAGTAGTATTATTAACTATGTAATGTTTTGGTTTTTTTTTTTTTTTAGTGGAGCTTGTGCATGAAAACCTTTGTATCTAATGGCTCAGAAATATTTCCAGTCTCCTGCAGTATCACATGCAGTAGGAAGGTCTTGGTTATTGCCTGTTTGTGGACAGTGAAAGGCCAAGGCTGGGGGGGGTGAGGGAAAGGAGAGAAGAATGGGAGAAAGTACGATTTTAATAGCAGAAGATAATTTTTTTCCCTAAACCTATTTTTTTCTTATTATCACCAAGATTAATTAAGGATAAAAAGCCCTGAAATATGGATCATTCGAAAGAGATCAGCTGGGAATGAAGCTTTAGCAAAATTATCAGAAGACTAAACACATCATTTATCTCTGTGCCACAACTGAGGCACCATGAAAAATATATTCTGCTGAACACTGAAAATTAAATTAAGTTATGCTCATGTGAGCATTTGGATGTTTTTAAAAGAAAACTGTGAGGTATTCTAAGTGGTTCGGGTACTAAACCCTTTGGGACAGGTGTTTTGGGGTGGGTTTGCCTGGTTATTGGCCAGCTGCTGCTCTGGCAGTGGATCACAGCAGATACACCCATACTCACTGCCAGATCCAGGGGATGTGGTGGGTTGAAAATCAGATGAAAAGCTTGGTGGGAAGCTGTGTGTTGCTGTTGGACATGGCCCTTTCCTAGAGCTGCCAGCAGGAGTGGCAGAAGAAGCAAGGAATAAATTATTGAAGTGATAGAGGTGGTGCTTTAAGTTCTACCTTTCTCTTTCCAAAGTCTTCTGCTGATGCCCCAGCCTCCCGGATCACCGGTGCAGACCTCACCCTCTTCAAAAGCTGCCTCCATCCTTCATGATGTGCAGGGTGGTTTGTGGCTGCCTTCTCTCCCCTGTCCCCCCTGGAAAACTGCAGCTTCACAGAGGGCAGCTCAGAGTAACAGAGGCTGGCAAGGTCCATCCTTCCAGGGGGTCTCTACGGATGTCTTCCCTGAACTGAAGGACACCTCCTGGGAAAAAAGAGAACATGGGAACTCCTTCCTTCTCCTCCATTTTCCTGCCAGGTGATTCATTTGAGTCTTTGGTTGAATGAATGTTTGAAAGGCCAACAAGAACATGCAGGAAGGCCAAACCTTGTACTTGAATGGTGCTGGGAGGGGAGCAGCAGTGCAGCCCCTGGGTAAGGAGCTCATGGTGCTGCTGCCCTTCTCCCCGTGCAGGTTGGGAGCCTGCCCATCGCTATGTGTAAGTGAAACTTGTTGCCTTGGTGACCGCGGGGCCTTCTAAATATGGCCCCGTGATGCCCAAAATTGCACAGGTGTTGATTGCTGAGGTGCACCCTGGGTCCCTGCCATCCCCAGAAGCCTGCAGGTGATGGGGCTCACCAGAAAGGAAAGGGTTTGCACCGGTGGGGGAACCCCCTGAATCGGTGGCAGCATTAATTACCAGTTGCTGATTTTTCTCTTTCGCAGAGCCCCACGGTGCACAGGCTGGCTCCGGGACCCTGCATGCTGTAGCTGGTAAGAATCGGGCTGTATTTACCCTACAAGTAGCAGGGAGGGACTGGCAGCATTTACACTAGTGGGTTTTGCTGGGTTCCTGTCTCACTTGAAGCAACGGAGCTGCTCTGTGCCAGGCTGGAGGGGTGAAATTACACCTGACGCAACGATCAGTTGTGCAGTTACACCCAAAAACCCCAGGCACCCCCTGGGCTGAGTGTAGGGATGTCACAAGTCAGGCCGAGGGGTGCTGCTGCAGGCTGAGGGAAGCTGTGCTGCTCAGAGATGTTTTGCCGGGCTGGGAAAGGCAGCAGTGATGCTGCTCGGAGCCTTGGCGCTTGCTGTGCCCGTGCCCATCACTCCCCGCACCGCAGCATCCTGCTGGGAAGAGGTGGGAGCTTCCCAGGATGCCCACCCCAGAGTTCCAGGGATGCTCCTCCTCCACCGGGCAGGGTGTGCTCGCAGGAGGTGAGAGCTTTTCAGCATCACCTTCCCAGCTCCATGCCATCTCCCCTTCCCTGGCAGCCTGGCCTTGCCTGCCTCAGGTTCTGGTTCTGGTTCTGCTTTGCCATTCGCAGCTGCGGGAGGACCACGCAGCCGCTCTGCCCCCTTGGTTTTTCTCCCAAGGAGATGTTCCTTTCGGTGAGAAGCAGGAAAATAACCAGGGACGTTTGTTCCTAGTGCTACAAAAGACAGAACGCGTTGTTCTGGGCTGGCTGGTGCCAGCTCTCCCCTCAGGGCAGGCAGATTCTGAGGGAAGTTCAGTGTGAGGTTCCCTGCAGCAAAGGGATGGATATCAGGGGCTGGCACCCCCTCAATCCCCCCCCCCAAAAAAAGGTCCCCTTTAGTCATAGCCAGCAAGGCAGCTCAGCAGGAGCCACGGCTTTGAAAGCCATGGGAGATGAATGTTGAGACAGAGCTGGAGCGGAGTGGGAGAGCGTGCAAAGTGAGGTAAATGTAGGTTCGAGAACTCTGCTACTGACTACATATCTTAAAGTTTTTGCTTCTTCCTTCATATTTTAGCTGTAAAAACCAGAATTTTGTGTTGTCTCCAGGGAAAAGCATTAAATGTCTGTCTCGCTCTGACCTTGTGTGTATGAACTAGAGACCAAATGCTGCTAACCCAGGCCTCCAGTTTTTGTATATAAAAATCTATTGCTTGCACAAATGTAGGCAATTTCAACCTACCTTTTCCAGTCTTGGAGGGTATTTTCTGAAACTGATGCAGGTTAAGAGGTTTCTTTGCTGAGGTAGAGGACATTCAACTCTTCTTCAAACTCCTCCCTCACATATCTGAGAGGCTTTTCTGTCAGGACTCTTGTTGTGAACAGCTGCTGATTTCTCTTCAAAATATCAAGAATAAGATTGTGAAAACACCAATTAAAATTTCACAAAGAATTGCTAGTGACTTGTTTAGCATTTACTAAGGCAGATGAGAGATTTGGGCGCCAAAAGATAAAAGGATTCTGACGCTGTCAAAATTTCTATGTGAGGAGCCACCCTCGCCTCACGGCGGGAGGAGGAGACCGGAAGATGGCGGACGTTACAGCCACTGCTCGACCGCAACATGGCGGAGGTTACAGCCACTGGGGCACCCAGAGCTTCCCAGCCTTTTGGGACAGCTGAAACCTTCCTCCTGGCAGATTTCCTGAAAAAAGGGGAGAAACGGCTCGTATTTGAGGTACAAGGTACAGGGGGGAAAGAAAAAGCAAGGAGTGAGAAATGTGGTGCCACAAAACTGCGCTCTCAGGCCTGGTTGCTTGGGCTTGGTCCTATCTGGAAAAAATTCTCCACACAAAGAGTGGTGAGGGGTGGGAACAGGTTTCCCAAGGAGGTGGTGGAGTTGCCATCCCTGGAGGTGCTCAAAACTGAGGTAGATGTGGTGCTTTGAGAGCTGGTTTGGTGGTTATGGTGGGGTAGGAGTCGATGATCTCCAAGGCCCTTGCCAGCCGTGCTGGTGCTGTGACTCCTGAAGCCATGGCAGATAATGCACAACAAACCCAGGGAGGAAGGTGGTGGAGCAGCCCTGCCAGATGAGGCCACTCTGGAAAAGTGGGGAGAGGAGAGGGTGTCCAGGCACAGCAATTTGAAGGTATAAAAAAATGCATATATGGAGAGAGAGGGGCCAGCAGGAGGAATTTTTCAGGGGATATAAAGATGCTGGGCATGTCCTGCTAAGGACTGTCAGTTCTTCCCTGGGTCTGGTCTCTGGCTTCATCTGAGGTAAATGGTCAAGCATGGAGCACCTGGGGCCAGGGCTGAGCTCAGATGCTGGTGGCATCCAAGAGGATTTTTCTGGGCAGAAGAGAGGGAGGCTGGGAGCCACACATCACCCTGTTTCCCATTTCACAATGGAGGCAAGGAGGTGTCGCTTGGAGGTGTTTGTGCTTTTTAAAACCTGAATGAGATGTGAAAAACAAAATCGTTCCCTACCCCCTCAGAATGATTTATGTTGGTATGTAATCCCCCTTGTGTTCCCCTGCCCACCATGTTCCCTTTTGTTTCCCCTCTGCACTTTTGCAAGCAGTGGGAAGGTAGCACACTGCTAATTACAACCCAGGGCTGTTTGGTCACAGAGCTGGGGAAGGAGGTGAAGAGAAATAAATAAATAAATAAACAAATGACAAGTCCCATCAATCATCATCATCATCATCAGTGCAGGTCCCACTCTTTGCAAAGCCCACCAGTGTGTTTCCAGGGAGACTGCAAGAGATTGGTAGTGATTTGTTGCTGGCTGGGTGCTTGGCTGGTGGCAGTGCTTGCTCTCTGCCATGTGCACTGCTGAGGTAACCCAAAACCTGCCAGCACCAAGGGGGGGGTCTTGCTGCAGTGCTTTTTTTTGGGGAGGAGGGACATTTGCATGGCCAGGATGTCACATCCATCACAGCAAATGGAGGTTTTGGGGTCTGGCACTGGGCAGCTGCTGCTGCAATGCCTGGGGAAGTGTGGTGTGGAGTGCTTGCCTGGCCAGAGATTTTTGCTTTTCTGATGGCTGTTTCTCAAAAGGTTGGCTTTAAACTTCCAGGCTCTCTTTGTGTTCACATGCTGATGGGTTGCACGGTTGTATCCTTCCTTAAAAACTCACTGGAGCAGGGGATGCAGGGAACTGGTGGCTGATGAGCATCTCCTGCACTCTCCTTTTCCATCCTCCCTGTGTGCCCTGGAGCCTTGGCCAGTGGGGTCAGGAGGAGGGAGCTTGGCAGCAGATGCTGGCAGGGGCTCTTGCTGCCTGTGCAGTGCCTGTTGCCAGTCAGTTAATTAATAAAGCTTCCTGGCCTCTTATCCAAGCCACCATCTCAGCCAGTTTGTGTTCCCTGCAGCAAGTCATCCGGGGCTGTTTTTTATTTTTATCCACTTTGCTTTCTAGCTTAAGGTCCCTCATCAGGCTGTTTCAGCCCACCAACAACAAAAGAAAAAAAAAGCAAACTATTCACAAAATAGGGCCAGGGGTGTTCTCCCTGCTTAATGCTTGCAAATTTGGGTAGCCAAGCTCTGCATCAGCTCCGTGAGGCCATTGTCCTGGTGTTATTCAAGGCAGTTGTGTGGTGTCTGGCTGCTGGAAGGTTTTCTTCTCCTGAGGTGAATTCTTTTGCTTTGTTTCAGAGGTTGTGGAGTTTGGGTGTGTTTTGTTGTGGTTGCTTTGGTTTTGTTGGGTTTTTGGTTTTGTTTTGCGTATTTTTGACGTGCCAAAGGGCAGGTGATGGTTTCAAAGGCAAGCAAAGCTTTGTGGTGTGGCTCTGCGGACAGAGGTGAGTGGCTCAGCAAAGTCTGCAGCAGGAGGGCAGCCTCTTGGGGGATGGATTAGGAAAAGATGCCTGGAGCCAACAGGGAAGTCATGCACCCTTCAAGAGCTTCTCCTGCAAGTTTCCTTGTCTTCCCTTGGGAGCTGATGCAGACCAGGGGGGCATCCACCCATCAAATCAGGGCTCTGCCACCAGTGCCCCCTGCCACCTCCTCACCTGGACACCCAGGAGGAGGCTGATTTCAGGGAGCTGCTGAGCAGCCAGACCTCACACCCCTGAAAGCCATGAATTACTAATAAGAAAGCAGGTCTCGGTTAGGATGCCCACAGCTGCACTGCTGTGGCCTTTCCCAGCTGGAGTTAACTGCTCCAAAACATTAGGTGGGATTTTTGGGCTCCTTTGTTTCTCCTGCCCCCTCTCTGGCAGTGTCCGAGCCCAGGCTGGATGGGGCTTGGAGCAACCTGGGCTGGTGGGAGGTGTCCCTGCCCGTGCAGGGGGTTGGAACTGATTTTTAAGGTCCCTTCCAACTCAAACCATTCCAAACCTTTCTGTGATTCCGTCCTCTCCATCCCTCTGCATGGGAAGGGAAATCTGTTGCCTTCAGTTCCTCCATTTGGTTTCCACCCCTGATCTCACCTCCCAGTATTTTAAAAATGAAGGTGTTTCCCTTTTTGTTTTGTTTTGGGTGTGGTTTGGTTTTGGGGTTTTGGTTGTGGTTTTTTTGGTTTCATTTGGTTTGGTTTTTTGTTTGTTTGGGTTTTGTTTGGTTTTTTTGTTTGTTTGTTTTGGTTTTTGTTGCTTTCTTTTTCTGTTTTGTTTGTTTTTTTTAATCTTCAGAAGAACAGCCATCAAAAAATATTACATAGTTGCTTTTTCATCAGCCTTTATCATGTTAAAGAAGGGTGTTGATGGAGAGAACCAAAAGCTGGAGATGGGGCAGCAAATATGTGCAGTTATACTTTCCACAGCCGGAAAGCTCAGGGAGCTGAAAATACCAACATTTATGATCATTAATGTTGCTACTGATTACTTTTCTTCCATTGGGTGTTAAAAATGTGCCCGTGCTTCACCCTTGTGCAGTGTCCAACACAAGAAAATGTCCCTTCTTGCTTTCCAGGCACCCTCTGTCCCACTGCCTGGCAGCTTTGGCAAGGTTGCTCTTGCCTCACCTCTGCCACTACACTGTGCAAGTTACATCCAGCAGCAGCACCTGGGTATTTCCAAGGAGTTAAATATTTCTGGGTTTACATTCAAAAGAGAATGAATAAGATTTAAAAGAAAACAAATTTGCTTTGAAACCTGCAGATTTAGATTCAAGGGCACACAAAGAAACTCCAGGATTTAGCTAACTTGTGTGAAAAATGAAAAACCCTGAGAAAAAAGGAAAAAAAACCAACAAAACCAACAACCCTGCTGCAAGCAGTATTAGCTGCCAAAGCCATAACTGAGCAAAGCTGGAAATCCCTTGCTCAGCTGAATCTAGTGCATTGGTATAACATCTTAAGTGAATTAGCTGGCACTGGAAAGCTAGCATTTCTTATAAATAATAAACCAAACATTTCTTTTTCTAGTCATCCTGACAGCTTTTTTGGAAATCTGCAAACACAATAGTTGTGTCAACCAGCAGTATTGTATTTGGATCAGCATTTTGGTTTTCTGATGGTATTAAGAAAATGGAGTATCTGCAAAGCAGTACCATTCTTACAGACTGTAAAATATTATCCCCAATGCAGGGACAGATCAGCTATGAAGTGATAATGAAAAAAAAAAAAACAAACCAAAAACCAAACAAAAAGAACCAAACAAAAAAACCCCATTACCCTTGCAGTCTCTGGATGGCTTTATATTACATAGTTGAGTTGCTTTCCCTTCTCAGCCTCCTCAAGGTGTCCTCCAGGACATCCCTCATCCTGAGTAACAGGGTTACCCTGGGCAGGGTAGTGGGGGGAAAATCTTGGAAGATCAGGTCTGGGCCACTGCATGGGAAGACGTAGTGCCTGGGAAAAAGCAAGACTTTTAAGCAACAGGGCTTTTGATCCCTAAAAGTAGGTAAGATAAGAGATATATAAAAGCAAATAACCAAGAAACACTGAAAATGTTTATATCTTCTCTGTTGTATTTCAGGGAGTGGCAGATGCAACAGTATGTGGTGGAGCAGAGGATCCTTAAGGATGCCCAAGAAGACCAGGAAGCACCTGTGGAATTCTTATGAGCAACACTGAGTCTGGCAAAGCTACAAAATGGTGAGGTCTCAAGGCATCTGTCCCTTCAGATAATGTTTAAAAAGTTAAGTACTGTTGGTGGCCATTTAACACAGAGCTGATGACAAAATTCACATATGAGAAAATCCTCTGGGGTTTTTAAAGAAGTTTCCAAGTGTAGATGCTGAAAATGGGCATGTTTGTCTAACATACTGGCCAGGAGCCTGAGATGGAAATAGAAATTGAGAGTCCTCTCCACGGAGTGCTGTTGTGTGTGACTGGAGGGATTCAGTGTATTGCTGTCATTTTTACCATTTTGCTAGAGATAGGGAGGAAAATCAAGTCTGTAGATGGTGAGTGAGGCAGCCACTGGAGGAGCCTGAGGACAGACAGACCCATTTGGCTGTCACTGCTGGCAAACAAAGCATCCCAGTGAGTTGCAAAGGCTTCTGGAAGGAATAAGAGAATGAAATGAGTTCAGTGACAAGTAGTATTAGGTCTGTCTTAACTGTGTCAAGTAGAGAAGTCAGCCTAGTGCTGGGGTTGCCTTAGCTCCTCTAGGAGACTGACATCCCAGATGGAAGAGACAACTGGTTACTTGACTTGCTACTCTAAGCCTTAAACCTAGTTATCAGTCTCCTGTGTGGTGCTGGAAAGGAAAATAAGGGGTAGAAGAAGAGGAAATCTCTCACTGGAGGAGATTGTATAGGGCCCTGTGCTAGAAGAGCTTAAAGATAGCAACTCTGAAAGGTTTAAATTTAATTCCATACCCACATACATTGTCACCACTGAAATTAGAACAGCTATCCCACAGGGACATGAGAAATCAGGTTTTTTTTAAAATACATGGTAATTAAAACCATTAGAAAAAATCAAACCTTTTTATAACATTGATTTCCTGGTTTTCCAATGGGATTATGGTGTTAGTAATGTGAGATCAGGGGGGAAAAGAAGATACTGGTACCTTGGAAAGCTAAGTGAGGGCCAAAGTGAAGGCATCCATCCTGTGTTGTGACAATTGCCAGCAGCTGCAAACAAAGAAAGCAAAAAGAGCTCCATCCCACTTGTCATACAACTGGCCATATGGAAATACTTATTTGGGAAGAAGTAATTGAGAACTTTAATACAAAAATTAGTTCAGCTTTGTCTCAGAATCAAAAGGTCTTTCTCCTTCAAGATTAACATTTTATATTAAATATTAACAAAAGGAGGAAAGCAATTCCTGCAGGGTTTTTACAGTGTGGCTGCAAAGATTTGCAGTTGTGGGAGGTTGTGCACACAGGGCAGGGGGGAGGCAGTCAGGCCCTGGCTGCTCAGCTCAGCAGGGCTGAGGTCTCAGCCACAAAGTCAGCCCTGCTCAAATATTTTGAAAATTAAAAAATCAGTTCCAGAGCTAAGAACAAAAGGAAAGTTGTTCACCTCTTCAGAGGTTTACAATTCAAACTGAGCAGTTTGGGGCTGAGCTCTTTGCACTGCTGGAAACTTCTGGGCAGTGACTGCTTTGCAGAAGGTGAATGCAGAGTTATGTCTGTGTCAGGATTCAATCTCCTTTCCTCTTCCTCCTATTGCTTTGAAGGATAGGCAATTGTAAACAATTTAAGACTGTAAATTGTCCAAGTCAGTGACTTGGGTATCTTTTAAGATAAGGAGTCTTTAAGTGCACTAATGCAGTTCTGACAGTAGTTGGAAGTTCTGTATAACAGATACCAGGTATGATTTTATGGTTTTTCTGCCTGGAGTAGCCTGGCTACTGCAAAGAGTTTAAAAAGCCTGTTTTTACCTCTGCCTAGCTTTAGGAATAGGTGGATCTGGATTTGATCCATCTTCCTCTCTAGGTGCTCTTTGCCTCCCTATTTCTCTCTGAGTGTGGGTGTGACCCTGGCTTGCAGCCCCCCTGGATGGTCCCACCACTTCCCCTCCTGCCCCTTCAACCCATGTGTAGGCAGGGAGGATGATGAGCTTGAAAAAAATAAGCCAAGGGAAGCAAAAAAAAAGGGAGCATGTCATCTGCCTCATGCCTGGAGCAGAGCCAGGTTTGCTGGTATTTAGAAGGGGTACAAACAAGTGTTTATTTATTGATTGAGAAACAACACAGCATTCCTCTGACTTGCAGTCGGCTTCCAAATCAGATTTAAATAAACCCTTCCAGTCCAGAAATCCAGACAAAATGTCGTTCACCATATGTTTATTACTAAAACTTGGCACCTCCTTTCATCAAAGTAGTTTTTCACATGCAGGCTGCTTGGTACCAGAGCTCAGCAAAGCAGGTATAATTAGCACTAGCACTTGAGGGGGGAAACGGGCTGAGAACTGAGAAAATTATTTCCTTGCTGCTGCACAGGGAGTTGAGGTGGGGATTTGGATTAGAAACAACTTTCCCAGCTTCCCATTCTCTCCATACATGCTACTAGAGTTGCACTTTTTATTAATTCTTATAACAATTGGAAAAATAGTATCTTGTGCGTTTCTTAAAAAAAAAAAAAAAAAAAAAATGCTTAAAATGCTTGTAAGACTAGCTCAGAAATATCTAAATAAATGGTCTTCCAATCTGACTGGCAATAACTGCCTTACAAGGAAGATGTAGGACAAGTTGCTATACTCCATTTTGCATTCAATTAATGTTCATCAGCCAGAACACAAACCACTTTCTGAATACATCATTTATATGAGCTTTATAAATTATCCACTCTTGTACTGCAGGCATAAGTCACTGTGATGAAGCCACGCAAAGAGCCTCAAAGGCATAAGCAACTAGAACAAGATGGGTTTGTATGAAACTTCTCCAACCTTTTGCATACCAACACCAGGATTATTATCAAGTGCCCAGAGATTCTGGAATTCAAACAAAGCCTGAGAGCTAAGGAGGCAAAGATAATGGATCTTTTTCCTTTTTTCACTTCGGTGTTTATACACAAGCAGATAAAATTATAGGCTGATTTTTAAATTAATTTTTACTTAGCTGCAAAACAGAGCTATCAAAGGATTAAATACATGTGCAAGTATCCCCCTTTTAGCTAAATTACTAATAAATATGAACATGAATTTTTTTCTGAAAGTGGTAAAAGTAAGAATTAAAAAAAACTATGATCTTGTTCTCCTAACACATGGAATCTCTTTTTCTCTTAGGAAACCACTTTATGCATGCTGAAGGGTCTTCCTAGCACATACACAGGCTAACTTTCTCCACAGAGCACAATTATGCATGCAAAGTCTTTTTTGTATTTCATGAAATATTACTTCTTAATTCAAGTCTGCATTTCTGTGTGGCTGGTGGGAGACACAAACTTGTGTGATGCAATGCCCACCTTGGGCTGTGCTTTATGGCTTTAGGTGTGACTGTCAGGTATAAGCTGCTCCTGTTGCATCTGGTGGGATGGCTCTTCAGATCACAGCCAGCTGGAGGACAGGGATTGCATCCTGGGGTTAAGTGGTAGAGACTGCAGGTGCAGAAGGATGATGCAGTAGGTGTGAAATATGTGATGTACACAGCATCACTCAGTCAGGCATTTCCCTGGGTCTTGGTACAGTATCAGAGACAAATTAAGCCATTTTCTTCAGTCCCCAAATTGTGCTGAAAGCAGGGAGGCTATGGGTAAATTTTAGGAATATTACACATGCTGCTTCTGTAATTTGGTGATAGAGCATACTATTTTAAAAACCCTTATGGTACTAACTCTTCCACAACAGCCTTTTTAGTGCATCCAAAGAGCTATTCATGCCTTCATAAAAAAGGACATTACCAGTCTTATCTCCATCATCCTGGAAAAAACAGAAAAAACAAAAGCTGGATAAATTATATCTTCATAAGGTTTGTTTCCTCATCATTTTGCACATGTCCTCTGGGGAATTCTGTGCAGCCTAGAAGTAAACATACTCAAAAGGTACATAAAAGCAAGCAGTGTGTAAGGCTTACACAGCAAATGGATCTGATGCTTTTATGCTTAGCCCACTGCCATGCTGCTTTCCACACAGCACTGCCTGGACTCAGTCACATTTTTTTTTTTTTTAGGCTGATGGTGCGATCACATGGGAAAGAGCCTGAGGCCATCCCATGAAGTGCACAGTGTTTGCCCTAAATGTTTCACCAGACAGGGGAAATGGTGTTGCTGGAGGTGTCCTGCAGAGAGTGGGTTATGGGAGAGGCTGTGTACCCAGGGTCTCCTGCTGGGTGGGCACAGCAGTCTCCAGGCAGCTGATGTCTCTCTGCTCTAAATGCATTTCTGCAGACACAGCTGAGGTTATTCATCATCCCCATTCCCTTCTTTCCATCCTCTTGATTGCTGTTTCATTTTGGGGTTTTTTGGTTTTCCCTTTGAGTCATTAAAAGTGGCAAAGCTTTCACTGGCACGTTAGTGCTGCTTCAGGTGAGTGCTTAGCAGGCAAAAAAACTCTGAGTGCATAGGAAGGCACTTGGGATGCAGGTTGTGCTGTCAGTACACACACACACAGAATCATTGAGATGGAAGGGACCTCTGGAGATCATCTAGTCCACCCCCTGCTAAACCAGGATCACCTGGAGCACATTACACATGGTTGCATCCAGGCAGGTTGTGAATATCTCCAGAGAAGTAGAGTCCACAGCCTCCCTGGGCAGCCTGTGCCAGTGCTTTGTCACCCTCATTGTAATGAAGTTTTTCCTCATGATTAAATTGAGCTTCCTGTGTTCCAGATTGTGCCTGTTGGCCCTTGTCCTATTGCTGGGCACTACTGGAAGGAGTCTGGCTCCATCCTCCTTACACTCACCCTTTAGATGTTTATAGACATTGATAAAGTCCCTTCTCAGTCTTCTCCTCTCCAGGCTAAAGAGTTGCAGCTCTCCCAACCTTTCCTCGCACTCTTCTTGACTCACTTCAAAAAATCATATCTCAGGAAGAAACCAGAGAATAAAACCCTGATCCAGAAAACAATTAGTTCTCCACATAAGCCCATTGGGACTATCATAGGAGTTGGTTTGATTTCAAAATGGCACTCTGTCGAAATTAGAGTTTTACTCGTTCTCAGAGGGGAAGGAATCAAAGGATGTGGAAAGTGTTTTTTAAAAGTGTGTCTTGTGATAAGAACTGGGAGTATGGGAGGAAGGCATCTGATTTTTCTTGAGAACTTGATCACTATTTTGGAAGGTGTAAGGTGAACTTGGTGGGAGACAGCCAGTTTCTCAGCATGATGAATGAGGCTGCAGCACCTGCCTGGAGTGTACCCCCATGCCAGGGGTGGGTTTGCTGCTCCTGGGTGCTGCCAGCCTCACTCAGACTTTGGTCAGGTATTTTCATCTCTTGGGAGTGTGGTTTTTTCTGTTGTTGTTTATTGATCAAGATATATGAAAGTATGTAAGTAAATCCTGACACCTTAGGACAAAGCTTGCCCATACAACCAAACTGTTAAGAAAGGAAAATGAAATAAGAGCAGGTTACAGATGATGCACTGAAATGCAAATCTGTTGACTCAGATATGCAGGGTAAAAAATTATGTAAAAAAATAACAATTTTTTTACTTCACCAGGTTCAAAGAAGCAAAAGTTAAAACAGAAAGCATTTTGGGCAGGAGCAGAGTTGAGGCTGTAAAAAGAAAACCTAACAACAGCCCTGTAGTAAGCATAGATGAATGGAGATGATGGTAAACTGAATGGGATTAATAAGAAATGTAGCTTTGCATGCAATGAGGTTGCTTGTTTGAAATGCTAGATACAGGCATCTCAGCATATTTCAGTTGCCATACCAACCCAATACAAGCATCACATAACCTTTCATCACATTATTCTGCTATGAACACATTATTTTACAACTTTGGTTGCTAGGAGAACCCAGTACCATTCTGCATGACTCCAACAGTTCTCACTTTGCAGCGATATCAGCTTCTTGTGGCTGGCCTGTGAGATAACTTATGGGATCATTAGCAAGGCAAGAAACCAAATTATACGTGTAGGAGGAGTGAGTTGCATTGGAAAAACTCTCCATGAGAGGATGGCTGGGATTTTCTCCTGCTGTGAGGATGGCAGGGGTGGCTTTTGTCAGAGAAGTGCTGGGATGTGAGGAGGTGGCAGTCTGGGGGCCAGATGTGGAGGGAGCCTTAAAGAGGTGGCTTAAGCTGAGGAGCTTCTCAAGCTCTGACTTTGGTGAGTTAATATTACAGAGTGCAAGCTGCATTTCATGCTGTCAGATTCCTGTGCTGGAAGTGCTAACAAACGTGTAGTTATGACTCTGAAGTTGTTTCTAAGAGAGAATAAGATGATTCCCAGTCACTGAACCACCCTTTTGAGCACAGAATAATGTAAGATACCCTGAGCAAAAGGTATCAGCTAAGCTGTGGTGCAGCTGAATGCCCTGTGCTTCGTGGCACTTGGGCATTGTAGAGAGAAGGGGGGCTTGCTGTCTAGGATATAAGGCTGGCACCTCTTGGGGCACAACAGACAGCAGAAACCAGTGACAGCTGTCATAGGTTGTGTGTTGGAGATGGGTGTGCATCACTCTGAGGAGGTGGTGTTCTGGCATGTGGCCTTACAGATGGACAGAGGGTCAGTGTCTGTGACTTGAGGTGACAGCTTTGGTCAGGAGAGAATGTGATTTCCTGCCAATACTGACTGCTGAAGAAGGCTGCTCTGGGAGAGAGGGGGTAAGGGGAGGGGGAGGTGTTCCTCTGCCTGGGAAAAGGAACTAGCAGTACTTTCCTGCCTCAGATATCTCTGGAGGCTTCAATGTTTTACAGCTTCTGTTGGAGGAAAAGGTCTTGTATGTCTGTGTGTGGATTGTGGGTACAATGGGTAATATGGAGGTCTGAAGTGAACAGGAAGATGAGAAGAACACTGAAATGCTTTTAAGTGTGCTTAAAAAACAGGAGCTGACTGTAGGAGAAGAGCTTTTCTTCTTCCTTGTAGTTTATATATGATTATGGGGACCCTGGGAAGATTTTGTCCTTAAACCACACCCAACAGAATGAACAGAAGAAAATTAGGGGGCCTTTTCCCCTCAGTTTTTCTCCCTTCTGTGCCTTAAATTGAGATTGCAATTAAAACAAAAGCCCAGCTGCCTAAGAAACAAAACAGAAATGTATGGGGCGACCTAAATATTAGCCCCATCCTGTTCCCCTTTGAGACTTACAGGAGCTGGCAGCAGTGCCCAGCCAGGGGTTGGAATAACAGCAGGCACATCTTACAAAGGAAACAGGGGCTCAGCACCTTTGTTACTCCTGGTGACAGCCATGCCTGCCCTCGGGGGGACAGAGGTTATAGGCACAGGCCTGGAGGAAGAGGCATTTTTTCTCCCAGCCCATGCTCTGCTGGAAAAAGCTGCCCAACTCCCATTTCTCAGCAGCAAGGGACCCTCCTCCCTCTGCTGTGGAGTGTCAGGCTGTGGCACCTTGTGGAGCGCCTCTCTGCTTTGAAATGACAGCCTGGCTCTCCAAAGTGTCACCAGCAATCCAGTCCCCAATTAGTGCTGTGGGTTTGTGGGTTTTCTGACACTGTTCTCAAAAGCTCCTGTGGGCTGCTGCAGCCTACAAGCCAGGGATCACTTCTGCTGTGCAAGACTCAAAAAGGGGAGAATGGAAAAAAAGGCTGGGGAGGAACAGCCAAGGTTTCATTATTCCGTGCTAGCAGGAGAACAGAATACATTTCCTTTAATACAAAAACGTGTCATTTAAGAAAAGATCCTGCTGTCTGATCAAGCTCTCCATTAGTTACTTTTGCATGTGCATGCACAAACCCAGCAGCTAAGCCTACAACACTGCTGTATATTGGAAACCAGAAAAATGCTGCAGAGTGCTTCTAAAGAATAGCAATTTGGAGGTTGTGGGTGGTTTGTGGGTGTAATAGAAAAGGCTGCATATGGAGGCATCTGAATTAGGCTTCTCTTTAGGCTGCTTACAGCCTCTATCAAGATTGTTAAGAACCTGATTCTGCCATCCTTATCCTCACCTACTAGCATGTTCTCCTGTGAGCAATTTAATTTACGTGCTGCCAGTTGTATCCAGGGGCCTCACACAGAAGCTGAGCATCAGTGTGGCTGAATGGAAGTGGAAAAACACTGAGCTTTTACATTGCTCCCCATATTTTCAGCAGTTGCTGAAAGCTGAGGTCAGTTGGTCAACAAACCCCAGCTTAGGGCTGGCACACCACCTGTGTCACCCCTCCACGGTGCTTCCCATCCCAGAGGCTGCCAAGATCATGGCTGTCAGCATCGACAGAGGTTGGAACAAACCATGCAGTTGCTCTCTTCATGCGTGCTGTCCCCTTCCCTGCCACCCCAGAGCATCATCTCAGTGACCTGCCACCCCCAGGGACTTCTCCCTACTCCCAGGCATCGTGGTCAGCCACAGCCATCACCATCTCGGGACACTCAGCAGCTCTTTTCTTCCTGGTTGCTCCTTGTCCTTGCTCTGCTTGAGGGACACTCTGGGAAGCCACGTGAGCTCCTCACAGCTCAAGAGGGGACCACTATCAGGCTGTCATCTCCTGGCCTGGGTGCAAGCACAGGCAGATGACTCCAGCCTCACTTAATCTGGTCAATTGAGGTTACAGTGCAGGGAAAAAAAAAAACCCAACCCAGTCCTTGTTCTCCCTTGAGCTCTTTGCTTGGCTCAGAGCAGCACCCAGAGCACGGCTTTGTGACCCCGAGTGGTGCAGAAGCCAGCCCAGCCTGGGCCCTGATTTCAAGAGCAATTTCCCCCTGTCATTTATAGCCCTTGTTTTGCTGATGGAAAGTTAATCATTGGCTTGAAACTGGGCAAAAAAAAATGCAAAGGGAAAGGCTCACCAGATTGGTGGAAAAACTCTGATGTGTTTCCTAGGACGTCCCTCTGGCTTGCCTCTGCAGAGCAGGGCTCTGAATTCCTCGGGGTGAAATGTGTCTGAGCTTTTCACACCAGGCAAATATTAACAACCTTAGGCTGAACAAGCAGCCTGCAATGTTGGGGAACCCGAGGTCTGTGGAAATAGTAACTTTTTAATTCTGCCCTTCATCTCGGTGATTTTGTGAAAGACCAGGACTGGAACAGAATAACACCACCAAAGCACTCCCAACAGCCACAGCCCCTCCAGTGCTCAACAGCCATGATTTCCTTAAGGGTTTTGGTGCCCTTCCAAGGTAATTATCACACTCTTACCCATTCCTGCTTTTAGAAATGGGGACATTAGGGATTTTCAGAGAGCAATGCAGAGCCAGCTGACTCACTCTGTCCTTCAGCTCTCAGCTAATCCTCTAATGCTCACCAGCCATCCCTGACCTGTGGTACAGAGGAGCCTACCTGCATCCTTTAGCTAAGAAAATCAAACATGCTGTGACCTGAGCTGTTTGTAAAGAGAGCCTGTGTCCAATAATGCTCAAGTTTTCTTGCTGAACTCTACTTTTCCTGCTCAGCAGCAACACTGTGTTGACTGCCCACTGGAAGCAAGCACAATGACATAAATGGCAGCCTCCATGTGAGGAAGCTGAACAGGTAGGATTGCTTACAGTTTTGCTCTTCCTTATTTCCTTTAGGTCCTTCCTAATTCATCAAAGGGAGTAGTGGATAGTGGGCTGGATGGACTTCATCAGTATGTAATCATTTTAGTGAGCTTTTTGGTCTGATGAAATATGAAAACAAACCTGGAAAGACTTTAAATGCTTTTGTTGGTGGACCTAGACCTAGATCACACCTGAGAATATATTTGTCCTGCAGTAAAAATCAAAATCCCTTTGCACCTTCTTTTTTTCCAAGTGATGTTTTCCAAAGAGGGAATGACATGTAGCTGGTTGAAAATGCGTATGGCAGAGAGAGAAAAATAAATCTTGTATTTATGCAGAATGAGCAAGCAGTATGGAAGTGCTATATGCCTGCTGGTAATTTATCTGCAAAGTTAGGAGGGGTTTTTTTGGTGTTCTGTAGAGAATACAATCTGGCCACCCACAGAGAACAAACTGGAGCCCTGGTGGGTGGGTTTGTTTGCCTCAGCAATGCAGCTGTGCTCTTCATGGAGCAGCATCCCATAGGATTATAGCCAAAGGAAAACAGGCTGCCTCATGATGTCCTCAGGTTTGAACCACTTGAACACGTGTATGGGGGGGGAAAAAAAATACAGGCAGAAGGTGGCATGCCAGAGGCAGGGTATCATCACTCCTATAACCACCTGAAAGGCCGTGGTGGAGAGGTTGGTGCTGGTCTCTCCCCCAGGGAATCAGTGATAGAACAAAGGGAATGGCTTCAAGCTGCACCAGGGAAGGTTTAGACTGGAAAGGAGGAAAAAAATGTTCAGAGCAAGAGTGGTGAGAGAGGGGAATGGGCTGCCCAGGGAGGTGGAGGAGTCCCCATCCCTGGAGGTGTTTAAGGGTCGTTTGGATGTGGTGTTGGGGGATGTGGTTTAGGGGAGAACTTTGCAGAGTAGGGATGGTGGTTGGACTCCATGATCCCAAGGGGCTTTTCCAGCCTGAAAGATTCTGCAATTCCATGGCAGGCTGCTGTTTGACATCTGGAGCCAGGGGTTGGGGTATGTCTCAGGCTGGGTGGTGGTGCTCATGCCCACAACATCCCTGCGTCACCACTGCAGCCCCTGCTTTCTCTTTTTATCTGCTTTTTACCTGCCTGCCACTCCCCTGGGTACGTGTCCAGGCAGACATTTGTCAGGGAACCAGCATGGCCTTGGTGGCCTTGCCAGCTCTCAAGCAGACAGTTTGACCATGGACAGGTGCAGCATGGGAGGAAGAGTGGCTTCCTTATGTTTGCATTTCAGTTTGCTCGCTTTACTGATTCGGTATAAATTACACTGATTTCTAGCAAACCCAAATGCTTACAAAATTAACGAGGCAAGAGAAGAGCATTATATGCAAGTGCCAGGGAGCAACCTGTGCTTCTGCCATTTACGGTTGTATTTTACTGTATTAGGAAAACCCCCATTGAGCTACAAACTTCTTCTCCATGCTGTACAGGTTTTAAGAACCTAATAAAAATAAGATTGAATACAATGGCCAAGAACTAGACACTTAAACAAACTGAAACCAGGCACATAGTCACAAAAGAGTAATTATCTTCTCTGTATGGCTGTGTTCCTGTCTCTCTGGTGAGTCATGCACGGTGGCAGGAGAGCAATCATCTTCCTCTCTTGTGGGATTTCATGGCAGCCTCCCCAGATAGGACTTCAAAGAAACAATTACTGGGAAGCTCATCCCTGAGAAGGCTTTATTTGCTGCTGAGCACTGGGCACTGGCACTGCTCTAAGTCATCAGTGCCTCTCCCAGGGCACGATGATGTGTGGGCACACGGGCCATTGCCCCTTTCCTGAGCCAGACACTGTGGCATCAGCTGCAATTCAGAGGCTGTTTTGAGTCCCAGCCCCATAAAGTACCTGATTTGCTGGGCAGCTGTTTTTAAAGACCTCAGCTGTTTTCCATAGGATGTGGCCCGGGGGTATCACTTGGAAAATTCAGAGGTAGCCCTTGGGCTTTAGTGCTCTGCACAGCCCTGCAAGAGCTGTTGCTGAAAAAACTGCAGTGTCTTTCACAATATATCTTCTGTTATTTGAGCACTGATGAAGGCAGATGTCTTTAATCCCATCTTCCCTTGCAATGCTTTGATAAAGTACCTGCTGATTCATTTCTGGGGGTAGCAGCCCCTTTCCTGCTAGGAACCAGTCTGACCAGTGCTGCAGGACACACTCTTTCCATAGGTCATGAATAATGTCAGAGAAGCTTTTGTCTTAGACCTAAAGACTATATCAGTAAATCCCTTCCCTCACTTCTCAGAGCAGCACAAAGTCACAACTGCAACTCCAGAAGCCCTTTCTCTTACTGAGAGCTGCCAAAAATCTTTGAGTGGTACAAATGCACAGCAGCAGCCTCTCATAAGAAGTCCCCAGGAAGAAGGCATCTCAGGAGTTCTGTCCCTGGAGATGACCAGCCAAGAAGATACACCAGCAGGGGAAAATGTTTCCTGATTCATGGCTTCAACTCATGTTTTCTTCCAGCTCCTGTGGTGGCAACTGAAGAGGTTGCTGTCCCTCACTGTGGGAGATCCCAGCCTGTGTGGGTGTGCCAGATAAAACTCTGGTGCCTGTGGGACCAAGGATTTCAGCTGAGAAATGTGCCAGGCCCAAGGTACCTCTTTATACTCTGCTTTGGGGTTGGCAAAAGGACTGTTGGATCAAGTGGGGCTTAGGGCTGAAGAAACCTGGTTTTAGAAAAACCATAGCTACTTTTACATGACCTTCTCCTCATCCTGACGTTCTAGAGATTTTTGGTATTTATTTTATGGTGGGGTGTGCAGGTGGTGCAGCTATCTCTTAATTTAATTTGTTCTCATCTCATAATTGCATCCCAGAGGAAACACTGAGTGTGCTACAGACAAACATAAGAGCACAGTCACTCTTCCAAGGCTGCCGTATGCTCTGGCAGAAAGAGGACTCTGTGGGTGTTCAGTCACCCCCAGAGCCCAAATTGTCCCTTTGGTCTGATCACAGTTCCAAGTCCTTCTGCTTGAAGCCACCTGACAGTGTTTCTGGCAGATAGAAGCAGCCCAAGGGAAGGCAGGTGCTTGAGATGAAGAGGAGGCAGTTGCACCACCCGGATACAAGAGGGGCTCAGATGCTGCCAGAGGTTTCCTGCAAACTTCTTCTTAGGTTCTGACCTGCTACCTGGATTCAGGCAGGAGGACAGGTTTGCAAACAGAGGTGGTGGTTGCTGATTCGGGCCATGTTGGATTTCAATAAGGAGTGGAGATGCTGAGCTCTGCCAGCAGGTCTGTGCCCAGGTGTCCTTCTGCAGAGAAGCATTAATTGCTCAGCTAGGGAGGCACTGATTGCTGGGTGCTGACAGCTGTAGCTGTCTATTTAAAGCCATGGGCAAACTGTCCCCCTGTGCCTCTGCCCCCAGGATGGTTCCTTGGGTCCATGCAGGTTACTACAGCACAGAAACCTCTGCCCTGGGAAAAAAATTCCACTGCTGGTACTAGTGGGACAGAAGAGGAGTGTGCAGCCCTTCAGGTCTGCTGGACTTGCAAGAGGTGGTGAAGCAGCCAGAAGCAGCTCAGCCAGAAGGTGAGCAAACTGCATGGGCACCCACCATGCCTGTGTGCTGCAGCCTGGAGGGGCACATCTCTCATCTTTCTTGGTTATTTTTATTTTGTTCTTAATCTTTAGCTGGCAGGGGGTGGGGGCAATGCGCTGCCATTATATGAGCAGCAGACAGCTCTGTCCTCAATACCTCAAGGTACTCCAAATTAATGCTGATAAAGCTGGCAGCCTATGCTAATCCCCAACTAACTGTATGAAAACTGATTAATAAAACAAAACTTCAAGCTCCAGCAGCTCCTGCATTCAGGTCATTGACCCTGTTTTAAGAAACAGGCTTTTGTGCTCCTGCAAGCTTCCCAATCCTGGGGTGGGAAGGCAGAAGTGACCACTACCCTCTTTCAGGCCATGCATTGGTCTCTGGCATGGCATGGCTTCTGCCAAGTTCTTCTCTCCCAGATAGAAAAAATTTGCTTTTATGTATTCTTTTCGCTAAATTCTCCACTTATGTCCTATTAAGTGTTTCCTGATGTTTTGTACTAATGTTCTCATTATTTAGTACTGACAAAATAATATATTTGGTTTCCAGGAGAGCAAAATCCTTTTTTTTTTAACCACGTTTATCTCGCCTGGGAGATTATTCCAAATGTGATGCTATTAAGACTGCATACATTTAAGCCAGGAGTGGTTTATGACATGCTTAAAGTGTCTCTCTAATTTTTTTTTCCTGGTGAACTGGGCAGGAGGTAAAATGCATGTTGCTTCTACTGGACAGAATCTGAGGGCTTAGCTATATCTAATTGATCTGAAGGTAATGAAATAGTTCAGGGCTAGAAGCAGGAACCTTAAGGAACTCCCTTCAATGGGAGGGTCATGGATGTCTTTCCACAAATGCTTTGAGGGTGTTGGATCTGAGAAACAGGGGTGGCTGCATCTTGACAGCACCACTGTGGTCTTGCTCCCCACAGAACAGCCAGGAAATAATAAATAGCTGCACGTTTGATGTGCTTCAAGGCCAGAATATTCATCATTTCCCTGTTAGAAACTACCCTCATGGTTGATTGCTTTGCTGTGGTGAAGCCTCAAAGAATTCAGAGGTCCCACCAATCTCAGTGCTGGGCTTTGCCTTTATTCTTTTAAGAGGGCTGTTATCATGTTCTTTGCCAGGACAAATTTGGTAAAAGGATTGCAGGCTGCTGCCTCACCCCAAACAATTCAGTTTGGTAACCCATCAAATGGGCTCCCTCCGTTTGCCCCTCGGCTGCCTCCCTTTGGCCAGCTGTCTGGAAGTTAAAGCAGCTGGAGCCTCTATTCCAGTGCCATTCCTGAAGGTGATCAGTCTCTCAGCCATTTGCAGGAATATTTTTTTAGTGCCTAGCTATTCCTGTGATAATTCACAAATTTAGCCAGAGATGGCTACATTTGCCACCGTTACAGAGGAGGGAAAATGGGTATTTTGGGTATATGGGTATTTTTTCCAAAACTCCAAAAACCCAGCTGAGTCTTCAATCTAAACAACCAGTACAACATATTTGCATTTGAGGGGAGAAAAGAGCGTAATTATTAGAAGAAAATACTGTTTTGGCATCACTCTCTTCTGCTGGGAAACTCAGCACCTGAAAGGCCCCAGACCTGTGCAGTGGAGGTGCTGCCATGCTGATGAACTGTGGCTTTCAGGGAAAAAAAATCCAAGAGAGAAGTCTCACAAGTTACTGAGTCTTGTGTTAAGAAAAACAAAACCAGTCTCAGGTATTTCTGCAACAAAAGGATGGAAATAGAGTGAAGGTGAGAGCTGGGGGAGAGGGGGAGCTAGGAAACACATTTATTTCAGTCTTGTGAAGTACCACAGCATGTTGAAGCACTTCAGTGAAAATCGGGAGAGATGGATTTTGACACAAATGTGTCGTCTGAATCATCTAGATGCACGTCTCCCTGTCAACATTATTCATAGGTGAACTTGGAGAAGTGCTAGCCTCATCAAAATGAGAAACCAGATCACTTCTTCCCATCTCCAGACAAGCTAGGCTAGGAAAGCAGATATATTGTTAGGTGCAGGAATATGAACTTTGAGCATAAAGGACCAGAGATCAGTTGCTGATTTTTTTTTTTTTTCCTTGAGAGTCTGTGTGGCTCTACAAGGAAAATATAATTTTGTGTTGCTGAAATTTAATAAATTTCTCATTTCTTCCTATTTCACACAGGCAATTTTCAAATTTAAGTGCAATACGAGGTGCTATAATCCATCAGCACACTCAGCTTTTCTAGCATGCAGTGCAGGAGCCTTATCTGGAGCAGAGGCAGAACTTCTTCCCTACCACCACCAGCATCCATTGTGCTGATGCAAAGTGCAGTAATCTCACACAAACTCACCCCCTGCTTCCTAGGGGTGTCAGGCAAAACTTCCAGCTTATTTTTCCCATCCATGTTGTTGTGAGGCTTCATTTGCACAGAGAGCTGTGTTAGTGGTGTGAGAGAATCGTGGAATGGTTTGGGTTGGAAGGGCCCTTAAAGCTCCCCCAGTCCCAAGCCCCTGCATGGGCAGGGACACCTCCCACCAGCCCAGGTTGCTCCAAGCCCCATCCAACCTTGGACACTGCCAGGGATGGGGCAGCCACAGCTTCCCTGGGAAACCTGGCACAGGGGCTCAGCACTCACACTAAAGGATTTTCTTCCTAATATCCAATCTAATTCTACCCTCTTTCAGTTTAAAGCCCCTTGTCCTATCACTTCATGCCCTCATAAATAGCCCTCAGTTTCCCTGTAGGCCCCCTAAGAAAATGAGGGGGCAACTGAGGAGCTGGAGATCAAATCATCAGGAGCTTGAACACCATCTAAAGCCACTCTGGCCTGGGGGACTTCTACCTAGATGAGAGGAAAGCAAAAGCATGCTCTGGCTTCACCTTTCTGTATTTTGATGCTGGCAAGAACTGTGTCTTTTTGTCTGCGCATTTTTAAATATATATATATTTGTGCAATTCTGTATGATTATATTAGAAAGGAAAATGAGTAAATACAGAATTATCTGTTGAATTGAGTCCTCAGAAATATTGCAAAATATTTTTGTTATATTTTCAACCTTTAAAATAACTTATTTTGCTACAAACATTCTCTGTGGCTTTCCCTGAATACTTAAAATTGATTCAAAACCCTCAAAATGGTGCTCAGATGGGAGGCAGAGGAAAGTTTGAAAGATTCACTTCTCTGAGGCTCACATCTAGAGCAGAACCACAGGTATGTAATGTTTACTTGAAAAGCCCAGCTTCCTGATGAGTAGTTGCCCAGCTCATCTGCTCTGACCACTGGTGATGTTCTACTGACCCTCCAGCACACACCCACCCAAGCCAAGCCTTTATCCTAAGTCTAAAATCAGGAATCTTCAGGCTGTTTCATCAAATCTAGAGAAAAAAAGCCATAATTACCAGCACTGGCAAACCTCTGTTCCTTCCAAACCCCATCACCCCTGCCTCTGCCTGCAGTAAAAAGCAAAACATTTTTTTGTTGACTTCAGTGAGGTGAGGAGTGGGCTCAGCTCCATTCACACCCACACTGTATGTTTAATTAGAAACTATTTTTCTCTAGGAGCAGGGATTTGAATTTCTTGAGATGTTGCAAAGAGCTTGAAGAGAGAGTTGCTGAGGGGTGGGGGTGTTTCAGGTAGGAGGAGGCAAATAACAGTTGGAGGGGGGGGGAAAAAAGGGTCTTGTTTTTGGGGTAGTTTTGTAATGATGCATAATCAAAGACTGTTTGCATATTCTGCAGATTTTTCAGAAGTGTTTTCCAACCTTTTCAGGATAAAATGTGACCACAGCCTTACTGATGCTGTCTTCTAGCCAGTTCCCACAGGCCAGGATCACCTTGTGTCAGGGAAGATAATTTCCCCTGAGAGATTCCTCCCCTTTCCATGTCCTCTTCCAGCCTGCCACGCATGTGCTTGCAGTCCTGTTCCCAGGGAAAAAGTTGTTTATTAGTGTTGTAAAGAGAAGGTTTGTGCTTGACTTAATTAGCAGAGCCTGTGTCTGCAGCCTGCTTATTGCTTGTCTCGGGGGGGTTTCTGAAGCCCCCATTAGCTGTTTCCTCTGTGTGCAGCCAGATGACAGGACTGCAGATCACAGCCCCCGTGCTGTTCCATGGCAGTGGCAGAACACAGCCAAGGCCAGGGATTCCTAACACCTGCCCACCTTGGAAGTTGCTGGGAAGTTTGCATCTGTAAGTACCCTGACAGCTTGCACAATGTGCAAAACAGAGAATTTCGAGCTGAAAGTTGATTTCTGAGCACAGGTTTGTGCTAGATGTGAATAAAAGCCCCTCCTTACAGCAGCCAAAATATCCCATCCAATGTGAAGGCTGCAGTTGAGATGGCCTCTGAGCCCCATGTCCTTTGAAAGTCTGGAGAAGAGGAGGCTGAGAGGAGACCTTGTTGCTCTCTTCAGCCACCTCAAGGGGGGATGGAGTAAGGAGGGACACAGCCTCTTCTCCTTGGTGGTGTGTGACAGGATCAGAGGAAATGGATGGAAACTGCACCAGGGGAGGTTTAGGCTGGGTATTAGGAAACATTTTTTCTTCGAAAGGTTTTTCTGACATCGGAATAGTCTGCTCAAGGCAGTGGTGGAGTCACCAACCCTGGAGGTATTTAAATCACATGTGGTCCTTAGGGACATGGCTTAGTGGTGAGCTTACAGAGCTGGTCAGAGGTTGGACTGGATGATCTTGAAGGTCTCTTCCAATCAAAGGCACTCTGTGAAAGCAGCTACTAATTTTTTGAGAAGTGCAGCCATGCAGCTAAGTGCTTCTGAGGCTTCTTTCCTCTGGGATATATGAAAATACCTTTGGCCTTCCAAAGAAACCCTGCGTCCTGCTGCATCCATCACAGCTGGTGGAGCACAGGAGGGAGGGGATGCTGACCAAACACCAGCACCACTCTGGGTTAAAGGTGCCAGAGGCAATTATTTGCTGGCAATTATTAACACTTCCAAGCCTCCTTATCAGAGTCTTTAAAGCAGGTGAAGACAGGCAGGCATGCCTCCATAAGCATCCCATGGGGAGAGCCTGGACTGACAGCTGTTTCTGAAGCCCAGCAATTGGTGTGGATGGAGCTGCCCAGAGATGCAGGCTGATGGCAGCAGTGGGGATCCTGCAGTGGCAACATAAAGAGATAGATGTACAGTGGCTCCCTGAAGTGCTCAACTGCCCACTGCTTTATTTTGATCCTGGTGTAGTCCTCCCTTCTGCAGCTTAATTCATTCTGATTACTCTCTAGCTGACTAAAATTGAGTAAAGCTGTCAGTACCGGCAGTGAAGATTAAGATGTGCTGGGCTCCTCTTGTTTATTTTCCCCTCAGTTTGGAGGATAATGTGGTGCTGAGGCACAGCAGTACTATGCCTACACAGCAACCCCCTGTTTTGCCCTGTCCCTCTGCTCCTGGAGAAGGAAGAGGAACAACAACAGGAATAGGTGAGCAGCTCCATCCCGTGGGATGGGATGTTCAAATGAGCTGCTGTAGGCAATGCACTCTCTGCAGTTCATCAAATGGAAAAATACTGCTTCAGACTCCAGGATGGAAGCTGCCTTTTGTCAGCTAGAAAAGATGACTGTGGTGGTTAGCATCAGCATGCTGACTGTGGGGTCTTCTGTAAGAGCAGCCCTGGGGCAGAGGAGTGTCACTGAGGATGTCTGGGGTGTCACTGAGAGATGAGGGGGGGAGGGATTAAGGAGTGTGAATTTTATATATTAATATTGTGTGTGAATATTATATATATAAAGGGATTCACCTGAAGGCAAAAATAAGGCAATAAGAACAGTAGAATTTTCCTCTCTTTTGCTCATGTGGAAATTCATGCAGGGTAGGGAGAGGGCCTTTTAGGGAGTCTTTGGTGTGGGGAGCAAAGCTTCGTGGCAACTTCATTTTCCCAGAAATAGTGATGCTTTGTAAAGATATTAATGACCAATGAGAAGTTCCTCATTCTGGTGTGATTTACTTGGCATTGTTACTGACACTTACTGTGAAAACATCACTTCAAAGGTCTCCTGGCATTCTGGACAAAGAGAAAAATTGTGAATGCTTCTAAACTGACTCAGTGTTTGGTTAAGGCCAAGCTGTCAGTTGGATAGGTCATCATCAACCTCTTCTTAGACTGATTTGTAGTCTTGGCTCCTCTGTGCCTCATAAACTGGGAAATTCAGAAACATGCTCACTGCTAAAGTTGGCCTGCTGAGTTACTGAACTTTGAGGAGGAGGAGGATAGCAAGGGGAGAGAATACTGTTTATCTTCTTACTCAAATAGTTATGAAGGGAGATTTATAACAGAAGACAAGGTCTTCAAAGTAAAATGTCTGGGGGAAAAAAGTGCACAACAAGGATGGGTGCAGAAAGGAGGATGGACAGTAAAGCTCATAGAAAACTGCTATTTAAGAATTATTTATGTTGGTGTATCAGATGAGGTATAAAATAATAAAAAGACAAAAATTATTTCTTTTATATCCTTTTTTTCCAGATTCAGAGAACACAGAAGAATACAGTAATTATTCCATGCAGAGGACAGATGTCTGTCAACTGTCCCAGCTGAGGAACCCAGCAGAGCTGTTTCCAGACCAGGAAATGAGAAAGTAAGTCTGAGGCATTATGGGAAAGCTTTATCTGGGAGATATTTCTTTCAAATAGTGCTCACATGTTGGGTTTTCCATAGGACAGTATCCCAGACATGAGAATTTCCAATCTATTTTGATTTAAGAGGCAGAGAGTCTGTTCTGAGTGTTTTGGAAATATTCTGTCAGTAGGTAGGTCTGATTATCATCGTATCCATATAGGATGTGGATAAGTATAAGAGCAAATGGGAGTGTTTTGTGTTAGGGGTGAGTGTCCTTCTAACTTGCAATTGTCAGCTTTCTCATGTGCCTGTCCCTTTCTTGAATTTCATGTAATTTCTGTTCTAGACTGCAGCAGTGCTGCCAGTGAGAGTTTAATCAAAACGAATGTGCACTGCAAGAAGAGTCAGCTTTGACTCAGCATACTTTTTTGATTTAAAAGCTTTTTTGACTTGTTAGGAATTGGGTGGGGTTGAAACCTACAGACATCTAAAAATTAATCACTGTTATGAAATTTCTTTGATTCTGGCAGAAAGCCCTCAAACTGAAGATAGAAACAAAGCTGAGAGTGTTGACTGTATGAACAAACATCATATACTTTAGAGACAAGTATGGTATGCAAGCACTCTGTCACTCAGCTCTTTAATGATTGTGAACTACTGAGGAGAAAGGTGGGCAAAAAAAAAAAAGACTTTATTAAAGACAGGAGTAAAAGGTGTTCTGGTCAGCTATCACAGGTAGAAACCCAAGCTATCTTCCCACGGGGTAAACAGAGCATCAGGTGGCTGACAAATCAAAGGCAGTGGATCTCCACATGGAAAACCCACCAGGACTTTTGGGATCTTGATGTTTTATTTAAACAAACAACACACTGGTTGTTAGTAAAATATTTTTTTTTTATTTTACTATATTTTCTTATATAACATAGTATAAATCATAAATGAGATGATATGATCTTTTATTCTATATATCCTAATATATCAGTATTCCTCAGTAAATATTAACAGATATATTGAAGGATTTTTCAGTCCTTCATTGCTTTAAATTATGAAGTGTATCCATCGCCAGGGGACACAACCAGTTGTTTACATTTAATTTTTACAAGGAGATCAAAGTGTAGACTGGAAGGGGAGGGGAAGAGACTCAAGAATATTGAGATAAGATGCATATACTCCAGCCAGCAGGGCTGGGTGGAATTCACTCCAGAGTACTTAAAGCACTATCTGAAGCAATCACTGAGCCACTGTGATTATCTTTTAAAACTCACAGAGGAAAAAGGAGGTCCTTGAAGCAAGAGAAGGGCAAAACTAGTGTCTTATATTTTAAGGAGGGGAAAAGAAGGACCCAGAGAATTACAGACCTGTCAGTCTAACTTAGCTCCTTACCATATTCAGTAACAAGTCATTAAACAATCACTTTGCAAGTAGCCAGATTATATGATGACAGGAAAAAAAAAAAAGAAAGAAGAGAATAGAAAAAGGGAAAACAGGCTTCTCAAGAACAGTTGCTGTCAAATCAATCTAATTTCCTTCTTTCTTACAGTGGCCTGTCTAGTGCATAAAGAGAAAGCAGCAAATGCAACAAGGGGGTTTTTTTGGTAACTTTTTGGACATATATATGTCAGGCTAAGAAATATGGTCTAGTTATAATTACAATGGGGCACGTACACAGCCTGTTGAAAAATATCTCTGCAGCAACAGCCAGTGCTGGGTTGCTGTCAGGGAGGGTATTTCAAGTAGGTCAATCAACAGCTGGTCTTATATGCAGTTGTATTAAATATTTTTTAATAGCAACTGAGCAACAAGCAAAAAAATGCAACCTGCAGATGATGCAATGAGGAGATGCTGCAAGTCCCAGGATCTGAATTTGAAAATTAATTCGAAGCTCAGAGAAATGACTCCCAAATATTTAAATTAAATTTCACTAGGAATGGTCCAAAGGGCTGTGCTGAGGAAGGAGAGACTTTGTGTGAGGGAGAAAATAACCAAGCAGCAGCTTGTTGGTAAAAGACTTGAGGATCAGCATCCACCTGTGGGTGCCACCTTTTCCTACAGACAAAGAGAAAGCAGAGAAAATCTGGGAAAGCAGTAGAATGTAGTGTGCCAGGAAGCACAGACCATGAAAGGACCCTGAGGGAACTGGGGTTATTCCCTTCAGGAAAGAGAAGGGGAGAGCAGCAGATGTCCAGCATGGAAGGTGGTGGCTGTGAACAACACTGTCAGCAATTGTTCTCTTTGGGTGTGGAGAGGGTGACAAGCCAAAATCACCTTGATTTACCTCTTCACATCAGGGGGACAAGAGCTGGGCAGTCATGCATGGGTGCTCCTTCCTGGGTTTTTTTCTTTTTCCTGAAGGCAAGTCAGACAGTGCCTGTTGGGAACCCCTGGCTCGGTGTCAGTGCAGGGAACTCATGCCATGAGGTTTTCTACAGCCATCCATTTCTACTCAGGGAAAAAAGAAATGCAAAAATGTTCTTATCACTCAAGTTCCCATTTCAATGCTGCTTTGACTACGTGCCAGAAATTGTTTGATTTGATGGTCTTGCATTACTCACCACGAAAATGTCAACATTTATTCTCTGTTACCATCCTCTGTACTGAAGATCCAGCAGCATTTTAGTTCATAATAAGCCAGCTGGTCCATTACACATTCTCCCTGTGAACACCAATTACTGCCTGCTTTAGACCCTCCTCCTTTCTTCATGGTAGCATCACTCCCAAACTTATTTCGTGGAAGAGACAGAACGGGCTTATATAAATGTTGAGAATGTTTTGAAAAGACATTATGTGGGAATCTGTCCCTGGGAGAGAGCAGACTTTCCACAGCACCCCCACAGCCTGTCCTGTGCCTGAGCTGCCTGCTCTGGGCCATGTGACATCCCACGAGCCAGTGACTATTTTTCCTTGGGATGATTTTCTTCTTGCAACCCAGTGAGTCCCTCCAAGTGATGCACAGGCTGCCCCGTGGCTACCAGAAGTCATTGATTCCAGGGTGTGTCAGCAGTAAACCCACAGTTAATGTCTGCTGGTGTGTTAGAGCAGTGAACACCCTCAGCTTTGCTTTCAGCTATTAATTAACCAACCAGTCATTAGCCGCTGCTAACAATTGATTTACAGGGAATTATTGCTTAAATAGCGGGAGGTATTGAGGAGGAAAATAAATTAAAACAAAGAACTGCTGGATCCTTGGGCACAAAAAGGACTCCTTGTAATATAGAGCATGGCTGCTACAGCACTGTAATTACAGAGTGATAAACAGTCATTGGGAAGTACGTTCCTTTCCAGAGACAATGACATTATGTCTCCTGGAAAGAGCCCCTTTGTCTGCACTAATTGAATGATCTGAAATGAATGATGTTATCAGAAACCTAAGCAAGGCAACTAATGTTATATTTATGGGTTATCAAAAATGTTTAATCACAGCTCTGGTCTCTCCAAGATGTGTCAGGGACACTGCAGCATCCAAAAATATGATTGAGGGCCAGGGCACCACATTATCTTAATTATAAAGGAGAATTACAAGGTCTTCCATTGGTCTGCTTCCCTCCACACTGCCAGAACAAATGAGAGCTGCCAACCTCAGTGCAAGTGAACACCGCCTCCTAATGACATTTTTTCCTCTCTGTGAACAGAGAGTGAGAGAGCAGTTGCATTTTTATTTTTTTTCCCCCTAGGAAATAGTGACAAAAACCAATTTACGGCACTTATGACACTTGAATCCCTACTCACGGCTCCTCCTGTGGAACTTCCCTGGGTCTGTGCCACCAGGGTCAACATTTGGGTTGACTGAGCCGGGGTTGCTGAACAGGTCATGGTGCTTTTGCCCTTTCCTGGCCAAGCTGAGCCGTGTTTCACTGCCCTCTCCTGGAGCAAGAGGCTGCCTGCTCGGGTGCCTTTCAGACCCTTTTGGTACCGCAGCACTAGCAAAAATACATTTAATATGGGACAGGACTTTTTAAGACCTGAGCCTGTGTTTTTTCTTACTGATGGGATATTCTTACTGATGGGTTTTCTTACTGCTTTTGGGATACAGGTAGTTTTTGCCTCTGACTAGCATTTTAAGGATTTGTTTTCTGTAAATAGGATGGCAAAAATGTGCCCCAGCTCACAAGTAACTGGCTGGAGGGGTTTTGCTTGAAGGGTGATAGGGATACTGAAGTAGACACCTGAGGAGAACACCTGGCCTTCTACAGAAAGAAACAACACATCTTTGGTCACTTTGAGAAGGAAAAGTGGCAGGGCCCGGAGAGTCCTAATCCATATCCTTGCCTCTCTCCCTTTCATTTGCCTGGATAAATCAGTGCAAATAGTACATCCCAGCTGTGAGGAAACCCCAGTTTCAAATTTTCAGTCAATATCTCAGATTTTCTACCCAAGGTTCATGTATGAATGCTGCAAGTGTTTGCTCCTGCAATGAATGCAGCTTTAAATGCCCAAGCTTTGTCTTGTTCTGGTCTGATGAGCACAGGTCTGGTTTGGGTTTAGCTTAGTTTTGGATATCCCAGAAAGGAAAATCCATTGCAACCTCTTGGCTTTGGCAGCTCCCCTATCATTTCATTCCTCTACAGCTACTTTTTGATTATATGTAAAATAAACAGGTGTTTATAGGGATCTGGGGAGAACAACAAAAATTGGACAGGTAGCAAGAATTTGGGGACGTTTTGTGTTTCTTTATCCTACCGTTCCTGCCTGGCTGGATCTCAGTATGTTTCGGTACCAGGAGGTGGCACTGGTAATCGCAGGGATCTGCAGCAGACCCGAAGGGAAACCCTGCTGGTAAAATATCTGAGTTGGTTGATAAGAAGTCTGGGAACAGCTGCGTGAGTCTTCCCAAAGGTCTGCATGTCTGCTTTGGCTTTATCTTGTAGCCTACAGAAGAGTGGGAGACTGCCTCCCCCTGGCCAGAATTCTCAATTCAATCCCCAAAACGCAGTGCAGGAGTTTTATGGGTTATTATACCATGTGAAAGGTGAGCTGCTGCTAGCAAGGAGAGCATCACTGGGCTGGTTCCCTAGCACATTTATAGTGTATCAGAACACCACCAAACTGTTACCAGGACAGACATGTTTAACCCTTCTAAAATATCCCTGAGAAAGTTCTGGCATACCTGAGGGAGGCAGAAGTAAGTAATACCAGTTTTTTTGACTGAAAACTCTTTTGTCATGACCAGAGAGCTGAAGCAAAGAAACAGCCTAAAAAACTTCAGGCTTTGCAGTGCTCGACTCCTGGGTCCCCCAGCAAGGAAGTCAGATGCCTGAGACAGGGTAGGTGCTTTGCCTCTCAGGGTGAATGGAGAGAGTAGAGAATCTTACTCAAGATGTTTCTCAGACTTTGGGCCATGGATTGATGGTACTCTGTAAAATATCAGAAGGCATCCTATCTAAAAACTGAAATTATTTTTAAACACTTGTGGATGCCAGCAAGGGAAGAAGCAAACTTGGAGAGTAAAAGTAGAGTAGTGAACAATCAGATGTCAGCCTGCCTAAGTTTTGCTTCTGATGCACAATATTACAGCAATGCTGCTCAGGGTAGTCCTTGAGGGATTAAAAACAAACAAACAAAAAGAATTGTTTGGTTTTTGTTTTGTTTTTTTAAAAGATCTAGCTGCTTTTTTTTTTTTTTTTAAGAGTGACCTCTCAGGTTTACAAGAAAGGCCAGCAGCTCTCTGCCTCTCCTGAGGACAGGGCTTTCTCCTCCCCAGTTTTTCAGAGAGGGCTTCAGTCATGTCTGAAAGGAGCTTGTGGTCACTCTTGCTTGAAGGCTTTCTAGAGGTACTGGGAGTATGTGATTCAAATCTCTCTCCAGCCTCAGAAATTTTAAAGAAACGTTTTGGGTGGCCAAGAGTTCTGTAATTGTGAAGCCCCAAGAGGATGAAAAAGGGATGTCTTCATTAAAGCCCATTCCAGAGCTTCCTGATTTTGTTTCCTAAGCCTGATGGAGTCATAAGCCCAAGCTGCCAAAATAAAACAGATGTTAACTTGCCCAGACGTGGACTTCTGGTGCACAAAAGTTGCTTCCAGTGCTTGGCTTAGCTCAGGCAGAGTTAGCTGGGAACCTCAAGCACAGCCCTGTTTAGGCTTAGCCTGGCATGCCTGGGGAGAAAGATGGAGCAGAAAAACTGAATAAATTGTGGCCCATTGGAGGACTCTGTATTCTTAGGCTGCTGTTGTGACCAGTTGTGGTAGGATATAAAGCCCAGTCCCTCTCATTAGGCAGACTCAAACTTGAGCTGCAAATTGCCTCGGGCCAGAGAGCAAGCAAACTCTCAGTTTTTCAATTTTAGCTCTCTGTGTGAGTATGAAGGAGCCAATAAGAGTAATAAAATAGTGATTGATTCAGTTTGTCTAGTGGCAGTTGTCTCTGACTCTACCACCATCTCCTCTTGAAACAGTTTCCATAGTAATGAAAAGTATCTGCAAGGATTTAGAGATTATTAGGGACAACAAATGCATAGTTTAGTCCAAGAAGTATTCCAAGCCAGAAGTGATTAGGAGGAGGTCATCCTGGATGGAATACATCCCATACTTGTCTGGATGGCACCTCTTTGTGCACATCAGGACTTAACCACATGCCTTACTCAGCTGCATCCAATATCTTTGCTCTTACATACACAACTCCCAAGACCAACAGGGGCTGCCTACTGAACAAGTTTGCTTTCTTTTTTGTCTACACTTTGACAAACTCAAAAGAAAATGCCTAAACCTTTATCAAAGTTCCTTTTTGATGCAGTAGGAACTGACCCGCCATTTATTTCATTATATATATTGAAACAATCATATAGCTAATGAGGTAGATATAACTGTAACTTTGCTGGTTTTCTCTGTTATCTAATGAATACTTTTATTTTTTCTTTTAATTTCATCTTTACCTTGGAATTATAAATTGAACTCAATACAGGGTAAATGACTACATTGCTATGATGTTGAACAAAAGTATTAGAAAAGCTGATGAAATGTACACCAGAGCATTAGTAGCAGCATTTGAGGTAAGCTTATTTTATGTTCTCATTAGTCAAATTAGGGTTTTCAGTGATTATTGGAGAATTTAGCTAAGGCTATAGTAAAAAGAGACCCTGAATAGAGTATATTGGCAATTTTAAGACCCTGATTAGTTTGTGGGTTCCAGATACTGGAATGAGCTTTGTGTGAGGTGTTCCCTGAAGCCATGGATAACTCACAGACTGATCGTTATATTATCTCTTCTCCTTTTTGGTATCTAAAAAGAAAAGAAAGAAAAAAAAAAAAAAGGAAAAAGCAAAGCATTTATTCACCCTCTCAGGTTTCCTTAGAGGCTCGATGTGTCATTAAATACCTGTTTAAAACTCCAAGGAAATGTTTCAAGGGCTGAGTGTCTTCAGTGGAGGCCAGTAGTGGGGAAGGGCTGTGAGTGGCTCTGAAGTGCATGCAGAGATTTTCCTCACTCGAAGCTACGTGAAATATTTGAGTGGAGGAGAGAGGAGAAGGTTGACATTTGGATTAAGAGTCGTTGAGCACTAAGTGTTTTTGAGAGTGATGATCTGGCAGCAAATAAGGTGAACTGAAGTGTAGCTTATCTGTTTGGCTGGATTTCCAAGGCTAACAAGTTCCTGGTCCAGGAAGCAGACTGATTGCCAAGAGAGGACCAGAGCTGGGAAAATAGTTTGGAACTGGGGATGCTTTCACAGGTGCTCTTCCCTTTTTCTGATTATTCCCAAACAGCTTTGTTGCTTCATCTGTGCCCAAGGCTTGCCTACAGCTGGATGCCAGCAATTTGCTCCTGAGTGGGTACCTTTTGATGAAATATTAGGGCAGGGGGCTTCACAGTAGCTTTGAGATTGGTCCACAGATGTCTTGACTTCTTATCCAGCACCTCTCACCAGAATTTAATTCTGTTTCACCTGCAGGATTTTGTTCAAGTTGATTTTATCCAGTGGAACAGTTAAGGTTATTGACACATAGTAAAGAATAGCAATAAAACACCAACTGAAAGAGCAGATCTTTTCCACAGCTGGTTTTATTTGACATATCAGAAATTATTTCTGCATAAATGGAAGTCCTCAATGAAGAAAACATTTCTTAAAGAAAAAGAAGCACCACAGGGCATCAGAAGGAGCTTGCATCTTGAATCAGTGCTGGAAGAAGGGCAGAGATGAAAGACTGTTCTCTGTAAATTTTCTTTAGAAAAGTGTCCTGTAATTTCCTGGGCATGGAATGAAAGGCAGAGAAATTTAGCTATAGAGGGTTTAATAGACTCCAAAGTACTCATATGATGATTTTTTTTCACCATCTTAGGGTGCTGGGTAATGATGCTGTGACGTTTAACTTCTCTGCAGAAAATACCACTTTTGGGAATGGTACACATCAGATCAAGCTGGTATTTCAGCTTAAATGTCTTTCTGGAGAAAGAATATCCCCCACTTATTGGTCTTTACCCAAAACCTGCTTGCATATAGAGGAATGATTCCTCGGAGAATCAGCACTTGCTGTTAAGTACATAGAGGCAAAGTACAAAGAAGAACTTTGAAATACAATGTTCACATCTTTGTGCACATTCTTTTCCCAAGATTAAGATCTTTTGGCCTTGAGTGCAGGAAGTTTCTCCTGTCACCTAATGAGCAAGCTTGAAGTACATATAAATACAAACGTACCCCAGGAATTAAAAAAAAAAAACACCACACCCTAAATATGCAAGTGATGGGATCCTGTTTCAGGACAGGATCCAGCTACCTGCACTGGTGCTTGCCTGAAAGTGCTATGAGACACTAGGCTGGGTTTTTTGTCTGGCCCCACCAAAGCCTGAAAGGTGTTATTTTGATGTGCTGCTGGACTTCCCTACAGTTGAGCACAGATCTTGTGAGGAACTGAAGGAGAGGAAACTGGGCAAGCAGACTGCTCAGCCAGCAGGAAATGCACAATGAGCATGAAGAAGCCAGCAGCTGCAGGACAATGGGAGCAGGCTGGGTCTATTTTTATTATACGGGAACAATCAATTGAATGTTTGAGACCTTATCATGTTCCCTCCCGGCCTTCTCCCCCTCGCCCCCCTCCTTTCTTCACCACTGGTAATTTTCCCAAAGAGAAACTGCTTTCCTTTTCTCTTAGCAAAGCTGATTACCATCATGAGTTTCTCTTCCATCTCAAGGGAGGTTACTTTTGGAAGTCTTTGATGGCTTTCTCTGAGCACAGTTATTGTCTTGCTGTGACTGCCTGACTGCATCATGAAACCTGGAGCAGTGTTGGCTGATGTTTGGTAGTGGGTAAGTGTCCTCTCACCTCTCACTTGTTGGATGTGGATGCTGGAAGAACTTCTCTCAGAGTCATCCTCAGGGCAGAAATCTCAATTTGAACTGGGCACAGCTTTCACAGATGGGAAATAAACAGAAAACATTCACCTCCTATCAGATGTAATGAGAAGAAATACCTAATTAAGATGGTAATCGGCACTCCAATAGCTGAATTCTCCCTTATCTTTATGACTCTCTTCTCAGAACAGTCCTTTTAAATGTCACAGCAATATTAGCTCCAACTCACAAATGAAAAAAATGGAGGGACATAAACACATGATTCATGATGTTAAGTGAAGAGGAAAGAAAAAACATTTTGTTCTCTCTCCAAACAGAACTACATTCTTCCTTTATGTTCATCTATAAATTCATAAACCCTCTGATGTAGTTATGTCTAATTTATATCATTTCAATGTGCCAATAGCAGATAGACTACAGTAGATTCTCATATTTCATAAAGATGAAAAGAATATTAATTTGTAAAGGAGCTTTTCTAACATCTTGTGATATTTGAAGCATGCACTGAAGCAGCACTTCAGTTTGCTATTAATACTTTTTATCTTCAGTTCTTCAGTGTGTAAGTCTTTCTCCCTTTATTAAACAGCCTATTAGTCACGTAGGATCTATACTTCTGCATTTCTACCTATTATCTTGATGTCACTGAGATCTGGTTGGAACTTCACACCACAATTCTTGCTACTGCTTTAATTTCATTATAATGATATGTTTACATTGGTAACAGTTCCATCAAAATTGGATGTGTTTATAACACTTACTGCAGTTTAGATTAACAGCTTACTTCTACTTTGCTACAAGGAAACCACTAAATTGACTGTAATTCCTAATCAATACAGCTATAATTCTTAGAATTCAAAAAAAGGTTTTTAAGTGGCCTTGCCTGTTGTGCTGAAGGTGATGTGGCTGTCCTATAATTTGTCACCCAGCTACTTGCAGAATCCATTTCCAAACAGTCGATTGTTTCATTCCACTTCCAGCTACCAAAATCAGCAAGATCTAATTACAGGCTCCTTCCCCCCTTTCCCACTGCCTTTTCTGCCTCAGACTTAGTTTAATGAGCGGTGATGTTGTATCATGAAAGGAAATCTCAAAACATGTCACGACTGTAACCATCACCATAACACATCCATGGCTGCTGCAGCGGTGGAGATGCTGCTGGGTACAGATGCTGCTGATGGTCAGCTGGCTGACTCCTCTCTTAACTCCTGGCCCACCAGGGTCACTCACTTTCTCTTCTCATCCCATTTTTGTGAGTGCAATTATTCACTCAGGTCCACTATCCAAACATGCTTCTCTGTTCCAAGTTTGTCTCTACCAGTTCACCAATGTTGGTTTTTGTTTTTTTCTCAAAATCAAGCACAATCTTCCCAGGAACAGCTGTGGCTCAAACTCAGCTCAGCACTGAAAACAACCACCACAACTCCACATCCATCTCTGAGAAGCCTTAAACAGTGCTTATGATCAGATTTGGGTTTAGGATTTTATCCTTCATTTCAGGCTGGTCTACAGCACAACAGGACAACTTGCAAGCATTGCAATGCCACGGGCTGCACCTTGAATAACTATTTTTGTCCTAGTTTTGTTTATATTTCATCTGAGGACCTAAGTGTGCCTTGGGTGCATCTTGATCCCGCATCAGAGGGCACCAGTCCTTGGTCCTTCATCTGTACAACTAGGTGCTTGCTGGGCATACCTTTGGACTGCTGAGCTCCAATGTGCCCCCAGAAAGATCTGATTAACTTCTCTCTTTGCAAGCTGGCCTTCCATGCTTGAGCAAAACTTCAGACAGACAAGTACTGACCCATTGACCAGATGTAAAGAGGCATCCTGATGCAGAGTGGCTCTTTGTTGGCTGGGCAAAAAGCTCTCCCAGGAAATAGATGGCTACTTCCCATTGGCTTCCTTTCAGTGGCCACCTGGCTCTCTAGTGATGGAAGATGTAAAGGAGGTGCTGGGTTAGACCCCACCAGAGCTTTTCTTCATTGCACCAGCAGACCAAACTGCTCAAGACTGGGAAAAGGGCTTTCCAAACAGATGATCCCCATCCAAATGTTACAGAACCATGCTTTCTATTTGCTTGCTTTTTAAATCCTATATCTGACCCTGAACAGACAAAAAAAAAAAAAATAAAATAAAAAGAGAGAGAGAGAGATTCAGGAAATAATTTTAACAGCCTATGTAATTTCCTAACTTAGTTTCCCAGGTTTTCTAATGAAAAAATAGCTTCAAAACCTTTTCACTCAAACAGTTGGAACTAAACTTATTTCTTGGACCTGTGGCACCTCCCCTGGAAAGACTGCTGCCCTCTGACTTCAGTTCTGAATTGCACAATGAAATGCCTTGAAACTGGAGCCCTGTGTTCGTCGGTGCTTCTGGGTATTTAATCATGGATCTTTTATCGTGGAGAGATGACAGCTTTCTTTTCCAATCATCTCACTTAGGAAAACAAACAAACAAAAGAAAAACAAGCAGAAAATCCACACAAAAGCCCCACAAACTATCACCACCAAAAAAAACCAAAAAAAACCAAAGCCACAACTAAGAGGAAGAGGAAGAAAAAAAAGCTCTCTGTTCACACAACACAAAGTTTGTTTTTAGTGTTGTTGGAGACAAACAGTATTTTTAATCAGTTTCCCACAAATGAGTCTGAGCTCAGAAAACCTGGAATCCCTTTCCACTGTCTCAGAAATTTGGAAGCAGGTGGCCAGGAAATCCTGAATACACTGGGCTCTCCCCATCCTATTGGAACAGGCAAGGCAGATGGGACCCCAGGTACCTAACTCCACCTCACACTGTTCAAGCAGCTCCAATGGGAGCAGAAGGGTCCCTTCAAAGGCACCCACCTTTCTCTGCTGCTCATTTTTTTAGGGACCAACTGTGTGTATAAATATGGCTTAAGCTGGGCTGGTCAGATAGTGCCCCATCTTCTCAGCAGCTTTTCTGTATTTAACGATGGAAAAAATTTTGCATTTCCAGTCCTTGTGCCTGAGACTGTAAATGTGAGCCCTTTTCCCAGTGAAGCAGCTTGACAGGTTAGCAAAGGCAGGTTGTTAATACTTAGAATGACTTCAAGTACAATGTCAGATTTGTTGCCTGGCTTGGGGTTTGTCTAGACGGGTTGGTTTATTAGATAGCAGATGGTTTGGAAATTGTTTGCTGTGACAGGGCTGAGTGGAATTTGAATTCTCTGTTCCCAGACCAAAAAATGGTGGGGTAGGGAAAGAGGAGACTAAAACTCCCTTGTTTCCCATTCAGATTGAAAAATGCATGTTTATGTGTATATAGGTACATGTGTGTGTGTGTGTATTTATCTTATTGAGTGAAATGTGATTCCTTGTGCACTGATCACAGATCTTTAAACAACTCTAACCAATTGCAGGCTGAATTTCTTCTTAATGCTAGTATTGGAGAAGTGAATTTATGACCTTAGTTTTTGCAATTTACAATAACATAAATGAGCAACATATTGGCTGGACCATAAAAAATTTCATCGATTCAGCTTCTGGTATCAGGTAATTGGATCCTACTCTGTTTATTCAGAGTCATATGGGCAAAGGTTGAGGCTGCCTCCTTTGCAGAGAGATCTGAGAATAAGATCTGGCTGGCAACGATTTTGGATTTTTCTTTCATTTAAGGCTGATCTTCATGCACTCGAATGAATTAATTTGCAGGGGAGGCAGCAGCTCTCTCCCCTCAGAGATAGCACAAAGCTCTGCAGATGGGCTTTATATGTCAATATGGACTTAAGTGTGAAGTTTTAAACAGTTTCTCCTCTGTCTTTCCTGACACAAAGGTCCCCTGGGGAGGAAATGGTTACTGAGTCAAAGAACTATAAATGTGGAGCAATGCCTGTTCTTTGAAGAGAAGTGAAGCTTTTGTTTCTGGATGCACAGGAATGAAAAGCCATGTTTCTGAGCAGAAGCTGGGCCATCTGTGCTTTCAAGTATTTCAGATTTTATCCCCAGAGCCAGAGTATGTGCTGATAGGGAAAAAAAAAATAAAAAATCAATGACAGGTTAAAGTGGACAGCCCACAGCCTCAGCTGGCATCACCTGGGGTAGCATACAGCCGTGGTTTGGGCTTATGATTCAGGACTGGATGGTGCTTCTGGCTTCCTAAATCCTCCCAGAGTGTGTCTGTGGGGAAAATAAATAGCTGGGGCAGGGAGTTGAGGGGCAAAGGCTGGATGTCTTACCCTAGGGCAGAGAAAATGCATCACATGCCTCCCCCCACACCACCCAGAGCATGGGGAGAGGCAGCAGCTCCGAGTGGGACCCCCTCTTTCTTGGGGGATGGCATAATGGCACACCAGCCTGTGTTTATATCTGTGTGGGCAATCACATTTGCAAAGAGGGTTATGCACTGCTTTGGCTATTTCTAACCTTGTTTAATCACAGCACCTGCTGGGGTGTGACTGTAAAGTGTCAGGGAACTCTCAAAGGTCCCATCTGGCTCAGGGAGGCAATGTACCAGAAGTTTTGTGTCATCTTTGTATATAGACCTCGACCAACAAACCTCTGACACTTTTATGAGGTGCACCCCTCAGGAGGAAGAGGCACCCAACTGCTGACCTGCAGTTCTTTATTTTTGCATTTTGGATTCCTCTTTTGTTGCAGGATGATTCTGGAGTGGAGGATTTTGGACTGGATTTTGAGGCCGTGAGCTATCTACTGTATGATCTTTGCTCTGCAATCAGGTATTAGCAAACATTTTAATGTAAAAAATGTATATCATTAATACAATTAGTGGTAATAATCCCCACGCTTATTTTTCATGCAGAATCATGCCAGTGGCAAGCTGCTTATTGAGGGAATAAGAGATGCCAAATTTTGTAGTGGTGTGCCAAGCAAAGTATTTGATGACACTGACTGATGGCTGCCCTGGTGCTGAGGGTATGCAAACAATGTGTTTCTTCCCTCTCCAAGTAGTTTAAAGAAGAACATGGGCCTTATGCTGGTTTTTTTGCACAAAGGCCTTGTGTTTGTCTTGTCTGACATTGTTTTACCAGTCTGTGGCTGCCGCTCGTCAAATAATTGACAAAATGGTAACACCCTAATTTTGCAAAGGCTTTAGTTCTCAAATATTGGGCTGCATTTTTGACTGTTGTTAGCTCTGATGTGGATATACGCACATGATGATGATGATGGGATTTAAGGCTTATCGGTCAATAACACAGTGGCATCAGGATGTCTGGAGTTAGTGCTGTTAATTTATTTAGTGCAATTCCCCAGGATGAGTAAATGCATTTTTTTCTGCACACTAGAAGCTAATTCTTGATGATAGCTGCACATTGCCATGGAAACCAGGACAGGTTCAGCTATAAATCAGAGGTTAATTTATAATTATTTCTAAAATCATTTCGCTTAGATGCATCAGTTGAGACAGAACTTGTCCAAAACCTGATTCCTTACAAAAAAATATCTATTGTTCTGTCCTAGCTCTTCCAAAAATACATTAACACAGCTCCTGTTTGCTTCAGGCAGATTCTCCATAAGGTGTTATACAAGATAACTGTCTGGTTTTGAGTGTTTGTAGCTATGTTTGCAAATGACAGAGTGACTGACAGCACAAGCTCTCTGTGGGATGGCTGTGGACCAGAGCACAGATGACTCACTGTGTATGATGCTGCTTCACACCAAAGTGTTTGCTCTATATACTCAACATGTGTGTGAGTCAATAGCAAGAAGTTCAAGAGCAAACACAGCTTATGTGGAAATAAATTCAGTGATTGAAATCCTTATGCCCAAGTCAGAAAGCTAATTTCATCAAAGGGTAGACGACAACTGAAGCACTCCTTTAAATGTATTTTTTTAATTAAGAGGTTTGTTTGGGATGGTTCCTGTGTCCTCCACAAATGCTTGAGGGTCAGGCAGTTGTAACAGAGGGTCTTGGCATTTCCTTGCAGCAAAAGCCTTGTTATTCCAGCAACGGGCAGGAGAGAGTTTGGGCCCCTGCTCAGATCCCCCCCCCCAGCAGCAATACCCAATAGCTGGGTACTCCTTTTCCCTTGGAAGCACAGACTTTTGCCAAGGCCCAGCCCTGCCTGTGTAACAAGCTGCCTTGCTGGAGCTAAGCAGAGATTGGAAAAGTTGGTTTTGTACGAGGAGCTATTTCTTCACTTTGTTGCCAATTAACCCTCCCCTGCAGCCCTGGCACATCTGTATCAAGCATAATTAAACTCAAATTCTTTTTGATTTGATGATGCTGTTAACATCCTCCGGGGAACAGCCTCAGTCTCAAGCTGGCTCCAGGGTGCAGAGGTGCCCCCCTGAGCTGGCTCCTCTCTCCCCAGCTGAAATAAGACGGATCTGTAGGTACAACATGGCACATCCCTGGCACATCCCTCAGGGCTGCTGGACTGTACCTCTCAGCCACTTCTTCCTTTGTCAAGAAACCCCTCCACAAAATACTTTGGAAAACGTCCAGTCCTGAGGAACAATTTACTGAACACAAACAGGCAATTTTGCCTCTTGCTGTGCCCCCTCGGTGAATGTGTGGTTAAAGGGAGACAGAAATATTCCTCTTATCTGACTGGCAGATAAAAAATTGCTTTTATGCTAGTGTGGGAGATCAAACTGTACAATTTACTTCTAAAAGCAGTTTTCTGGTGGGATGTAGGTGTGAGCCTACAGAAACTTGAGGTTTTTACTGTGTCCATGAGAACATGGAGTTGAGGGACCAGTTCAGGCAGTGCTTGCCCAGAGGCTCTTGTCCATGGCAATGCACGCAGGGAGCTGGGAGCAACCCAGGTGTGCCTGGAGTCAGAAAGCCACAAATTCATTCCTCTAAGTCCCTGGCAGTGTCACTTCTGCAAAGCCTTCTTGGGCATCACAGACCTTTCCTGGCAGCCTGTGTATTTCTGGAACCGAGCAGCTGTTGAAGCCAAGGGGTGGCTACCCTTGGGGATTTACCCGAGACACAGCAGAGCTCCCAGGTCAACTGCAAGGCTCCAGATGTGGCCAGACCAGGGCAGAGAGGGAATTCCCCTTTCCTCATGGCACAGCCAGGCCACAAGGCTGCAGTACCATCCCTCCCTTTTCTGCTCCTGCAGAGGCTGAGCTGCAGCAACAGCAGCTTCGCCCCAGGCCAGCCACCTCCTGGGGACAAACTCAACCTTGAAAAGCAGCCAGCGGAATGGCATGAAGATCAAAGGGGTATTGCAGAGCTCAGCTAAAAGAAATCCCTTAGAGAATTTTTAAAGCGTTTTAGCTCAGCCTCAAGTTCCTTAAAATGAAGCACAGGTTCTCTCTGGGAAGAGAGAAAAATATAGTAAACGCCGAGGTTGGGACATGCTTTGAAAACCCATGGGCATCTGAGCAGCATTGTCTGCATTGCAGCCCCCTCTCTGCTCACTGCCTGTGTTGCTTGCAAGAGCTTTATTATTGCTGTCCTACCCTTTGGAACACGGCACTGCAAATCTCTGAGGCTAGAAGAACTTCTGTGACGACTTTTCAACATTTTAAATGTGGTGTGTAGGTATGAGAATTCCCCAGGAGGTGTGGGCAATGTGTATGGGTGTAAAAGAGCCTTCTCAAGAGCAAGAGGAAGAGCAGTCACTTCAGCATCTCATGTGCCTTGGTCAATTTGTTTTTAATTAGAGAGAGTGTTTGGTTGGTTTATTTTTCAAGTTTCCATCCTTTTGTTTGATTTATCAGTCCACCAGCGGACACAGGCACCGTAAGTGCAATAAAGTATTTGCGTGTCAGTGAAGATTTCCAAAAGCATTCAAGCTACAGTGAGCCATCCTATTTTGCAGTTAAATTCCGTGTCTCTGATGGATTTCCCCACACTGTTGCTAGGAGATGAAGGTACTGCCTAACAAAGGATATATTGACAAAAAAATTTTCCAGAACGAATCTATCTTGTTATGGTAAATATAGCTTCACAAAAAAATTGATATTGCAGGATTTATTTCCCTAGCAGTGACACTGGCAAAATTACACACATCAAGTTAAGGTGAAATTTCCCCATCACATGCTTTTTTTTTGTTTTCTTTTGTTGACATGAGGACTTCCAGAGTGTTTAATGATGAAAGCGCTGTTGCCTTCCAGTGTGTTTTGTTGCTAGGCTAATAGGGTGAACACATCCTGCATTAGCATTTTTCCTTCCTCCTTTCTCTGCTACTTCTCCCTTTCAGGAAGAAACGTGTCTTACTATAGGAGTTTCCCTTTTTTCAGGAGTCTTCTGGGAAACGTGGATATCTTTGCTTATATTAAAACAGGGATGAAGAGTGCATGACTCGGGACACATTGGGATTTGGCAAGGAAGCAGCCAAACGCAGTGGAAAAGCAGATCAGCCTCTTGCTTTACAGCTCCTGGCACATCTACATTAAAAAAAAAAATAGCACACAAAGTTGGATGGAAATCTAATAGAGAGAGGAACTTCAGGAATTCTCATGGTGAGATTACATTTCTAGAGAATGACATTTTTTCCCTTTTTTGCAGTGATGTAATGAACACCCAAGAAACAGATTTGAACAGCAAAAGCAAAATATGGCTTAAGTCACATAAATCAAAACTTTTCTGGAGAAGAAGTTTAGCTCTGGTGTGGTGATTATATTTGTTCCTCGACTGCCACCCTCCTTACAGTGGCATCCTCTGCTGCCATTAGCATCTCTAGCTCTAAACACAGGTGAGTAAAGACCTCCCTGTACAGAAAGATGTGAAGGCTGAAAATGAGATCACCTCTTACCTAGTAGGGAAGGAAAGGAGGGAGGGGGGAACACAGACGCCTTCCTTTTGCTACAAGCATCATTGCACAGGGGGAACAGGCAATTTAAATTTTTTTGTGTTATAGCTACCATATCCCTTCCTCCCCAGCTGTGAAAATGTTGGGCTGGTGTGAATCAGCTCATCCAGGTGAGGTGGACTGGACTGCACAGCCCAGTGGCTGCCATGGTCCCTTCCTCCTCCATTTGAGAATGAATCCCATGGAAGGGAATTAGGGCAGAAATCATTGCTTCTTTCCATCTTGCTTGCTTGACCTGTCCCCTCTTGGGACACAGCATTACCTTCTGTCTCTCAGGACAGAGTGCAGATAAGCCCACCAGCCAGACAGAAAAATGTGGCTGGGGAAGGGGGTGACACATCAAACCTGGAATTACTCAGCTGCCACCTGTCATGGCCATTCCCAGTTTCGTGGGGAGAGGGAGAAATGATGGTTTTGTGGAGTTAATGGGAATGCCTTCAAGAAACACTCTTTCCTGGATGTCTCTGTCAGCTCTTACAGCACTGTCAATTGCAAACAAAACCTGCCAGGAGTCAGAAATCTGCATTTCACCTGTTTATTAACTTGCACAGGGTTTTAACTAGGCATGAAAGCATTCAGATGTTATCTCTACTTGTTTTGGTGGGAGAGGGAGAGGGGACAACTGGGACCTGGGACGGGCCTTGCAGCTCCCACTGTTCCTGCACTTATCTGGCTGCTGGTGTAATATCCTGTTTTTAGATGCTTACAGTTTAGCCAAACATTAACCATTTAGGATGAGACTGAGCAGGCTGGGAAGGTGCAGACCAGACTGTGCAGTAAAAATACAGTGATGTCTTTTTTTCCAGATTAAAGCCAAGCAGAAGATAATATTTCATTCTATATTAAAAGATCACTGAAATCTCTTTGAAATTTGGCATAGTGGTAGCAGTGAGGTCATGGTGCTGTTCGCTGAACATATGGCAAACCAAGCAGCTTTAGCCAAATTAAAAACCACTAACAGTAAGCCCTTAAAGCACAAGTGGGAGCACTCTTGCATTCAGCAGAAACTTTGGTTCTCAGGAACACATTCCTTAAGGAGCTGTTCCTGGCAGGCTTGCCCTGAGGGTCTCCCCCTTCCTGAAGCTCTGCAGAGTGTGGATTCCCTCCCCACAAAGCTGTCCACCAGTGCAGAGGCACCTCCCAGTTATACACAGAGACACAGCTAGAGGATGGATAAAAGAAGAGAGCTGGAAGCTCAGGCAGCCTCCACCTGAGCTAAATTAAAACTTTGCTCTCAGCTAAGCAGTGATGTCTCCTCCAGGCTGGGGCTGCCCATGATGGGATGACAGAATGCAAAGAAAGTGACCCAGACACTACCTTACACCCGGCAACCCGGAGTGAGTGGTTTGGGAAACAATCTGTGTGATGGGAAAAGGAGAGCCAAGGAAAAAGGAAAGCTAGCTGAGGTGACAAATGAGATTTGGGGAAAGTATATTTTGGGGGAAAGTATTCCATCACAGGTGTGATGGAAATGTTGGTGGCAAGGGTGCATGGAAATTTTTTCCTTACCAAAAAGTTTATCTGAAAGATGCTTGCCTGTGCCTTGGTGTTCTCCAGGTTGTGTTCCCTCCTTTCCTAGAAATGAAAATAGTTGACCATATTTGTTCTGAAATGCTACATTTAAATCACTTCCTGGGTCCTCTCCATTTGCACACTGGCTTATACCTCGTTATCATGAGCAGTACAGAAGTTTCTACACTGATTAACAGTAAACCTTTGGCAGCTGTTCCTGTTCTGACTGCTTCTGTGCAAAATCACCTCGATTCCTTTCAGAAAAGATAAAATGTTGTCTACTTAGCAGTGTCTTGACTTCTCACTGGGACATGGCTGTGATAGCACTGTTGTAGACTTGACCCAAAATGGACATTACAGTTGATGAAGACTAACAATAATACATACTAATAATATGTATTATTAGTAGACTGTGTTTCTCATTGTTAATATTGGATCATGATGTTTCTTTCTGCCTTGCATTTTTGCCTTGATGATGCAATTATGCTCCCATGCAACCACTGCTTAAATAATGAAAAGACAAAGGATAAAATCATCTTTGGATACAAGTGTGCCATGCAGAGCAATCTGCAGTGCTTTTAATTAGACCACAGCTATTCTGCATAACAAATGTATCTGTTAGAATTTCAGCAGGAGGTGATGTAATTTAGATACAAAGACTGTAAAGACGTGTAGAGCCCTTTGTGTTTAAAGGTACTGAATAAGTACAAACCACTTTGAGATCTTTGATATCAAGTACACAAGGTTTGATCAACAAAGTGGCCTGGGGAAGACCAGCAGCTTTCAGCTGAGATGAAGCCACCTGGATCCTTACTGAGGGGAAAGCATCCCCTGCTCAGGGGCTTTGCTTTAGGTTCCTCATCTCCAGAAGCAGCCTGGCAGAAGGACCTAAAGAAGGATAAGCTAAGAGGATAAATTAATTTTTTAAAATTAATTTTCTACCTTTGTTTTTCTCTTTACTTCCCACGCAGTCTTTGCTGCAATACAAAGAAATTGGGCTTTCTAGCATGCTTCCAAGTCCAGTGCTCGACATGGCACTTACTGAGGCCCTGTATGGAAACCATCCTGCTGCAGCTGTGTGGCAGACACTTGCTGTTTACATAAACATTAATGATGAGAAAGTTTGCTTTTTCATTTGCCATTTCCCTGCCTGCTTTGCAAGAGCAAAGACAAAAGATCTGGTGGGCAGATGCAGCAAAAGCTCAAAGCAGGAAGACAATTGATCTGTGATCTCAGGTGTGCATTTCAGTGAAGCATCACTAAGGGAGGAGATTTGTACTTCTCACTTGCTTTTGATTTCTTTATTTTTTTCCAAATAGTTTAATTAGTCAGGTGATTTACTTAACAATTACACTGCTTGGGTTTGCCTTTGAAAGATTTGAGTGAATCAGGTCTTCCCCTTCCTTCTGCAGCAAATTCATAACATCAGGACCACTAATTAAGCAAGTAGGAGCTAATCAATCTAAGCCACAGATTAAGAGAAAATGAAGCCTCAAACCTGGCAGCCACAGCTAGCTGCTGCTTTTGGCTCTCTGCAAGGAGATATTCAAGGAACAAGGCTGTGTGCAACCACAGGGTTTTTCCAAGAACTGACAAGGAATGTGCTTTCAATTTTTTTATGCTGAAAAGCATCTTTTTCACTTCAGTGAGGCCTCACCCTGTGTTCACAGCTTCCACCACCGCTGAAGTGTGCTTTGGCTGGTTTGTATTTATTACAGCCCTGAGGAGAAGGATTTGGGGATAGGGATGGTGCAGAAGCCCAGCATGAGCCAGCAATGTGCCCTTGCAGCCCAGAGCCCCCCCATGTCCTGGGGGCATCAGCAGAAGCACAGAGAGCGGTGGAGGGAGGGGATTCCCCCCTCTGCTCTGTTCCTGTCAGACCACACCTGGAGCTCTGCGTCCAGTTCTGGAGTCGCCAACATCAGAAGGACACAGAACTCCTGGAAGGTGTCCAGAGGAGCCACTGAAATGCTGAGAGGGCTGAGCAGCTCCCTGGGAAGCCAGGCTGAGGGATTGGGGTTGTTCAGCCTGGAGAAGAGGAGGCTCCCAGGGGAGCTCAGAGCAACCTCCCAATATCTGAAGGGGCTACAAGAAAGCTGGGGGAGGGCTTTGGACACAGGGGAGGAGGGAGAGGACAAGGGAAATGGGTTAAAACTTGGAGAGGGGAGGATATTTAGGTCATATTTGAGGAAGAAATTCTTTAATTTGAGGGTGGTGAGACACAGGGAAGCTGTGGCTGCCCCATCCCTGGCAGCGTCCAAGGTTGGATGGGGCCTTGAGCAAACTGGGCTGGTGAGAGGTGTCCCTGCCCATGCAGGGCGTTGGAACTGGATGAGCTTTGAGGTCCCTTCCAACCCAAACCATTCTGTGATTCTACTAACAAGAGATCTACTCAATAATGTTTATTTCATGGATGTTTTTAAAGGAAGGGCCTGAAGGTGAAGGTGAGGCCTGTGGATGCCGGCTCAGGCAAGGCCCCAGCAGGGCCTGGTGACAGACCCCAGCCACGGTTTCCACTCGAGGACATGCAACCTTTAACTCTCCTCAGAAGAGAAAACCTCTTTTTACCCTTTCTCTCCAGCAGCCCCTGGGTTTGTGGAATAATTTCACCCACATTTGGCAAAAAGGGCCAGAGGTTTCAGTGAGATGAAGCTCTGAAGAATTACATGAAAACCGGCAGGTGATGGAGACCGCCTGAACTGTGTCCCCTGTGAGGGAAATCAGCACCATCAGCCCCAAACTTTGTCTTCACCATGAGCATTTTGGAACCAGGCCAAGGAGAAGGTGCCCAAGCAGCACTGGTAAGAGGGGTCTGGCATGGTGGGAGCATGGGAGAAGGGATTGGAGTGAGCGAAAATATTGCAAGGGTGGGAGGAGAGCATGGGAGGTGGAAAGGGTGGCAGGGAAGGGGGACAAATCCTTGGAAGACAAAGCTTTGCTATTGTGTCTGCTCAGAACATGACCTGTTAGTTTCCCAGAGCTACACCACTTTCCCATCTTGCTTTCCTAAATGGAGCAGAACTAAATTCTTGCAGTTCCAAGGAGTTGGTTATTATTGCAACTCCTTTTCCCCTTGACCTCTGTTTTTCTCCTGCCTGAAAGCTTATTGGCATGTCCACATATTACAAATCTTTGTTCTTAGGAATTATTTTTACCACCCAGACAATCTGGGGTAGTACCAGGAAAGCAGGCAGTGGCATTGCTTTTATTTTGCCGACAGTTGTCATGATGGGTGGTGACAGCAGAATTTCCATCCTCTGTGTAGATAGTTATTTGAATGTGACATGACCTTCAGATTAGATAATCATGGGCTGTTGTTTTTATCAGATCTGCCAAGAAAAAATATTGCTTCCTTCAAAAACAAATTTGAATTCATCATTTTCCCAAGGAAACAGCATACTTTGGGGATATAAGAGGGAGGTGTTTTGGTGACTAAAATCCTTCTTTTATGTATATGAAGGGAGTAAAATGTGTCCTTGACATTTCTTAATGATGCTGTGTACATGTGATGCTGTACAAGACGGTGGTTCCTGGGATCCTGGAGCCTTAGATAACATAGGCACAGGCTTGTACTTCATTTTCTTTTAATCCACTGGGCATTGTTATACAAGGAAAATATTTATTTCTCAAAATAGCCAAAGCCTGTCTTCATTCAGGGATTATTGCAACTCATTCATACACTAAGAAAATATTCTAATAGTTGCCATCAGTGTTTTCAGAACAACAGCCTGCAATCTGCTCGGGTTGTGTGCCTAAGCCTTCTCTCTTATATATTGCACATTTTGGTGTAAGATTTGTTGAAAAATAGAGCATAGTCAGTGTGTCTGCACATTGTAGACCCTTGAGCACTGTGTTCAAACTATGCCATGGTTTTCTTCAGGGAGTGTGTGTGTTAGCTGCCAAATATTACATTGACATCAGGAAGTGAGCTTTCCGCTACTGGAAACATGCACTGCCAAGTGTAGCATTCCTAAGTAAATATGGAAGCAGAGATCATTGTTTATGGTCCTGGTCACCTATCTGAACCTCTGTACCCTGATACCCAAAAGCAAAAGGGTGTTTGAAAAGTACACAAGGCCACTTTTCCCTTCATTTGACTTCAGGTTTAATCAGACTCTTTGTGAAATCAGTGGGCAAAGACTCAACCTCCCTCTGGTAGGAGCCCCTTCCAGAGACTTCAGTCTTCATTTGGAAGTGTGATGGGATTTAATAACCATCTTAAAGGGAATGACCTGTATGAGAGACAATTCTCAACATTATCCTGACTCCGATCCCACCAATCTGAGGCAGGCCAGGGCTGACGACCTGAAAATTCACACTGTCATGTTTTTTCGTGATAGGCCACGTAAATTTTTATGCAAGTCACCATTTTCATGGAAGCAGGGACTGATGTTGCAACCTGCACATTGCTTTGCACTGTAGTAATGGCTGTCCTCCTGGTTTTCCTCCTTATGAACTGTGATGAAATGGAATGCAACTTTTATATACATATGTGTGTGCATGTGTACACAACATAGTACATTGTTTGTATTAAATAAAGATACATTTGATATAACACACCTCTTAAAATGAACACTACCTGAAACAAATGTTTCACTTACTTAGTACTCAGCTCAGTTCTTTCCCCAAGGGAAACTCCCACTAGCTTTACCTGAGTGAAGAATGAGAAAGAAAACAATGTTGTAAAAGGTAGTACATCTCTGTAGTCAGAGACTGAGCAGCTTTTCTGGATACCTGTCTGACCTGAGCCTGTGCATTCTAGATGGATTCAGGCTTTGGTCCACACGCCTCCATTTCCACAACTGAAATTTTCCATTTAAATGTGGAAAAAAGGTTATAGGAGAGAAACATACCTCTTCTACACAGAGCAGTGATTACATGCACACGGATGCTGTGGGATGCACTGGGTTCCTTGATCCAAATGGACCTGCTCTTGGTCCTGGCTCTAGCAGCCAAGGAGCCCTGTGTTAGCATCTGGTGAAGAGAAGGAGCCTGTTCTTATATCCAGATGGTTTCTCCCTGCTGTTCTGGCCCAGGAGGGCAGTGGGCATTCAGCAAGGTGCAGAGCAATGTCAGGATCACTCTAGCCACCACCAGCCAGCTCTGAGAGAAGGAAACTGGGTTAGTGCCAGGTTTGCTTGCTTCCCCTGCTGGGATATGCACACAGCACAGTTCAACCAGCCTGAAAGATCTGGGATGTTATTTCAGTTTCTATCCATCTCTTACAATGTTGACTAACATAATTTGTTTATTGAGGAGACAGAGGGTTTCATTCTGGTTGCTATGCTGTTTCTGTCATATTTGGGGATGTTGCAGAAAGTTCTTGAAACAAAAAGCTTTGACCTTTTATTTTAAGTCTTTGTGCAAAATAATCTGCTGTACATTTACCTCTTAACCCCCTTGGTGCTGCTTTTGATTTCACATTCTGATTTATGTTTCTGTAAAAAGTATTTTTCATTCTATGCTTATTTACTGTGCTTATATAGCAATGTTTCTATTGTATAGAAGTGTATATATCTATTATATATACACAAATACACAAAGCCCCTCTCCCTTGGGAGCTATTACAGCCTGCATTTCATTAGATACTTAGTATATTTTAAAGGTCTGATTATTCAGCTTTGAAAGTCCTGGAGCTCCACAACTCAGTAATGCCACTGAGTTGCCACACTTTCTTTACAGAGCTCTGTGAGGGTAGCTATTACTGCACTGTATGACTTGCTAAGTGTGGTTGAGTGAAGTGGGAGCCAGAGAGGCTGTATTGTGATCATTACACTTTATAGAATCATTTTGGTTGGAAAAGGCAGATATAGTGTCTACTAATTTTTTTTTAATCTCATCTCTGCAGTCCCTTCTACTATCTATCATCTACCACTGTAGTCTGAACTGTGGCTTAACATGTTTAAATCTCCAATCTGTACTTACTGGCAAGATGAAAAATGATTTTTTTCCTGTCTGTCCTAGAAAGAAATCAGCTCAGAGGTATTATGTGTGGTGGCAGGGTGCTTACTTCAGACGCTTGCTATTTCAGAAATATTAACTGTGATTTATATGTGTATGACTGGAGAGAAAGAAAATCAATTAGTGCTGGCCATTACATAGCCCTGAGCTAGTAATGTATAGGCAAGAGAGCCTATCAGTTCTTTTGGGATTGCCAATTATCCAGCTTGGATGATACTAACAGCATTTGGGACACAATTCTGTTAGGAAAATTCCTTCAGGACAAAGCCTGGCCTCACAGACTTTGGGTTGGAAGGGTTGCAACAAGAAAAGAAAAAAGGAAGAATGATGCTTAGCCACCCTTTTCACAAAAAAAAAAGAGTGAAAAAGTTAAAGCTGATAGTGAAAATAGTTAAAGCTGAAAAAAAAACCCCACTATTTTGTACTGAAACATTGCTTTACTTCAAAAGATATTAACATCCACACTGGCACAATAATGATGCATATTCCTTAGACTTGTGGAATTGCATCCTGAGCCACTTGCAGTGAGGCAAGTGAGGGGGATCTGGAAATGAGTGAGAACTGAAGTGTGACTCAGGACTTGCACCTGGAGGGATAGGCAGTGTTGCTACTGGTACCTTGAACAAGTTTTTGGGAGAGTGATACTGAGCAACCAACTTAAGTGAGGAACTCCTCTGTTTAGAAGAAAAGCCAGCCAATTTTCTCCTCTTTCAATATATGGAAGTGATGGAATTGAAGCAGACAGAAATTTTATGAAAGGATTTAATTCAAGTTGTGTCAGTCAGAAATAAGGATGGAGCAAGGCATCCCTACCCAGGAGTGAGAAGCTGCACCAGGCAAAGACACATAGAGTTACAGAGTGCAGTGAGGTCTGCATGTGCCCTTCAACAACTCCAGTGGTATTCTCTTTGGAAGGCAAGGGTTGTTGGGAGGGTTTTACTGAGTTTGTCTGAACTAGTGCAGCAAAATGATGCCTTGGAGAACCCCTGTATAGCAGCTCAGAGAACACCTTCAGATGCAACTGAAAACTTACCTTGTCTTATTTTACAGGGTGCTGTTGTAGGTAGAAACCCTGAGTTTGTAACCCATCTTGCTTCTTGGGTACACTGACTAGAGAGGTCTGTCAGGCCGTGAAGGCCAGAGAAGGCTCACAACCACCCAGCTGCTGCAGGGTTCCTTGGGAGGGAATGCAGAGGACCCCTTCAAATGAGAGAGGTTCCTCAGAGGGCCCCAGGCCCTGGAGGTGTCTGTGAAGGACAGAGTTGCCACTGCTCTTCCATGGGAGGTGGGTAACTGGCTGGTGGGTCTGTCTGGTGTTGGGCATTACTTTATTGCAGTGCTACCCACCTTACTGTGCAGGCTTGTCCAGTAAAGCTCTAGATGGAGATGGAAGGAAGGAAATCAGTGAATCACCAGGAATAAGCACCCAGCCCTTCCTGCTTGCTTTTGAGAGCTTTCCCTGAGCCTCTGCCTAGTGAAAGAACTGAAAACACATGTAAGACCCTGGGCATTACTGGGGCTCTGGGGCAAATCAGAGCTGAGGTGCTTTCACAATTGTGCTCATGTTTGCTCATCTAGCTTCCTTTGCTGCACTATGAAACTGCTGTTTAATCTTCACCAAATCAGCCACATTGGCAAAGAACAACCTCATCTTGCATTACAGCTAATGCAGTTATCTGCCACTAAGTAATTGTTACAAGTTGAGTGATTTTATTTCACAAAGATGGTGAAACTAAAGGCAGGATGTGTCCATCCCTGAATCCACAGACTGAGTCTTGCATCCATGGCAATGTTCCAAGAGGAAGTTCTGAGGGGAAGCCCTTGAAAATTGATCTGCAAGGTTTCTTAGCTTTGTACTGTACTTTAGTGCACAAATGTGCACTAAAATCTTTGGAAGAACTGTGTGTGGGTGGGGTCTTGAAAATACAGCTTCAACAGCACACTGCATTTGTTGCCTGAATCTGTGTCATTAGTGTCCTCCTCCTGTTTTCTTCATCACCCTGCTAGCTCTGCTGAAGTGGATTTTAGAGGGTCAGCAGTTCTGGGAGGTAAAAACCCAAGGGCATTCTGCAAAGTAGATGCTCCACGCTCCTGTGAAAATGTTTTCTCCTTTTATCTAGAGAATGTTTAAGGGTTTAGGCCCTCATCAGCTGTCTTTTAATCTTTGTTTTGTAATCTTTCTAAGATCTGAGAGTAAAACCACTTGCCACCTTGCTCTACTCGCCAAGGAAGGTGGCTCAAGAAAGCTCAAAAAACCTTCTTCATGCTATTTTTAGTGCTCCTTTGCATTAACTCCCTACCTCTCCATGACCAGTCAACATTATTATTCCACAGTCCATGTTGCAATCCTTCAGAGGGTAACTTACATTAATTCCTTTAGACATACAAGTCTTACACTAAGTTCAATTAAAGAATTCAGAAAGATTCTTACTCTTTCTAAAATTACTCAAATGTAGTCACAGAAAAAAAAAAAAAAATCTGGACAGAAGAATATATAGTATGTTCACTTTGAGGACTCCAGAGACAAAAGCTGCCCTGGCCTGTAAGGAGTGAATTAAGACAAATCAGTGCAAGGTATTCTGAGACTAGCCTAAAAGGACATTAAAAGGCTGCCCTAATTAAATAAAAATCAGCTTCTAAAAGGGGTTGGTAAAATGGTCACAGCTTTTGTGTATGGGAGAGGCTTGAGAAAATAAGAGCATAATTACATTTTTTATTTGAAAAGAGGACTTTCTAGGAATAGAGTTACACATTTGGTTTTGATTTGTCCTTCTGGTTTGACTTGGGCTGCTGCTTAAGATTTAGCCTAGGTTTTGGTTTCAAGCATAGCCATATCCTGGAGTTCTGCTTTCTGTGTTCCAGAAGGTCTTGACAAGGAAAATAGAACATCTTTTAAAGCAGCCAATTAAAATAGCTTCTTTTTATTTTTATCTTCCCTGTAGGACATCCTGTTTCCAGTTGCATAGCTGAGACAAGCTCAGTTTTTCAGCAGAAAAAGGGAGAAAAAGCTTTGGCAGCTGGAATGTCTGAGATCCCTGGGGTCCCTTGTCTTGCAGGGGGTGGGAATGGTGCCACTGCATGGACTGAGAACTACATGAGAGCTCATGGATCCCTAGCAGAGGCTTAGCAGGCAGATATCCCACAAGTGGCTTGTGCATAAATAACCAGAGGGAGGGAAGGAAGCAACAAGGGGAAATGTGGCAAGAGCTGAGGGAACTTCCCAAGCAGCTGAAGGGAGGGGAGGAAGCAAGGCTGCTGTCCTGTGGTTGTTCAGGTGCTTGGGTTTCACCATGGGCCCTGCCATGCTTCCTGTCCTCCACCTACAGAATGACTACAGCAGGCTTGGGGTTGTGTTTAAAATGGAACTAGAAAATGAGATCCCATCTGAGTTTGGGGTTGACCTGAAAGGAATATTCTAACTAAAAATCCTAGTGCTCTTAGTTGTCCTTGCTTGAGAATGCACAGTCAAGATTTCAGACTCGAGAGACTAAATTAGGCTCCTAAACCCTACATTTAGATGCCTAAATAAGTTCCTTTCTTTTACTGGGTGATTACCAGTAGCAAAGATCAAGCTACTAATCTTGGTGGCTAAAAAGGACTCAGGAGTCTAACATTAGGCCCTCACTTTTGAAGCCTGCTGATGTTGAGTTTTAGCCTGCTTCTGATATATATTTTTTTTTTTTTGTGAAGTTCTGTTTTTTTTTTTCCAAAATGCAAGCCTGAGACTCCTAGGTTTTTTTGATGTCTTGCATTAATAGATGGTGCTTGCAAAACATTTACCCTCCCACCTCACAACTCATCATCAAACACTACAGGAGCTCAGACACATTGGCTGCTTTTACTGACCAAGGAAAGGCATTTGGCAAAAGGTGATAACTGCATTAAACTGAAGGAGAACTTGAGCAGTAAAATAATCCCAGGTTTTCAGCATCTGAAGGAATTTTCCATAGAACTTGAGAAGGTGTATCAGCCAGCTACAGAAGCATGAACACTATCTTCATATTTCCCTCCTGGCCAATTATTTCTCTTGGTTTTATGATCTCCGAGAGAATAACTTGGCCAGTGACACCTTAGTTGTGTAGGTTTGCCAGGTAGTCATATGGTCAGAATCCAGTCCAGCTGAGTATATACTGCATTGTCTGTTGTATAAATAAGGAAAAAATATGACTTGTTACCAGTGCAGGTACAAAGGGGGGAAGACAAATCTGAGTGCATGAAGATGCAACAGAGGTGTGGGGAAAAAACAGAAGCAAAGGTTGTTGTAGGGAAATGGCAAAACTCTTGGGAACTATGGGGAAAAAAATGTTTAAAGACTTGTAATACTGAAAACATAACAAAAAGAAGTGTTTGGCTGAATCTTTTGCTCCATGGTGTTTAGACAGGTGTACAAACCTGGGAAGACTGACCAGGTCAGTGGAAGTGAGGAAATTCTTTAATTTGAGGGTGCTGAGCCCCTGTGCCAGGTTTCCCAGGGAAGCTGTGGCTGCCCCATCCCTGGCAGTGTCCAAGGTTGGATGGGGCTTGGAGCAACCTGGGCTGGTGGGAGGTGTCCCTGCCCATGCAGGGGGTTGGGACTGGGGGAGCTTTGAGGTCCCTTCCAACCCAAACCATCTCTCTTAATTATCATGAGAAGTCTATATGCAGTGGGGTTCCAGTCTCATAAATTGGGCTAGTACTTAATGGGATTAAAGATAATCCCTGTTCCTTGTAGTTCCCACTATGAGTGAGGCCAACATCCTGATATGTATGGGAATGCAGTATGAAGCTGCAGTAGGATGCAGGAGGTTTGCAGGAAATAGAAACCAGACCTCCTATCCATATCCCACTGTTCCTTCTCCAGGGCCTGATGCAATGAGTCCTTGCAAGTACAACTTTGTATTTCAGGATGTACATCTGAATTTAGCAGGAATAATCACTACCTGCTCAAATTACAGATTTTTTTAACCAGTCACTAACATAAATGTAGAATAGGTTTGAGCAGAATTTTCCAAATTTATCAGCCCTAATCCTGCCCACTGAAACTAATGAAAGGTTGATTTGGGGCTTTTTAATTGACTTTACTGGGAGGACAGTTCAGCTGGTCTGGAAGGGATTGAAGCACCTTCCCTGTAACTTTGTCTGGAGAGCAGATTTGGCCTGGTTTAAGTGCAGATCTAGTCTGGCTGAACACCAGAAAAATTATTTTTGCTTAAATTCCTTAAATATTTCTATTTACTCACCAAAACATGTACTGAAAGGATATATATCACCAGTTCTGAGGGTGATCAAATGTTAAAATTATCAAATAAATCTTTCAACCAAAAGTAGAAAATCTCACTAAATACCCATCTTGATAAATGGTATTCCATCAGCTCTACTGAGGGAATCTTTCCATCATGTCTGTTGGAAAGATTTTGTGGGGAAAAAAAAAATTGAAGAGGAATAAAATAAAAATATGGCTTGAAACAATTTTTCCAAGGCAACTGCAAATGCTGTGAGTAACCAGCAATCTAGCAGCTGAAGGCACCTCCCAGGCATTGTTATTCTTGAAGGATTTTGTGACTCTTCCTGTTGTTCTTTGGTGGGTGGCTCAGTGACTCAGCCCAGGGCCTCCCAGCCCAGCAACAGGATCCCAGGGAAATCAAAGTCTTCCCAGCACCCATGGCTACCTAAGGACTGAAGTGCAGGAGCCCTTCCCCCAGGCCCCCCACCCCAAAACCAAGGAATATTTGCTATAAATGAATGGATCAAAGTAAGGAGAGCACACGGGAGGGGCTGGCTGGGGACTGTCAGAAGCACTGCTCCTCTTGCTCCTTGGAATTGTGCTGCAGCAGTACTGATGGTCAGATTTTAGTTCCTGAAAGACATACCTACTTTCTGACCCTTTTTGTTTTCAAATACTGAGCTGATCCAGCCTGGGCTCCACAGCAGATCCAAGCATCAGGTCATGGTGTGATGTCCAGCAGCTACAAGCTGTGTAGAAGTCTCATGTTAAGCTCTGTTGTGCAATGAAGATTACAGAAAAGGGTTATGCCAGTTAAATTAAATAAAAACCTTAGTTTTCTTCATCAAGGACTTGAACAGCTGCCAACACTGCACGTTTCTCCTGATGTGAATGAAGCCATTGCTCAAAACTGAACTTTCTGGTAGGACAGTGATACAGGAGTTTTGTGCTGCCATGGCATCTGCTTAAGTAAATGTGATGGTAACAACATGGCATCTCACAGGTTTTGGCTATTTCTACCCATCTTTTGTTAAGGCATGGATTTGATAGCCTGTGTATGAGGAATTGCCACCCCAGGTAGCCCCTGATAGACTTTGCATCTCATCTTCTTATAGTAATGGACTAAGGCTGCTTCTCCAGGTGAGGAGTGCACATGCAGGCTGAAAACATAGCTCCTGCTCTGTAGGTGGTGACAACAGCTAAACAGGGGATTAATAAACTGATAAATGATACATTCTCCAGACTGAAACTCTATATTATAAGGGCCCTAAAGAAAGGGGGGTCAGATCTCTGCCCCAAACCACAGTGTATTATTTCTGACAGATACTTAACCTGTTTTTTACCTGCTCCTGGTGATGGTAATAGTCTCTGTCTTCAGCCAAACTATTGGAATGGTAGAAAGTCAGCTGACAACAATATGCTGTAGTTTTATTGAGTGCTCACTTCCTTCATGACTGCAATTAAGGTACTCAGCCTGAAATTATAGTTGTGTGGACAGCATTGTCATTGTTCCTCACTTCTTTTCCCATCCCTCAAACAACAAAAATAAGCAGGCTGTAGAAGCAATTCCAGTCCACCTGTTATTCCCAGCACTGAACAAAAATGAAAGCAAACTGTCCACTTCAGTGTCTGAAGTTTGGCTTTTCAGCTGAGCCACGGGAATTAGCAGTCTTCTAACCTGATCCAATGGTAAGGAAAAAAAAGTCTTAATTTGTTGGAGCAGAATATGTAGGTCGTATGTGGTCCTGTTCTTCATGGAGAGATGTAGGAGACAAGTGATTTGTAAAAAACTCTTCTTCGTCTAGCCATCCTTTCATTTTACTCCTTTTTTTTCATAGGTCTCCACTCCAAATCAGAATTTTTTTTCAAGTTAAATTGAAATACTGTGTTTTTGTTGCAAACACTCTTGGTGTTCGTGTCCCTGAGCGTAGTTTTATAACTCCAAATATATGACAGCATACACCATAAAGTTAATTTTAAAAGGTAATTGGCATAACATGGTAGTTAATGAACAGGGGTTTTTTACTATAAGCATTTTCCATTGCTGAACAGTCCTAAGTAAAGTATGTGGCAGCACAGGATGCTGGTAGTCCATTTTTTCTGTTGTTCATAGGGGTTTTTTCCCATTTAAAAAGTTTTAGTCTTATCCCATCTGTCTGGAATGAAACTTGAGATGAATGTAAGCAGAGATGAATGTGAATTGGTGCATTCCTGATGAAAAAACTGCCCAGCAATTTAACCAGTTACCAATAGCAGGTCTGTGTGAAAATCCATGTGCATTTTCCAGCTATCTGTGACTGATCTGAAATACCTACTTTTAGCAAGTGCCCAAGATCATTTTATTTTCAGTTGGCCACTTACTGCCTAACTATTACATGCTGTGGAAAGCATTTAGTCTCTTCTGTATTGCTGAATAAATTGGAAAGCAGGAATGCAGAGAACAGGAAAATGTTTGTGCTATCTCTGAAGGAACAGATAGGAGGCCTGCTAGGAAGCTGAAATGCTGGGGGTATATTTTGGCACAGAGCTTTCACCCACTTTTCTTGGGGGCGTTGTTACCTTATCAGGCTGGGCTTGCATTGTATTTTGCCTGTGTCAAAAAGTGCTTGGCAGCAGGACCCCTCCTGATAGCAGCAACAGGAAGCCTGAACTACACCAAAGGAATGAAGGCTTGGGAAGGCAGGCTCTGAGGAGCAGCAGGAATAGCTATGCTGGATAAGGAGGTTAAGCCACAAGGAGTTCAAGCCTATCAATGCAGGAAATTGGATTGGAGGAGATGGTGGATAGCTGCAAAAACAAAAACAATCATCAGATATGAGGAAAAATGCCAAGCAGAAAGGAGCTGCCTCGAGAGAGGCTCTGGGCAACAGAAGGTCTCCTAGGCATTGTCTTGGAGTATAAATATATAGTCTTAAATTCATACTATGGGAATTTTGGCTTCTTCTTATGAGTTCCCCAGAAAAGCTGTTTATTATGAATTGTCTCTTTACCTCACTTGTGTGACAGAGCAGAGTAAGAGATGCAGGAAATGAGTGTGCTGGCCCAGCAGTTCCTGCATACTCTCTGCCCAACATAAAATTCTGTGCAGCCTCCAAACTTTTCCTGCCTCTCTCTTTTTCCAGCCCCACGTCCCACAGCTCTGAATTTCCAGGGTCCTCTAAGAAGCAGCCCACCCCCAAATTCTCACCATGTTGACAAACAGAAACAAAACTGGGCAATGAGGAACCTGGACACATTTTTTTTACTGTCTCCTCTTAGAGGTTTCTATATAGGTGCCAGGATACTAACATAGCCTTCGTGTTAATATATAATAATACTGTGTTGTAATTTAGGTACAGCAGGCTCTTTATAATCAGATATTTTATAATGTTCTAAGATGTTGTTTTTTGGCACTAGTGGTCTGAAAACAAAGCTGACACTGTTAAAAACTCTAGCTTAGACAGACCAACATACAGAGTATCCCCTCATGGGGCTGATGAGAAACCCGATATATTTTTCCACTGCTTGTGCAGAGAAAACCAAATGGAAAAGAGAAGCCACAGAGACTCAGCTTGGCAGAAATGTAATGTCCAACGAGATCTTGCCCAAGAAAACTGACAAGTAGGGTTGGAAGAGGAAGTCCATCTCACTTTTCAGTACTGAGGTCCACTGCAGTCTCCTCCTGCAGCTTATTTTCTAAGCAGGCCCAAGACGAATTACCTCATTGCAGTTTGCCACAAAAACCCAAGATATATGTCTGCTTAGATAGTGGCTGGGTTTGTTCAGCCTTTTGGAAGCTGAAGGCATGGATCAAACACTCCTGTTTTGTTTCTTCTAAGACAGCCAACCATATAATCATTCCATGTGTTTCAAATGAGAAACTGAGGCTGCCTTACTGTTTCCCATTTCATTCGCTCAGGACAGGATGCAAAGCCTGTAAACACATTCTGTGGGAGTTCCTTGCACTAAGTTTGCAAGCCCACCTTTTTTTATATTCTAGGACAACTGTTTATGGTCTCTCCCATCTCTCCTGACTCTCCATATGTAAGCATGGAATACGACCTGGAGCAGTAGTACCTTTCCCTCTATAGCTTTCTTCTCTCTGCCAGCTCTACTTGGGCTTAAGCTTCTCTCTGGCCAGCAAGATTGAAATATCTACACATCAGCAACTAACCACGAGATAAAGAATGGACCTAGAATGGTGCCCTTAAGAGGACCTTGGTTGTTAAGTAGCACATTGCAACTCCAAGTAAGGAGCTCAAAAAGCCAAGGGGCAACCACAAGGTGACAATTCAACAGCAGCTCCCAAGTACACATCTCTTCAAGTAGGTAATCCAGATCTGAGTAACTCGTGAAACCAATGAACCAGCTCATCAGATAGAAGGTAAATAGGTGTACTTCCATTAAAATATATTATTTACTGGATGAAGAAATAAGGGCCTTTATTGATACTCAAGCCTCATGAGATGGTGAAATAAACTGTGGCTCCGGAAGGAAATGCAGTTTTGACAACAGGAACATGAAACACAGAAGTGCAGAGCCCTTATTTACAACATCCTTTGAAATCTGGCACTCCAGCAGAGTGGCAACTACATTTCTACAAATATGGTCCTGAGGCATCAGTTCCAAGTGGATAAACATTGAGCCAGTTCCTTCCAACATATTTTCACTCCCTGTAGTACATCAGTAGAGTTCCCAGTGTGAAAGAGTAGGAAAGACCTGCTCTGCTCAGACACCCTTACAGTCTGTTGGCATTGCAAATAATTAATACTCCATCCTCATATCTAGAGTTGCAGTAATTCTATTAGATCTGGCCTTGACAATTTCTTTCATAAAAAGAGTACTGAATGCAAACTAAATGCATTTTGGTCTTTAGTGCATCCAGGCAATTAGAGATTTAGTGGAATTTTTCACATTAGCGCCTGGCTCTGAGACAAATCAATGACATTTAGGGATTTCTCTGCTACAAAGAAAAGGTGGTTATCTTGGTTTTTTTAAGCAATGACATAAATGCATTTGTGAGCCTGATCTTTCATAGTTTTGAACATTATTGTGTACAGAGAAATTTGAGCACTGACATTTCTATTCCCTGATATGATACAGTGATTCCATAAAAAACAAAGAAAAAAAACCACCCTACGTTTTTAAATGTTCCTCAGCATAAATTTTTAGAGTATCCTCTATGCATGGCCATCAAAATATGTTGGGTTTGTACTGCTATATGAGAGTTCTTTGGAGTTCTATTTTATATTAAAATTTTAATACAAGTAGTAGACTAAAATAAGTAATTTAGAAAACAAAAAAATAGGAAGTGTAACTAAATATATTTCTATGCTGCTACAACTACATTTTTCGATGTAAATTTACCCTCCTTATGGGAGTATAAGCAAATATACAGGTAAGTCATAAGTACTGCCTCATAAATTCCAACTTTAGATATATTTGCAGAAAGACAGATGTAGCCAAACAGTAAGAGTTTGAGATGATCTTGCTCTTTTTCTATCAAAGAACTGCCAGTGGAAAGGACAGCAAGCATCAGTGGCAAAGGTCAGCATATTTAGTCAGTGTTTATTTCTTCACTTCAGTGAAGCAGCACAGATTGTTTATCTTGGTATCTTTTTAATTTTGCTTTTGTAAAGACTTTGACAAATTTACTTTTCACACCCACACTGGAAAGGAGCCGCCAGCAAGGCAGCGTGGCTGTCTGCACTGCTTCCTCTTCTCAGTGCTGGGACTGCAAGGATGTTGAACAACATGTACAATTTTTAGATTCTCTAAATCTGAGGGGGATGATTTGAACCTCGGAGGAAGACTGTGGCTAAAAAGCCAATGTTTTGCTCCAAGCAATGTGAACTAATAAAGAATATATAAATACAGCCTGAGACCAATAAATCTGTAACTGCAAATCCACTGTGGCAGTAAATGGCTTCCCTTTAATAATGAAATACCACACTGGCAAAAATAAATATATAACTCAGGCTACCCCCAACCATTATTGGACTACAAAATAACAGTATTTTAAAACAGAGAGTCCTTTCATTCTCTAGAGTGCTCTTTAGTCATGTTTCAAGTTTTCTTCTGCAACTAGGAAGGCTAAAATCTTACTCAAAAAAATGTGGAAACTGAGACTGTCACACAGTCACTTGTTCTGGGGCTTAAAGTGAAACTCCAGATATTCTAGTACTGGAATAATGCCACAGTTGGCAGCAGTACTGATGACCAAATTTCTCTTTATAAAACAAAGCACAAGTTGGCACTGAAGCTAAGTTCCTTGGTTTGAGGAAGGAAAGAAAAATATTTATCCAGTAAAGGAAAACTTATTTGCTGGTAGGGAGAAAAAGAGATTTCTGTTCAGTGCACACACACAGGAATAAGCTTTTGCTACAAAGATCACTGGAAGTTTTTAAAAACTTAAACTCTTTCTTTTTAAAGGAAAAAAAAATCTTTCCATACACAAGAGTTGTGAGAATCTCTCTCCTGCAGCTCAGATATTGCAAGCCAGAAGCTACAAATCAGCTTTGGCCAGAGTTTTTTCTTGCAGGGACTTCTTTGAGCCGCTTCCCTTCTATTCCTGTTATTCCTTACTGTGTGTGCTGTTGCTGTCCATACCAGGTTTGGTGTAGCTACAGTTAGCTGCCTTTGATGGTGATGTTAGTGGGTGTCTCAAAGGGACACAGCTCTCTTGATGCCTGTAAGACTGTTTGAGGTACAACTCAAGCTGCAGGACACGGTGTCAGTTGAAGAAAGGTGGTCCCTCCCAGACCTTTGTGTGTGTCTGGGGACTTGGAGCTGCAATATTGGTCTTCACCATGAAGCCCACTGAAGAACCAGTATTGGTTCTTCACCCTGGGCTGCCACAGGTTGCCCAGAGAGGTGGTGGAAGCCCCATCCCTGGAAGTTTTTAAGGTCAGGTTGGATGGGGCTTGGAGCAACCTGGGCTGGTGGGAGGTGTCCCTGCCCATGCAGGGGGTTGGAACTGGGTGAGCTTTAAGGGCCCTTCCAACCCTGACAATTCAGTGATTCTAACCTGGGATGAATTCACCCTGGTCAGATTTATGGTTTTTGCTCGGAGGCTTTCTGCTGTAGTAGTCCCTGCTTTTCTAGCCCATTCTAACTTGAGGTCTTGTGTCAGCACAAAACTAGCATAAAAACAGCCCACTGGTGCTCACTCCCTGCCACGTGTTCCCATCAACTTGACAAAAGTGTCATGGTGTGGTCCCCCTCTGCCTTGAGTCAAGTTGGTGTTATTGTGCAAGCTTCTCCAACGATGGTGCAAACACTGCCCTGCTAAGGAGAACTCACATGTTTGCCCCTCTCGTGGATGCAAACACCTAAATCTGTTCAAATGAAATGCCAGGAGTTCACTGTCTATCACCAGCTTTCTATCGAGCACCAGCTTCTGCTACCTGCAATAGGCAAAGGACGTGTCACAGTATTAAGATGTAGAAATATAATTTCTTTAGCTAAACAGAAGTCATTCCACACACGATGATGAGCTGCTGCAGTTTTCCTCATCTCAATGAATAAAACAGTGCCATTGTTGGAAGCACTGTGCCTTAGCTCCTCAGAGTTCCTGCATGCCAAGCTATTCCAAAACTTCCCCTTAGAGTGAGAAACAGTCATGAAAAAAAAAAAAACAAAACAAACCCAATTCAATTCCTGCCATTAGAAGGGGTGATTAGTGAATGAATCAGGCTGTTTGTGGTCAGTTTTTCCACCTAATTTTTCAGAGAGTTGACAGAGAGGGAGATGCACAAATGTACTGCACTGCATTCTGGGTGCAGCTGAAGTTTTGTGATTCATTGCCATCAGCTGCCTCATTGTTATGGCACAGAGCACAGGAGGGTTACAAGCTCATCTTTTGATATTCTTTAACTCTAGGGCTCTGCTAGGGTTTCTTCCAGAGAAAAGGTTGGGAGAAGGAGGGATACCAAAGTTTTGCAGATGAGCAGGTGCTGAAGAGAGCGATTCTGCTCTAGCTTTTAAAACAGCTCAGGTAAAAGGGTCACTCTGGGGATGACATCCCCATTCCCTGGTACAGCAAGTACTGATACAGAAGAATAAAATAACCTCTGTTACAGATGGAGCAGGCACAGACAAGGCTACGTGCAACTTTTCAAATAATAATTTTGAAAAATCACCCAGCTTTCATTTAAAGAAAGGAACACACACCCCATCCCTAACTCTGCCAAGCCCAGTGCCTGTCCCTGCTGAGGCACCTTGCTGGGGACACTTCCTTGCCCTGTGCTGGTGGCCCCTGGCATCCTGGGGGTTGCAGATCTGCAGCTCTCTCAGGGAGGCACCCTCTATGCCTTTAATATGAAGCAGCTGTGATTTTCTTGCCACACCACAGAGAGCAGCCAGGTGAAGGCTCCCTGTTGCTTTTTTTTGCTCCTCTGTTCCTGGCTGTTATCCCTGCCTACCTGAGCTCTGTTGCTGCTCATAAATATTTCCTTTAAAAGTATCCACAGCTACAGTATGGAAGTTGGTGATGTATAGCATATTCTAAAGAAAGGTTTGCCTCTGCTCAGAAACCTTCCTGACCTCGTGGCTGAAGAAGAACAAAATAATGTACTAACAAAAACATGGTTCACTGCCAAAGAAAAGGAGTTCCTGTAAGGACTGAAACAATAAATCTCCTCCGCACTGAACTCCCAGAGGGAGTTTGTTGTGTTTCCTCCTGTTCTTTATCAAAAGTCCCCAAAATAAGCAGGAATGGGCAGTGACTAGGCACAGTCTTTACACACCTTTTTCCATGGAGTAATTAAGGCCTGCCTGAGAGTCAGAGAGCACTCCCTGCCCAGCTGTGCAAGGGAGAGCTGGCAGCACCACCACCACCACCAAACATGAAGCTCCTGAGGATTGCCTTCTTTTTCCTAGCTGTGCTGTGTGCTTGCACTGTGGGAGGTAAGTTCTTTGGCTTTTTTTGGCAGACTTGTCGCATTTGTGGGGTGTTTTGTGAGCAAAAGCTTAGCTGTCAGGAGCTGGATGCTTTTTTCCCCTCTCTTTAGTGCTGTTGTTGAAAGACTGTGTGTTGGAGGAGTAGAAGGTACTGACTGCTTGTTGAGTTGTATGTGTTCTGTGAAAAAGTCTCCTAGCATTGTGCTTTTGTGGCAGCTCTCTTCTAGGTGTCATGAAGCTCCTCAATCTCAGAGGAGTTAAAAACTAGGGTGTATTTACAAAATTTTGTTTGGTTTTACTTCTTTGAAATAAAGCTTCTTTTGAAGAGATGGCTTTAAGGGGGGGGAGGGTGGTGGTGTTAAATGTCGGTTAAATTTTGCAAAAACTGCTCTTGCAAATCAAATCTATGCTGATGGATTTCCCTGGCCTTCTGCCAGCAATTAGTTTGGCCCAGGGTTTTGGTCAGAAATTATTTTAGTTTTCCCCCAAAGATACAGGGGCTTAGGGCATTCATCCAGTGTCAAGTAATGAGAGCTGCAAGCCTAGGGGCTAGAATTGTTACTGAGTGCAATATATTTTAAAGAGAGTCTCAAATGCACAAATGTAGTAATACTTTGTGGTGTTCATAAGGTCACTGACCTGCTGTTTTCATTATTCTTTAGCTTGAAAAGGCCATGCTTTTAGAGTGGAATTAGCTAGTAAAACCTGAAAGGGTGAAAGAAATTGTGACAAGGGCCAGAGGTTATCATCACCTTTGTCAAAAGACATACTTGAAGTAAAATCTGCTTTTAATCTGTGCTTTCATTCGCTAGCCCACTCGTGTGAATACTCATACCCAAAACTTCCACAAATGCCTCCAGATTGTCTGTAAGAGATGTTATGAATTAGAAGTTTAAAAGTTTATAATAGTAGATTAAGCGATTATGTGTTAAAAACTAGAATTGTCTCTTGTGGTGTAGCTTCTGCTATTGCTTGTGCTCACTGCTGTTAGAAAAAAATATAAATAAAGAAGATTAAAAATAAGATTGGACCACAGAAAGAACTGCTTTTAAAATTACGTTAAGAACAAGACCTGAAAATCTGTGTTGAGGTACTATTTATTCTCTGTCTGCTCCTTCTAGTAAAAATAGCCTTCCTGTCATTGTTGAACCTTTAATTTCACAACTTCAGAAAAGCAAAGTGGGGTTGGATGAAAAGAAGTGTATCTAACACAACAGTCCATAAAAATTACCAGAAGGCAACATGCAAAGGTGGGAGGAATTCTGTCGATTTTGTACAGTCCCTTCTTTAAAAAGGTTTTTCCCTCCTCTGCACTGTATGAACAGGACAGAAGTGGTAAGAGTGAATAAGCAAATTTCATGTAAGGGTGCATTTGCTCTGAACAATTTGGGTTCTGTCGTGGGTTTTTTAATGCTTTATTGTGAGGTAGAAGTTCACACAGTAGTGAAATTCTTTTGGTAAATTCACATTAGAAAATGAAGAGCAAATGTGAGGAAATTTGGCAAATGTTTCTATATACTTTTCGAAAGTAAAAGAATGTCATCTGGTCAGGCTTTCTTCAGGCTGTCCTCTGTATCACCTATTAAAACAGAAGCAGCTTTATGGTCTGCTTTATGTGGCTTGACCAACGTCTCTGGATCTCCACTTTTTGTGTGCTGGATTTCTGGGCTGTAACACCAGGATTTTATAACCTGAAGCCATGACTAGATGGTAAGGAGAATAACACCAGTGTCCCCCGTGCTCAGTCTCCCTTTTTTGGGCACTGGAGACAGCAGTAAGACATTTCTCCAGTTGCTTAGAAACACTTCTAGTGTTCTGAAATTACGCTCAGTAAAATCTAGAGAAGGTGACATCACACCCCAGCGTTTTCATACTCCCTCCCCCAGGTTCTGGGGTAGTTTGTCTTCAAGTATTAGATGACAAATAATTTGTGAACCTCTTTGTATAATGTACCCAAGCTGCTTGTCTTTTTATCTTTGGTAAATCCTGTAAGAGTGGACAAGGATCTTTGTGTTGGGGTTCATAAGGAACGTCCCAAGTCTCCTGCAGGGCTTTCAGATTTCATGCCTGATCTTCAGCCTGTACACTGGGGGTGCTTTCTTTGTAATGTTCTAATTCATCTCGTGACCCTGCATCCTAAGAAGTCTCTAATGTTTTGGTGGAATCTACCTTCTGTCAGCAAATTCCTAGAGGCTCAGGTAGGTGCAGATGTGGTGGTGGATAGCCTGCTGGCAACTTGTCCCTAAATGACATGCTTAAGGCAGGGGTTCTTTCATGCTCATCTCCAGGTGTTCATTTCTCCTGGCTTATTGACTCTTATTCTTGCCTGCTTCAAAATGTATCTCTCATAGAGATGCTTCTGCTTTCAGCTCACAGCATTCTGTCACAACAGTGCTGGAATGGGCCAAATAGTACATGGACAAAGGATAGTAATCAAATACAAATGGTCTCAAGCCTGCGGTAAGATGTAATTACTTTTAAAGCATGTAAAAGTGAAGTTTGCCCTTTTAAAAGGAGAGAAATTGCCATGTGCTTATCATGTGCTCAGAAGTTAGATCTCCCTTATAATACAGCATGGTTATGGCTACACAGCATAGCAGATGTCCTCCCCAAAGTGCTTGTAGCACACTACAACTTCATTCTGACTCAGGCAGCCTGGTGCTTTTCTGGCAGAAATCACAGCAGAGAAAAGAATAGGGTTGTGCTTCTTTTAGCATCAGTCTGGATGTGTTCAGGTTCTGCACTCAAAGGTAGGAGCTGCAATGTACTGTCAGGCTTTGCAGATGCATAGGTTAGGTTTATTAATGTCTGATTAGTGACCCCTGTTGACAGCCACCAGTACCTTTATCCAAGAGTGTTCCTGTTAGAAGTGAGGGCACTGTGAGAAAAACAAGGGTGCTTTTCATTTTGGAAAGGCAGAAGCAAATCTTGGCACTGAGAGCCTGGTCCAAAGGCCACTGAAGCAATTTGGAGCTGTCTTATTACACTGCAGATCAGCTCTCAGTTCCCTGCTTCCCAGCCCCTTTTCCCATTAAAGAGATGCTCTGGAGCCTGGGACATCATCCCAGCTCTGCAGCTCAGCAGATTAACCCTGGCACCTCGGGCTTGAGAGAAGCTCTACTGCAACAGGACTCCTGTAGTGATTATGTATGTTTGCAGCTGCCTGAACTCTGCTCTTGTCAATGCTAGCTGGAGGAGATGGCTTGCTTTTTCCAGCTTCTGTGCTCTCAGCTCACAGCTTTCAAGTCTTATTAAAAAAAATAAATTCATTTTAAAAATTAAAACACTAAACTATTTTGGGCAGCCAAAAGAGCATGGTCTCCCCTCATTCTGGGTTCTTATTCATGGCTGTGCTCTGGGAGAGCCCAGCAAGACACAGACTATCACAGCTGGATCATTGTCTCATGTCTGAAAAACTGAGAAATGTGAATAGGCTTTAGATAATCAGCTGCCTTCTCACACCTTTAACCCGCTTTGGACCCAAATTTTGAATGTCTTGAGAGTTTGTCTGTTGTGCAGAAAAATGCAGTTTGGCTGTTTTTACTGTTGCTAGCACTTTGCAAGGCTGGCATTCTCAAAAATCAGATTGTAGTGCTGGAGCTTACCATAGTCTTTAGCTGAGATTCTGTATGGATTCTTTTTTTCTTTTTTTTTTCCTTTTTTCTTTTCTCCTCCCCTGTTGCCACATTCCTTTCATTCATTATAGCTTGCTCACATTGGGCCAGTTAAAGCTGTACTTATTACTGGACAGAAGTGCTCATTCTAGGCCCAAACTCAAATGCAAGTTTTCTGCCTTTACTGGGGACATGAGCAGATGGCTTGATACCTGCTTCATAAGGAGATCATGATTTGCAGCCAAAAGAAATAGAAGCTGAATCTGAAGGGCAAGCCAAACCTGAGAATACATAATGCCATGTAACATGCCCAAGAAATTGTTGTTTCTTCTGAAAATTTACCAAAACATTTTCTCTTTCCTTTAGGTGTCTCTTTTATCTAGATTACAAGGTAGAGTTCATATCCATCTTTACTCCTTTGTAAATTATGGAAAAAGATCTGCTGAGGCATATGTTTTGGTTTGGCTTTGTGGGGTTTTTTCAAAATAGGGAAGGACCTTGAATTTGGTCTCCAGTGTTTTATACATCTGAGTCCTGTGTGAAAGACCTGCAAAAATAAAAACTGAGTGTTTTAACTGGTGCTATTTGATAGCCAGACTAACTTCACAGCCTAAACTTGAGTTTGGTAACCTCACATGGGAAAGACATCCCTATTACTTATGTTCCTCATGAAGGGAGGGTAGGGTGGTGGTTGGTTTTAGTCTGTGCTGAGACAACTCAAGGAAAACCCTTTAATGGCTTTATTTTGCAGTTCTGTAAACAGAGAGACAAGGTTGTGTTTGTGGGTGTAGCAGCTGTTGGGTTTTTTTTTTCCAAATAAAAGTCAACAATTAAAGAACTGGCTCATCTAGAAGACAAACATTTACTTTTGGTTTCAGCTAGCACTCAAAAATCTGTTTATCAATAGAATATTTTTACAACAACTTTTAATCTCCTTTTTTTTTCCCCCAATGGCACTAACATTCTGAGTGTTAGCTGCATGCTGTAGATTGCAATGCGTCTCAGATTGCTCAGACTACAGAGCAAGTGGCACGTAGGTTTGCATCCTATTTATCTGCTGTAACCTTTCTGCCTTATCACCCCAAGGAAATGCTGTATTTTGCTGGGTGGGAGCATTACCCAAGCCTCACTGGCTAAAGAATTCTTCAAGATAATTTATCATTCTAAAAAGCAGGCCCAGTTTGCCTTAATGTCATGAATTTTTAATGTGGTATTTGGTTTGAGGAGTTAGAGTGTAATCAGAACTTTAGGATTAAATCACTAATTATATTAATGGCATCTTTATCCTTCCTGCAGATTTCTTCTTTAATCATTTTGGCCAGGAGATTAATACAGTTGTTGGGCTTAATAGGTTTGGCCACTGAGGCAACAACAGATCAGAGTGGCAAAAGCTTTGAATTTTAGTTAGTCTGAGGAAAACAGTGTCAGGAGATGTTATTTACCTTTCTGGCCAAGAATTTGCATTATTTTTCTCTGTAAAATACCATACTTCTGTGTTGAAGCATGTTTTCATTGCATGATAATTATTTGAAGTGATCAAAGTCTCATGTATTCCTTCAGTTTTCACTAGTTTTCCCATTTATTCATATGTTCAATGTTGAGCCTGTTTTTTGTTTTTTTTTTTAAAAAGTGTTGATAATCTTCTAAATGTTAATGCATGTGGTACGGCCTCTCACAGTGTGAAGACAGTCTGAAATTACCTTTCATTGACAGATGAATTTCCCCTTCTCATCTCAGCATGGGTTATATATCCCAGCAATATAGATGATGTAAAGATCAGTGTTTGTAAACTTATTCAAAGGCTGTGGAAGCAAAAATATCAGCAAACATTGTTCGGTGAAATGGTGAAAAAGTTGAGGATGGAGCCAGCAAGAAAGGGCAGGTTTGCATGTTTTGACCCCCAAGCCCCATGTCACGCTGGGAGAGATGGGCAGCTTTGGATGTGGTATGCAGTTAATGCTTCCACTGCCACTGAAAGTCCCCAAAAGCCAAAAGTTGGGGGGTTTTGTTTGGTTGGTTTTTTTCCCCCACAAATTACAGACACTCTGAAATACCAACCAAACTTTTCAAAGGGCTGTGGTCTGTGCCATGTTGAAAGAAACTTTTGGGGCCAGCATGCAATTCAATTGCAGTTATTAATTTTTGCACAGCACTGTTAAAATCCCTTTCTGAAATCTACTGCATTCATTGGCTCATGGAGCTTTCTGGTCATTGGAATTTAACTCTGCTTTGCCACAAAAACATACATCTTGTCCATTATAGCCAGCACCAAAATCTGGCTGCCCAGAAAGGCTGTTAGAGTAGGTTCTCCTTAGGAAGATTTTTTTCTTAAAGAGTACAGTATTAATTTATTTGCTGTGGCTCAGAAGGCAGCAGATAGATTTGCCAGAGAGCTGTGACAAGTCTAGAGTAGGTTCCAATGTGTAACAAGAGGAAGAACTTATTAGAGAGCTATGCCAGATAACCTAGTCCCTGATAAGTGCCCATGACAGTAAGGGAAGGACACAGCATGGGTATTATAGGCAAAAAATCTCCTAGTATAGGGATATTTTTTTGTCCTCTGCATGTTTCATCCTGTCTAGTTTAAATGGCTTCAGAGGAATCCATTAGTTCCCTTTGCAAGCCATTGCCTGTGCTAGTCGTGTCATGTGGGCTGTGTATCTCAATGCTGTTGCATTTAGGTGAAGTAGCACACAATCTGTTTTACTGACTAGGTGCTATTTCTTGTATTGCACTGTCTGCTTCCTCCTTAATTGTGTTCACCTTGCATTTCCAAGAAGTGGCAGAAAACACTGTTTTCAGGTGCAAATACTGGAAAATCAGGATTCATCATTTATGGAAGAAATAGCCAAGGGAGAAGGAGACCGGGAGGGTTTGAGTGGGAGGGGAAGAACTCATTCACAATAGTTGGCATTGTCATGGGGCATAAAATTACACTCTAATGGCACAAGTGCTGTCTGTAGCTTTTCATCAACAGGAGCTGATCAGCTCCCAGCTGACCACAACTTCCCAGTGCACTGACTGGGGCCCCAGAGCTTTGAGAAGCCTGAGCATCCCATGTACGGTCCACTTTCTGTTCCACTAGGAAGCTGCTCTTCAGCATGGGTGGTGACACTGCTGTCACAGCAGTACCCACTGTTCTTTTGATGGTGTAGGTCCTCAGTGCTGACCCTCTGCCTCAAGTGCTCCCTAGTCACAGCTCTCTTTTCTTAATTCCTCCTTTGGAACATCAAGCATTGCAGTTTCACATCTGAGCTTAGCAGTTCTATCAGGTTGGTAGAAATTCACAATAAGCTGTTCAGCCAGCTTGGCAGGCCCCTCACAGACAAGGAGGTCATCATCAGATACATGTACCAATTATAGAAATCAGATATTTTCAAAGTATGTTCTTTGTCCTTGCATAGAATGTCACCCCAGTGAGGCTGCATTCCACTCAGGCTTGCAAAGCCCACTTTGGTTTTTTCCCTTTGGGATATTCTGTGCCGTTCATCCTTTGTTCTCTGCAATGTGGGGAAAAAATGAAGAGGGGGCTCAACTGAGCATGGAATTAGGTTAATAATAGAAGCAATTTACAGGGCTTCCACAGGAGTTTTCTGGTGGGACCGGGTTTTTGATGCTCCAGAGGCTTTCGGAGCTTTGTCGGGAACACGGCGGCATGGGCGGGTGTGGCTGAAATGAGTGTCTGGGCTGATCCAGGATGTGCTAAAAATAAAGACATCATAGCAGACACTGTAGTGACCCTTTCCTGAATTACACAATTAGTCAAGTTGCTGGAGATACGTTTGGATCACAAATATAGAGCAGAAGAACTATGATTTTACTAATTGCTGCAGCACTTTGCAGAAAAGAGCTAGGGATTGACCCGGGCTCAGCTTCCCTTCTGGCTGTTTTGTATCTGCCCTACCCAAACACACTCCTTCCTGGGAAACAAAAATAGGCTCGTGAATCCCATGGTAAGGAAAAAGCATTGTAAGCACATACCTGGAGAAGGATGTAGTTTTCTCTCTGCTTTCTGTGGGGGTGTGACCTACACCAACGCTCCCGTTCCTCCCTGTTGCAGGGGAAGGGGTGCTCCTTTCTTTTTCTTGTTCTACTCAGCAACACATACTACTTAAAAAGCTCTTTCCTATATAAAACTGCACCCATTAAAGAAATTTTCAAATTCAATTAGCATGACTAAGACAAGAGGGGGGGGGGATGGCCGTTTATTTTTTGTACTATAAAATAATCTTCAATAACTCCTACCTTTTCTCTTACAGATAAATATATTACCATCAAAGAGTGACAATCTGGTGGCTTAAATAGCTTTAAAGGGTTTAATTAAAAGCTATTACATAGGTTTAACAGGTTTAAATAAAGAGAAGCCCAGAGCTTGGAGCTTTTGTCCAAGGCAGACTGGAGTGCTGATGAGCATGCTGAGTACGTTTATTATTTTATGGAGTGCAAATAATGTGCTCATCCCTCTGTGGTACACAATAATAAAGATATCCACCAAGCTTCATGTAGGAGCAGAGTGTGCACTGAGAAACCTTGTGATTAAAAGCCCTTGATAGGGAGTTTGCATTTCTTCTTCAATTAAAGAAACCATTAAGCTGGCTGCATGGTGCTCAGATTTCTATGCCCATACGTGCAGAGAGGAAACTCGTGCTGTGCTTGGGTTGTTTCAGATACTCATAGAACACAGGGGAACTCGTCCAACTCTTCTCATTCCTGTTCTCATTGAGAAGGAGCCCTCAGCAGCCCACAGCCACCTTTGCTGAGGCCAGTCCTTGGCAGCTCCTTTTTCAGATTTTCTCTGTGTGGTGGCTCCCCAGGCAGGAGCTGCTTGCTGGATGCTGTGAGCAGGCGTTGTGGCAACAGCACTGATTGCTTGGGGAATTAGTAGTCCCTAGCAGCTCTCTGCTAGTCCTTGGTATTGGGTCGTGCTAGCCACACACCTGAGAGAGCAGGAGGGGCACTGGGGCAGTGCTGGCACCCAGGGTGAGTTTCCTGCCTTCCCCCCCTGCTTTGCTGGAGAAATTGCAGCAGTTCCCTCCCTTTCCTTCCTCCTCTCGGCTCTTGCTACCCCGGGTATCTCCAGCCCTCCTGGTGTGCATTTCCTCTGAGAAGCCCAGCTCCCACATGGGCCCAGTTGCTGTTGTTAGGGTTAGGTTTCAATACCCAAGCCATGCAGGAGCCCCTTTGACACTATCTCCCAGCTACAGGGCTTTGCAGGTATCTTTCCCTTCCTTGTCATCTTCCTGTCTCTCCTTTTTTCAGATGCTTTTGCTTTCTGCAAGGAGGGTTCTGTGCCGTTCTGGCCCAGGAGCTTCTTCCTGCCTTGGTGAATTCCCCCCTGCTCCTGTCCCTGTGTCTTCCCACTCTTTCAGAGCAGGTTGTCTCTGTCCTGTGTCACCAGCCTGCAAACCAGGACCAGGAGCTACGGTGAAAAGCTGAGATTTATTGTAAGTTCTCAACACGTAGGATTTGTATAGTACATTTTTGGTTTGTTGCTGAAGAGAGGCATGACTGAAAGGAAGGCAACAGCTTGGCAAACTGGAGGTGGTTTCCCACCTCCTTAGCCAGTGGGAGTTCCAGGCTTCCTGCTGGTTGGCATCAGGCAGCAAAGAACAGAGCCTCCCTCCCTGCCTTCTGGTTTGGAACACTGCCTGTAGTATCTGACTACGTCTAAAGGGGTTCACCTTCAACGTGAGCAGTGTTCAGGGTCCACACAGTCCTTCCCTTAAGAAATTCCTGACAGAGAAAATCCTGAGGAGGAAAAGGGTTTACAGAGCAGCAGGGTGTTGGCAGGACACGTGCAGAAGTACAGGAGCTTTGTGAGACCAGGCTGGGAAAAGGCTTTGCAGTTCTGCCTCGTGATGATATTGCAGTGGCAGTGATCCAGCATGGGGCTGCTCCTGGGGACACAACTTTTCCTTTCACCAAGTGCTATCAGAGAATGAGTATCTGTGTGCAGAAACTATTACAGGCAGCTCTGAGTGTGTGTGTGAGCTCTGCTGTGCCTTGTGGATTGCTTTAGCATACAGAGGAAATACAAAGCCAGGAAGGTTGTGTATTTTTCTTTGAGTTTGCGTCGAATTAATGAAGTTTTCAGACGGCTTTGGTAAATTTAACATGCTTTGCTGCACACTGTTTTCAGTTCCAGCTGCTCACTGGATTATGGGAACCACAGAACCTTGAATTCCCACTTGCAGAGTGTGGGTCAGTCATTTTTAGCCAGCCAGCAACTAACCTATGACTACAATTCAGCACCATTTGATTTGGGGGAAGTTTTGTGCAACGATTTCAGTCTTAAAATGCTTCAGATGAAACTGAAAGTACTGCAGGGACAACTGTTCTTAAGATTTCTCCAAACAGTACAGATAAAACCCTCTGGTCTTAGAAACATGCCTGTCCTAAATTTGCAGATTTCCTGGCGATCCCTTTCTTTTGTTGTTTGGTAGCTCTTCCTCATGTAATTAGAATGGGGGTGGGGAGGAAGGGGAAAGGCTGAATCTATTAGAAATAAAATATGCTGCAGAAATGCAGAGGAAGAAGTGAAAAAACGATAGTTATCCAAAATTAATCCCATTCCTTCCTCTGCCCTATGTTACAGCTTTCTGCAATGTTTTCAGAGGGTTGATTTTGCACTGAACACATGCTCCAGAAAAAGCAAAATACTGAGAAAGCTGAGATCTGTTGCAAATGCAAATCGTACAGCTTGGATCCGTATTATTCTTCTGGAAGATCCAAATGGTAAAAACTGCAGATGCAGTTGAGATCTTGACCTGCAAATCTCTCTGTTTCTTCTTTAACTCCACGAGTGCTGGCGTGTGATACCAGTGTGTGTGGTGTGCTTTTTAGCTCTCTAGTGAATGAGAACATACTGTTGTTCCTCTTTTATTGATTGAAAAACAGGACACAGGGAGTGTCTACGTGGCAAAATACATAGAAATACCCAGTGTAGGTGCTGCAGACATGCAGGTGGTTGGGTAGATCCTTGGAGAACTGTCCTGGACCTTCTCCTTACAGTTCAGACAGAAGCATGGTTGGCAGCTACTTTAAAGTTACTTTATATGTATCTTGGCAGAATGTTACCCTGAAGCTGTGCCACAGCCTGAGCCCAGGTTTCCCAAACACTGCTTGTAGCAACCTGCCTTCCCTTTAAGCTGGAAGTGCAACCTGGGCCTCTGAGAAAACATTACTGAGGAGGAAAGCCCAAAAAGCACCTAGATGCTCAACCTCACCAGGTAGAAGGCCTATTTCTACACCAGGAATTAAACCTTAAGCTTGATCCCCAAATGAATGTATTTAGGTGTACTTGATTTCTGTCTGGGGGACTCGACTAAGGTTTGTGCAGTGTCCAAAACTTGTTTCTGCTCTCTGCACAAGGGAGTGATGTTTGAGCAGTGACTGGTTGATGGGAGATGAGCTGCTCATCTAGACAACCTTTTTTTTTTCTTTGGTGGATGCGAGACCCTTTACATAAGAATGCATTATGAAAGAAGAAAGACATTCATCTCAAGGCTTAGAGCAGAAGGTCAGGAAAGAAAGATGGGCAAGGACTAAAAAAAGTAATCAGAGAAGCAATAGAATTAGACTGGGCCTGGGGAAAGATCAGGTAAGAGAGTGAAGAGATGAAGCAGCAATAAATGAAAATGAAAGAGAAAACATCATGGACAACTGAGCTCCAAGGTAAGAGTAAACAGATTGTGTACACTGCCAGGCAGCAGCTATTTATTTGGAACTCTGAGGATATCAGCACCAGCTTTTCTCACAAGTACAGCTATAACTTTCTCCAGAAAGGACAAAATGTCATATGAAGTGTGCAGTCTTCCCACGGCTGCTGCTGGAGCAGCTGTTGAAGGAGTTTCTTTCATGGTCATGAGGACTGACAGAATTATCACTTGCTTCCTGGGAGCAGATCCCAATTTATTTCTGGTGGTGTGGGAAGACAGAAAGCAAGAAAGCAACTTTGACTTCTTCATGACTTGTGTATATCGCAAAGGCTCAGGGTCACACAAACAAACATAATATAATATTGAAAAAAAAAGCAATATAACAATGCCACCTGTAGATTCTGCTTTATAGCTTTGAAGCAGGGAATTAATCTGTACAGGTTTCCTCAGAACAATGCTTTGGTAATTGCTGCCAGCAAAGGTTGTAGTGCAGGTTTGCCCTCTCTGTTCCCCTTCATCCTCAGTGGACATAATGAGAAATTTATTCCCTTGTCTGTACTGCAGCCCCTCATCTACTTGAGTGCTGTTGTCATCTCTTCTCTTAACCTTTCCCTCTCTGGGCTAAACAAATGCAATTTTTGCACTTCTTCCTCCTGAGAGGTCATTTTGGTTTTTTTCTAGGCTCCTGGTGACTTTTATGGTTCCCCATTAAGCCCTGCTCCACATATGTGTACATATACATGTATGCATGTATGTATATGCATATACATGTACATATACATATATACATACATATGTACATATCAAACTGGGCTAGCACATGTTGTGATGAAGCACTGTGGCAGCAGCAGCAGCACACTTAGAAGAGATTCCCAAGAGAGTGGGGCTCAGTGGGAAGGGCAACAATCCAGCTGAGTCCCATCAGAAATGCCAGTAAGGAGGCCAAGAAGACCTTACACTGCTTGAAGAGGTGTTGTAAGGCCTCACCTGACTCAGCCTCACTATGTGCCTGCAGAGCTCCTGCAATTGTATGATGGATGAATTTTTTTTCCTGTTAGTCCTGAGATTCTGTTGGGCCTCGGGTGGTGCTCGTGTAATGTTCATCGGAGCACAGGATGCTGAGCAAAGGGAACAGAGCTGACTGTTCTGCCATGTAGCCAGAAAAAGAGAGAACACCAGCAGATATTGCAATGAATGGAGTCACAGAAGGATACTGACATGCTGGCCTGGCAGGCTTTTTGCAGTGCCTATATTACAGCATGCTAATGCAGCCTGACAGGATGTCACACTCCCACCCTGAAACCTCTGGGGGATTCATCTGTGTCACTTTCCTCCCCCGTGCAGTCACAGAGCTTCCTCCCCAAATGGACCCCTTCTTGTCTCACAGCAGTGTAAAAAGCCATTGTTTGTGACTCACTGTAGTCTCTTCACCCCCTATGCTTCCTTTAGTAGAAAACTATGGACACCCAAGGACTAAGACTGAAAGTCTTATTTGAAGCCAAACCTCTCCTTGAGGTATGCTGTTACTGTTCAGCACAGCCAGAACACATAGAAATTATTCTGATTTTGATTTGGTGGAGGTTTTTTTGGGGGGCAGTTTATTTCCTTTGCATTAGACACTTGCACCTATTAACTTGACACAGAGTCCTTAAGAGTGGCACGATTTACTTGGAGTAGTAAACTCCCAACAGCTGGAGCACTGCCTTGAGGCCAGGGAGGAAAGTCAGTCATCACTCAACTTGGTGCTTCCTCATCTATGTTCTGTGAATTCTCCTCTTCCCCTTATGTGTAAGGATCAGAGAGATGATGAAAACTCTTCCTGAAGTGCTTGTACTAGCCAGGGAGCTAATACAGTTTTGTTCCTCCAAGGCAGATAAATGGGCTCTTACAGCCAGTTATTTTAGCTAATCCTCCCACCCTGAAGACCGAGACAAACTGTGGTTATACTTGAGGAGAGGAGGAGATAGCAAAAAACCTTAAATTGCTCTAGATTTTTTTCCCAATCTGTATCTTGGAGGCACTACTTTCTGTTGGAAAAGAACCCACAGCTGCCCATCACAGCAGTTAAGAAATTTAAGATACAGCTTGAAATGCTTACTAGCAGAGTTGTATGATTTGGTTGCTTCTGCTAATAGACCTTGATTTTCCAGGTAGGTCCTTACTGCTCTCTGCCTAAAGTGCTTGTGTAGTGCTAAGTAGATCCAGCAAATGACTGAAGTAATATGATTCTTTTTGTGTTTATTTCAGAAGATGATGCTCCAGCCAGTGTCGTCCCAACAGCCACTTCTGCATCAACATCAAAACCTGGTAAGAGTTCAAATTCACTGTTATCTGGTACTCTGAAACTCCCATTGCCTTTTTAGCTTTCAGGTTTTCCAATTTCAGGAAGAAATTAGGTGAATTGTTTCATGTCAGATGATTGTAGAGCAATGTATTTCCCTGGGCCTCTTATAAAAGTGTGGAGAAGAAAGGACTAAGCTATCTTAGTAAGGAGACAGTTAATTTCAGCAGACTGCATTTCTTGTTTCAGGTGAAAAAGGCTGAAATTCTGAGTTCCTGTGTTCTCAAGGAACGGTTAAAGTGTGGTCAGATACTTGAAAATTAGCCAAGACTTATAATTCAAGAGGTCATCAGACTGAGAATAATTTAGGCAACTGCATCTCTTGAGGGACTGAGCAGCAGAGAGCAGCTGACTTAATGTGTGTAGGGTGATGGAAGAAGACATGGACTTTAAGAACAAAAAATCATCAATATATGCCAATTTGGGGCCTTAGTTTGTAGGGAAGAATACACATAGATAAAACTGGTACATACAGAAACACTGTTGGCAACTTCTTGAAACTACTGATGTCAAAATTCACTTTTGGGGGTAGGAGGCATCAGTTTCAAAAGCTGCATTCTCTCTTTTGTTTGGGAATTGTTTTTACTCAATCCAGCTTGAAGTCATTAAAATTATGAAGACTTAACACAGAACATATCTGCTTCATATGATTAAAGTCTGTGATTCTTGTTTACATCTTTGACTGACATACTCAGTTCTCTTTATTTTGTGGCCTTGTAGTTATGAGAAAACAATATTGACAATATATCATTCATGTGAGCTAAGTATCTGCTCCTCTGTTAGGGTGAATATTGCAAACCACTGCATTTAATAAGTGATGAGAGGAGAAAACTCGGACACAGAATTATATATTTTGATAACTAGAGACACTAAGGAGTTTGTTTTGGAGCTGAAAGCACTGAGATTATAATGATGTATGAACTTGAAATGCTATTAATGGAGGTGAACAAAATGCAGCCAGGTGAAGTATGCATATGTTATGTTTATTAGAGCAGAAGAATTGGTCCATTTCAAACTGTGTTGCAGTTCTTTTATGTTTCAAAAACCTGATGTTCATGTTTGTTTCAAAGACATTTAATAAAGGACCGACATCTCACAGCGAATGAGCTCTTGAAATGTTTCACTGAAGTTTCTCTTTCAGCTTTTTGTCACAGAAGGGAAAACAGTATTGTTATTTATGCCTGTGAGAAAAATATCAAAGCCTAGTATGAGATTAAAACACCTCAGGGGTGTGGAACAAGCACACAAGGAGGTCCATTCTTTGAGGCACTGCTGTTCTAGGTGAATAGCCAGCAAACTGAGAATGAGGAAGAGAGTATCATAGAATCATAGAAAGGTTTGGGTTGGAAAGAACCTTAAAGAACATCTAGTTCTTATCCCTCCTCCTATTAAAAGGGTATGTGGCAAAGTGCTGGTCTGATCTGGCAGTGTGGTGACCCCATCCATTCCTGTCAGGCTCCCTTCCCCTCACCCCTTCCCTTGGCAGTCATTCCAAGCACCTCTGTTTAACTCCCAGAGAGCAGAGACCTCTTCCTTAGGGGGTGGCTGGAAGGTGCAGCTGCTCCCTTCCAGTGGCCAACGTGTGGATTATCCACAGGCCAAACCTTCTCCCAGTACCAACCACAGGAACTTGGAATCCTCTTTAAAAATGTGTAGGTGAGGAAGCTCCCTAAGGGCCAGGCTTTAACAGAAATTCACTGCTTCTGTGAGAGAGGGCAGCTAGAGGTATGAGATGTTTCTTTAGGCATGACAAAATAAATCAATAAAGATGTGAATGCCTTCCTTGCAGTAACAGAAAGTGTGAAAACAACAGCTTCCCAAGCAACAACATTGGAAGGATTAGTGCTGACAACAACTGCCACCAGAACTACAGTGGAATTCACAAGCAGTAAGTTGAAGTTTCTTTGAGCTAATTGTTGATGCTGTTCCAGTGGCCATTTAGGAAATGAAGCTTAAATTACACACTCTTTTGATCATTTAAAATCAGTCTGCAAGCCAGGAAATAGCTGTGTTTTGTGTGTCTGCATGTGTGTCTGTATACAAAATAGAGAAAGTAATTTGAATGTCATTTCTTTATTAGACTCCGTGCCTTCTTCACCTAAAACTACACAACAAATAACACAAGGTGCAACAACACAACCACCAATAAAAGTGGCCACTACAGCAGCAGCAGATCCAAGTGCCAGAACAACAAGCAGTAAGTGATAACTTCATTGAGACATCTCTGTTTCATTGTATGCTGTGTTTCTGTAAAACCCTGCAGAGCAATGAAAGGAGGTCTAGAAGAGTAGTTTGGGTTATGGATTTGGAGATTTGGGGAAGCAGAGATATTCATCCTACCATATTACCTTGCCCTACAATCTTACACAAATAGTATTCCTTTAGTAGGCAGTGGAGGTGATCTGCAGTCATTCCGCAGGATTTGAATCTCCCTCTAAGTGGGAAGGGTAGGGAAGGGAAGACTTGGAAGGGTTGTTCACTTTTTATTTTCTTCTGTGGTTTTGGTTTGTATTTTTAAAAAGAAATATTTCATTAAAAGTAAATTATTTAGTGTGATAATAGTGGTGTCAGAACAGCCCCCTTTATTTATTATTTTCATATATATTACAGTGCTACAGTTAATTATGCTCTATATTATTGTGAGTCACAGTGCTGAAAGCAGAGGTGTGATACTTATTACCCTGCATCAGTCTTAGAAAATACCTCAACCTTGGGATTAGATTCTGGAAACAGATAGGTTTTTTCTTTTTAAAAAATGCCTAGGTATCCAACAAGTAGCTGCATAAATTTAATCAAGTCTAATAACATTCAAAAGGAGCTCAGTAAACTTACAGTGAAATTCCATCTCCCTTTCATGTCTGTGGACTACAGTGTAAATGTTTGCTCAAGTCTTTTGCTGAACTGGACCTTTGAAATACTACATTCGTTATACTTAATTGAGTCAAAAAATTAAAATAAGAATAATACTCCAGGTATTTAACTCAGCAGTCAGAGGTACACATGTTCTCACAGCTGATATTTAGAGCATACTGAACTGTGACAAATTATTAGAGCCTGACTTCTCTTCCTTGCCTAAAAAGAGACTCCTATGAAACAGCCTGCATGCTTTCCCTGTGCAAATTTCTTCTTTAAAGCTCCCCTGCATGGACCTGAGCCTACCAAGCTGCCTGGACAGCAATTATCCATTTCACTCAGTGGTTATATCTTCTCCTGATGCAGCTCTCCCAGTCCTTGCTGTAGTGAGTAGTCTGACTGTATCCCCCGAAATCTTTTGTGTTTTGGCCTGGCTTTTAAATACCAGTATCAGTGAGGCACAGGACAAGCTCATGCACAAGCTGCTGAAGTGACACTGAAGGCCACAAGGAATATTTTTGAGCTTGCATTTGTGACCCTCTGGGCCTGTCAAAAGCCTGAGGCATGGAGCATCACATCATTGATGTGATTCCTGGGTCTTCCTGGCTTCGGGGTACCAGAGCAGCACAGCCACCTGGAACTAAACCTTGGTGACAGGTAAAGCTCCCAGCAGGGAAAGGAAAGCTGACAAGTAAAGGCATTCCTGCCAGTGTGGCTTAGCTCTGGCCACTGTTTTGCACTCTTGCTCCAGAAAAATGGTGCTGGATGTAGGATAGACCTGGGCATAAGGTTTTCACCAACACATTTCCTTTCTGTTCCTCTTGTCCTTTCTTGCCACCAGCCACACTTCAGTCCTTAGCTGCTTGGGTTGTGATTTCGTTTTGAAAATCTTAATTTTTGAGCTAAAAAACAAACTTGTTATAAAATGTTTCATAAATGAGCCTAAAAAAAGAGGGCTTATCTGCCTCTCACTCCCCTTTGTAAGCAGGAAAATTAGAAGAGACATTGAGAACTGCCTTGCATTAAAATGCTTTTTCTTTCAACATTAAGTAGTATTGGGAAAATCTGTCCGTGAAAAACAATGTTAATGTTTTTTTAAAACAACAAAATTCTTGTCTTCCTTTCAAGAAAGCCATAGCCCTGGCTTCAGCACAAAGTGGAGTGTGGGGCACAAGATTGTGGCTTTGGGACAGGGCACAAGGGCTGTGCAGATATGTGGTGAGCCCTTGCAGGAAATCCACAGACCTCTCAACCATCCCATATGGGACAGAGGCAGCCTTGGCAGTGCCTGTATGACACTCCAAAATTTACCTTTACTCCACCTGCTTTTGGGGGAAAAGCAGGTGCCTCTGTCATTTTGTGATGTAGGTCATTTCTTTCACTGCTTCAGCCCCTTCTAAAAGCTTCAGCAAATGATTGCATTCTCACAGCAGAGATGTGACAGGCCTTCCTGTCTCTGCTGCAATTTCTGTGGCTGCTGTCACCTTTTATTATAAATTCAGGAAAAGCCCCCAGTGCTCCACACACTATGAAATCATGCAAATGATTCTATGATTCTGTCCTTTTTTGTTGTTTTTGTTAACTCCCTAGTATTCTTTTCTTGTGCAGGCCATAAGTACAAACTCACCTGCTTTGCCCTCCTGCCCTGTTTTTGTATTGAAAGCCAGCAATCACACTGATCTCCTTAACTTCCTTCTTTTCTTATATAAGGGCCAAAACTAATAGCTCACATTTGGGCAAAAGAATTCACTCACTTGTGCAGTTCAAGCCCCAAAACAAGAACTTACACGGTGGCACAGAACAGCAGCTTGCACCTGCACTCGAGATTTCATATCCTGAGATGCTTGGAGACACTTTCAGAAAGAGAATGAAATGAAATACAACAAAAGATTAGGTTCTTCCTCCCTTGGATACAGTGCAAGAATCTTACGCAAGGTCAGTGCTCAAGGTGTTAAATTACGAGTGGATTTCTGGCTGTTGTGTTCCTAATTGATCTCATGCCACTCTCCTGCATGATGAGACCTCACAGTGCAATGAAACATTAAGTGTTTAGAAGTGAGAAAAGGAGAGAGTGGGAAAGATACCTTTTCTCTTTTTATTGAATTACTGGTAATGTAGAAAGAAACTTTACTTCAGTAAAATTATCAGACAAGGGTTGTGGTAATCTGTATTGCTCAGTGGTCCTCAGGTTGTTGCTGCATTCTGTAGGTAAACACTGAGTGTATTTGGCTGCTGAGACATGTTAGACAGAGAGATGTTTTAAAACACATTTTAAAATACTTGGGGTTTTTAGCTTTACAGAAGTGTAAAGCTGTCAGACAGCAGATGCAGTCAGCCACGGGTGTCCACATGAAAACTGAGATCTGCTTGGTTACCTCCCTAGCCAATTCCTATTCCTCTGAATGGGCATTAAGTTGCATTGGTTTTGCTACACTGGGATTTGTCGGTTTTCACAAATGCATTTGTGAAATAGTTTCTTAGGCTATTGGTTACAGGGGCTAGGCCTGTATGTGTGTTTATGTGAGATATGAGCTCAAGGGAAGAGGTGTAGTTTTCCACATTACAAAGCCCTGTGCTGTCATTTTAACATGGTTTGGGTGCAGTTCCTCCTATCCTGGAAAGTAAGGTTTTAACACATGTACAGGTACCTATATTCTTTGTAGTGCATGGAGCTTATGCAGGGTATTTTCTGCTTACTTGAAGAATTTTATGATGTCAAAGCTGGTTAGGTAACGTCCTGCTATAAAGAATATTTATAGTACGTTGGGAAATGCCAAAATATGTGTGAATTATACATAGGTTAAGTAGAAAATCATGCCGAGATCAAGTACGATCAACCGGATTTTTAGCTAGCTGAAGAAAATGCAGGGGTTGAGAGCACAAAGAGGAAGGGAATACCTGAGGCTCAGCAGCTTCGCAGAGAAGCTTCAGCTTCGCCGTTGTTGATTATCCCTTTGACAAATCCGTGTTAACATGCCATCATTTACCTTATCAAAATATCAGCAGGGAGGGCTGCCTCACCACCAGGGAGTTCTGCTGCTGCAGCAACCAGCTCCATTCGGACAGCTTTTTTGCAGTCTTTACTCCTTCACCTTTTTTATTGATGCTAAGCTGTTGACAGCAAACCCAGCCACCGATGATGCCTTTGCAGCGGCAGCAGCCGCCCCTCTCTGCTGCTTTTCTGTGAGCCCGGGCCTTCCCCTGCCAGGCAGGCAGAAATCTTTGCTGCAGCTGGCTGAGCCAGAGCGTGATGGATGACTGCAGGGATGTGTCAGTGGGGACAGCAGAACTGGAATCACCGGGTGATTGGGCAGAGTCCCCCTCAAGCAGCTCCCACATGGAGAACGGGCAGTGCGGGAAGGACCTTGCGCTGCCTCCTCCTTGTCGAGATGGCATTAAACCTTGCACGGGGGGTGAGCTATGGGATTTACCAAAAAAAGCAGATTTCCAGCACTGTGCTGTCAGCGCTGCTGCTGCATCCCTGAGCAGGGGCTGGTAAGGATGCCTCTGTTCCCACAGGCTTTGGGCTGTTGGAGCTGTTGGGTGTGTTGGTGGTAGAGCAGACGCTGTGTACGAGGCAAAAGGCTTGGATGCTGCTTCAAACCTGCTTCAGAGCCACAGGTCAGCAGAGAATTGGGTTGCTAGGATTTCATCTTGTGCTACTACAGGGGAATTAAAGGAAAATTCCCCACCAGGTTGCGGGCTATTTTTTGTCTTGGTAGCAGCAAAAACCAGCACACAGGCTTTTGCACCCCAGCACATTTACTTCACCAATTGCTGCTGGAGAGCAAGGAGCCTGTTCTGCAGTCTGCTGAAATCAACGCAGCAAAAAACACAGTCCAAGCCCTAGGTTAACAGCATGAGTCATACCTGGTGCTACCCCCGAGTTGTAGGAAGAATCTCACCCAGGATGAATTACCAAAAAAAAAAAAAAAACAAAAACCAAGAAATGGAAATGCCAGCATCCCGATCCCCCTGCCGAAGCACATCCAGCGTGCCGCCTGCGTTCCCCAGAACAATCTGTTCTCACAGCTCCCAAGCACAAGAGGAGCACCCAGGGCTGGGCTGCTGCCAGGACTGATAGGATGCCTGGAACGTGTGATCCCCATGGGAAAACAGCTCTCTGCAGGGTTACGAGGCAACTGGCTGCCTCCCGCCTCCTCTCTCCCACACACCTGATTGTTTTGCAGCGTTCCTGGAGCATGTTTGTGTTCAAGTGTCTCTGCAGATGAAGGCTTGCTGCTATTTTGCCTTATTTTTTCCTTCTCCCATGCAAGCTCTTAGTAACTTCTGAGAGGGGAGAAACAAGATGGTTGCTGTTGCTGTCACAAGCCCGTGTGTTTTAAAGAGGGAAGGAGGTTCTTGGGGTTGTGGGCTTTTTTATTGAATCGGTCTCAGATTAAAATTCAGAATTTCAAATGGGAATCTGAGGCAAATGCAGTAAGAACCAGAAGTGGGAAAATTTAGCTTTTAAAGCTTCATTTAAAGCTTCTGTGATGAGAATGCAGGGATGATTAAAGTTCACAGATCCTTGCGTTACACTGTAGTAAAAATTTATGTAGACAGGCTTCTTACTCCCATCTCTACTGCACATTAGGCTTGCAGATTGAAGGGGCACAGTGATGAGGTTTCTGGATGGAGCTGACAGTGAAATTAGGCTTCTCATTCCATAGAGTCTCAGTGACGCTTCAAAACATTTAAGCTTTTTTAGTGTAATCTTTGCTATGGTTTCCTTCCAGTGCCTTGCTCTTCAGAGTTACTGTCCCTGGCTGTTTGCCTCCTCTCAGTTTCCAAAATTGTAGAGGTATCCCCTGCCACCAGGGGCTTCAGCTCACTCATTCTTGGCTCAGTGATTTTTGAAGCTTGCCTCTCCACGGTATTGCACTTAATAAACGAAAGAGGAAGGGAAGGGCCACACACAAAGGTTTGTGGCAACAGAACTTAGGGCGTGGGACCTTTTTCCTGAGATAAGGGCTATCTGAGAGGCCAAACTGGTAAGCAGAGGTTCTGAATAAAGCATGTGATGAAGCATTCCTCAACATTCACGTGTTGTGTGTGCTCCTGTCGCAGTCTTTTGACTAAAACCTGTCCTAAAGTTGTTTTGGTTTCTGGTGTTTGAAATTCACATGAAGAGGCACTGGAACCAGTTTACCACTCAGTCGCATCTCTGATTTCTATCAGAAAGGAAGTATAAGGTTATTCTTGGGCACCCCTATGCTTTATTCAAGAGGAGCTGTCTTGCTTTTTGTTATGCTGAGGTTTGAGCATAGAGGTAGGAATTATCAGCTGTGCTGAAGCAGTTTAAATCCTTGCCCATTTGGCGACCTTCAGTTCCAGAGGCAGTGCCCTGCACCACTCTTTTGGAATCACCCTGGGCTGGAAATCTTGTGACACAGGTGGCCTGGGTTCTCTACTGGTTATGTGAGAACAGAAACAAGACACTCCCATTTTTTTGTACCTTAATTTCTAGGGATATGTTCTTCCCCAGACCTTAACAGTGCAGATTGGAATAATTAACTCTGCTTTTAATTACAATCCCTAAAACTTTTTACAATATCACATTATGTGACAGTTGTGGCTGAAGCTTGCTTTTTTTTTTTCTGTTTTCATTTTTTTAAAAATGAAGGCTTAAAATAGAGGGCAGTAAGTGAGCTTCTCTCTTCTACTTATGTTGCTTTTGGTGCACAACTACCTAGTTAACCTGGGCTCCCAAGTCTGAGCTCTAGGCTGTCTTATTGCACAGCTGTGGGGCTGTTCCTCAAGCTAGGATGTACTTTAAAGATGCTTTGTCCATGCCAGCAGTAACAACTCTGTAGGGGTGGCTCGTGGCTTGACAAATGCTTACCAGAAGCTGTAGTGCTTTCTGATCTTAGGTCTCTTTTATGATGGTGGGAAGCATTAGGTTAGGGGGTGGTCCAGAATCTAGGGCAATCTAGAGGTGTACTTTACCTGCATGTCTGTCTCAGTTCCAGCTACACAAGAAAGTGGAACACAATTGACACAAAACAGGACTTTGGAGGCTCCATCTACTAAGGGATCAACTTTTCCTTCTACAACTTCTCTACAGAAAACCACTTCTACCTCCGGAACCTCAGGTAAGTCCTGAAAACATACACTCTGCTTTCCTACATGGACAGTTCAAAAGATACAAAAAGATTTTGAATCTCTTGTGCATTGTCCTAGAATGAGAGCCACCTCCTTATTCATGCAGGGCACGCTGTGTCCGTGTCACCTCGGTACAAAGCTGGGATGGGTGAACTCAAAAACATTCAGTTGGGATACTCAGTATTGCTGCAGGAGGAGATAAATTACAGAAGATAATAACAACCTTTATTTATGCCATATGTGGTCAGTGTGTAGCATTGACTGCCAGAGGTCACTGAGATAAATTTTCTGTCTGCAAAGCAGAAGGGATGAAGGAGAAAACTTCCCATTATACATTTAAAATATATCCCTAAAGCTTTACAACCTTCCTTGGGTCTCTGCAAAAATCATCATCTTACTCAGGTAACATTCCATTACTCACCCAGATGAGTTAAGCAGCTTATTCCAAATGGGTACACCTTTAGACCACCCTTGTTCTCTTATTCTTTGCATCTGTTAAAGAAAAAAATGCTTTGGTTCCCTCTAAACAGATTTCTTCTACTGTGTGCAATTGCTCAGGGCCAAGGGAAGCCATATGCTGCACCCTAATAAGTTTTAAAGCAAAGCAAGTGTGAAACCATTTGTTTCATTCTGTGCTGAGAGATGCTGAGTCTCACTGCCACTAGATTATTTCTTCCCAAATCTTTGAAATTTCACACTCAGGGGCTTCTATAAGAACTGGAACCTTTTGTTCACCAGAGCTGGTATGCAAAACAGCCCATGGTGTGTGCAGCCCACAGGGGAAAGAATAGCTTGCATGCCAAAGGCACCCAAGCCACAGCTACTGTGTGGGGGCTCGGGGGATGACAAATTAATGTGAAATTGATCCAAACCAGAACATTTCTGTTTGGCATGCTCAACCAAAATAATTCATCTGGCTAACTTCAATGCAAAAGAACATATTTATCTTTGAGATAATTTTCCATTTAAAAAAAACCAACAAAAAAGTAATTTTGGTGAAAATTTCCTTCCTTGCTGCAGAAAAAAAAAAAGCAAAAAAGTACATTTTGAAGAGAAATTTCCAATCAACCATATCAAAAGATCAGGGTGTGGGAGGAGTGCCACAGAGAGCTGGAGAGCAACTTGAAAATGAGTGGGGAGCCTAGGAAAGAACTTGGAGAAACATCAGAGAACAGTAGTGCTGCACTAAAGAAGACTGAAACCACCAACCCTGGAGGAGGGGCTGTGCAGTGCTCTCCCAGGCTGGAGAAGGCAATAGGGATGATTTGCAGCAAATAGAGCAACCTGCATGTATGCCATTGACACATACACCTCTTTAACTTTGGCTGTCATGTATAATATACCTCCTACTCATTTTCCACCTCCACAGAGGATTGCTTGCTAATATTTACTTTTTCTGTTGTTTAACAATGAAAAATCAGAGATTTATTGCATCAGTGAGAATCTAAATACATTAGAGTGCACATTTTGTGACTTTTTATCCTGTGACCTAGACAGCAAAAAAAATATAAAGCAGTGTATGAGCCTAGGTTCACCCATCAGGGTAGTAAGATCAAATGATCAATTATAATAAACTGTCAGACCAGTCAACCTGCTGCATCTCTTGATATCTTTATCACACTCCTCCAATTATAAATCCTACTCATTTGATTCAAAGGAGGCATATTCGTAAGAAAAATTCTTATGAGTAAGACAAGGAGGGCTTGACTTTTTCTGTATGCAACCTCTGTAGGAACTCTGGGTGGTGATATCAGGTTAGAATTACCCACCATATCTTCAGCTTTTTCACAAACAGAGAGAGCCAAAAATCAAAGTGCCTGGCAGATGGAAAAGATGGCAAAGCCTCAGTTCATACAATTACAGATCTATAGCATGGTCAGGGCAAGGAAGGTTTTTTAAAGTTCTTAATTTTGCTTTGATTTATATTGTGGTATCCCCTCTGAGTAATCAGCCAAATGTATTCATTTGTTTTGCCAGTGAACGCAGCTCCATGTGGCTGCTCTCCAAAACCAGAAGCAGCAAACTGCAGGGTTTCCAGGCTGCTTAGGTAGCAGTTGTTGGAGAGCAGAGTTGGGGGAGAGATTACTTACTGGTCTCTTTCTCCATCTGTCAGGTTTCTAACCAGCCCTGAACCGAGTCAGGCAGGTCTTTTCAAATCAAACCATCATCACGTGCCAATTTTTTTTATCCTTGTCCTCCTTTCTGCACAGTGAGGCCTCAGCACAGCCAGTGTTGCACACCTCACTTTTCATGAGGAAGCTGGAAATCTTCCCAGATTATTTATGCAGAGCATCTGCCCCCTAACTCCCAGCCCCAAAGGACGTGGCAAACTCAGTAACTGTGCTGGCAAGTGCTATGCTGCTTTTCCTTCTGTCCTCCTCTTTCTGTACAAGAGCAGTGTGTGACCCCACCACTAAAAAGGGCACTGGATGGTTTTTTAGAAAATGCAAACTGACATTACCTGCTGAACTGCTCTGATAAGCACAGATTTGTTTGTGTGGCAGGGCTGAGCAATCTCTGAACAGAGGGTGAGGTGGCATCTTGCTTGCATACTGGAGAAGGGGAGGAGAGAGAGAGAAGGGCACAAGATTTTTCCTATTTAATTTTTTATGTTCTAGCAGAATGTGGCAGCCACAGCTTTAACAAAGAAGCTTATGGCTTTGTGGTGTAAATGTGTAGAGTTTTTTTAAAATAACAGCCTCAGGAGGCTGTTGCAGTCCTTGAAGGAAGGGCAGCTGTCTGGTTTTCTGCTGTCTGGTTTTAGTGAAGCAATGAGGTCTGGCTGGGTTTTGGTTGTGCCTTTGGGTACTGAACCACAGGCTACCTCACCCTGCCTGTTCACAGAGCCAACAACTTTGATAAACCCCAAGTCTTTGGTGAACTTGGATATGAGTCTCAGGCTTGACACACTTTATTTATGTATTTGCTCTACTCTGAGCCAAGATGATTCACTCTCATTGGGAGAGTGGAGCTGAGGGAAAATGTACAATTATCTCATGGTCTTGGGAGGTTTCCTTAGGAAAGCTCAACTCTCCTCAGGCTTGGGAAAGAAGACCTGAGGTTTCAGAGAGAAGCAGCCTATTTGTAGGACTTGACAACAACTTCTGTCTTTCTCCAAGAACGTGCACAAACAGGGCTTTTCCGTTTGCTTGTTCAGCTGTTGCTGTGTGATCACTTGGTAATTTTTCCATGGTATCCCACTCCTTGTAGACGAAAGAAAGGCAGTATTGGTGTAAGAAGCAATCATATATTATTGGGGTGTTTTCTTCATGCAAGGTGTATGTCCTGCTTCTTTCTGTACTGTGTGTCATTCCAAACCTCCCTTGACAGGTGAGTTACTGACTTCCCAGAAGTTTTTCCTTGGCTTTTCTCATGAATGTTGCCCAAACAGGCTACAGACATTGCCTGATGAATCACCACAGAGACCCTCTCCAAGCAAGGTGTCACTGCTTTCTGCAGGTGGATTGAGGAAATGATAAAAAGCTTAGGATAAAAAGCCTTCTTTGATGCTAGCAAGCCAGGGTGAGATAACTGTATAACTTCAGGGTACTTAACCTCACTAATACCTGGGATGTTCAAGAACAACTCTCACTGATTACTTTTAAGCATTTGGCTTTTCAACATAAATGTGCTTTTCATGCATGGTTGTGATCAAAATGCAGTTCAAGCTCCATCCTATACATCACTGCCATAAGTGCTTATTTGCACCCCAGTGGGTGCAGAGAGAAGGAAAAACAGGAACAGCCACTTTGGTTTTCAAAGAGTACCTTGGCAGCAGCAGAACAATGTGCTTCCCTGATATTACAGCTCTGGTGGTAGGAGCTGCCTTTGTGCAAAACATCAGTCCATGGCACAGAAAGTGCAGAGAGGGTGTAAGAGTGGATTTGTATTCCCCAGGGGCCCCAGTTTGAGGAGGAGGAGGAGCAGCACTGCAGGGCAGAAGCTCAATGCCTTCTTGCAGTCACGGCTGCCTTCACTCTGCTTCCTCTGTAGTCTCCCAGCCTGGTGCAGCTCAAACATGGCCCATGTGCTGGTGGGTCACATCTTCCCATGGAGCTCTTGGGACAGCCTCAGGTTCCCTACATTCCCTACAGATGCTGTCATAGCAGTGAACCCTGAAGAGACCCAGCAAGAGGGATTTACAGTGCCCTTCAGCCTAGAAGAAGGTGGCCAAACTCTGTGATTTTACCTCAAAATAATGAATGACTGCCAAAGATATAGCACCTAAGGGCTTTTTTGTTCTGTTTTGTTTTTTTTTTAATATTGTAGCTCCAGTGATCTAGTGTGAGAAGCCTTAGAGTGCCAATCACTCACCTCTGGCAAGATGCAGTCTGTCTTGGACAAACAGATCAATGCTTTACTGCCAGTAAACATGGGGATTCTCAAAGGCATGGATGAGTTAGGTGCTCAGCTCCCTTGGACTCCAGAGTGATCACAGAACTGATTTATTGCAACATAATCAAAGTCACTGTGTGGATCGATGGCTGGCTGTGGCTGACCTCCAGCCCTGAAGTGTCCATGGCCACCTTAATTTCCAAGCCTGCCACAGTCTAGACACACAGAAGCAGCAGCATACTAACAAGAAGCTAACAAAAGATGAGTGTTCTGCACTCAGAACTTGTGAAGGGGCTGGGGAAAGCTGGCAGCAGCAGGTCAGTAAGCATTGCTCACAGCATTGCTCTACAAGGTCCATTTTGTCTTCATTACCAGTGCCTCTTTGCTCCTGCTGCTTGGCAGTCTGCTAACAAAAAGCACCAAGGTAATTAATGAAGATGAATTTTTAAAGGGTTCTGTGACACTTGAAGATGTGTCTCAATTAGGTATTTAAGGTTCTTTTATTAAAACACATATTTGTCAGTTAAATGCCAGCTCTTCACTCCCAGGCACTTGCTTCATTTAGGCAGAAGGAATCTTTTAGCAATATATCAATTAATTCAGGTTTTTCTTCTCTTAAACAGAGTAACAGCTCAGTTGTGTTTTGGATTCTGCTCCCATCTCTAAGGGATGTCTTCAGACTCTCACAACCCAGACTTCCCAGGCTTGGGAATAATGTCTGAGTGTCAGCTCTGGATCAGGATTTCTTGTGGGGTTACCGAGCACACTGTGAGCCTGGTTTGCATGATACAGAGACTCTGGATATCTAACCTTAAACCACTCACTAACAAACCTGTTCCTTCTGTTTTATTGCAGACCTTCACTTGAGCTCCCCAACAAAATCAACAGGTAAGAGTTCTCTGCACACTGGCAAAAAGGGCTGGGATGGGAGTGGGGCAGCCTGGGAAAAGGAAACATTGAGGGATCAAGGAGGCTCTGGGGGAAGAATGCACCTGAGGAGTAGCACAGAGAAGCAGAGAAGTGGTGCTCAGCTTGCACAGTGAGTAACATTGCTGTGACTTCAGCTGAATGCTGTGTTGGGTGAGCAGATAGGGAAAAGAAAATAGGGTGGGAGCACAAGGAAAATGATGCCGTGGGAAATATTATGTGATGCCATGGGAAATAGTTATAAGTAGAGAGTTTACCAAGGAGCTTGTTCCTGCAGTGGCTCTCATTCCTTGTCCTGTGGTTAGGAGCAGCAGGTTTCAAACTAAGGCAAGAATTTCCTCTGCTAGCAAACCTGTTTTGTCCTATTTTCCCTTCTCTGGACTTACCAGGAAAACCAGGATCTTCTTTACTGGTACCTGCAGCTCTAGCTGCTGCCAGCAAAAAGTTTGTCCCTCTGGTTACCATGATGGACACATTACTCCAATTGTTATTTTGATCCCAGATCCGTTCTGTGGCTGGAATATATCTTCCAGATTTGCTTTCCAGATCCAGTGAAAATAGACATGATGGGCTGGCATGTGAGAAACTTCAGTGAATGAAGTGGATAACTGAGTTAAAGGTTTTCATTCCTTCATCTATTTAATTCATTCAGTAGAGCTGCTTTCTAGCTACTGTAGTGCAGTTTCCATCCTTACATTACCAGCCCTCAGCAGACTGCCACCACAGAGAGAGAACTTCTGCTTTAAGGAAACAGTGATTTTTCAGAGATAAGGGTCTCAGACAGATGTTGTTTCGTACACTATAGCATCAGCATGCCTCAGCTCTGGCTCTGTTGTTTAGACACCACCCAAGCACATAGGAGGTGATCATTTTTCCTCAAGAGGCTTCAGTCTCTGGCCAGACAAATGAAAGGGGGAGAAGGACTATAGCTGTTTATATTCGTGAGAAGAACTATAGAACTGTAACAAATGGCACCAGCACTGGAGACACAGAAGTTGTTTCAGGATGGCAGTTTTTCAGGGAGATGTTGTTTGGGGAGTTGTGGCAGTGACATGTTAACCTGAAAGGTAATATTTCTTTTGCAAATCTAGCTTCTGGCAGTACTGGAAGCAGTTCTGGAAACAAGAAAGGAACGGAGAGTGCTATCCACTATTCTAGTGAGTGTTCCTGCTTTACTGTCAAGCTCTTGAGTTTTCAGTTGTTGATCAGTTTGGCTTTCAGTGAGTGATTTTGTAGCAGCAGAGAAATGGAACTGGAAGTTTTATTTCTAGCCTTAACAGACACAGGCCCAAACAAACCCAGTTTAACTGCCTGTTACAAAACTCTCAAAGAGAAACAGAGCTTAACAAGTTGACTCCATGCTCACTGGAGAGCAACACAATTATTTCCCAAGGACTGAGGTCAAAGTGATATAATTGAAAAAAAAAAAAATTAACAGAACCATCCCCTGTGGGAGAAGATGCAAGAAAACATGAAGATGTGGTTCATACACTGTTATGAACACCTATTATATGAATGTATTGTTTTGAATCTGGTTTATTAATAAACTGCTCATATTGTCATGGGAGAGAAGGACTAGGAGGGAGTCTTCTGCAATCTCTTCAAGCAGTTGATATTTGCATGAGGCATGTTATTTAATCTTTTATTTTAATGTTATGCATCTCTAGGGCAAGAGCATTGCTGCAGATCTGCTCTTTCCTACCCAAAGTAGTGGCCTAGCAAAATACATTTGATGTTTTCCCACTGCAAACTTGTCTCTGGGTTCTCCCTCTAGTTGCAGTGATGCACACCCACATCTCTATGAATATTAAATATTAATTGCATCAAGAGCCATCAAAGATGGGAGTGCTAAATAAAGGGTGGGCATGACAGCTGTAGGAAGGCTGAGGGAATGCTGCTCAGCCTCCTCTATCATAGGGCTGAGACCAGCAGGCAAGACAGTGCCTGCTAAATTTGAATGTGGGCAATTGCTGCCAGAAAAAAAAAAAAAAAAAAAAAAAAAAGATAAATGGGAGAGAAACTGAGCTTCTGTATTTCCCCAGGAAAGCTTCTCTTCATTACATAATTCTTTCCTTTTTGCTTCTTGGCTGGGAAACACCTGTCAGGAAATGGCAGATGGTGGGAAATAATAGAAGGAAAGAAATGTCCTCATTTAAAAAGGAGATTTTGTGTTTCCTATCCCTGGTTGCAAGTGCTGTTGGGGAACATTGCTGGGTTATGTAACTCCTTGGTATCTTTCTTGGGCTTTCAGTGTTAAAAGAGCAAGAATCACTTCAGTTGCTGAATTGCAGATGTGTCTTGGGGGGGTTTTTTGTTTTTCTTGGGGGGGGGTTTGTTTGTTTGTTTGTTTAAAAAAAAAAAAAAGAGGAAAAAATCTTGTGCATATATCAAAAATTTAGCCCTGAAACAAGACTTGTGCAAAAGCTCTGGAGGGGACCTTCAGCCCTGGCTCAATGACTGACACATTGTTCTCCCTCCTTTGCAGGTGTTATCTTGCCAGTTGTCATCACCCTGATAGTCATTACTCTTTCTGTCTTCTCACTGGTGGCTTTGTACAGAATGTGTCAGAAGAAAACTCCAGGTATTTGGTTTGCTTTCTCTGCAACAGGAAAAAAATATGTGTATTTTTATTAGTAAAAGATCTCTAGGGTCTGTTCAGATTGTCATAGATGTTGCAGTAGCCTGATAGGAAAGCTTATTGGATTTCAAAGTATTTTGCCTAAAGTAAGAAAGTAACACTTTGTGTTCAAAATCAGGAAGAACAGAGGGAGAAAAAATGTCTCTGATTTTTGGAGAATATGTAATGCCATAAAGCTTCTTGTTCACACTTTTGCAGCTACGAAGAGCTAACAAATAGCTCTGCTAACACAATCAATCAATCAGGTAGAAAAAGTGAAAACTTTTGAAAAAGAGTTTGGAGATATTGTTTAACAGAATTGCTGTATTTATTTCATCTCTGTTTAGATACAGACAAGGAAAAATCAATTCTTTCTTTTAGGAAATGCCTGACATATACATACACACGCATACAGAAGTAAAAATTTCCACTCACAGTATAGTGCACATGGGTGCAAAATCCTTGAGCAAACAGGATTTTCAGAAGCAGTTGTTTTGACAGATCAGCTAAAGCCAGCATTTGTTACACTGCTGTCTGTGAAATACTTAGAATAATGGGGGGGTGATTCCATTAAATTCCATTTGCCAAATGTTTCAAAGAGTTGCCTGAGTAAGCCACAGGCAAGTGTAATTCTCCATTAAGTGAAAACCCAGATCTGAATCCAGACTGTGGTTTTCCTCTCCCTGAGAGCTGGCGTGAGTTAGGAGAGCTGTGAAATCACCAGGCCTTGGAAATATAAAATCACAGCAGGGTGGTGAAGCTGTAGACCAAAGCAAACAGTGTGTCACAACCAATTTAACCAATGACATGGAAAACCAGACCCAGAGAGAGGAAGGTGTGATCCTTCCCTAGGAAATTATTGAATATTTGGAGTCAGGAGGTAAAGATGTGAGGTGAGGAACATTTCCTTGCCCCTGTGCACAAATGCCAGCAGGCACAGTACAGCCAATTCCCTGGGAAGAAAGACTCCATCAATTTTTGTGGTGCTTCCTGCAGGATTTGTTCAGGTCTACCCAGGGTGCTTCCCCTGCTAATGGAGAGCCCTGTGCATAGTGCCATGGGGCTAGAATTGGCTCTGGGTCTCTAGTTTGACCCTTCAGCCTCATCCATCTGCCTGTATTTGCACCTAAGAACACAATATGTTCAGTGTGTGATTCATTTGGGTGAGAAACCCATTTCTCATCATCAGGGATTGCCAGGCTCTATTCTCAGATGCCATGCCAGGTTAAACCCCCTGGAAAGCAGAGCCTGGCAGCTTGTCCCCTCACTCTCCTCATCCTGTATCCTTGGCCTCAGCTGGTATGTACTCAAGAAGTGTTGCATGCTTACCTCCTCTGTGCCAGCTACCCAGGGACTTGGGAGCTGCAGGGGAAGTTGTGCTTCTGTTCTGCTCCTGCACAAGCCACATATCATTCCCCCTCATTTCCAGAAGTGTTGATTCAAGCAACAGCAGTTAATTTTCATAGATGGCATGGTTATCTTTTGCGAAGAAGAACTAGAAAAGTCACAGTTAGTATTCAAGCTGGTGGATTTTTTAAATGTCCTTAATGCAACACTGCAAAATCACAATTAAGCCTTCTGCTAGCAACTGCAATAGCTATGTCTAAATGTTTACTTAAGTGAGTTGCAGCAATGAAAATGACATTGACTTTGTTTCTTCTTCCAGAGAGACAAGAGAATGGCACTGAACAGTAGGTTGAATCTTCTTTTTTCATTGCTTTGAGATCTGTTGTGGGGCACTTGTGAATGCAGCAGATTCTGCATGAGATTTTCCTTGATCTTTCTCTGTCTAAACACAATAAGCAGTTGCCACCCCAAAGAGAGAAGTATCCTGTTGAAAGTGATGTGCTTCCAGTTACTGTACACCTGCATGTATGACAAGCAGCTGTGTTCCAGCATGGATAGAAATGTGGTGACTCTCAGGAGTTTTGCAGGGGCTCCTTTTTGAAACAACTAACTGGCTCATACTGTGCCAAAGGGCCAACTGGCCCAGTCTTTTTTTTTTTTTTCTTTTTCAATTTTTCCTCCATTGACTGGTTTTTCTCCCTTCCTTTCCCCCTTCTTCTGTTCATGTTTTCTCTCTTTTTAATGGTTTTTGATTCTCAGCTGTCTGTCTTCTTCTCTTGTCATCGGTTATGTCATTTTCCTCTGTTCCATCTTCTCTCCACCAGTGCATTTGCAGAGACTCAGTTAAAACATTATTGGCATAAGGAGTTTCAGGAGAGTGAAACTGACAAAGAACCATTAGAAGATATATTGAGCTGTGCTGGGGCTCTCTGTTTTCTATGACCAAGAGCAACACCTGGGCTGCTGATTTGCCTGCTAACCCTGACTCCCTGGGCATATGAAGTGCCCTTCTTGCAGTTCAGCCTGACTAAAAGCCTTGTATTGACAGGGAAAAAAGATGACTCCTGCTTTTTCCCCGAGATAAATTTCTTCTGTGGAGCACTATATTGAACCTGGAGTCCTGCAACTTGATTTATGACATATTTTTAAGAGAAATGTGTTTCCTGAGAGATTGGTATATGGTGTTTTCCACCAGCAGGACCTAGGCACGATCCCATCCAAAGCCCATTCCCAGCCTGTCAGTGTAGAATGGCATAATCTTAGAGCTTTATTCAGCTGACCAATGTATATGCTGAGCTGCATCCTGCCTGGCTGCTTCACTGTTTTCTCATTTCAACAGGGCCCAATCAGATAAAGAAGGGGTCAAACTGCTTTCTGTGAAGACAACGTCTCCTGAGACTGGTAAGTGTACCTTCTGTGTGTATGCCTGCCTCTCTGAGCCTGGAGAGGAGCAGCTTTGAGATAGCATCTCCAATAGTAAAACCATCTTCAGGTCCTCACAGGCCAAAGTCACTGCAAACATTTCCTTTGTGGTGCAAAATCCCAGGCTGGGAGCCTGTAGAGCTGCAGTGTAGCTGCCCTGAGTGTGATATTGATATTTGGATGTGATGACAATGACTGGCTTAGGGAAAATAACTGTTTAACATCACTATGGTCACTGACCTACAAGTAGGCATGTTCAGAAGTGAGTGTGATCCTGATATTTCTCAGCTAGATCTGGCTATACATGAACTCTGGGGACTGGTAATATTCCAGGGGCCAAGAGTGTCAGTGGTGTGTGTAACCAGGGCTCTGCTGGAGCTGGTGCTGGCAGAGTTCAGTCAGCCCTGTACCCAGCCAAACCTCATACCAGTTTCAACAACAACAACAAAAAAAGTAACTTTATTGACAGGAGTGGAATTATTTGTGTTTCACTGCAGGGAAAATGAGAAAAGAGTCAGGCTCACTGTTTTTTTCACAGGATGAAGCCTGGTGCCTACTAATCAGCTACTGGTCCACCAAATATCTGACTTTCTTCCATCCAGAGGATGCTTGATACTCTTTTTGTTACTGAAGTATGATGTATGCATGCTATAATTGGAAAGTCTGAGTCATAACCACTTAGAAGACAAGATTCTTGCCCTCTTTTCATGAATACAATTCATATTTAAACTAGCTGCCGTTTTCTCTTGAATTCTTACAACTTTATATGTTTCAGCATTAAAATGGAAGTCCTGCTTTTCCCTGGGTTTTTAGAGACACTTCTTAAATAAAAAGCACTCTGAAAGAAGGACTCACAAAACGTGCTGAGGGCTGGAAATTCTTCAGTAGCAGAAAGGTTGAGGAATAGCAATTTCGCTAAAGTTACTCCATACAGATGAATGATGCTTAATAGAAACTGATACCCGAGTAATGTTTTATGACCCTTCCTGGAGTACCCCTTCTAATACAGATAAAATATATGAAGGACTTTTATAGTAGCAGGATATCTGTTCAGTATTCATCTTCAGGTCTATAGAAATGTGTCAGGTGATGTAATATTTCAGAGTGATTAGGAACTAACCTGGCATCTGAGCAGAAGATGATTCCTTAGGGCATGTTTCCTAACCAGTGTGGGCTCTTCTGAGATGATAGATAGGATATGACTTACTTGGCTTCCAGGGTTACTGCCTGTTCAGTGCTGAATTTCCTGGAAAGACACAAAATGTGTCAAAGCTGACATGGCTCAGATTTTGGTGAGGTATCTGGTATGGGTGGTGGCTGGGGAAGGGTGCATGGTACATGGTACATGGCTGCATTGTGACTTCCCGAGATACCACTGGGCACAAATGAAGATTGCTAGTTGCTATTAAAGTTAGGAAAATGTACCTGGCAAGCATGGACATGTGAGGAGACACCTGAACATGTGAAACACCTTTAACTTGCTGTAATCACACTGGTGAAAGGGGTCAGTCAGTCTCTGGAGGTGCTCTCAGATGGCAGTGCAGTACAAAGTGGTGTTGCAGATGCAGAACACCCAGCATTCCCCATGTGCTCACCATCTCTTCCAAAAGCTGCTGTTGGTTAACAGCAGTAATGACCTTAGAGCCATTACCTGCTTCTTCAACTGGATCTGCTCCCTGCCTGTGGATTTTTATAACATTTTTTGGATGCATCCCTTGCACAAGGTGAGCTACCTACCATGAAGATCCATGGGATTTCATGGCATAGATTAATTGGAGGCCATAACTTCTGTCACGTTTGAGATGATCCTGGTTTGTCCTTGCAACATTCCTCTGCACTTCCTGAATTTCCAAAGCCTTCTCTGCACAGCCTTCGAGGATTCCTGGCCTTTTATGATGACTGTACTACATGTAAGGAACTGAGCACCAAAGTCCTCACAGAAGAAAAAAGATCCTTGTTCTGATTCAGCACAACTTGCCTCAGTCATTGGAATACACCTCACGTTCATCACCTAACGAGACAGTCCACTGTGGTACTAGGGTCTGGACCTGAAAAATCCTGTGATCTTCTGAAATTCTGTGCCTGGATGACAATACCTTCATCACTGCTTTCCATGGATCTCCAAAGGTTGAGACTCTTTTAATTATTCTGCCTGTGACTGTGGTAAAAAGGGACGAACCTTGATCTGAGGTAGAGGATTATTCTCCTCGGTTTCTATTATGCTGTGCACATCTGAGCAAGGACCACGGCATTTAAGGAGGTAAGAAATCTTTGTTTATTACCTCATGAGGTCCCCAGCCTAGGGAACCTTACCCCTGACAGGGGGCATGGATCCATAGCAGGCCATGGGGGTCCTTGCCATGCACTGGTAGTTTAATCTCTCTCTCATTTTGTCTAGGGTCAAAGTGGATGGGACAGGAGAAGAAGGCAGGTCTCTAGGTGAGGCAATCCATCACTGAAAATTCCCTTCCCATCTCCTCTCTCTTGCAAGATAAGCAATGCAGGTCAGCAGAGAGCAGTCTGCTGGCATGCTGTGTGCTCAGAAGAGTAGGAGCTGGATGTTCTGCTACTCTGAGGATATGATACAGATTATTTCTTTTTCCTATTGTGAGCTGTACTTTCAATGTCTTTTTTTTTTTTCCTGTAGGTAGAAAACCTGGAAGATTCTTCATAGAAAAGGGTCCCCTCACAACAAAGATATAGATCAAGCATCTGCTTCCCTTTTCTTCTCTTTCTCATGTTCTGATACTCTGGTTTTTGATCTTGTACTGTACAATGGCCTCCAGCTTTGTATTCTTTCTTCACAGCAAATGAAGAATAAAGTCTCTTTGCTTTTTGCCACTCGTGGTTGGATTTTGTTTGTGTTTACTCACACCACAAAGATGTGATTGCACACACCTCCAGCTGATAGCTTTGGGCAAAGCACAAAAACCTGAAACAGTGGATGCTTCCTTCCCTATTTTTAATTCCGTTTGTGAGCTGTGAATGTTTACAAGAGTTTTTAAAGCAGTCTCTTACAGTCAGAGACCACTGAAGACCAGATGATTTTCCCATCTGTGGAGGGTTTGCTAACTTCCCAGCCTTCAGCTTTCTGAGATGGCCCACACCAAGCCCAGCCAGCACATCCAGGTTCTGGGTCCTGCTCAGTGCTGTTCTCCAGCATCTGTAATGCACCCTTCTTTCTTTCAGGTCAGCAGGGTAAAACCAGACTTTTAGATTCCTGTGTCTGCAAAGGTAGTTTTATTACCTTTATAAAAAAATAGGTTTCTGCAATCATATTTTGTGAAAAAGTTGCTTTAATTCTTTGCCCCGAACCAGATTGCCACTTATGAGTAATTTCTCAGCAGCAGATATAACTGTGAAATAACAGTACAACCCATTTTTTTCTTACAATGCACTCGGAGATGCAGTACAACCTATTTTTTATGTCAAAGTCTGTTTTTTTTTATATTCTTTTTCTTCCAGCTTTCTCAGTAACGTCAAAGAAGGTTTTGCCCAGGTCAAAGATTTTCTGTCACAGTGATATGACCGACTAACTCTCTTTGGTATTACCCTGTTCTGCAGTGTATGTGTATTCTGAATAATACATTCAGACTCAGAACCAAATGGAGGGCAGGGAGGAAACTGCAGTGAGATTAATACAATAGCCTTCCACAAAGGTGAGACTAAGAAATGTTTGTTTCAGAGTTCCAAAACTGGTTTTATACAGCCTGTAATTTCAGCCGGCTGTGTGCTCATTACTTATTCACACACTCTGGCATCAGGATGGAACATTAACAGTCATAAAGGAGTATATTTGTGAGAGTGAAAAGTCAAATCAAATACAGCAAGAGTGAAATTTTAATCAGGAAGGAAACCTTGCATTTTCATTGAAATACTGTTACTTTCCTGGTTAAACAATTAGCTTTGAAGAGTCCTCAGTATCCGTGTGCTCAGCCTGCTTCCCCTGCACTTGAAACAAATAATGTTGAAGGACCAGGAGCTGTGAATACAGATTTTTTTTCCTATTGCATTTCCCCTGTCCTTGTGCTTTTTAAGCATGAGTGCATTTTAGGGGAGGATGTGTGCCCTCCTCCAGCAGTCTGTGGCTGGGCAGCATCCTGAACCAGAGGCCATGTCTTTCTTTGGTGCTTCAGGTTGCTCAGTGGCTTTTGCTTCCATGAGTTTGTTATATTCCTTGTGGCATCCTGGGCAATAACTTAGCTCAGCTACAGATCTGTCTCTAGTACTTGACAGAAGTATTTACAGACTTTGTGGTGTCATGGTCTTGGTGTTTCTAGTCCAGTTTCAGTCAGAAATCAACAGAGAGGTACAACATTAGTGGTGAACTTACAGTGTTGGTCAAAGGCTGAAGGTGTCTTCCAACCAAAGACATTCTGTGATTCTGTAACATCAGAGGATAAGAGGTTTAAAGGAAGAGTTTGCATGTCAGCTAAAACTTCTGTGCCAACATCAATCCAGTTTCATTTTCCAGATATTCTCCTAAGGCCTCTCTCTCAAACTGTGCATCATTTCTTTCAGTTTTTGTAGAAGTGCGTGATATATATGAGGTTGGCTTCTCCCTGCCCTCTGCCAACCTATGTGAGCCCCCAGCTCCTCCTCCATCAGGAGAGGTGTCACAAGGCAGGACCACAGGTAAAGGGGGTAACTTTGCACTCACAGCTGTGAAGTTGACAGTGCTTTGTTAATTGCACCAAATACTTCCTTCCAGTTCCCTTCTTCTCCACTTCCTGCAGTTCACTCATTTGCTTAGCAAAATAGATACCTATGCAGTGAGCTTTCAACCCATCATCACAATATGACTGCCATAGTACCTATCAAGTGGGATCAACCAGTATGAGGTTCCCTTTGGGCAGGATGCTGTATAACTATGTCATGAGAAGCTGATGGTTCAAGGCTCTCTTTATACCGTCTGTCTCCTGCTGACCAGCACTGGAGTTTTAGTGTGTCACCCTTCACTAAGTGGATAACCCAGGATCAGCAAAAGTTATTTTCCCCCTGGTGCTGTCTAGCAATTTTGCTCCTGTTGGAATTCCTTACACCCTTTCTCTCTTGACAACAGCCTTCAAACCATGCAGATAATCCACTTTAGCCTGGTTGAGCACTGCCACTGCACTGCGGACTTTCTGCATTGGCAAACAGCTCAGTGTGAAATAATTCCTTCAGTCAATTAAAATGTCATCTGTTCTAACAAAATACCAAACACAAGTATTTGTTTTTCATTTCCTTTATGGGATGCAAGGACTTGTTTTTAGTGGGTGATAGCTTAGGGGGCTAGTTTGGATTTTTTGCAGTCGTGGAATTTATTTCTGCCTGTTAAGGCTATTGGGAGATCAATAAAACTGTCCACTTGCAACAAGCCTGAATGTTTCTCTTAATTTGCTCTTTGTGTTGCAGCTGGATATTTAGCACAACATCAAACTGCTGAACCATTAGGCTCCGAAATTGTTCTTAACACCTCTCTGTGCAGTCTTAGGGCATACTGCAGCCCTGTGTCTAAAACCATGTGTTGCCCTTCTTTCTTTTATCAGAGCATCTGTGTGACTGTTTCTTCCTCAGTCTGTACTCAGTCTCTCTTCATCACTGAATTGGTAGCTGACATTAATGCATCAGAACCTGGAATGTAAAAATCTTCAGATGCATTTGCAACCATAGAGTAGTGATGACTTGGTTTCATTTCACAATTCTTGCAGGATTCTGCCCTCTTGGGAGCGCAGTGGCAAAGCCACAAAGAGCATCCCTGCCTGCATCAATCCCTCATTGGGCAACCACTGATATTATGGGAGGATGTGGAACCCAGCAATAGCTTGTGGCAGTTCACTGTTTCCAGGGATGGTGTACATAGCAGCAGAAAATCTGTACAGGGCACGTGAGTGTCCAGTAGGCAAAGGAGCAACCAGCTTAGAGTGGAGCTGATAACAAATAATAATAATAATATAGATGTTCATAATGATAATAGCTGTTATTTATTACAGCTATTGAATATTAACTTCTCCATGGTTATATATCTCAATGAATTTCTCCTACATTTTTAAGCAATCTTGCGAACTTCTCCTTCTCACACCCTGTTAAATCTTCTGTTTCTCTGTGTTGAACAAGGCAAGTAGAAACATGCAGAAGGAAGCAGTAATAAAGGAAGAAACAAAAGCGAACTAAAAAAAATGCAAGTTTTTAGAAATCTCATTCCTTTGTTAGTGTAAAACTAGAATATTTGAGCTGGATCACCTTATTTTAGTTTTTCAAAACGGTATTTTTGTCTAACAAAAACTTTTCACCTACCAAAAATCTTGTTGAACTATTTGTCTTGTTTAGTTTTACTTTCTACTAGAAATTTGTGCTTTCTTTTTCTCTTAAAAATTGTTACGAATTATTGAAGTAGCTGCAAAAGTCCTTTGTAGCTGATATTTAACATCATCAGAATTTCTGAAGCACTAACTTAGCAACACATTATAATGTTTTTAAAACAGTTTTACTCAAAATTGGACACTTGGGAAGCAAACGCCATCCCAACGCGTTATTGTTGAACAATTTTGGTATTTCTCATTGGACCTCATTAGATACCAAGTTTTCTACTCATCTCCAAAAGGCTGAGCTAAATTAAACAGCTCTTTTTGCTGCCAAGAAAAGCTGTCTAAAAAAATACTGACAAGTCTTTTTTATTTTCTTCAGGAATACAACTGTTCATTTTGACTGGTAATTATCTGAATACCTGATCAGTGAAGTTGTTGTAATCCAAATTCCTATTACAGCTTTCAACCCCAGGCTATAAATCATGTGCAAGCTTTTTAACACACATTCAGTTTTGCTAGAATGTTCATCTCCGTGCATGAATCTCTGATGCAAAGAAATCCCACTGCCATGCCTGGGACACACGCTCGGAAATAGGACAACTGTAAACACATCCTCATCTGGAGGCTCATTTGTCTGCCTTTAATTGCTGGCAGCAGCTGCACTTCTTCAGGGAGGGAGGAGTGAGAACTGTCTGTGGACTGACATTGTTAAATGTTCATTTTTCTGCTTTGGAGGAACTGAGCTGCAGTCAGCAGCATCAGCAAAAATTTATTTTTTTAATATAAAATCAATTTTCTAGTTGTATCTTTTGCTGTTTATAATTTAATGTTCTAATCATAGTTAAAAGGGAAAGTCTTATGCCTTTTCTAACCCCTTGAGAACTGTCTTGGAAATACTTTGGATTTGTAACCCATCATTTCAGAGCAAATCATAAGGGAAATAATCTGTAAAATGCAGAGAGAGTGGTAAAAATCTGTTGTGTGGACAGTTTTTGCTGACCAAAGTCAGTCTGAGGAGGAGACCAGCTAGTTTGTAGAGTGGGTGGTGATGTGTTCCTGCCTGACACACTGCTCCTGTTCTCTTTGCATGTTTCACTGATGCAAATGTATCTTCTGTTTCTTAGGAGAGCACTCATCTCAGGGCAAGAATAAAACTCGGCAACTCTTCACCACTCAGCAGTAAATATGTAAGTTTATTGCTTTTGTCTTCCATCCTGCAAGAGCAGTGTTTGTTAGACCCAGGAATGCTGCTTAGTCTCAGTACTGTGCCACGGGACTAAAGAAAAGGGTTCAAAATGCAAACCAAGAAGAGCCAGGACTTCAGCTGGCAGCAGCCACAGGGAGCAATGGCAAAACAAAACTGGGCTTGAGCACACCATCACATACAGAGGACAGGAAAACAGAGGGGCTGAAGAAGCTGCCACCTCAAAGAGGAAAACCTTTCTTGGCATAGCCTTTGGATTTAAAAGTTCAGCATTTCCTGGCTGTAATTCTCTAGGTAAATTTTCCTTTTTACTCTTGTGAGAAGAGATTTATCTTTTTTTTAAACGGTGTAAAAAAAGGAACTTGGTACCCAGAAGAGTTCAGCCTCTTTGGTTTTATGAAATGTCTGTTCCATGCTGTGCTGGTGCAAACACTTTTGTTGAGGTGGCTTTTATGGCTTGAAATCCTTGGTGGCTGATGTGCAAAACTGGCAGGTGTTGGGCAGTGTGTTTATGTGTGCTAGAGCAGAGTCTGTCAGAGCACTTCTGAAACCCCCTCTTTATGATGTGAGCACTGCATTTCCTCTCATCTGTGGGAAAATGGGGTCCTTTCCTGAGAGTGGGAGAGGAACTGGCTGCAGGAAAGGTAGAGGAGAATGGCCTGAAGAACTAGATGTCACAGCAGACAGATGAAGCCCAGCCACCCACCATCACTGGAGGTCCCACCACCCTCCACTGAGTGACATCTGGTTGGCCTGAAATACAGAGAGACCCTTTTGCAAAACATCTTCTTCAATGGTTTTGGCCTGTTCTTGTGTCTCCCAGGATGTACACTCTGAGCTTTCCTGATAACAACAGTAAGGACAAAATAACACTTTTTGTCCCTTGAACTAGAGCAGCAGGATGCAGTTTTGCCTACATTGCTGAAAACCCAGAGGTGGTTCTGTTTGTGCAGATGCAGGACAATATCCTGGACAATGGATTTACTCCTCATTCTCTGTCTCATATTGGATTTATTCTGTGTTGTCCATTTCAGCTTACTCTTACATTCCTGAGAAGCCTTGCCTGAAATAATAATCCTGAGATATTGCTGTCTTTTCAGGTGTGAAGCTGCCTGTTTAATCCCAATGTACAGAAAGTTGCCACCAAAGTTGCAGTTGCACAGAAAATGTGGATCAGCAGAAGCTTTTTACCAAGCAGGACACTTGGATTAATGACCAGCTCTTCATTTGTAAATCTCAAGTGTCTCCTGACCCTTCTGGAATGACACATAATTTTTTTGATGGCTTAATAACTGGTATATCGTATGTATTTATTTTCATATATAGTAAAAGCTGAAAAACTTTCAAGAAGGTTGAAGAGAATGTAAAAAATCAGGTGGTGTTTGCCTAGTAGTTACTAAAATATTTTCTGCACATACAGGAAAATGTTAGCATACTTTGAATTTAGGGTTGATAGGGTTATTTTAATTGTATGTAGCAAAACACAAACAGGGCCTGACCCTTGAAACAGTACTGGGCAAATTGCCACTATGAAAATTAATTCAGTGATTTCCATGAGATTCCTGACTGTAGCACATACTTTGCTTGTCATAATTGTTTACAGGATGGGATGCTTGGGTGAAATGCTGGGGGGTGTGCTTTTTTCCTGTGAAGGGGGAAATATACCTTGCACTGAGGCTCTTTGAAGTTCTGTAAATTATTGGAGATGATCCTTGTGATGTAGCAGGCAACATAGTTTATTTTCACCTGTTCCTTGGCTAATTGCATGACATGGGCTATCAACGTGTCTCATGCACAGCCTGGGGTGCAAAGAAGGGATCAGAAAGATAAGGAAATTCACAGGTGAACCTTCTTCTCTCTGTTCTAAGGAATGCGTGGGATTCCTGTGGGTTGTTGAGTAACTCTGGAAGTTTAAAGAGTGTTTCAAGTGCTAATTACAGACTCTTAATTTGTACAGAGCTGGCAATTCAAAAATATCAAGCAGTGCTTCTACCTGCGTGTATCCTACTCTTCTAGAAAAATAAATGTTTGAAAATTATATTACTGTGAGCATCTGCTCAGTCTCAATCCACTGACTCTGGTAGCATGCCAAGAACCTCCATTGTTTTGTTGGCAAATGGAAAGAAGGCACCTGGCAGTGGAAGAGCAGGACCAAGAATCAGGGTGATGATCTAAGTTTTGAAATCTATTGATACAAGGCTTTGGAGGAACTTCTCTCTACAATTTCCCTCTATGAAATAACAAAACATTCCTGGCAATGTGGTAAGAGATTGAGCAGATTTGTTAGTTCATGTTTATATGTGAAGCTGAAAAGTGTTCATTTCCTTGTGTCTGACCACTGCTTTTACTTTTACTTGGATGTGTTTTATAATCCTCTGTCTTAGTGGCACCAAGAGAAACTTTCTATGAAGCTCTGTAAGAACTAGGGAATCAGCAAGTGTCCTCCAGGCTGCAGCTGAACTTACAGTGTTCACTCTGGTATTTCTGGATCACTCAGATTGCTCAGGAGCAGAGGAGTCTTGGATGCTTACTTTGGAAAGGTCAGGCCATCTAAAATGTGCTACTTGGCATCTGAAACAATTGAAATCCTGATTGATAAAGCTTACTTTGGAAAAAAAAAAACAAAACACCCAAACAGTCGTGTATTTTCATGTTGATTTAATAGAAGTATTTTGTAGCACATGGCATCATACTGAAGGGACAGTAGAAAAAAAAAATGAAAGATTATGAAATATATATATATGTTTGTGCAAAATTTGTTCAGAAACCATCATGGTGTGTCAAGAAAAAAAATAACTGCCTATTAAAAGTTATTCTCTTTATTAAGCTGCTCTTATTTCTCTCTTTGCAGAGGTGCAATTCATTGGTCATACCTAGTGCAACTATTGTTCATGACTGTGCATCCCTGTAGCACAGAGTGAGCTCAGCTATCTCCAGTGACCCTAGGGAACAGCCATCAGACATTCTGGGCATGGTGGTGGCAGCAGGAGCAGGAGACAAGCAGGAAGCATGCTGGGGGTTGCAAGTGGAGTACAGAAAACTCCCCATTACAAGAACTGATGGGGGGAAGACAGGGCTCACTGCAAGTCTTGCTGCTAGGAAAGTGAAGACCACCAAACCAGGAGATGTTTGGGCTTCTCATGAGGCAGCAGAGCTTGAGGTAAAAGGAAATGTGTGAATGTCTCCCAACCACGTGAAGGATCAGGGTTGAACTGATGCTTATGTGAAGGAGAGAAGACAAATGAGGTCGAAGGATAGCTGTGAAGCACAGAAGGGATCTGAAAGAATATTTGGGGCTCTTTCTTCTGCAAAGCTGGAATTGGCTTTAATGGGAGGTAATGAACTGACTTCAGGGAGAACTCGGTTAGTAAGGAAGAGAATTTCCATGCAATGGCTCAGGTAGATGAAAGAGAAATGAAAAATCAATCCCAGTTGTCTGGCTCGACAGAGACACGTCTAAAAGGTCAGCTCAAATTGTTCTAGTCACTAGCATCACTAAAAATCCCCAGAGTATGAGCTCATCCTCCACATGTGAAGCTGGTCTATGTGAGGATACCCAGAAAAGTGGAGCTACATTTATAAAGCACTTCCCACTGAAGCTTGAATAAATCTGTGGACAGCCTCAGCTAAACTGAGTGTTCCTCAGCTTCCATGTCATAATTTGCTACAGAAATGAGTGACATCCACTTCAGTGTGGAACAGCAAACTAGTCCAGCTGAGGAGTTACTAGTTAAACAAGTTTTCAGGTCAAGCACAGGACTCTGATCTAAATAACATAATTGGCTGGCAAAGTTTGGAGGATTGTTAGTCCTGGGCAGTAAAACCTGCAGGGCTGAGGATGGACAGGAGAAAGTTGTTCTCACCAGTGTTCATTTCAGGCTCAAGTTGGGAAGATTAATCACTTTCTCCAAGGACAGAAAAGTTTCCCTGAGCACCTTCCAAAGTCCTAACCCTGTTCAGTTAGAAGCCTTGCAATATTTTGGGAGTGACCAATCGCAGCAAACAAACAACCCAAAAAGGTATGTTGACTATTGGCTTTCTTTTCCAAGAGGCTGTATCAAGCAGCTTACTTGACTTACATAAAACAGAAAGAGAAAGAATTTGATCATTATTTATGGGAAAAGGTCTAGAAATGAGGAAACAGCAGAGAAAAACAAAAATAATTATTTCTAAAAAGTAGGGACCGAAGAGGTGGGCACTAAGTGCTTTTGAAATTGCCAGGAGCAGCTTATTAGCTTTCTAAGTACTTAAATAATTGTTTCTGATGTTTGGTGAGGGCCTCTTGTGGGCTGCTCATGACTGGGTCAGCCTTCTGTTTGTTTTTCTGCTTACTGGATCACAGGAACCATTCCAGCCTCTGACAGCCCAGGGTCTGCAGCCATGACTATTTACAGACTGCTTCTGGCAGCATTTAGAATGGTGTCTGACTAAAAAATATTCCCCAAGGACCATCTGTTTGGGGTGGGAAAGATGTCCTGCCTGCTGGCAGGGCTGCTGACAGGGGAAGCAGCAGCACCCTGTGGATACTTCATCCTCCAAAACCCCCCAAAGGGTTTTGTGGTTTTGGAGTGACTCCACCCCACTGAACCATGGGGGTGAACCACTGAACCCCAGATCAGCATGCAGGAGACTTGGAGAAGGGCACAAAGCACCTAAGTCTCCCAGGGCCAGGATGGGGAAGGTGTTTGCAGCATCTCTGGGACAACTTAGTGGCCAGCAGCTAGCTGCTGACCCCAGGATCTGGCTTTTCTGCTGTGGCAGCGTGGTGACAACCAAAAACCCTTCAGTTTTTGGGTGAGGATGTGGTGCAGCGTGGTGGCTGCTGGACTTGTGCAGCACCAGAGCATCCCCCAGCCCCACTGCTGCTCCCTGGGCACTTCCAACACGTGGCAACTTCCAGGCAACACGTTCTCCTCAGGAAGTTTTGAACTTGTATCTCAGGACCTCTCTGGCACCATTAATTACAGATCTTCAATTTCTTCAAATTAGTACTCTGTATCTAATAAAATAAATGAGCTTAAAGATTACTCTATTGATTCCCAATTGAAGCAGCTTTCCAGTTTATAGCTGGGGGCAATCCATAAAACACAGGCTTTAATTAACCCTGGTGAATGCAACTGATGTGAAATGCCATTACCCTCAAAATATTCAGCATAGACAGCTGAAGGATCTTCTCTGCCTTCTTCTTTTCCACACTGCACACTTCCCTGTCTGAAGAGCTGTGCTGGAGAACACAGAGTGCTGGAGTGCTGGAGGCACTTCTCCACCAGGGCCAGAGTCAGAAACCTCTGCTCCCACCAGCATCTTCCTTGCTGGAAGCACCAGCTATTCCTTGTTGATGTGCCCAGCTCTTTGCCTCCCACCCATGGCTTTGCAGGCAGCCAGGAGAAAGCCCCACAAGAGTCTTTCTGGTGGTCTGCAGGGGACAAGAAGAAGGTCCTGCTAGGACCTTCAGGTGTCTACAGGTAAGCAGGCTTGGCATTCTCTCTGTTCCCTGGAAGGGTCTCCTGGCACTTAAGGGTATGAAGCAGCTCCAGGGGCTGTACAGAGTTCATTATTTGAGGTTAAACTGCAGCAGTGCTCAGCAGGGCAGCCCTGACAGGGGCTCTGATGTGCCTCAGGACCTTCACGAGGGGCACAATTAATTTCTTTTATCAACAGCACGTGATCCAAGCTCTTCATCCATGCCTTTTCGTCCCCACAGGCAGGCTTTCCAGAGGAGGATAAAGAAGATGCACTTTCTGCCCAACTTGTGCAAGCACAGGGGCCATGTCCCACCCATCCTACCCCTCGACTTTTGCCACTGCCTTTATTCCCCATACTGAGGGACAGCCCTGGGAATTGCTCTTTCCTGCAAAGCCTGCCCCAGGGATTTGCACCTGCAGCATCTTGTTTGGGGAAGCAAAAGCAGCAGTGTCAGGACTTCTAGCTGGCCAAGGACAAAACATGAGCCTGCCTGCAGGAAAGTGGGCAGAAATGTCAGCTTCTGGGGGCTCCCTGTAGCCCTCAAGGGAACACCACTGAGCAGTGCAACCACAGGACTCAGCCCCTTAAAAAAAAAACAAAAAAACCAACAAAAAACCCAGAAACCCACAAAATAAAGCTGAGAGGGAAGACAGTGCTATGGGGGCATTTTGCTGGTTTCTGCTTTCCACGGAAAATTAAATTCTTCCAGATGTGGAGCTTTCTGATAGAAAAGCAGCTGTGTTCTTGTGCTCTTTAGTATTATTAACAATTTTCAGCTTGCTTATTGCAGCATCCATGCTCCCCTGGCCAGGGTTTCTTTTCTTCTTACGACCGTGGTTCATTTGCCTTGCCCCCCTCCCTCCTCCCTCTGCTTTTTGTCTGCTTGCTCTTTGGGTAGGGATTTGATGTGTTGAGCTCTCAGCACCTCCTCTGCCCCCGGGGCTGGAGCTCTGGCTCGGCTGAACAATTAAAATGCAATGCAATTACAGGCAGGGCAGAAGAGCAGAGAATAACCCGGCAGAAAATTCAGCCGTGCATGACTGTGTGGCTGTCAGTCCCCGGCTCCAGGAGATGATTTGGTTTTTCTAAGAAGCAATAATTGAGCCTTTTTTTGTGTGCCACGGCTATGAGCTGGCCACAAGCTGTGCACCCGGGAGCACGGGCTGGGTTGGATGGGTGGTCCCTGCAGCTCTTCTGGGGCTGCCAGCTTTACATTTCAAACCTTCCCTACCCCCTCTGCTTGAAAGTTATTTATCCTTGCGACAGCTTTTCTTGCATGCCAGCCCCTTGTCTGAGATTAGGTGGCCAGGGGAGGGAGGAAGCGTGAGGAAGAGCTCCCCCTGGCTGGGGGGGGGGTTCAGAGCCAGAGCTGAACTCTGCTTGCTCACATCCACCCCACGAAAAAACAAAACCCACAGGAGAAACAAAAGCTTCAGCCCTCAGATCACAGTGCTTCTCGCCCCACGCCAGCCAGCCACTTTCAGGACTGCTTTTGTGAATCTCATGGGTACTTTTCCAAAGAAGACACAGCACCAGGGAGCTCAGGAAAGAGCTGCTACTATAAAAAATAAACATAAAATAAAGTCAGTGGAGGGAGGCTTTTCTCCTGGGATGAACTGGCTTAGCTCAGGGCAGCCCTTGCAAAGGGCAGAGAGGAGGGGACTGGGGGGGCTCACTGTGCTTGGCCAAAGGGCTCAGGGGTTCTCACCCCCTGGGGTTACTGGCCCTGAGGCACATGTGCTGCCCATCACCCTCATCATTTTCTCCAGGTGCCACCACTATACGATCAGCAGGGAAAGGAAACCGCCCTCCCAGGCAGGTTTCTTAGTGCTGCCTCCTCCCTGGCAATTGAGGTGTTTGCAAAGGATGGGATATTTGGGGTGTCTTCCTCTCCCCCAAAGCCTGGGTGCACTTAGGGCTCTGGGTTTGCCCATGCTTGGCTGGAGGAAATGTTTGCTGGGGGTTTGAGCACTGCATCTGGGTTCCTGGAATGGTTTGAAGATGTGTCTGACTGAGGAACTACTGCAGGTGAGGGGAAAAAATCTTATAATCCTGTAGCTGTGCTTCTTCTCTCTTGAGAGCTGCTGCTTCTGGCTGCTCCCTGGGATGGTCTGCTTTTGCCCTCTCCTGAAAACTCCTGGTGTTACAGGGTGGAAAGGTACCCTGCATCTCTCCAGGCTGTGTCTGCAGAGCCATGAAAGCATCTGCACACCCAAAGAAGAGCTATTTGTGTCAGGCACCACCTCACTCTGTGCAAGGCCACCACTGACCTCTGTAGCTAGCAGAAAAAACACAGTTAAAATCTCCGTTTTAAGACCAAGTGGGGAGTTTGGAGCCTGACTCTCCACCTAGTGTACCCAGCCTTGAAACCTGTAAAAGAATGGAATGATGCTTGCTCCTTTCAGATGGCTTCTCAAAGCTCATAATTGCTTTTTACACTTTTTTAAGAATTGTAACTGCATTTTAGCATTTGCAGCTGAGCTGTCCTGGAGCAGCAGTGTGTGCAGGAGCATGACCCAGCAGAGGTGATGAGTTCTCCCTCTCCAGCATCAAGGGACATGGAAGGAGCAGCAGAAGCAGGAGCCTGGCAGGCCAGAAGGGGTTTGGGCTGGTGCTTCAAGCAAAGGTAAGGAGTAGCTTTTGATCACTGACTAGCAGAAGTAAGCTGTCTCTCTGCCCTGGGCTTTCAACGTTTCAAGCAAACATTTTTTCCTGTGCCTGGGGATCACTGCCAGCATGAGCTGGTTGGGGATGGTGCCCCTGGTGGTGTGTGCACCATACACTGTTTGGGAACACGGGGGCTTGCACCCACTTCGAGGCTGGAAAACACAGCCCTGCCTTTCTGTGGGCAGCTTTGCTCACCACTGGTCATACCAACACAGCAGGACCAGGGCAGGTCCTGGGGAGCTTTGTCCACATGTTCTGTTTTCCAGGTCATAAATTAAACCCAAAGTACCAGGAGGAGAAATCCTGGCACTGAAAAAGCTACTGCTGTGTCTTTGGGGCAAGTGTGTGGGTATTTCTGTCCCTCTGAATTCCCTGGGAGGATAAAATCAAAGTGCTTGTCCCTGTATATTTGCTTGCACTGACCCAGGTGATCTGATAATACCAGATCCCTCCCTGAGGGACAAGAAGGACAGATAGCATTGCAAGCAGGGCTGTGATTTAGAAAGGGCAGAGGAAGATTTTTGTTTTCTTGCATTTGCAAAAACTGTCTGAAAAACTGCAGCTTTCTGTGGATTGCAAGGTGACTTCTAGGTCCAGAAATACTTGATTTTAAATATTCCAGACTTTTTCTGGGTTTTTGGTTTGGATGCTTTTCTCCTCATTAAATGGTAGCACCTAACCAGCTTGTTTACTGTGCTGCTTTTAGGAACACAATCATTAGGCTTCAGCTGCAATGCAAAGGCAATGCACTAACTTTAGCTGAGCCTCAGTCCTTAGGCACGTATGGTTTTTTTTTTTTATTTTCCAGAGATGGGTCTGGCATATAAAATTAGCTACTTTGCCTCTGTGTGTTGGAAACAGGAGGAATTAGTGTAGAATACAAACAGCATACCCGGTGGAGCAAAATAAGGAAAAGATAATGGACCTAATTACTGCAAGGGGTGTTCCAAATATTTCAAGTCTGTGTGCAGGGAAGAAGAAACCCTAACTATTATAGATAAAATAATTTCTAGGCTTTCAGAGATCCCGTTCAAGTGGAGCATGTTAAGTCTGTGTTTTCTAATTGAAAGTGAGTAACATTATTCCCACATCACCAAGAAGCAAAACTGAGGGTGCAAGCACATCCCACTGCTGAAGCCTGGCGTGTGTCTGCAGTGGGGATGGAGACAGCGGGCTCACCAAGGCTTACATAGGCCCTGCTCTTGCTTTGCAGGCTTAAAACCCAGGAAAATACATTTCAGGATGAAGTGCTGCAAGTGAAAGAGAAATCAAGGGAAGCTGCAACTGCTGGTTGTCTTTTTAAAGGATAATATTAGGGTAATGTTAACTGCTCTCTGTTTATTTCTATTTTTTCCCCTTCAAATCATTCACCCCCACATGGTGTTTACAGCTCCACTGGTGCTATTTGCCACCAGCTGCCTCCCAGAAATCCTTGGCAGCTGAACTTTCTGCATCACCCTCCCAAACCTCCTCTCACCACCTCCGAGCATCGCTGCCCCGTTTGCTGGGCAGGAGCCAGTGGGAGATGAGACCAACACCAAGAAGTTCCTGTGCCATTTGCATTCGCCTCTCTCATGATTTAAGATCTGTTTTCAGTTAGGCTGGCCTGCAGTTTCCAGCATACCATGACAAAATCCCAGAGAAACAGTGAAGCCTTCTGGTGCAAACCCATCCTCTCCATGCAGAGGAGCAGTCTCAGCCTCTCTGTGTTTACACAGAGAAAACTTCCCTGTCAGCATCTGAGAGCAATGGCCCAAAGCCCCTGACAGGTGAGCCTACAGCACTTCAGGTCTGGGCTCTTGGTCGGGTTAATTTTCTTAATTATGTATGTTGTGTTGAGAAAATACTCTGAAGTGACATAAAATACCAGATAAATAAAAGAGAACATTAACCTCGGTCACTTTGCAAAAAATAAAAAGGTTACTGGGACGTGAGACAATCCTGGGCTGGTTTAAATGGAAAATCTGGAATTTCTTTCCCTGGTAAAACCACCATGAGCCAGAGTGGCAGCCTGGCTGGAAAGTGTGGGTCCCCCAGGGCAGGAGGTGGCCATGCAGGGACTCTGGTGTTTATTTATCTATAATATGTGCCTGGGTCAAGGTGTGGGTGGGTTTGGGTTGTGGTGCTGTGCAGGTTCTGGCACAACTCTTGGCTTCTCCAAATGGGCAGGGGGTTATTAGAAGCGAACCCACGAAAGGCTGGGGTTTATTCTTGATTATTCTAACTGACTGTCCTTTGATACTGAGCAGGGACAGACAAACCAGTCGGGTGGGCAGTGGTCTGATTGCTGTGCCACTCCTCCCCAAGGAGGTTATCATCACTGCCTCGCCTCCTCCTGGTCTCATATAAGATTATTGACCAGAGGGTTTGCTGCCCTCTGCTTTCATAGGAGCGAGTCCCAACACTGGTGGAGAACAGTGGAAATTCATCCAGGGCTGTGGGCAGTGCAAGGAGGTTTTCAGGTCGTGCTCTGCATGAGAAGGATCACTTCTTGCAAATTTCTCTGTTATTAATCCTGTTACTTAGAGTTAATTGGCAAAGTAGTGTGTGGTTAAGGTTATGTGGGGATGGCTGTCCCATTTTCCTTGGTCTTGTGTTTGGGTATTGAAGCAAAGGTTCATTTTTGTTGTCGTATTTGCATCCTTCATTTCTCATACTCAGAGACTGGTGCATGTGTGTGTATATATATTTATATGTAATATATATCATGTAATATATTTGGCATTGCTGTAGCTCCTTAGCATTTTTAGAGGAAGCTTTGAACCTCCTTTAGACTTCTTCTTGTCTAAGCCTCTGCCTTTTGCACCTAACATTTTATGGAAAGCAAAAGCATTTAAGCTGAGCTGAAGCCCAAGTGAATTTATTGGAGTCTGAAGCACCCCAGGTTATCAGGGATCATGTTATCAGGGAGGTGGGAGCACTGAGGAAGAGGAGGAGTAGCTTTTATTAAACCAGGAGTTTGAAGGCTTGATCTTCCTCGTGGCTGCTAGACAGAGCCAGGGGGTTGGGAGATGTTTATTAGAAGGCTCAACACATTTTAATTAAAACTGCTATTGAAAAAATTAATCACCTTGTGGTGGGAGAGAGAGAAACCTCCTGCTTCTCTGCAGGTCACAGCTGGAAAGGTCACATACCCCTTTCATCACCTCCCATGAGGGGAGCTTTGAAGCAAGGTGTAAAACCTCTGCAACACCCCCATGCCTTGCCATTTCAGGGGGAGAGAAGTCTGCATCTATTCACTTCCAAAAAGAAAAGGTTGATTAAAGCCAATAGCCTAAGCTAAGCCCAGGCTGAACTGGTTTGGTACACGAATCACCTGGAGCCACAGCATCAGGATTTCCACATTGTGGCTAAGGCTTGGCAGGAGAAGACACCTCAAAGTCAGAAACACATGGTTCAGGGGTTGTCACCTTTGTACTCTCCCAAATCAAGGGGTACTCTGGGGTTACAAGCAAGTATCATAAAGTCATTTCAACAGGGTAAATTTAATATAGGATGTTGGATACCAAAGTGGCCTGCTTCAGGCCCATCACAGGTGCCAAGAAACTCTACAATGACATGAGAAAGCTCACTTCCCCCCACCCCCCAGCTGGGTCAATGCTGCAGGGAAATAATATATATTATTGTTTTATTATTATATAATGTATAAAATATAAGATTATTGACCAGTAAGTTGTACTTGCCTCCCTGCTGACTGTGATTCAGTTTCATGCACCAAAATGTGCCTTTGATTGATGATGGCAATGGTTGTGACTTGAAAATTTATCTCCTGAAATCTTCAGAGGGAAGTGCTGGTAGAAGGTCTAGTAGAGAAGGTCATATTATGGCTGTTCAAAATAAGTGAAAAAAACATTTTTTTGGACCCCCCTGACGGCAGGCAATAGTTGGATGGTTTGTTCTGCAGGACAAACATCTCTCTGTTATTCTTCTCTCTATTTTTTTCCTCATTCCCCACAAGGGAGAATTCTTGTGCAGAGTCTACCTGGGCTGGAAATCTGAGCAAGATTTGTAGCTTGCACCAAATCTGAGACAATGTCTGTGAGTGTGCTTGCAGGGAGATGTGCCCATAAGGCTCTTCAGGCAGTAACCAGAAGGGTATTATTTTCCCCACATAGTGCTTTTTCATACCCAAGGCCTAACACTTGGAAATCTCATCTTCATAAATGGCTTTCTGTGAAGGCAGGTATCATATAGGGTTTTATATAACATTGGGGGAAAATTATCTGTAAGGGTTGGGTCACTATGGTAACCACTTCTTATCTCAGAATCAAAAAGCAGTTATGATTGTAATTAAAAAAAATGCATGCTTTTTACCAAGAATTATTCTGAATTATAATTCATTTTCTGTCACACGCTGGAGTTATTTTTATTGCCCCCAAAGGCATCAGCATTTGTTATAATTCAGCAATGGAACACTTCCTAGAGACAGGCTATAACTTTCAATATACTGTCAGAAACTGTGGTCAGTGACTACAACAGACTCCAGCAAAACTCCAAGAATGCTTTTGGCTCTTACAGAGGGGAAAGTCCAAGATAAACAAGACCTCCTGAAAGGACTTGTGTCCTGAGCCCAGCCTTGCACAGAGAGGGGTCAGGTTTGATGCTGTAAGCAGGTGGGTTGGCTGCAAATTCAGATATTCCTTCAGCTTAAGCAGAAGGTTTATTAAAATAAATTTTAAAAAAATATAAAAATACATATCTAAATAAAATTAAAAAGAAAATTTTAATAAAAAAGTAAAATAGAATAAAATCTCTCAGCTTTTCCTCTTTGGGTGCCTGTGCTTATCACTTCTGTGCCCAGGGACATGGTCAAGCATGGAAATCTTGCCAGATCACCAGGATGTGGAGGTTATTTGCACATAAATCACTATAGCTGCCTTTAAAAACTGTAAGTAAGCAACGGGAGCAAAGCTATGGAGCCCATGGCAAAGCTGCTTTGCAACTTAACAGGAGCAAACCCAGGCCTGAAATCAGGTTTGCTGCTCCAGCTGGCAGTGGAACCATTTCCAAGGGGGTAGCAGCAGGGTGGCCCCATCTCCTCCTCCCAGCCCAGGAGACTTTCTGTGGGATTTTGGGCACTCATCTCTGGCATTTCATTCTTCTTGGGGCTACAGCCCCTTCATTCTTCAGCTAAGGCATTGTGGAGTAAATACCCACCTATGTTTTATGTAAATAGCAATATCATTGTTTGCTTCAATATTTTCCTTTTTTTCCACCTTTCCAAGAGGAAGACAGAACAAGTGGGGGGGTTTTGAAGAAAAAAAAAAAAAATATATAACCTTCAACCCATTTATTTTTTTGGCTCCTTTCTCCATAGTAGTCTTGAATCCCCATGGACTCCTGAGCAATTTCTCCTGGAAGTGGATTTACTGTTCAGTGCCTGCAGCTGAGCCAGCACTACACCATGGAAAGCCTTTTTGGTGTTTAAAGCAAGGAGTTTGTCCTTCCTGGCCTGGAGAAGCAGACTCCTGTGTTCCAGGTGAGCAGGTGATGTTAGGTTAATCAGCCACGTGCTAATAATTTTTATTATTTTTTAATTATTATTATTTGGAGACACTCCAGCCATGGCAGCACAGCCCCTGCCTATGTTTCTTGCACAGGGATGCTCTCAGCCCCCAGCTTCAGCCTTCCCTTCACACAAGGTAATGCTGTGGGCTTTCCATTGCCACCTGGACCAGGTAAATGCTTGATACTGGCTATAATAAAGTCAAGTGGTGAATTACTTCGTTAAACCTGGAGTTATAATTAGCTTAATCAGCTGAAGAGCAGCTCAATAAAGTGCCCTTCAAAGGGGAGTGAGCAGCAGCCTGCTGTGCAGGGGGCAAAGAGGGAGGATGCTGAGGACCTGTGCTGTGCTGCTTCCCAGGTGTTTAGGTGCTGGGGGACAAGAGGGTCAGAGGGATGTCCTCAGGAGGGCAGTGTCATGGGAATGCCCTCAGAGTCAGGAATGCCCTCAGAATTGGGTTTTCTGACCCATCTGCAGCTTGTCCTGGGGCAGCCTGGGGACAGGACTAAGTGCAGAGCAGCTCCTGTAGCAGAGGAAATAAATCCTCAAGCTTTCTCACCCAAAGCAGGGACATCCTGGTTGCTTCTGCTCTTCAAACTGCCCTGCCAATCTGTGGGACCCCAGGTTGGAAGGCTCTGATTTTCTGAATCATTTCCCACCCCTGTCCCTCCTCCAGAGGATCACAAATGTGAAAGAAGGTTTTCTAGAGCTCAGTCCAACCCAAATGGAAAACAATCCCCATGTCACTGATGGATGGATCTTCTGTGCTGCAGCCTGGTGGTGGATCAGACACCTGAGATTCCAGTTACTGCACTCCTCCACCCTCCAGGAAGGGGTAAGTCTTTACACATTTCAGGTGCAAACCAGGCACTGGTAATCTAGGCTTGGATGTAGGACAAGATTGAAAAGAAACTCCACACAAACTACTTTTTGAGGAGTATAAGGTGGGATCTGTATGCATTGCTTGACATCCTGGCTTGTAGGGAGAAGAGCAAAGAGGGATGAGTGGGAAAGAGGCAGCTGTGCCATGGGGGATTTATCTCTGGGAAGCAAGCAAGGCTCTCTGTACCCCTGACATCAGGTTGCCCCCCCACTTTTCCACTGAGCTTCAGGCAGCAGCAGGTGCTGAAGACTTTTCTTTCCCTAATCCATAAATACCACTCCAAGAGGTATTTCCCAAAGCAGGTCCTACCCCACCCATGGGTCAGGAACCCAATAGGAGAAAACAGAAAGCTTGACATTACTCCAGAGGGTTCTAGGTACAGTCTGAGCACCATGACTTCAAAGGGATGTGTGTGTGCAAGAAAACCACAGTGTATATGTCTCTTCCCCTTCCTCCTCATCACTTCTTTAGTCTTAACAGCCTTGAAGAAACTTTTCTCTCAGTATCTGCTGTAGGTTAAATGCTTCCTTGCTTTATATGTGTCCAAAAGAAACAAAAAACCCAAAGCAGGACCGAAAAACCCTGGGTATCAGCAGAGCTGAGCCATGGCTACAGTCCATGAGATTTAGGTTGGACATGAGGAAGAAATTCTTTGCTGTGGGGGTGCTGAGCCCCTGTGCCAGGTTTCCCAGGGAAGCTGTGGCTGCCCCATCCCTGGCAGTGTCCAAGGTTGGATGGGGCTTGGAGCAACCTGGGCTGGTGGGAGGTGTCCCTGCCCATGCAGGGGGTTGGGACTGGGGGAGCTTTGAGGGCCCTTCCAACCCAAACCATTCTGTGGTTCTAGTAAAATTTCCATGCTCAGGAGCCAAGATGAATTGTGAAGAAATACCTGAAAAGATCCTTTGTAAGTCAGCAATGAATTGATATTGCTGGGGAGCTGAGTACTTGCCAGCTTCAAGGCAAGCCTTTTCTATAAGCAAATAAGAGGACAGGGAAGGCAGGTGCCATCATGATATATGGGCAAGAAACCCAGGGATCATGCAGGGTCACATCTGAGTGACAACTTGTCACCACTCCAGCAAAGTTTGCATGTAAACACATCCCAGTGGCTACATATTGATTCAACCAACAGGAACCTGCTCTACAATTTGAATTTTGAGTTATTAAATGGCTCTCACAGAGCACTGGACTGCACACCTGACAGGTTATGAACATGGGGTTTGGTCACAAAACTTGCCCCTTGCATGCAACCAAGTGTAAAGACAGGTGGGAAGGGATGGGGCTGACTGCTGGTGCTGCTATGCTGGGGGACACAGCCTCTTCTCCTTGGTGGTGTGTGACAGGACCAGAGGAAATGGATGGAAGCTGCACCAGGGGAGGTTTAGGCTGGGTATTAGGAAAGAGGTTTTTTTTCTGAAAGGGTTGTCTGATGTTGGAAGAGTGCCCAGGGCAGTGGTGGAGCCACCAACCCTGGAGGTATTTAAATGGTGTGTGGACCTGGTCCTTAGGGACATGGCTTAGTGGTGAGCTTACAGGGCTGGTCAGAGGCTGGACTGGATGATCTTGATTGCAGGTCTCTTCCAACCAAAGGCATTCTGTCATTCTCAGTGGCCATGGAGTCTGTCCTCCAGCCCCTCCACACTTTCCCTAAGCTAAACACTCATCCTTTGAGTGATGGGAATACATTGCAGTTGGCTTTTTCTGAATGCTGGAGTGTCCATAAGAGGCTTTTCATTTTACAGTTTTTCAACCAGTGTGTGTGTATATATAGATGTATATATATATATGTAAAATATCCTAAATCATGTCTTGCAAATGGCTTCAGGAAACTACTTACTGGTCTGGTTCCCATCTCATGTAGGAAGGAAAATATGTGTGCCTGGGTTTCCCCCCCACCTCTAAAAAAGTGAGTTATATTACAGCTGTTCCTATGCCTGTGTTCGAGTTGTTACCACTGTTGGGTTTTGTGAACCAAGCTTCCAGTCAACAGCCTGGGAACTGCTGAATGTGCCAGAGACCCAAGGCCCTGACTCAGTTGTTCATCCCACGCTATAAAATGATTTAATATAAAATAATTTAAACATGGACCTAAGTGTGTTGCTGAATTGGGACTTTGGGATAAAATCTGCTGGATTAAGTTAATCTTAAACAGATATTTATCTGAGCTTGGGTAAAGCCACTGATGTTTTTCTGATTACACAAAAATGCTGTTGGTGATAAGTTGGACACCAGCACACAGACATTCTGAGAACCAAGTGAGGATCAGTCACTGTTGTGCTGGATGAGTCACAGAGGAGGGGGGGAGGGAGAAACTGGCTGATTTTTCTATTTTTAAGGCAGCTGGCCATGCTGATGTGAGTAGCAAACAGAGGAGAGCCAGGTGGAGACCAGGATGGCTGACTATTCATTTCAGAGGAAAATTGGCAGTTAAAGGGGATCTGGTCAGTGTTAAGCTCTGGCAGCTTTTATTCTAATTTTGATGAGCTGGTTCTTAATTAAATGGCCACTTTACAGGGAGCAGGAGAAGTATCAGCTGTGTGGTGGCAAAAGGTAAAGTCTTGGCATCCCAATTCACCTACTTTTTCTGAATGCTGTGAAAACATTTTCCACCTCTGAGAGGTTTAATGGATTTCTGTGACAAGTTACATTAATGTGAAAATACCATGAAATACTGACATAGTTCCCCCCAAAAATGGGATTGAATGTTTAGTTCAATCTAGGAGACATTTCCCATGTTGCAGGTCAGCCCTGAAAGCAGGGCAGGTTGCATCTCCTTGGTTCTCTCTGGACAGTGAAGCCAGTGGAACTTTTCCTCCACATTTCCTCCACATTTCTGTGGAGGACCAGGATCACAGGCATTTGGCTGGTGGTTTGTAAGTGCATGGAATATTATCCTGCTTATGCTTTTGGGTAATTGGGGAAATTTTCATAGGAATCGGAAGCCAGTACAGAGATACAATCCTCTTGTACTTAGTAAGGTCTGACTGAGGTATGGCAAACAAATACTGATGAAAACAGCAAAAAATTTAGGATACCACAAAGTTACCCTAAAGAATACCCTAACTGTGCCATTACAACACTCAGAGCTGGGTAGCTTATAAATCTAGAGATTGTCTTACAGAAAACTGTGATGGCTTATTGCTCCTGGAAGTCACCACTAAAGCTGAAACCCATCCCCTTCCTCATCAGTGTTGGGGTTTTTTTGCCGTGCTCCTGCATCTAATAGCTTGCCTGGATCCACCCTTTTTCACCTGCTCAAGTTTTCCCTTGAGTTTTTGTGACTGACCCACCCCAAGCTCTTCCACAAAGATGTCCAGGTGAAGAGCTGCAGTCTCCTGCTGAGGCTGGGCCTCCAGTTCTGCCTCCACCTCTCCTCCTGCCAGGGCTCCCTCCAGCTCCTCCCATTCCTTCCTTTCTCACTTTCACTGTTAAAAAATCGGTTTGCCAATGGAAAAAGGGGGGTTGTTAAGCCTTGGTCTAGCAGAGTCAGTGCTTACAAAAGGTCCCAAGTCCTTCTGGGGAGCAGATGAGGGAAAGCACCCTATGCAGAACGCTGACTGAGAAGGAAGGCGATGCTCATCTGGCACCTGTCTTGCACTAAGAGTTTCTTAATGCACTGAAGATAGAACGCTGGGGTATTTGTCCCATTGTCATCCAGGAGGAGAAGTGATGCAGGCTGACCTATGAGCTAATCTCCAAGAGCTGAATTACAGAGCTGTAAGCCAGGACGCACTGAAATGGCAGCCCTTCAAAGTGCTGTCAGGCTCTTGGACACCTCAATCAAAACACTCATTTCAGCCTTGGGAAGATAAATCCACTCTGTCTTCCCTTTCAGGGAGGTGCCTTAATTTAAAGTGCTGCTATTCAGTAATAGGATACATAACAAAATCTCTTTCTTGAAGGTGTTTGCACTGAAGGTAGCATCTACCCTCCCAGTGGCCAGAGTCACATCATCACCATACATGGGGGCTTTAAGCAGGGTACCCCAAATACAGAGCACTTTTGCAGGGCCTGTGCCCTCCATAAAACTCTGATCTTGGGGGACTGGTGTACAAGACCCCTTGCATATGACCTGCTGGGGTCTGCATCTCCCTCCTGTCAGCTGAATCCCACCACTTCCCACCCCCTGCCTGCTTCAGAGCCCAAGGGAAAATAAATTGGAAGGTAGGTGGAAAAAGCAGCCAAACAAACCCAACCCTTTGTGGCACTTGCAGTGAAGAGCAAAACAGGGCCGAAAGCTCTGAAGCTTGACTTTGGGTAGGAAGAAAAAGCCCTTCCCAAGAGCCTGAGGTTTCTGTAAGCACAGCACAGTGGCTGCTGCCTTCGCTTTACGTCAGAGCAGTAATGCTGTTGTTTTGCCCCTGGTATCAACAGAGCTTGCCTGGTAGGTGGGTTGGGGTATTGGGATTTATATTGTGGAGAAATTCAGGAAGGCTCCAGTTTTTTGCAGCTTTTTTTTTCTCTAATTTTCTTTTTTTTTTTGCCTCCCGGTGCAGCTTTTGAAAGTCCACTGGGGACCCCTAATGTTCAGCTGCTGCTGAAGCAGACACTTCAAAGCCAGAGCTGCACAGCTTCTTCAGCAGTCTCTGCCTTTGAGTGGATGGGATGGGGTTTTATTATGGGCAATAATGCTTCCTTTCCCTCATCAAAAGTCATCTTTCTGGGAAGCTCTGAGACCTCCTCAGGGCATTTGGTACAGCAGTGTTTCCACAGTCAGAAAACATGGCAGCTGCATCAAACCAGGATGCCCCTGGAGAGGCTTTGGAAGGCAGAAACCTCAGTGCTGCCCATTGGTTGGCAGGCACTCAGCCCTCCATAAACTCCCACTGTTCCCACACACCTCCCTGTGGTTGTGACTCTCTTACCTCCTCCCCCCAAAATATCTCCATTGCCCATCTTAGAACAGAATCACAGACTCTTTCAGGTTGGAAAAGCCCCTTGGGATCACGGAGTCCAACCACCATCCCTACTCTGCAAAGTTCTCCCCTAAACCACATCCCCCAACACCACATCCAAACGACCCTTAAACACCTCCAGGGATGGGGACTCCTCCACCTCCCTGGGCAGCCTATCCCTCTGTCTATAAAGCCTACACTGAGCTGGGCAGCCCCCACAAACAAATCCTACATTGTGCTGCTTCAGGGCAGACAGGAATTGCTACTTTCATGGGGGTTGCCCCAGTTCCCATGGCCTCTGCTGGCAGAGAACACAAATCCCTTTGCCACAGCCTGTTTTAAGAGGTTTTTGTCACAGACCCTTGGGGTCAGCTTTCCTCCCCCTTATCTCTGAAACACATCACTTCTGCCAGACCAACATCTTTATCATTGCATTTTTTTCCCTGGCAGGCAAAGGCAGCAGCATGGCTGGTTACTGGCCACGGGCAGCAACACCAAACCCACCCAGAGGTTTGAGCAGGAAAAGGTTTGAAATTCCACTGGGGTAAGTCACCCTTCTCTCTTTATGTCCTCCATCCCCAAACCCAAGCAAATCAGAAAAATCTGTAGTTTTAAAGTGGCTTCTAAGATAATGAAAGCCAATTAGGTTGATGAAAATGGAGTTGATAACTGCAGGTTTTCATCACTGACTCTGTGCTAAATGTCTGCTCTGTGTGGTTTGTGAGGAAGTAAAGGGATCATGGAGAGGAAAGGATGGGTGGTTTTTTGTTTTTTGTTTTTTTTTTTAAAGCAGCTAAATTGCCTCTAATTAGCAACACAACTGTAATCAAAACATAATGTGAGGATAATAAATTGATATTTGCATAATGGAAATGCTACCAAAATGTACTTCAAATAAGCTGAATTAGATTATAATTAGAACTGTGTTTTGGGAAAGAAAACCCTTCTAATTGCCTGTGTACAGGCAGTGCCAAGGAGGAGAGGGCTGGCAGCTGCTGGGGAGGTCCAGCTGGTGCTGTGTGGGACAAATGACCCGGGGCTGTTCCCTGAAATGGGGGGACAGGGTGGTCCCACCCAGTGGGAACCAGTGCCCCCCTGGTGAGGCAGGGTGGTGGAGAAAGAGGGAACAAGGTAGGAGGACTGTGAACGTGCACACCCTTGGCTTTGGACTGTTAAACCCTTTGCTGGGGGGTTGGACTGAGAGAAAACCCCTGGGGGAAGTTGTACAAACATCAGTCAGGGTGGGAGACACTGGTGTCTCAGAGCAGGGTGATGTGAGCCTGGAAATGCAAGAGCTGATGCTGCAGCTTGCATGAAACCAGTGAACATCTTCCCCAGTTCTCCACACCTTCTTGAGGTGCCATAGCCTTCTCCTGCTGCTGTTTGGTAAGTGGCTTGACAAAATCTGCAGTTAGTTCTCTCTGCTGTAACGTGTGTAAGGTTGCTTGTGATTTTTCCTGCTTTTACTACTCCTTATTAAAGAGCCAACCTGGAAAGCAGAGGAGTTAAGTCACTCACCCAGTGTATCAGACCATGTGTATCAGTAAGAAAACTACAGCTGAAAAACAGGAAAAATGTCATGGGCTAAACCAGCTTTTTTGACCGAGGGAACAAAATTACCAGTGAGCAAGCAATGTGTGTGTTGATGTTACACCTTGCCACTGCAGCAAAGGTAGTGTGAACCTTGGGGCTGACTTGTTGCCTGGAGGCTGCAGAGTCTCCTGGCTGGTCTTAATGCCCACTCTGGTGCTGGGCAATGACACTGTTCAGGTGGGAAAATTGATCACAAAAACCTACTCACTTGTTTTGCCTGGGAGAGGTGCTGAGGGGGAGGAAAGAAAAAGGTGATTTCTGCAGTCCTGTCTGGTCTAGTTTTCAAATCAGGAGCTACAGCTCATGCCTATTTAGTGTATGAAGAAAAAAAAAAAGTGGGGATGAGCCTGGCTGCAGCACTAACCTCCTGTCCAGGGAAATATTCCCCTCCTTTCAAAGGGTCCTGGCTTGGGGCCCCTGTCTGCAGCCATTGCAGAGGCCATGGGAATGAGCTGCTTTTTGAGCTGGCAAAAGCTGCCAGGCTTTTCTGCTTGAGGGGGGAGGGAAGAGAGAGAAATCACCTGGTGCTCTGCTCTGCTGTGGGTTTTGGGGTACCAGATTTAATAAAGGGATGTGTAAGGCAGAGAAGGGAAAGAGACAGGAGGGAAACAGGGAGGGGGGTGCAAGCAGGGCGTGATGGTCTGCAGCAGGTGCTGGGGACCAGGACCCAGGTCACTTCTGCTCCATCATCTCCTCCTGGGAGCAAGATGCAGAGCCTAGCCCCAAGGAATCACAGAATGCCTTTGGTTGGAAGAGACCTTCAAGATCATCCAGTCCAACCTCTGACCAGCCCTGTAAGCTCACCACTAAGCCATGTCCCTAAGGACAAGGTCCACACACCATTTAAATACCTCCAGGGTTGGTGACTCCACCACTGCCCTGGGCACCCTTCCAATGTCTGACAGCCCTTTCAGAAAAAAAAACTCTTTCCTAATACCCAGCCTAAACCTCCCCTGGTGCAGCTTCCATCCATTTCCTCTGGTCCTGTCCCATGCCACTGAGGAAAAGAGGCTGTGTCCCTCCTTTGAGGTGGCTGGGAGGGAGCCCAGGCTGGGGGCAGTCAGGCAGAGCAGGGGCTAAACCTGCTCATCCATCCCTCACCTTACCCTGTGGCCACCAGCCCCTGCTCTGCTGGATGCTCCCTATGTGTTCACCCTGGCAGGATACTGAGGCTCACACCTGGGGGGGAATGGGGATATGGGAGCCTGAGCAAAATCCTCCACGCTTTTTATTGTAAGTCATGGCATAAAAGCAATTATCACAAACTCAAACCTGGCCTCTACTGCTTGCTGCCCTATTTGCTCCCTGCAGCAGCAACCCCCTTGATCCTCAGGCTCACCCAGAGGGAGTGCAGGACCTGGTGTAATGCAACAAGTGAGCTGGAAAATCACAGTAGGGAAAAAGGAAAGATTGAGCACACCAGAAAAAAAAAAAAAAAAAAAAAAAAAAAAAAAGCAGCCCTGGGAAACAATTTCATTGCTAGCAAAATGCTGCAGATCAGCAAAATGCTTTCCTCAGTGAGTGCACTTCCTGTGAAATGCAATTGTCCCCACTGTGGTTTTAAACTGAGACCACCCTGAAAATGAAGGCAGTTTCCATTAAATTTAATTACTTTTCCCTGAAACTGGCGTGGCAGTAGTAACATTGATAAGGAACGATAGCTATTAAGTGCGGGCATTATTTATATTTTCAGTTAAATCTCTGTCATTTCTGTTACAAATGACATCATGCATGGATGTCACACTGATTTACAGTGATAGAGCCCGGTGGTGATCATTGATTGCAATGCAGGAGCAGAGCATGAAATACACAGAGCACCAACCCAGAAGCAGCTCCTCATGGAGCCCAAATCAATCTCTGGATCTCAGCCAGCATCAGCAGGTGAGCGGGTGCAATGCCAGCAGTGCCTTTCCAGTAAGGTTCATATCCCCACAGCAGTGTTACCCTATAACCCCATCTGTCTCCCCCACCTTTCCAGCCCTGAGCAGAAGTGGTGAGGCAGGGAGCAAGAGGAGGAGGAGCAGCAACACATCCCTGCCATGCATCTGCCCATGGAGATGCAGTGCAAAGCAAATGTCAAGTCCCACAAATGATTCAAATGTCAAAAGGCCAGAAGCTCGAGGAGGAGAAAGTGGGGCAGTGAAGTGATGTGAAGAAGAGGGTAAGGCTGGATGAGCATCAGTGTTGCAGGAGTTGTTCAGGGAATGTTTCTGCTCTTGAGGATGGTTTCCAGAAGTTGCTGAGCTTCTCTGAGCCCATGGGCTGCTGCCACACTGAGGAGTTTCTCCACTTCCCTGAAGGACAGGAAAACTTCATCAGGAAAATATGGAAGAGGGTTTTGATTCATTCCTAGGTACATTTCATTTATTTAGGCTTTTGTAAGAGGACCACACAGGTCTGAAAACACCTGTAAAGTTAGCTCCACTCTATTTGGAAAATGATCTGATTTTCTTTTGTTTTTTCCTGTGGTCTGAGCATGTCTATTTCAGGTTTGCTAGTTTTCTTCTCTGAATTGAATTGGAGATAGATTTGGAGCTCTTAAAATACACACTCCTTTTACCACTCAGTGCCTCAGTCTGCCTGACCATGCAATGTGCAGCAGAGATTGAAATGAAAATGCACTGTCTTGAAACCACAGGGTTTACCCAAAGGTTGCTTTTCTTGGCTCCAGTTAGCTTAAGACTACTCTCTCCAACCTCAATTTTAATTTTTAGAGTTGGAGTAAACATCAACTCAAACTAAAATAATACAAACCAAACTCATTGCTTGTTTTATCTTATCCCAGGCCAAGTTGGTACAGAGAATGTACAAAGCACAAGGCAAGGTTTCTGTGGGTGTGGGCCTTGCTGGTGTGCAGTGTGTGTGGGCACACTGGGGAGAGAAACCTGTCCTGGATGGTTTCAATCCAACCTCTGGGTAGGCAACAGAAACCTTCTCACTGAGTGGAAAGGAGAGTGCAAAGGGGGGTCACCCCAAAAAGAGAGACAGCAAAATATTCACGTGGCTTCAATAGCTCTTTCTGTACTACCATGGGTCTTGTCCCTGGCCTTGTCTGGAAAATCACCAAAGGAAATACATATGTAGTCAGAGCACAGGTATTTTTGATACTGTGTCACCTAATTTTTAAGCTCTTGTTGGTGCTAACTGGGGTTTTCACTTTTCTTGGTGCAGGTAGCATTCCATTACAGACAACACAAGCAGAGGGCATTAGGAATGCTGGAGCAGCTTCGGGAGTGTGGGTCCCCCTTCCCCCCAGGATCTGGGAATGCTGCAGCTGTAATGGGAAGGAAGATGGAGAGCTGAGGTTACCCTTCTTCAAGTGCCAGGGTCATGTTTCTGAGTGCCCCCAGTGCCAGGTTGAAGGAGGAGTGAGGATGGCCCTGCCCTGCAGCCTGCCTGGAGGGGAGGAGAGAGGAGCAAAGAGGGTGGTAAGAAAGAACAAAAGAAATAAATGGATTTTAAAGTTTTTAAAGTTCATATGTTTTAAAGAAAGGTGGAATCAAAGCAGGCAAAAGGTATGTATGAATTCCTTTCCTGGAAGGTGACCCCTTTAGAATTTTCAGGCCCTGGTTTGGGAAGTATCTTGATTCAAAAGGGTGCCAGGGCTTCAGGATTTGTCTGTGTCCAGAGGTCCTTAAAGATGCCCTCTTGGTTCACAACCCCTGCTGTCACAGGCAGAGGTATTTCAGCCCTAGAAATCCTGCTGCTGGATACTGTTCCATGCCTTGAGAAGACACAGAGGAAACCACCCCAAAAGGCTGTAGAGCAGCACCAGCATCCCTCCACACTCTGGCTTCCCACTGATTTACAAAACAAAACAAACACCACAGCAATAGCAGGTGGGGAAAGCAGAGTGAAGCAACCACCCCACAGCAAGGAGTTGGGAGCTCCTGGTGCCCCCCTGATGCCCTCTGCACCTCCCTCCCCCTGGCTCAGCACTGGTAACCTTTCCCCAGGAGAAGACCATTTCCCAGGGCAGGAGTTGAGGGTTTTTCTGGCACTTCACCTGAACCAGTGCATGGCCATGGCCTCGTTTTTTTCCGCTCCGGCTCCTGGGTGTGAGACAAGGTAGCAAAGTCATATAAAAACATATAAAACTATAAAATATAATTTATAAAAATAGATATAAAAACTTATATATCATGTAAAAAAAAAAAAAAACCTATATGGAATATATTTTTTAAAGGATCTAAAAACTCGTCCAAAATCCAGTGTACCGTGTAGCCCAGAGGTGTGTTCTTGCTTCTGGCTTATACCCCTTCCCCACTCTGGCAGCAAGTTAGCCATGGCTTGGAGAAATCTTACCTTGCAAATACCTCTGTCCCAGGATGTGCTGGGCACTGGGGTACCCCAGCCGAGCATACACGTGAGCCACGTGGAAATGGAAGTCATCATAGCACAGCAAGATGTAGAGCAGCAGGAGGGCTGTGGTGATTACAGCTGCCAGCTGTAAGAGAGCAGCAGTCATGAAGCAAGGATGAAAAGCAGCTTAGGGCCAGCTACAGCAAATATTTCATCCCATCTCTAAAGCCTTCCAATGGTATTCCCTGCAGAGAAATGTGAGGAAAGGCTCACACAGCCACAGAAAATCAAAGCCAGATTTGATGGAGAGCAGGTTCCAGCACCCACTGAAGCTGGCAGGAAAGGCACCAACAACTTGAGTAAGGAGTGGATCAGCTCCTGAGTTAATATCTCCTTTAAGCTCTGCTACAGCAAAGGAAACTACAATCACTTCAGTTCCTCGTGGTCCTCTTGAAGAAAAGGAAAAAAAAATCATAAGGTGGCATCATGCTTTAACAAGCAATTCATCAAGGAAGTTTGTCAGGAGGAGCTGCATTCCCTGAGCAGCCAGGCCCTTCACCCATCACTGCTCCTGCTTCTTTTCTGGACCTCCTTGGCTCATAAACCCTTTCACCCAACACTGCAGTCAGGACATGTCACCAACATACACACCTGGCAGAATAACTTGAGGTCTGAAACTCTTCTTGCATCTGAGCTATAAATCAGTGAAAAGCCTAGAGAACTGCAGCAGCAGGGTTAAAAACAAAAGATGAGAGACCAGAACTGGGCTGTTTGCTTTTTGATGCCAAGTGGGATTGAGTTTATTCAGTGAGCTGGTTATTAGCTTCCAGGGAGAGGAGCTGGCAATTGGAGCAGCCAGGGCTTGGAGGGGCTTGAGATCCCGGGCTGGGAAGAGGAGAGCAGGGTTAGGAAAAGGCTGTAGGAGCCCCACTTGGGGCCTCCTGCCCACACAATTTACCAGGAGCCCTTTGCCTCCTCAGGGGCAAAAGCAGAGGTGTGTGGGTTTGGCATTGCCTTGCTGCCTCCTGCACTCCCACGCCACAATCAGCTGCAGGAACTGCTGGAGGCAGCAGCTTGCCAGGAGCTTGTCAGCTCCTGATGGGGACTCAGCTCCTCCTTCACACCTAGCCCTAACAGGGATTAGCAAAACCTGAGGATTAAATGAACCTAGCTGGCTAATTAGGCTAAGCAGATAAAATAGGTAAGCAATGATGATGTGCAAACACCCAACATTGGTTTTCTGGCTGATGAGTTTAGGAAGGTAGGAAATGTGGCTGTTCTGTTTGAGGAGGCATCCACACCTCCCACCATTCAGCCCATCCTACAACGTTTTCACAAGCCCATTCCTAGATGTTTTGGCAAACACAGCTCTCTTGTAATGCAACAGGGACCTGCAGAGCCTGGGAGCACTGGTGAGTAAATCCCTGAAAGCCAATCCAAGAGGAAATTCAAGTCATAGATTGATCCAGTGACTGCTGGAAGGTTTGCTTTGCATTTAAAGATTAAATGATACCCCTGGAAAAAAACAAAACAAAACAGGACTAGAAACCTGGTGAGAAGTGCTCCTTGCTGGAGACACGGCTGGTGGTAAGGGTTCAGCTCAGGCCAAGCTGAGTGCAGACCTATGGTGAAGGCAAGGGCAGGGTTTCTGAAGAAGAGCAAAGGCTGCTGAGTAAGAAGCTGGTTTTGCACAGTGCCTGTGCACTGCCTAGTGCTGTCACTGTGCTATTTCATCACTGTTGCTGGGGCTGCAATATGTGAGAGAATGTTCTGGGTGGCTGCAGCAGATAAGGTGCATGATGCTGCAAGAGGCAGCATTGGTTCTTTTTATGGGTACAGATTTGGAGGGCTGCAAGATTCTCACAGCTTTGGCACCTCTTTTAGGTTCCATGCAAGGCTGCCTGAAGCCCCAGGAAAGGAGTGAAAAGGGAATCTGGTGTCTGGGAGAAGCTGGTGGCTTCCAGGGGCTGGCATCACTGCCTGCCATGCCCAGCCAGCTGCAGGGTCCAGGGTCCAGGGTCCACAGCACCCCAGTGCCACCACTCCTACCCCTAACCCATCCCCATGCTTACCTCCCACTTGCTCCATGCCAAGCCAGGAGGATGGGGGCTCCCACCTGCTGGAGAAGGATTTTCTGGGCAGGTACCAGCACTGCCCCTTCCTTCCCTTCTCCGCCACGCCGCAGGCTCAGTGTCCCTCATCTCTCCCTCCTGCAGCAGCTCTGAGTGCCTCATTCCAACCTGCACTGCTCTCTGTCTCACCAGGCACTGCTGCTGCCCTGCCATCAGCCTCTCACATCAGCTTTGCTCCTGATTTATGGTAGCAGTAGCCCAGCTGCTGCAATAAGATAAGAGGGATGGATACACATCCCCATGAAGCACCCTAGAAAAGGAGATGCTCCAGCCCAAACTCATTAAAACCTTTGCTGTTTAACTCTCTGCTGGGTATTTCTCTTCCTCCAGACATGTGCCATATGTTGCAAGCCTCTGCTAGTAAATCACTGTACTTAACAAACTTGATTTTCTTTTTTTTTTTTTTCTTCTTTCTTCTTTTCACATGAGAAGGAAAGCTCTTCACAAGCAGAGATGCTGCTGCCCACTGCTGGAAATGATCAAGATCTTGTTATCTCAACTGCACAGCCTCCCCAGGCACGTCAGCTCTGATGTGTTGGGTTTGGGGTTAGTGCAAGGGCATGCAGGCCCAGCTGCAGGTGAGAAAATTAGAAAAGGTGCAATCAGGAGTAAGGAAATAATCAGAACATACAGGACTTCCAGAAAATTCTAAAGGATAGGATTTTTAGTTTTGGTGTTTTTTTAAAGCTATTAAAGAGATTTAAGGCAGTCATTTTATAGGTGTATAATTATGCCTCTAATCATCTGCAGTAACTCCACCCAGTGACTTTGAGACACTAAATTCTGTTTTGCCGTCACCTCTGGAAGAAAACATCCCTCTAACCTAAGATCCTGAGTGCATTTTACCTTTCCCACTATGAAGTCATGGCAGAGAATCCTACCTGGATGGCTGGCAGAACAGGTCCATCCTGTGCCAAGTGCTGACCTTGCCTGGTTGCCTGACTGTAGAAAAACAAGATGTTTTTCTTCCCAGTTTTACAGCAAGACAAGTGCTGTGCTTTGGTTTTAAAGGCAACTCTACCCCCCTCACAAAGAACAAGGCTACCTTTTTGCTAGCCATGACTCAGCCTAAAAACCTCACTCACTGAGGAGAAAACCCTCCATGCTTTTTCAGTTTTATTTCTTATGTTATGCTGCCACCATTGGGTCGATTTCATTTGCTCAGTCACAGCCCTGTTACAGTTGTAGAGATTGATCTGAATCGCTCTGGTCAAAGTATGAACCATTTTCATTCAGAGTCTATCAGATTTAACTGGAAATCAATAGCCAGACTGGAAGATTAACAGCTTCCAAGTGCAAATTCTGCATTAAGAAATGTAAAATAACTTGGAAATTTCTAAAATGAGTACAGAGCAGAAGGACCCTCACTGCAGCAAAGAGCAAGAAAGTGGTGAAGAAAGGTTAGCAGTCCCATACCTACATATGTGTTGGGCTCTGGGTTTTGTTGTTTGGGTTTTTTATTTCAGCTGCTATTATTAGAATTTGAAGATTCTTTTTAAAAAAAAAAAAAAAAAAAAAGAAAAAGATAAAATCTCAGGGAGATTGGTGTTCATTCTTTCTCAGTTGTTTAATATGTGCTGTTCTGTGCTCCAAATTAACTTAAACCTTTTAGTCAGCAGACTGAAGAAGCACATGCTGGATGAACCACACAATATCTGGTATTGAAGGAATGAACCAAAATGATCTCCATTGATAGCATATTGCCAGTTCAAACCTTTCAAACCAGTAGAAATCTTCCCATTGACTTCACCACCTCAGGTGCACAGTGTTTACAATCTAGGCTTACTCCAGGAGTGGTGGTGGAGTAAACAACAAGAAGCAATTATCCCCAAAAGGTTGCTTGCTTAGGAAAATAAATGGGTATAGCCAAATGGCTACAAGCCTGCTTACTGATGATGTCCCCTGGGCTCAGGTGTCACAGGGGAGCATCCATCCCTCCCTCCATCCATCCCTCCCTCCATCCATCCCTCCCTCCATCCATCCCTCTATCCATCCATCCCTCCCTCCATCCTGAGAGCTCCCCAGCCTGAGTGTGGTTGGGGTGGGTGCTTGCATCTGGCTTTAGAGCACAACACAAAGCATTGCACAAATGTCACTTCAGTCACTGTGCTGAATGGATCTGCTCTGGGTAAGAGGGAGAATCAAGGCACTGGGGGAGGGTAATTTTCTGCATCAGGCAGTGGGAAGGATGAGGGTAAAGCCTTCCATCTCTGATAGACTCATTCCATTTTGCTCAAATAGCTATAGCTTCCTTTCACAGCTGGCTAAACAAGACCAAGACAAAAATCTCTTCAGAGCTCGTCACACCATGAATAGCTGATACAGGAGCGTGCAGTGAGCACCAGCAGAGACAGCAGAGCAGCCCAGGTCTCTCTGAAATCAGGATGCCAGTGTTACCCACGGATCTATTACAGAGATGTGTGAGGCTGTTTCCAGACACCAGATTAATAAATGTATCTGTTAAAGCCGACAGTTGCATCCATTAATCACCATGCAGAAACACAACAATGGAACCAGAGGGGACGTGATCCTCCTGAAGACAAAATAAATAAAAGCAGCCACCAGGGAGACTCATCTGAGCAGGACCCTGTTATCTGATAGAGATCCTGCAAAAGGGCAGCAGGGAAGTCATCTGCAAAGGGAGAGGACCCCAGGGCCAAATACAAGCTGTGCTGTAATTGATCTCAGCACAGAAGTAGAGCCTAAAGGAATATATGTGGTGGTTATAGATGTGGGGGGGGGAAAAAAAAAAACCACAACCCTAAACTAAATTACTCATCTAAGGGGGGGAGTGGGGGGTGAGGTCACACTTAGGCCTGTTAAAACCTGAATATTAAGGACTGAGCTGTCCACTAGAAACTTAATTCCCCAAACTTGATATGCTCCTGAAGCATATCTGCCTTCTCCCTTGTGAGATGGTGACATTATCAAAACTGGATAAGGCACTTGGAGTACTGGTTTCATTAGGAAGACAGAGGTGTAAGTGCTCCCTTTGCATATTCAGGATTGAGGTTGTTTGTGCTCACAGCTGGGTCTGAAGCTGCTTTGGGGCTTTTCCAGGTGTACCAAAGTTATTTTTCATTTCTCTCTTTCAATATTGGGAGAGGGGAATTCAGATGGTGCTGGTTAGAGAGGCTTGTTAGCTAGCAGAGGGTCATCTGCTACCTACATCTACTCTACCTGACATTTGCCTAACCTGATCTGTCTGGAAAATATATCCCCTTGTGTTACCTTAACCTTCAGCATCAGCCTGCCAGCCACAAGGAGCCTGAGCAGCTGGGAGCATGCAGGCTGAGCCATCAGGGAAGCTCCCGTGGGAAGCAGGGAACATCTGTGCCAGGGATTATCTCCATCTGGTAGGAGGTCTTTTTGTTCTAATTTCTAACGCTTCTGTGGAGAGAAACCAGGGAGGAAAATAATTTTTTTTCTCCGCTTGTATCTCCAGTTCTCCTCTGTTCTATCTCCTCTGTTCCCAGAGGGTTTGATGGCCCTTGATTTGGCTTCTCTTCCCTGCAATGGCAGAGGGGAAATGGATCCTTGCTGTGGGCACTTCGGACAGAAATAATTCATAGAATAGCAAGCTGAACAAAACCTTCAGTAGGATTCTGTAAAATCTTGAGGTTTGTCTTTAAACTTAAAAAAAAAAAATAATAAAAAATCCAAACCCTCTTATCTTCTTGCTTGCTGAAGGACAGCATCAACAACTAATGCTTCAAATAGACTGAGCCACCAGACATGAGTTCCATGAAAACAAATCACCAGATTCCTGCAGTGATTTGGTCCTTCCCCTCTTTGGGTGTACATGGAAGAAGGTCTCCCCATCCCAGAGAGGTAGCACCAAATGCCTCCATGGAAACTCAGCTCTGGAAGGGCAAAGGGAGGGTCCTTTGTAAGCAGGGGGCCAAGGGCTTGGGGTCAGCTGTAGGAGCAGAGGGGCCAAAAAGTTTTAAATCTTTACTACTGTGTCCAGTTCTGGAGTCCCCAACATCAGAAGGACACAGAACTCCTGGAAGGTGTCCAGAGGAGCCATTCAAATGCTGAGAGGGCTGAGCAGCTCCTTGGGAAGCCAGGCTGAGGGATTGGGGTTGTTCAGCCTGGAGCAGAGGAGGCTCCCAGGGGAGCTCAGAGCAACCTCCCAATATCTGAAGGGGCTACAAGAAAGCTGGGGGAGGGCTTTGGACATGGGGGTGTAGGGAGAGGACAAGGGAAATGGGTTAAAACTTGAAGAGGGGAGATTGAGGTTGGACATGAAACGTTCGCTCCCCCCGCCCGCTTTGATTTATTTCATTTTATTCATTTTTAGTCAGAACTCAGTTCTCTGAGGGGGGGCCAGACAGCTACCGGGGATCCGTGAAGCGATTCCCACGCCCGACAGCCCGCGGTCAGGGCAGCCCCAGCCGGGGGACTGCACCTCTATTGCCCCCAAGTAACAGCGGAGTGGAGCCTGGGGGGGCGGCTCCGGGACGGGCAGCTCGCTCAGCAGACACGAGGCGAAGCGGTGGCGCCAGAGCCCCGCATCGCTCCGCATCGCCCCGCATCCCCCCGCATCGCCCCGCATCCCCCCCCATCACCCCGAACCGCGCTGCCCCCGCCCCCGCCGCTCTGCCGGGGTAACCCCGCGCCGCCCCTCATTTTAAAGGGGGGCGGGGCCAGCCCGGCGCTGGGTCCCGAGAGCTAGGCCCCGCCCCTCCCCGCCATTGGTTGTCGCTGGGGGAGACCGAGCGCCCTTTGCCCGCAGCCATTGGCTGGAGGCGAGGCCGGGTTCCCGGATGCAGGCGGGCTCGGCGGTTATAAAGGGGCGGGTGAAGGCGGGAGCGGGCGCAGTTTGAATCGCGGCGGGTTCGGGGTAGGTGGGTGCTGGCGCTGCGGGATCCCTCTGTGCGGGACGTGCTTTGGCTCTGACTCTCCCCGCGGTCCGGTTCGCGATGGTGAGGCGCTCTCGGGAGCAGCGGGAAGGGAAAAGATTGCGTGGGGGGAGGGGTGGGGAAGGGAGGAGGGAGTCGCTGGGTGGCGGGGGGGTGGCGGTGCGGCCTGAGGTGCTGCGGGGCCTGAGGTGTTGCGGGTGTGGGGCTGAGGAAGAGAAGAAGGAGGCCTTGGGGTTGGGGGGAGGGGGAGAGAGAGAGCGGCGGGCGCGCATGCGTGCGGGAAGCGTCTCGTGCGGCTTGGCGTGGCGGGCAGCGCGCACGCGCGTTGGGGCCCCTCCCGTGGGGCTGCGGGAGGGGAGGGGGGAGCGGGGAGCGCATGCGCGGGAATGGCGGCTGCGGGCACGGAGGGGGGGAGAGGGGGGGAGATGGGGTGAGGAGGTGTCGGTTCTGAAGTGCTCTCTGCCAGGCTGGCGGTAAGGCTGGGAAGGACTCCGGAAAGACCAAGACTAAAGCGGTGTCCCGTTCTCAGCGTGCCGGATTGCAGGTGAGCGGGGCCAGTGGAAATCAGCATGGCCTCACGGCAGCGCTCCGCTGTGCCCTGGGAAACCCGCACCCGCTGCCTTCTGGGCCCCAGTATCTCTGATCCTCAGGCTCGTAGTGTCTGGCCTGAGTATTTCTGCATGTTTCACGTCTCTGTGCAGTAGGGGAGAGAATTCCCTAGTGGCTGTTGGCGCTGCTTGTGGTTGGAATGGTGAAGCTGCTGATGTGAGTTTGGCATGTGGTGTCCTTAGCTGGATATTCAGCTATTGAAATGTAGTCGGGTACTGGTTTTGCTTCTGCTACTGTGATTTTGTTGCCAGCACGCAGCTTAATGTAGCGGCTTTCTCTGTTTCTGTGTGTTGTCACAGCCTCTTCACACTTCTGTTATTTTCTAGTTCCCTGTTGGCCGCATCCACAGGCATCTGAAGTCTAGGACTACCAGCCATGGGCGTGTGGGAGCCACAGCTGCAGTGTATAGTGCTGCAATCCTGGAGTATTTGACAGCTGAGGTAAAGCTCTCCTGCGAGGGGTGCAGGCAAGCTGGTAAACTCAAATGGCATCATGACCAGAGCTTAGTGAGGGAGTTTTGCCATTTTGGACTGCTTTTCATTTATTTTAAGCTCAGAGTGAGCTTTTCATTTTTTTTAAGCGAGCCTTAAGTGTGTGCATCATCAGGAGACACAAGTGTGCATGGGACTTTTTGGTCTGCACCTTGTTCAGATCAAATAGCTGTGATTTATGGGAAAGACATGTGAAGTATTTTTTTTATTAAAATATGCCATTACACAAATGTCTTGCATCTGCTGTAAGCACGTTTTATCCTTGGAGATAGGAAAACTTGAGAGGAAGAGTTCAGGAGGAGGAAACCTTGCCAGAGAAGCATTGGTTGTTGTCTTGGTCTCACAAAGGCTGTTGGTCTTGCTTGATCTGTGCAACAATTCAAAAATTGCATTGTTCTCAGGTTCTTGAGCTGGCAGGAAATGCCTCCAAAGACTTGAAGGTGAAACGTATCACTCCCCGTCACTTGCAGCTTGCAATTAGAGGAGATGAAGAACTGGATTCTCTCATTAAGGCAACAATTGCTGGTGGTGGTATGTAAATCCCTTGCTGTCTGTGATGAGCTGGGGGGCAAGATCTCTTAAACTAGAGGTTGCTTAATACTGTCGTTTTGTTTGTAGTGCAGTTGAGAAGAAATAACGTGGTCTTAATTGTTGCCCTTTCTTAGGTGTAATACCACATATCCACAAGTCTCTGATTGGAAAGAAAGGACAACAGAAAACTGTCTAAAGGATACCAGGACTTTTTGTTATCTCAGGATTTGAAGTACTTAATTGTCCAGTGTTGGTGATTCCAGTGGACTGTATCTGTGAAACACGATTTTGCCTTTTTGTAACTTTGAGAAGTTGAAGCTCTTGAGCTTTCTAACAAACCAAATTTCTGCATTGAAGTCTTAACCGTATTTAAGTGTTACCATGGCTTCAAAGAAGCTATTGTATTTGCAGTGGGTTTTGATTGAGTTTGACTGGTTTTAGATTGGTTTAAGTAAAGGAAATGTTTGGTTTTGTACAGACTTTTCATCCACTAGAGTGGAAATATTCAATAAATGTTATATCAAGACTGAGTGTCTCTTGTCCACTGACTGGAAAATACTTGGTCTTGACTACACAGCTTCTGGGAGGGGTGTTCCAAGCACAGCTGGCTCTGACAATCCCACCCACTTTGGCTGTCTGGGAAGGCTTACGGATGGAAGGAGGGTTTTATGCTGCTAAGTGACCTCCTTGCTAAGTGCAGTCTAACAGATGTGTTGAGCAGGCTGGGTGCAGTGGAAGGACAGTGTTCCTTGGTGTCTGTCAGCCTTTCATGGACAGATGAGATCTGTCATGGGGAAGGGAAGAGTAAACACTAGATGTTGAAACTCAACTGGTTTTGGATTTCTCTTAAAAGATGAAGCAGCCTCCCCCACTAGCTTGGAGACTGTGAACTTTGAAGAGTCTAAAACTTGTTTCCCTAGCCGCAAACCTCTGTTCTGGTGTGGTTCTGTCCTGGGTGGGCTTTACTTCTGCTGCCTGCAGGGGTCTGAAGCACAAAGCATGAGCTTGCTATTGGCCTGCAGTCTTGCAGTGATGAGGGGACAAGCTGCACATGTGGAGGTTAAGGATGGAGCCTGGCAGAGCATTTTACTCTGCCTTGCAGTACTTTTCCTCAGTAGCAGCAGGCTAAAGCAGCCTCTGGTCACATCTTCAGTTGTGCTTCTCCAGCTCTGCACATGTTTAACACAAAGCCAGCTGTGGGAAGGGAAAGCTGGGCTTTGTGATGAGGCAAAAGGTGCTGCGGGGACAGGAAGCTCCAGGCCTTGCAGAGCTGCTCCTCCAGCACTGAAACACTTTGCATAAGGATGCTACTGCATTTAACAGGCTCCTGTTTCCATAACCTCACTCCACGGTAGCTGGAAGGTGTTGAGCCAGGCCGTGAGATGGGGGTTTGAGCTTCCCACACTCATCCCCTGGAGCTGAGGCCTCTGCCGGAACAGCTCCTGGGTGCTTCCAGCAACGCGGCTGTGGGCAGGGTGGAACTTATGTCGCTAATTACAGCGACCGCTCCAAGGTGGTAACCAGCACCTTACAGCACAATGAAGGCGCTCTGGGTGACACCGCGGGTTCCTTTCGCTTCTCTACGGAACCCAGAAAGGCGGCGGCGGCCCCGGGGCCGATGCGGCTCTGTCCGGGCCGCAGTGCAGCGCTAGCGCACGGCCGCCCTCCCTCCCGGTACTTTTCCATCGCACCCGGCTCCCTCGGGACGCTGCTAGGCTGCGGCGGGGCCCCGCGGGCCTGCGCTCCCGCACGGGACGAGACCGGCGCTTGCTGCGGCACGGCCCCTCCCGTTAAGCCCTCCCGTTAACCCCTCCCGGCGAGGCGGTTGCCGGAGCCTCGGGGCGGGCGGGGCGCATGCGCACGGTGGTCCCGGAAGCAGGCAGCGGGCCGGGCCGGTGCCGGGCCGAGCCGAGCGCGGCGCTGGGGCTGCGGGTACCGGCGGCGCAATGAGCTGTGCGGAGTGAGCCTCCTCCGGGCCGCTCCCCTCCTCTCTCTGCCCCTTTGACTCGCCCGGCTCCGCTCTGGCTTCGGGCCCCTTCTCACTGCGCTGCGGCGGGCGGAGGCGGCGGAAGGAGAAGCCGATGGAGGGGAACCGGGATGAGGCCGAGAAGTGCATCGGGATCGCGCGGGAGGCGCTGGAGGCCGGGAACCGAGACCGCGCCCTCCGCTTCCTCGGCAAGGCCCAGAAGCTTTACCCCACCGAGACGGCCCGAGGTGAAGTCCTGCGCCCTCCCGGAGCCTGGCCGGCCCCCCGGCCGCATCTCCTCCCCTCTCCCTGCTCCCTGGGGGCCTGCGGGAGGGGCGGGAGGAAGGCCGGCTGTCTGCTCGCCCCGGCGCTGAGGGGAGCCGGAGGGGGCAGCGGGGCTGCGGGCCCTGGCGGTGTGAGGGAAAGGGCCGCTGCGCGTGCTGCGCGTGGCGCTGGTGTCGCGCGGGGGGAGCAACGGGGTCATCTGCCCCTCGCCTCAGGGGCGCTCTCCTCAGTGGCTCTCCCCTCGCCTCAGGGGTTCTCCCCTCTCCCCAAAGTTTCTCCCCTCGCCTCAGGGGCTCTCGCCTCAGGGGTTCTCTCTCTCGTCGCCTCAGGGGTTCTCTCTCTGTATTCAGGGTTTCTCTCGCCTTAGGGTTTCTTCCCTCACCTCAGGGATTCTTCCCTCACCTCAGGGTTTCTTCCCTCACCTCAGGGTTTCTTCCCTCACCTCAGGGATTCTTCCCTCACCTCAGGGTTTCTTCCCTCACCTCAGGGTTTCTTCCCTCACCTCAGGGTTTCTCTCTCGCCTCAGGGTTTCTCTCTCGCCTCAGGGTTTCTCTCTCTCACCTCAGGATTTTTATTTCTCTGTATTCAGGGTTTCTCCCCTCGCCTCAGGGTTTCTCTCTCTCCTCAGGGTTTCTCTCTCTCGCCTCAGGATTTTTATTTCTCTGTATTCAGGGTTTCTCCCCTCACCTCAGGGTTTCTCTCTCTCCTCAGGGTTTCTCTCTCTCGCCTCAGGATTTTTATTTCTCTGTATTCAGGGTTTCTCGCCTCAGGGTTTCTCCCCCTCGCCTCAGGGTTTCTCTCTCGCCTCAGGGTTTCTCCCCTTCTTTCCTCAGGGTTTCTCCCCCTCTTTCCTCAGGGTTTCTCCCCCTCTTTCCTCAGGGTTTCTCCCCCTCTTTCCTCAGGGTTTTTCTCTCTTTGTATCCAGGGTTTCTCCCCCTCGCCTCAGGGTTTCTCCCCCTCGCCTCAGGGTTTCTCCCCCTCGCCTCAGGGTTTCTCCCCCTCGCCTCAGGGTTTATTCCCCTCGCCTCAGGGTTTATTCCCCTCGCCTCAGGGTTTATTCCCCTCGCCTCAGGCTTTCTTTCTCTGCTCAGGGTTTCTTTCTACCCTCGCCTCAGGGTTTTTCTCTCTTTGTATTCAGGGTTTCTCCCCCTCGCCTCAGGGTTTCTCTCTCTGTATTCAGGGTTTCTCTCTCTGTATTCAGGGTTTCTCTCTCTGTATTCAGGGTTTCTCTCTCTGTATTCAGGGTTTCTCTCTCTGTATTCAGGGTTTCTCTCTCTCTACTCAGGGTTTCTCTCTCTCTACTCAGGGTTTCTCTCTCTCTACTCAGGGTTTTTCTCTCTTTGTATTCAGGGTTTCTTCCCCTCGCCTCAGGGTTTCTCCCCCTCACCTCAGGGTTTCTCTCTCTGTATTCAGGGTTCCTCTCTCCCGCCTCAGGGTTTCTCTCTCTCTAACCAGGGTTTCTCCTCTCTCCTCAGGTTTTCTCTCCTCGGGGTTTTATCTCTATTCAGGGTTTCTCTCCTCACCTCAGGGTTTCTCTTTCTCCTCAGGGTTTCTACCCTCACCTCAGTGTTTCTCTCTCTGTATTCAGGGTTTCTCTCTCTTGCCTCAGGGTTTCTCGCCTCTCCTCAGGGTTTCTCGCCTCTCCTCAGGGTTTCTCGCCTCTCCTCAGGGTTTCTCTCTGTATTCAGGGTTTCTCCCTCTATTCAGGGTTTCTCTCACCTCAGGGTTTGTCCCCTCGCCTCAGGGTTTCTCTCTGTATTCAGGGTTTCTCCCCTTGCCTCAGGGTTTCTCCCCTCACCTCAGGGTGTTTCTCTATTCAGGGTTTCTCTCTCTCTATTCAGGGTTTCTCTCTCTCTATTCAGGGTTTTTCTCTTTGTATTCAGGGTGTCTTCCCCTCGCCTCAGGGTTTCTCTTTCTCCTCAGGGTTTCTACCCTCACCTCAGTGTTTCTCTCTCTGTATTCAGGGTTTCTCTCTCTTGCCTCAGGGTTTCTCGCCTCTCCTCAGGGTTTCTCGCCTCTCCTCAGGGTTTCTCGCCTCTCCTCAGGGTTTCTCTCTGTATTCAGGGTTTCTCCCTCTATTCAGGGTTTCTCTCACCTCAGGGTTTGTCCCCTCGCCTCAGGGTTTCTCTCTGTATTCAGGGTTTCTCCCCTTGCCTCAGGGTTTCTCCCCTCACCTCAGGGTTTCTCTCTCTCTATTCAGGGTTTCTCTCTCTCTATTCAGGGTTTCTCTCTCTCTATTCAGGGTTTTTCTCTTTGTATTCAGGGTGTCTTCCCCTCGCCTCAGGGTTTCTCTCTCTCCTCAGGGTTTCTACCCTCACCTCAGGGTTTCTCTCTCCCGCCTCAGGGTTTCTCTCTCTCTAACCAGGGTTTCTCCTCTCTCCTCAAGGTTTCTCTCCTCGGGGTTTTATCTCTATTCAGGGTTTCTCTCCTCGCCTCAGGGTGTTTCTCTCTCCGTATTCAGGGTTTCTCTCTCCGTATTCAGGGTTTCTCTCTCCGTATTCAGGGTTTCTCTCTCCGTATTCAGGGTTTCTCTCTCTGTATTCAGGGTTTCTCTCTCTTGCCTCAGGGTTTCTCTCTCTTGCCTCAGGGTTTGTCCCCTCGCCTCAGGGTTTGTCCCCTCGCCTCAGGGTTTGTCCCCTCGCCTCAGGGTTTGTCCCCTCACATCCGGGTTTCTCGCCTCGCCTCAGGGTTTCTCCCTTTCCTCTGGGTTTCTCTCTGTATTCGGGGTTTCTCTCTGTATTCAGGGTTTCTCTCTGTATTCAGGGTTTCTCTCTCTGTATTCAGGGTTTCTCTCTCTCTATTCAGGGTTTCTCTCTCTCTATTCAAGGTTTCTCTCTCTCTATTCAGGGTTTCTCTCTCTCTATTCAGGGTTTCTCTCTGTATATTGGGTTCCTCTCTCTGTATATTGGGTTCCTCTCTCTGTATATTGGGTTCCTCTCTCTGTATTCGGGGTTTCTCTCTGTATTCAGGGTTTCTCTCTGTATTCACGGTTTCTCTCTCTGTATTCAGGGTTTCTCCCTCTGTCCAGGGTTTCTCTCGCCTCAGGGTTTGTCCCCTCACCTCAGGGTTTGTCCCCTCACCTCAGGGTTTTTCTGTTTGTATTCAAGGTTTCTCTCTCTGTATTCAGGGTTTCTCTCTGTATTCAGGGTTCCTCTCTCTGTATTCAGGGTTCCTCTCTCTGTATTCAGGGTTCCTCTCTCTGTATTCAGGGTTTCTCGCTCTGTATTCAGGGTTTCTCGCTCTGTATTGGGGGTTTCTCGCTCTGTATTGGGGGTTTCTCGCTCTGTATTGGGGGTTTCTCGCTCTGTATTGGGGGTTTCTCGCTCTGTATTGGGGGTTTCTCGCTCTGTATTCGGGGTTTCTCTCTCTGTATTCAGGGTTTCTCTCTGTATATTGGGTTCCTCTCTCTGTATATTGAGTTCCTCTCTCTGTATTCAGGATTCCTCTCTCTGTATTCAGGGTTTCTCCCTCTATTCAGGGTTTCTCTCGCCTCAGGGTTTGTCCCCTCGCCTCAGGGTTTGTCCCCTCGCCTCAGGGATTGTCCCCTCGCCTCAGGTTTTGTCCCCTCACCTCAGGGTTTCTCTCTGTATTCAGGGTTTCTCTCTGTATTCAGGGTTTCTCTCTGTATTCAGGGTTTCTCTCTGTATTCAGGGTTTCTCTCTGTATTCAGGGTTTCTCTCTGTATTCAGGGTTTCTCTCTGTATTCAGGGTTTCTCTCTCTGTTCAGGGTTTCTCTCTCTATTCAGGGTTTCTCTCTCTATTCAGGGTTTCTCTCTCTATTCAGGGTTTCTCTCTCTATTCAGGGTTTCTCTCTCTGTTCAGGGTTTCTCTCTCTATTCAGGGTTTCTCTCTCTATTCAGGGTTTCTCTCTCTATTCAGGGTTTCTCTCTCTATTCAGGGTTTCTCTCTGTCCTCCGGGGTTCTCCCCTCTCCTCCGGGGTTCTCCCTTCTCCTCCAGGCTTCTCACCTCCCAGCCGTCAGTCCCTGTGTAGCCGTGCAGCCTCAGGCCCCAGACTGCGGCAGGCTGGGTTGCCTTCTCCTGTGTCAGTGTGGATTATTTCTCCCTAACAGCTTGCAACAAGAGCTGATGGTCAAGACTGGAGTGTGTCTTCAGCCTCCTCACATGCTTGTGGTTTGGGTTTTCTTGATTTTGTTTCCTTTCTGGTAAAGGAGCTGCATAGGAATTACACGCAGGTTTAACTTTCCTGGGCAAAGTGGGGTAGGTGTCTCCCCTTTGACTTCGTTACCTCTCCAGGCACTTACGTGGTAAAAGTGGGGAAATAATTAGCATCCTCCTAGGGAAGAGTGTTTAGTAATTATTTTTAAAAGCATCACTAGTCAGGTTTCAGTGTATGCAGAGCTGTTGCCTCTCTTGGAGTCTCTCTGTCATACAACCTCAGAAGTCAGCTTGAAATACCTTTGAGTGCAGCTTCTCCTGTTCCTCTGGTCCTTGCTTACGTTGTCTGTGCCATGGAAGGAATAGGGAAGACATCAGTGCTCTGTACTGACTTAAAGCCCTCAGCATTTACCATTTTTGGAGCATGACTTTGGGGTGAAATTCTGACTAGACATGTTCTGTACTTTATTTTATTCCACAGACAAGCCCTCAAGACAGATGAGCAGATTCAGGGAATGTTTTTCTGCCCTCTCTTAGCCTCTGACTGCTTTTTTATATACAAACAAGTGAAGGGCTCATCAGTGCTGTTCTTTTTTATAGTATATAGTTTTGGGCTAAATGCTGGTGTTTCGCCTGCAAGACAGGATGGATGTTGCTGATAAATCACCTGGAAGAAGGTAACCATTGATTTAAATCAGGAATGTGACATTGTATATGTTCTTGCTACATTATATACCTCTCTGAAATAAAAACAAGCAGAAGTTTCTGTGGTTTAAGATGATAATGTGCATGGAATTGCTTCCAACTTTTGGGGAGCTGTGTTGGTCGGTAGCCACCAAGGCTGAGGGTTTCTATTCAGCTGCTTCTACCAAAGAGGGTGAATAGCTTTGTCTGCCTCACACAGCTTATTGCCATCTTACACCTCCAAGAGAAGAGTGCCAGTAGCTCTCAGGCAACAAAAACAAACAAACAAAGCACTAAAACATTTTTGAGTGTTGGATTATTATTTTTTTTTCCCTCTAAGTAGGGCTGCTACTTCATAACCACTATTGTAAAATATTCAGAGCAAGAAATAGATGTCTAATTAGGCTATTGTCTGTAGGACACTTGTTTTATTCACTGTGGAAATTAGCAAAGTATGTCACAAGTGAGGTACAGATCTGGTGGAAAAAAAAAAAAAGATGGCTTTGTGGTGAGGGTGGCAAACTAATCTGAAGAACTGTGCTGGAGCTAAACACTTCACAGAATTTTTCTGTGGTGTTAAATAAGTCGTTTGGTTCCCATTAGTGATGGCTAATTGTGCCTCATTTTTCAGGTGTTCAGCTTGAAACAAGGGCCTGATATGTGGAACTTATGGGCAGGTAAAGCTTGATCTGAAGCTAATGAGAATTGCAGATGGTCTTAAAACCACTGAAAAAATCAAGCTCTACTCTGATTTGAATGAGGCACTTAGAAATTAGGAGACTGTAGAAACTTGTAGTATATCTGTGCTTCATTTTTGTGGCTGTGGAGGTTGGTAGTTCTTCTGAACTCATCCCTGTTCCTCCAAAACCAACCACAACTCATTGAATTATTTTTTTTTTTTTTTTCATTTGAGGTGCTTTTTAAATAGCCCTCTTGAAAGTGCAGTAAGCTGCAAGGACACTGAATGTCCTGTTTTCAGGACAGGAACTGTGAGGTGTGCAATAAATTAGAACTGGCATTTTATACTGATGAGAACAAATGAAATGACTGCTTCACTGTCTCATTGCCATCTTTTAGATAAATGAGGTGGGGGTCCACTGGAAGCCCCCCAACAGTAATTCATTAGAGAATTAAAAATGTGTCATAGCACATACCCAAGAGAATGAGATAGCTGTAGTTTTTCTGAGCTCTCTTAGTTCTGACATCACTTCTTATTTTACAGTTGTAACATTTTGGGTTTCTGTGGTGCTAGGACAATCTGGTGCAGCCCCCATCCTCACTGTGCTCCCTTGGTTTCTCTTTGGGCTATGAGAAGGGAGTTTGGACCAGTTTGTCACTGGAGCCACCAGTGCTGCAGTGCTTCCAGGTGGTACCTCGGGTATCCTTGAGGTCCAGATGCCCATCACTGCACAAGTGGTGTTCCATCCGTGGGAAAAGCCCCACCAGTGGGGATGGTAGTGTTGGATCTTTTAGTGGTGGGGGCTTCCTCCTCCTCCTGGTGCTGAGTGGGTTGCAAAGGGCAGAGAGCAGGTTTTAACTCTTGGTCTCTACAACCACACTGTGTCTGGTGGTTGCATTCAGAGTGTGTTTGGCACTAGTTCAGTCATCACTGGATTTTGGTTTTGCTAAAGAAAGCTTCTGCCTGCAATGTGCTGACTGCAGCAGCACTGTTCTGAGGCTTCACCAGTGGGAAGTGTAAGCTCAGTACATATTTTGTGATACTTTGCTGATGACCTCATAGCAGCAGTGTTTATGTTGGCATCACTCTTTGCTAGAAACCTGTTTTAGGATTGAGCTGCTCGAAATATTTACAGAATCACAGAATTGTCAGGGTTGGAAGAGACCTCTAAGGTCACCAAGTCCAGCCATCAATCCAGAAAAAACCACCATGGCTACTAGAGCATGTCCTGATGTGCCACATCTGTGTGGGTTTTGAAGACTTTCAGGGATGGTGGCTTTACCACCCTGTTCCAGAGCCTGACTACACTTTTAGTAAATAAATGCTTATTGTTTGGTTATTATTTTTCCTAATGATTTGTCTTGCAACTGAATGGAAGCTAATTGCTTGTCTGGAAAAGATTTGTAACAGTGGATTTGAAGATGGCAAAAGGCAAGATCTCCTTTTGAAATTGAGGTACCATTCTTTTTAAAGGTGGAAAAGAACATCGAGGGGAGCTTTATTTTTCAGTGCTTCTTAAGAGCTTTATGAACTATTTCTAATGCTGCCCATGAAAACAAACTTTCCAAGGAATAGGTGAGCTTCGTTTCTTGGGATGTTATGTTAGTGTGAATTCTGAATTCAACAGTTGTTCTATTAGTGAAAGTGGGGGTCATGTTCAATGCATAGTGGAATCAAATGCAGTGCAAGGATCTTTCATGCAGCAGCAGGTAACACTACACACAGGAGAGCCTTCAGACACATTTGGAGATAAGGTGCATTGTCATAGCTGATAACTAAGTCTTTGGTTCCACGTGTGTCCTCTTTTAAAACACCTAGATGCACAGTGAAAGTTTTCTTGAGTACTGTGGTTCTAACAGATGGTTTTGCCACCAGCAGGTCATGGAAAAGTCAAAGTTGTTTCTGAAATCTGAACTGTGTCTTTTGTTTGATGAAAACAATGGCCCCAGACCCTTTGTATGGTTTTCTTTTTCAAGGTAGAACAGTGGCATGTTTGTATATGCTGTGTCCTGCTCTCTGAAGAAGTTAACACTTAGAGATATTTGGGATTTTTTTTATTTATTGCAAGTGTCCTGTACTGGCTTCTCAGCAGTGGAGCTCTGTTACGGAGATAGGAGATCTGAGAAGGTGATAAGGAAGTAGTAATGTTGATGAACCTTAAAACGACTTAGCAGCTAAGCTTGCTGTAAAGGAGACACTGGGCAGTAAGGATGGAAACTGTTACCTATACCTGCCTTGCTGCCATTGTTGCTACTACTAATTTTGCACAAGCATTAGTCCAGATATAGGGGGTTTCTAGAGTAGAAGCAATATAAAGGCAGAATTTGTAGAGAAATCCTCTTTCTAGAGAATGAGTCAGTCACATGTTCAGTAGGATCCCATGTGATACCACTATTAAACATCTAATGTCACAGAACAGAAAAAGAATAACATTGTTTGTTATCACATGTCCCAAGCCTATTTCAACTGAAAATGTTTCATTCTCAGGGCACTGTCCAAATCTCTGTTCTTGGTTAGCTCTTAGCCTGCAGACACACTCACTTGTTAGACTAGCTAGTTCTTCATTTACCTCACAACTTTAAGTGCCACAACAGATGATGTTACCATAAACTGTTGTAAATATTTGGATATGTGCTTCTGCTGTAATCCATAATGCAACTGTAGCTCTTCTGTTTTCAAGAACTGAATCTCACTTGTAGTGAAAACATCCACTTGGTATATAACTCAGCATCTCAATGTTAGCCTTTATTTCTGTAGTAAAAAGCCTGATCTGATCAATTGATGAAGCTTGCTGAGGCCCACAGGACCAGCACTGAGGTCAGCTGACTTTCTTGTTCAGGCCAAGTGGGTCATCTGACTCCTGTGGCCAGTGGGTAGTAAGTGAATGAATAAGTAAAAACAAATCCTGGGGGGGGTTTAGAAACATCTTAGGGAACTGGTTCTTCTTTTGAGCCAAGTTCCATTTTCTTCTCTTTCCTGTGCATCTCTGAGATACAGGCTATGATACGTAGGATCCTGTTTTGCTGCTGCTTTAAGGGAGACCATGGTAGTCAGAGAAGACATTTTTAAACTAGATTTAGGAGAAATCCTTCAGGTAGGTTCTCACTAGCTTCTCTAGATTTTTCATGGTAAGGCTACAGCATGCTTTGACAATGAGTGGGACATTTTTCTTTGGGGATTTTTATTAGGGCAATTTTTATGCAGATAGTAACTCAGTTTTATGAAACAAATCTGTCCTATACAGTTTTCCATCTTGCTCTGAAGGGATCTCTTCTAAGGAAAGAGTGTTTAATTATCGTCCATCCACATCCTGCTTCCTGTGCAGTCCCTAAATTAGAATGGTACTGTTCCTGATTGATTGCTGAGACAAATACCCCTAAACATAGGCTTGTGTCAACTGGGGGAAAAATAAAACAAAAAAAATCTCACGATTTATTAAAAGTGATAAAATTGAGATCTGTTTAAACATGGAAGGAAAGAGGATTTCAAGATCCAGCAAAAGCATGCTGGATTCCAAGAGTTGGGTGTAGATTTCTGCTCCTGACTTATCTGTGGCATTGAACAGTAGTTTGAATTTCAGCTGGAGCATCGGTTTGGGCCAAGGCATGGCTCAGGTTACAAATGGCTGTGTATTGTGTCAACTGAAATGTGCTGGAGGTCAGCTTGGTCTCTGTGAGGAATCCTTTGCATTGTTTATGGTTCCTTATCCAGGGGTTGTCATGTTTTCACCCCCAAGAATGGGTTCAGTGCCTCTACTATCTAGGAATTAAAGACTCGGACAAAGTCTCTCCAATACAAAGTGATGATGGAGGAGGAAGCAGCATGTAGTGGCTAACCTTCCAGTATGTGGTGCTCCCATCTAAGACACTTGAGTGCTCCCTGGTCAGTCCCTGCTGCCTATAATGATGCTGTGATATCCTGTTGTTTTGTAGTTTTGTTGGAAGCTATTATGAAGAATGGAAGTACTGCTGGGGGAGGCGCTTACTGCCGCAAGCCAGCCAGTAGCAGTGATCAGACTAAGGCCAATAGCACCAAGGAGAGCAATGCATCTGCTGCAGGTGAAAGTGGGAAAGGCTACACCAAAGACCAAATGGAAGGAGTGTTCAGGTATGGCCTTGCTTAAATACATCACTGCTTCTCATTCTGTGTGTTCATGTACTTGTGCGTTTGGCTCCAGCGTCTAAAGAAGCAATAGAAAATTCAAGGTTAGCTGAGAGGGTTTACTTGTTCTGAACTAGAAGGAAGAGGAGAGGTTTGTGTTTAAACACTCACTTTCTGCAAGAAAGATGGTGCTCAACTTTCTATAAAGTAGCCTTGATGGTTTAAAAAGAAAATACTCAAAATAGTTCAGTAGATCTCAGGTTAAATGGAAGAAGTTATGAGACTTGGTTTAGTAGAAGGTGTCCACGGAGAGGGATTGGAACTGGATGGTCTTAAATGTCCCTTCCAACTGAAACCATTCTATGATTCTATAGTACAATTTGCAGGAGAGTTTTTCTGTTCTTAAATACTTCAGCACTCATGATACTAAGTATACATTACATGCGTGCTCCTAAAGTTTATTTGCAAGCTAATCTTGCTGTATAGGCTGGTCTTAGCCTAGTGTTAAAACTGCTTTGTTCTGGAAGTGCAGGTATCTGAGAAATACTGAAGCACATAGTCTAAGTTGCATTATAAATTCTGTCTGGACTTTCTGCAGCATGATAATATTAAGATGGAGCAGCATCAGGAAAGGAGGATGTGCTGAAAGGCAGAAAGATCAATAAAAAAGTCCTTTTGAAGGAAGTAACTCTGAAGCCATGTTTTTATTACACACTTTTTGGCTGTAGGAATGAAAAAAATATTTTTTTATCTGTGCCCTGATTTCTGCTAACAAAGTTTGGACACAGCCACTCTAAAACTGCACGCCTGTATTTTTAGATAAGCCTGGACCAGATATTTACAGTGGTGCTCAAAGAAGGGACATCCAGAGGTCCTCGACTCCTGGGTTGTGAGGGTGGGGTAGACTGTTGTGCAATCCAGAAACCTGCATGTAATTTGTTGTGCCCAAGTATGCTGCTATTGATATTATCTTGGGATCTTTTTCTGAAGTTTACTAGTTTGTTAGTTGTGCTACCAGTGTGGAAATAACAGCTTTTCTTTGTTGGTACAGTAGGCCTGCATTCATGCAGGTAGGACAGCAGCATCCCTGGAATGGTTATTTTCTTGGAGTTGCTATTTGGTGGAGCTTTTCATTTACCATCATGTCTACTTAAGTAATGTGTTGGCCTCCAGGATATATCTAAAGTAAAACCTGGCTAAGCATGTACATTTCTTGCTGCCTTGACATGGTAAAATGAATGTGCTTGTGCACATGTGTGTGATACAAAATATCCAGAAAGCAGTCCTCTGTAAAATAAGGCTTAGATCAAATTAAGACATGTAACACACTTTTAGAAAGCTGCTACAGGGGAGGCTGTAATACTGCCAGTGTTCACTGACCTGTGACATGCTGTTCTGAGCTGCAGTCTGCTTTCTATCAGGCTCCCTGCAAGTTCTTTTTTAGCACTGGTTTTGGTTGGGTTTTGTTGGGTTTTTTTTACCAGAAAGTAATGCTGCCTATTTTTCCTTGAGCAAAATGATATCATACAGCCAACTTCTCTCCATGGTGTGCTTTCATGGTATTGAGTCTTGCTTCCTTGAAGGGATTCAATAGATACCAGGTGAAATTAATCCAGTTGAGATCAGAACCAGATTTAGGGGCATTCAGGAAATTCGTGCACTGATGATGGTCTTGATGGAAAATTGCTTCTTAGTACCTATTTCAACAGTTTGCCTTGTGAATAAAAAATACGGATTTTTTTAAAGTACCCAGATTTTTGCAAGTAGGCAATTCAATACCTTGCAGAACAGTCTCTATTTGTTTGCATTTTATATACTACTTAGAAAATCAGCTGTTAAAATAATATTTTGAACTTATCTTGAGAGATGCTACCATCCTTTAGCATAGCAGTTTATAAACCTTTGCGGAGAGGCTGAATATTGACTTAGATGTCCATTAATCAGCAGAGCAGGCCCCTAGTTGTTGTTGGGAGTTTGGAGAAGTTTGTCATGCTGTTGGTTAGTGACATCAACACACCACTTAAAAAATCTGTGGTTAAGCATTAAAAAGTAAATGTGCCTTGCCAAGGAGAACAGAATTAAATACAGTGGTCTAAAACTTAATGGAAAAACATAACACATTCAGTGATGACAGCTGAGGGAAAGCTCATGTGTAACGCACAGTGAGAGTGAGCTTTCTAGATGCAAACTTGATGGGTGTATATGTCATTGCTTCAGTCAAGCCCCAGATTTTCCCAATTAAATGAAACGTGCCCCTCTGGGGAGAGTTTTCTTCAGAGAGCAGAGCTTTTCACCACCATATGCTTCTGCCATACCATGCTGGAATGGTTTTTGAATACTTGAATTGGTTAAAGAAAAGCTGTGTGAAAAGAGGTGGGTTTAGAAAGTGTTCTGTGCCTGAATTTTAATTTTTTTTGCCCTGTAGGGAAAGAAATTTCTGGGTAGCAAGAAAGCACAATCTTCAATTTTTAATGAATTCCGAATCTGGCCATGAATTTGACTCTGTCAAACTAAGTTATTTTGTATGTTTATGCAACAAAAGGTGGTCATTATACCCGAGGACTCTTCCTTCTAGGAGTTTTTGGTTCTGTTAACTGAGTATAGACTGTTAGTGGTTTAACCACACGTGGCATTTCCAACCCTTTTTTTGTGGGCTGTGGTGAGCAGTTGGCCAAGGGGACTGGTTCTGAGCTCTCTGACTTGGATCACTGCTCAGTGCTCCTGGAGTTGTGCAGCTGCCTTGAGTTTGCTTGTGACAAGAGGTTTAAGGAACACCTTAAACAGTGCAGACACACTTGAACCAGTATAATTTAACTGCATTGATTTTCATCAGGGTTATTTTAGTAATGTGAGTGCCTAGGAGTACAAATAAGCACCTCCCTGCTGGTTTTATTTTTTCCACATACCCAGGGGACACTGATCACTAGCAAGCTGCCATAACACTTTGTACATGAGGTTGAAAACAAGTTGTTTGATGGGGAGAAGCACCAAGGTGCTTTGTATTTCCACTGATTGCATAAGTGCTGCGTGATTCTCTGCCCTTTGTGGGAATGCTCCATGTTCTTTCAGTGTGACTGTTTGAGTCTTGAGATACCTAAAAGCATTTTCTTACTTTTGAGTGGAAATGCCTTGAAAATGCACCTGTAGTAGGCTGCCTCTTTTTATTAGTGATAGTTATCTTGTTACTGAGGCTGCATCAAGTTGCCTTAACACTTCAGGTAACCTGTGTGTTAAAGATACTGACAGGAGAGTAGCAGAAATATGTTAGGACCCAGAGGAGACTTTTGTCTTTTTAGAGCAAGTACCCCAGGAGTCTCTAGGCAGTTGAAAGCTACATGAGTGTTGTCAGCTTAAGATAAGTGCATGAGAATCAAGTGCACAACAAAAAAGGGGGAGAATTTGCTTTTGCATTCCTTGGTCATTGCTTTAAAGCAGTTCTGTCACTGATGTAGGTTACTGTCTTTTTTTTTTTTTTTTTTTTTCTGAGATAAAGAAGTGATAGAAACTTTTGTGTGAGAAAATGTAAACTTATTTCTTCCAGCACACTTAAGAAGTGCTGATCAGGATTACAGCTATCAGAATTGTTATTTTCAAACAAATTCTGCTGTCATATCTGCCTACTCATACCAAGTGTGAGACCCTTTGGGAAAGGTGGTGTGGACTAGGATGAAACTGAAAAAACAATAGACCTTCTGTATATTATTTTTTCCCATTTTTATTCTGTGAAGAGTGTATTATCTGTTGTGTTCCCCATGATTTGAAAAAGTAGTTTTGAAGCTACACTTCGGTCATACACTTTATAAAGACTCCCCTTAAGGGATCTTAAAATTCATATGGTGTTTAATGTCTCTTTTTTAGTAGATAAGCTGCAGCCTGTATTCCATGTTGTCTTTTTGACATCTGAAAGGTAACTGTCATGATTAATAGTATGCTAAAGCTGGATTGCTGCCATGTGAAAACTGCAGTAGCATACTGCTTTTCCCGCCCTGCCACTGCCTGCCCCTTGGAAAAAAGCACTCGGGTGGAATTTTGTATTTGGGTGTTTGAGCTAGTACCAAAGCAAAGCCCAGTAGTGAGGCAGGAGGTCTGTAGGAACCTTGCAAGGCAGGATTAAATCTCATCTGGTAGTGGTTGAGAATAATAACAATTTGAATTCATGGTGTTTACCCAAAAATTGCTTCTGCACATTTCGTGGCTCATACTAGAAGAACTGTAAGTTGTTTGACTGACTTTTTCCAGGCCTTGTGTTGAGATTTCAGCAAAATCAGCAAAAAGAGAAAGATGGTTACCTTTTTAACATGGGGTCAAGAAGATAATTAACTGAGAGTGAAAGAAGAGCAATCAACATGTGCTGAAATGGAGGGAAAAAAATGCACAAAGCAAGGAAATCAGGGCATGCCTTTAATTAGGCTGCTAGAACTATTGTGAATTGTTGAACCCTCCAGTTGGATGGTTGAGAAATCAAGGTGAGAATCACAGTCACAGAGCCCATCATGGGCTTGGTTGGAAAGCTCCTGCCTTTAATCTACATTTTTAATAGCTAAAGTAAAAATTTAAAATCTGGAGGAAGGTTTGCTAAGGTAAACACAGCCTTGGAAATTCCATGTTATATACACAGAGGGAAACGAAACTGACCAGGTCCATCCAAGAGCAGTATGCTAAGACAGGCACCCTGAAGTGTTACTGAACACAACAGTAAAACACAGACCTGAACCTTCTGGTGCATTCATTTCAGAAACCAGGACGATGCTGGTACCAGCTTGAGTTCCTCAACAACACAATGGACCCTCTCTTCCTAACCTTTTTGCAGATCACACTTATGTCATCCAGACTGACTGGTGCATTCCCAGTTAGCTGCCTCTGACAGCATTTGCTTCTGACATCATTGCACATTTGACCTATACAGAAATTGGTCTGCATTTTACTGTTTCGGGTTTTTTTCTGCTCCGCTCTGGGATCAGAAGCCAGCATAGCTTCCTCTTCTCAGTTCTTTGCTGCTGAGATCTGCATGGCTGCTCCCTGTGCTGCTGAGCTCAGAAATAATTGTGACTGCCATTATAAGCTTTTGGAAACTGTAATGAAGGGTTTGGGGCCATCCCTGTGCAGGTGGGGCTTTGGAAAGCCCTTTGAAATACCTGGTTGTACTCAAGACTTCATGATTATGGATCACTGCAGGTATTTGATACAGAAATGCAAGCATCTCCCATGGGTTGTGTTAACCTGAGAAAAGCTGTCCCTGCTGCCCTAATCTGAATTGGAGATGTGAAAAGGGAAACAGCACAGCAGTAGGATCACATCATGCTGTGCTCACAGGAGAAGCAGCAGTGGTAGTCCCACAAATTTTGGCAGGTGAGAGCAGACATTTCAAGACCTGGAAGGCTTCCTCTGCCTTCACAGGACATGGACTTTGCACAGGAAGGGAAAACCAAGCCCTTAGCCTTTTATGATTGCCCTGAATTGTGTTTAACTCCTGGCAAAAGCCCCTAATGCTCTCCCTGCAGGTGATTTTTTGCCATGAAGCAGCAGAGCAATGGCATAAACTGAGGTCTAATGGCAGGGTGTAGCAAGGGCTTCATAGCACAAGGTCTTTGTTCAGGATTCCAGGCTTAGGTGTGGGGTTTGGCCCCTGTGAATGTATTTCAGCTTTATAGCTTGGTTTCCCTCCTAATCCCAAGCCCTGCTAAGCTGAGAAATTGCTGGAGAAATACATGTGTGTATATTCCATGTAATTCCCCATGAAGTCACCTGCAGCAGTGCTGCTGAGGCTGTCCAGCAGAGCACCTTGCAGCTTCTGTTTTCTTGCTGGGGTTTGTCAGGGCCAGCACTGACTTGGTTGGGATGTGAAGATGCCAACAGGCTGATCAGTGATCTCAGCATTGATCCTGGGCAGGAGAAAGGAGGGCGATGTAAATAAATGATCTGGAGGATGGGTTACAGGTCTGCTGCAGGCAGTGTGGCTGGGACAGGAACATGGAAAAGAGAATGGAATCAGGGGTGGCTGTCACAAACGGACAAAGGCTGCTTCTGTGGGACTGGCCATGCAGCCTCAGGAAGCAGGGCAGGGCAGGAGGCTGGTCTGATAGAAGATGTGCTTCAAATCCTCAATTTTCAAATCATCACTTGATGCAAAATGAGGAATGCTGGAAGAGAGATGCTTGTGTATTTGTAATTTTGTTTGTTCGTTTGTTTCTTCAACAATGCAGTCACCAGAAAAGACTTGCTAAAAGAAAGTAGGATTAGTAGGAAAAAAGAAAGTAGGAAGCTGAGCTGAACACTTGATCCCTGATAAACACCAGTAGCTCACTGGTGTCCGAGGTGCAGGGAGAGTGATGACTTGCAGCCCTTGGGAGGGCTGGGACCCACCAGGCAGCTCGCGCTCTGTCATTTCTCAGGAGGAAACACTGGTTTGATGCACTGGCTCTAACCAGATGGTGCTGTCAGAAACTTGTGAGTTGTGTGCTGAACCTGAACATCTTCCAATGGATACCCACTATTCCTCCTTGTCCCATGAGGGTTTCCTCCTGAAGGACTTTCTCTGGTTGTAAACAGAAGCTCAGAGATAAGTTTTTGAGGGTTAGAAGAATAGATTGGCATTTTGGGGGTTCTTTTTATTTATTTTTCTCCTCCCTGCATCCTGGAGCTGTGAAATAAATGCATGTCAGGTCTGCAAAGAAGTCAAGTTTTGTATTTGTTTTTCATTCATGTTTATTAGTTCCGTGAGAAATGCTGCTGAGGGAGAAACTTGTTGAGGATGCACGATGCTTAAAAGCACTTGAACAAATGTTTAAGGCTAAAAAAATAAGGTTGCTAAACAGTGATGACTCATTACCTAATTTAATATCAACTAAAGGGTTCATATAAAACTCTTCTATAAAACCAGACTTGTATAAAACCACATACTTTTCCATAAACCATATATTTTTTAAACCATATACATTGCTTATATAAAACCAGTCTCTTATGTAGAGTCTGGTCCACAAAATTGGTATTTCAGATACTGAATTAATGACAAGAAGACCTTGGATTGCATGCTGAGATAGCAAGTCATTGAAATAAAAGCATAATTTGATACTGTTACACTTCTAAGTAAAGCAATTGTGCTTGATATCATTCTTCAGTAATCCAGGTTTTGAGGCTAAGGATGAAGGGATCTGAACATTCATTACCAGTTATTTTTTTCTTACTGTAGAAATTAACAAGCAACAGTTTCTAGTAGTAAAGAGGTTAATGTATTTTCTTTCTATTCTTTGATGGATTTACTGTGGGTTGTTTTGTTTTTTTTTTTTTTTCAGTTAGCTTATCAGCTTCCTAACTGGAGCTGATTAAATGCTACTTCAATATAATGAGCTAAATTTGTTTCACAAGAGGTTGGTGCTGGAGCTGCCAGCACACATTCAACTCAGTGCTGCTGTCAGCATTACACCAAGCCTGCTATTGCAGCTTGTCTCATGTGAACACAGGAAAAGGCTTCCCTCAGGTGGAACTTGATTTTGGAACCCCCATGACACTGCTTGTACATCTGATGGTCCCTTACTTGCAGCCTACCCATTCTTCTTTCAAGAAAATGCCAAAGGTTTGCTTACCCCCTGTTTTTCCACTTGGCTGCCCTGGGTGTAGTCTTTGTAACGCTAAACCTGTATTTGTGTAGAAATCTATGCATTTAAGAGAATTTGGACTCAGTTACAGCCACGTGAAGAGACTTACATGAAGCTTTTGTAGTATTTCTGGATGTAATTTCTATTTCTTGCTCAGATCAGCTCTTTTGGTATGCTCCAAATGTCACAGTGTGCCTCATTTTTTCAGGTCTGTGTTTTGGCCCTGTTTTTCTAATTTTCTGAATTCTTAGCCAGGTAACTTGGTTTGATTTCAAGGGTGTATTCATTGGTTCACTTAGATCTTCTGCCTGCCCACATAAACTTAATGTTCTTTCTGTCTTCTATAACTGCACTTTCTCTCTTCTGAGTACTGTAAAGCATACCAAATCTTAACATCATTTCCAGGTTTTGCTTTTACTGCCTGCAGGAAGAATATTTCCAAGTTTTTAGTTGAGAAAAACGCTGGACTTAACATCTGAGGTGCACTGAATCCATAACTGCTGGAGCTGTTCTTGCTTCTTTGAGTTTATGTAAACACAGGAAGTTTGTTAAGATCCAAGTGCCTTTCCAGCAGCAGAGGTATTTTCACATGACTTAATTCCCCCCCAAAGTGAATGCTTCAGTGGTGCTAGGACTTCTGTTTGGAGGAAGGGAGGTATTGTTTGTTTTGATTTCTATCATGCAAACCAAAGTGCATTTTTTGTTGACAGTCCAAATGGGCCTTCCTCTGGTCCTGCAGGCAAAACAGACCTTCCCCAGCTCTGCAAATTCAGTTTGTGATCTTCATTTTATGCATTAAGAGCCACATTCACATAGTCAGGGATGAGAAAACGTAATTGCCAACTGAAACCTTTTACAACTGTAGTTCTACAGTAGAAGAGGTAAAATAAATGCATGTAGTAAGTAATTTTTACTACAATAGTTTATCTGCTCAGTAGTTCAGTTTTACTATGAAAAATGGTGGGGTTTGTTTCTAGAGCTGCATTTTTTAAGAGTTAATATTGGAAGTGGGAAATGTATTGCATCAGTACAGTGTATTACTTCATTTGCAGCTGTGTTAGAACTACTTCTGCACCATTTTGTTTACAACATTTCATTTTCTTTTGCAGTATAAAGAAATGTGAAAATTACTATGAAGTCCTTGGGGTGTCAAAGGATGCAGGAGAAGAGGACCTAAAGAAGGCTTATAGGAAACTTGCTTTGAAATTCCACCCAGACAAAAACCATGCACCTGGAGCAACAGAGGCTTTTAAAAGTAAAATACCATATTTACGTAAAATTGATTTTATGATTAAACTTTGTTAGATTAAAAGAAATTCATCTGCATTGATCACTTGTCTTTTTACAAAGTCATCAGCATGGTGTCTTGTAGCCAATGTCAAACTGACATTTTCATCTAAGAAAACAGTGGACCTTGATTTCTAACCAGAATTACAGATAAGTAATGTGAACTTTTGCAATAGGGTTCAGTTTCAGAGGACTGAGTGTAATTTTCAGGTAAAAGAAGCAAATACTTGATATGTGAAACTCAGTTGCACTTTCTTACTGTTGTTGACTTAGCGTGGTCAAGTGAATCTTACTTTTTACTATACTTGAGTTTGGAAAAAAAACATGTAATTCTTGACGGCAAAATGCAATTTTTTTCTAATCAAGTGCCATGCAAGGTTACCTTTTCCTTATCATCTCTTGTGTATCTGTAGGCTTAATGCTTTTTCCTTACCAAAATGTATGTACAAACATGGCCTTATTAATAGTTGCCTTTGACCACTTTCAAGGTAAAATTTACAGTCTTGAGTTGATCTGATGTAAGTCTTCCAAAATCAGCCCTGCATGAGGAAAATAGGAAAAGCTTTTAATCTCTTGGAATCTCTTACCAACTTCATAAAAAAATCTTCCTTTGAAAATTTTCAACATGTTTTCTGTTTTTTTTTCTTTATTTTTCATTTTTCTGTCCTTTATTTAAATGAAATTATATTTTAATCGAATGGTGTCAAGTATCATCAAATACTCAAAAAGCAAATAACAAATGCTCAAAAACGATTGCTGACCATGCCGTTGAGAGTATGATGTCTTCACTCAATGTGCAGTCTTCTTATCTATGGCTCACCAAATTCTTAACTGCTGCAAAAATCTTTGAAATGGCAATTTTCATGCTGGGGTAACTTGTATCTCTCATTTATGGGAGCTGTCTTGTATTCCTTGCTCCAGAAATCGGGAATGCCTACGCTGTGCTGAGTAACCCCGAGAAACGAAAGCAGTACGACTTCACAGGCAGTGAGGAGCAAACCTGCAATCACCCCAGCAACAGCAGATTCAACTTCCACAGGGGCTGTGAGGCAGACATTACTCCAGAGGATCTGTTCAACATGTTTTTTGGAGGGGCCTTTCCAACAGGTATTTGTACATGCCAGGATATTCATCAGGATGCGCTGGTACTGGCCAGACACGGTGCAGTTGTTCCAACCTGCCTCAGATCCCAGCTCTTTGATCTGCCTCCCAGCTTATTTTTCCCCTAAGTGTTGTTTTCCCCTAAGTTGTGTTCTTTGGGGTTCCTGTGGTGATTCTGTGGTACATGAGGTAACAAATTACTTGTCTTAGAGCTTAAAATATTTCTTTAAAACAGCCTTGAGAGTCTAAAATAGCATATGTCATGGTGCAGTAATATTAAATGCCTTATGTTGTTGCTTCTGTATTGACCTCTATATAGTTTTGGTTGTTGTTTGGGGTTTTTTTACACAATTTGAATGTGGATATTTCTTTCCTTAGGTAGTGTACATTCATTTTCTAACGGCCGTGCTGGCTACAGTCACCCCAATCAGCACCGTCAGAGTGGACATGAAAGGGAGGAAGAGAGGGGTGATGTATGTTCAAGCACCATTGATTTTAAACTGTGGATTGTGAAGTTTTGCTGACAGTCACTTTCAGTGATGGGGCTGTACAGGAGCTCTGTACTGTAGAAGAGGATTTGTACTTAAGTGTCACATATTTTAAAACTTTGCCAGGTGGTAGTCTTACTCATAGGTAGGTAGACATGCCAGGCTGAGAAGTTTATAGCCTGGTTTTGTAAATCTGTTGTTGTATGTCACTGTCTTTCCTAGTGACTGGTAGGGTTAGTCTAAACATGTGAGTAATTCTGGTCAGTAATCCTTGTCTGCATTTAAAAATTTTTGTGGGCTGAGGTAAGAATTGTACTTAAGGCTCAATATTAATCTATATGAAGCAAATAGAGTCTTGTATAAGTAGGTATCACTATATAGATGAGGCCAAATTCTGGTGTACAAAGTAACTGAACCCAGCTGTTTGGTAATTGCTTGTGGCTACTACTGACCCATGAGCTCTTGCAGCTGGAGGGCTTGATGAATATTGTGTATGCACTGGAAAGTTACAATAACACCACAGGTTTGCAGGTTTGGAGTTCAAGTTTTCCTAGCAGCTTTTGATGTTAAAGCAGACAGTCACACTTATCACTAAATCTTGTTAAATTTACCTTTGATGCACATCTGTGAAATACCTGAATCTGTTTTGTTCCTTAGGGAGGTTTCTCTATGTTCATTCAGCTGATGCCTATTATTGTGTTGATCCTTGTCTCCTTGTTGAGCCAGCTGATGGTATCTAACCCTCCCTATGCCTTATACCCAAGAACGTAAGTAATGTTTAATTACATTAGCTTGAAACACAGAAGAGGGTGTCTCCTACTTAAAAGCATTTTAGGGAGTTTTCTGTGTAGTTGGTCCTTGATTTTCACAGTGAGAAAGGAAAGAGAAGGCATAGACAAAGCAGAACAAAACCTGAAAGTTGGTGAGAATGTAGTGGAGAAAAGAGGTCAGTGTGCTGGTTTGGGCTGGGATGGATTTGTTTTTTTCCAAGATTGAGGTTTTAGGCAGCAGAATTCCAGTATTCAGGCAAATAGTAATTCTGTTATCTGGCAGATTCTGCAGCCATTTGCTGCATTCCTTATCTTGAAATCTCAAATCCTGTGATGTTCTTCTGTAATAGCGTTATTTTTGAAAATGTATTTGTGGTGTAAAACAAAATCAAGTAAATGTCTGTTCTGTCTCTCCCCTCTCCCTCTGTTTTTGCAGAAGTACAGGGCAAACCATAAAAATGCAGACAGAAAACCTGGGTGTTGTTTATTATGTCAACAAGGACTTTAAAAATGAATACAAAGGAGTGTCATTACAGAAAGTGGAGAAAAGTGTGGAAGAGGATTATGTATCCAACATTCGTAATAACTGTTGGAAGGAGAGGCAACAAAGTAAGTTTGGAAGTATGCATTACTATTAAAAAAAAGATTGTCTCAGTTAAGAATGAAGTGCTTGTATTATTAAAATATCTGAAAGAGAAAGCAAATGTAAGGTTCCCTACTGTTCTTGCTTCTAAAATTGTCCCCAGTGTCCCCTAATTTCTGTGTTTTACTCGATGAACTGACCACCATCTGCAAATCATCAGCAGTTTTAAGATGCTACTCTACTATTTGTGCTCATGTCTCAGAATTAAAGACTACATTGAACTGAAAATGAGAGAGCAATTGCTGTCAGTGAGGGATGAAAGCTAAGAATTCTAATGTCTTCCATGCTATTTTGTCCTGGCAGCCTTTCATTGCCCTAGGTGCTTTTGCACAGATAAGTACAGTTTATACACAGAAAAGTAAGTAAATAAAACAAATGTTTGCTTAGGTGTTTGCAGAGAAGGAAAAAAAAATTACTCACCTTGGAACACAGTACATACAAGCACTGCTTTTTCCAGGTGACCAAGGACATGCAGCGTGTCCTGTGAAACATCCTAAGCTGTAAATCAGTGCTTCATCTTCTGCCAGTGCTGATGGGTTTTTCTCCTTTCATTTGATACTTTGGCCACATCAGACCTTAAACATACTGGTACATTTTTTCAGCAGAGTGTAGACCTGAAAGGCTAGTTTGCTTTTATGGACCTAGCCATTACACAGATGTACTGACATGTTATACTTGTGTCTCCTGTGATATATTTACTATCTAAATGTATTTGAAAAGGTTGATTTAATACATGCACTTTCCTCCTGGGGAGGGAAAGAGAAGAAAGAATACCTTCCCCATTTTTCAGCATTTATTCTTGATGTGGTTACTTCTATAAGCATGAGCAGAGTCCTGACAACACAGAGGCCCATTATCCCATATGTATATATGTACCAGGGAAAAAAGTGATGACTGGAGAAAATACCTGATCCTAGTATCAAGAAGCAAAATTAACTTGAAAGTAGTGACTGGCATGTTGTTTGCTATTTGTGGCTTTTCAGGTAGTGAAAACTACCCACACTGATTTTGAGAAAGCAGCCCCTAATAGGTTTTCTCTGTTTATAGAAATGGCTGTTTCTCTGGTTTTAAGGATTAAAAATACCTGCTGTGTGTGGATCTCCTTGACAGTTAAAATCTTTCCAGTGTTGTTTGACATTTTAAAATGCCTTTCTAGTCCATTTGGAGCTGATGAGCTGATTTGATAGAATTAAAATGCTGAGTGAGGTTAAGCTATTGAATACCGGTATCATAGAGACCTCTTACATTAATATCTCTGCACACTGGCAGCATGAAGCAGCATCAGCTGAAGTAAGTGGGGTCACATTCAGAATGGATTTGGGGGCACAGACAAGACAGCAGAGCTGTCAATAATATGGGAGGTCACAGAGTGCAGCCTATATCTGTGGTGTTTAACGAGATTTGACAAAAGCCCAAGGTGGAGTTGGTTTGGTTTATTTGGCTTGGGTTTTTTGTTATATTTTGTTGTGGGTTTTTTTTTAATCAGGTACTGCTGTGTATGAATATGAGGGTGCTGGGAGGCTGTTACCACTTTTGCTGCTTAAAGAGATGAAATGTTTGAGAGCAGCCAGCAAAGGGAAGCTGTGGTGTTTGTGGGTAGTTATAATAGAAGGTGAAAGAGGCGAGGATCAAACCTGGGGCGTTTGGGGGCAGCTCTGAGAAGGACCGCATCATCTGCAGAGGGTTGAGTTCTCTAACCTGAAAAATCTTTTTTTTTTTAATTTTTTTTTCTTTTTTCCCCTAAAGAAACAGACTTGCTTTATGCAGCAAAGGTCTATCGAGATGACCGTCTCCGAAAGAAAGCAGACTCCATGTCCATGGACAACTGCAAAGAACTGGAGCGGCTGACCAGCCTCTACCGGGGAGGATGAGCTACAACTGCACACCTACACCTTTACGTATGCCCTTATCTCTCTTGTAAATTAAGAAGAGATTTAGTTTCACACATGAATGCTGGAAAAGAAGGGTGGATGTAAAACTCTACTGTGTAGCTGTTTCCAGAAACCTTATGCTGAAATATCATTTAATGGCTTCTTTACCTACTGTGAAATATAGGTAACTTTTAATTGTCTAGGTTTTACTTCAAAGCTTCTGTGAATTCTTTCAGCAGAGAGAATAGCTCAGAAAGGATGCTATACTTGTAGAGACTTAGTCATAGTGGTTCTCCTCTAACATAGTTGCCATGTAAATATCTGTGGAAAGAACACTTTGTGTATATACGAGTTAAATGACTTTCTATTTAAAATCTCAAGAAATTTAGTTCCATACAACATTTTGTCTCACTGATGGAATAAATAGTATGATTACATCACTCCTATTCAGATGTCAAGTGTGTGGAGTTGAAACAAGAATTTTTAATATTTTATCTCTAACTCTATGTAAAATCTTCTAGGTTTACCAGCTTAGAGGAGCTTGGTATTTTTAAATATGATGACATATATTCCTAAATATCTGTTGGGGTATATTGAGCTGGTGTAGAGTAGCAGATAGCTGTTGTAGTTTCCTAGCATTTCTGAGCAATGCTGAGAAAACTAAGAACTACACTGATCTCTTTTCAAAGTCCATATTTGCAAATGCTGTACAGACCATTACAGGCATTGCTTTTAGCACTTGCAAGTTTACAGCAGCTCTACCATTTGGTATTCCAGTAGTAGTAAGTCCATCCCTGCGGTTAACTTGCATTCATAGCTTCCTTGATTTTCACTGAAAAGGCAGAGGAAAACGTGCAATACTCAAATTGTAAAGCTAAAAAGAAAAAAAAAGGCAACCTATATAAATATTTTTTTCCTTGGAGGCTTCCATATTCTTACTGCTTTTATTTATTTATTTTTATTTTTTTATTTCAAGCTCGGTCCTAACACTGATTCCTCAATGGGCACCAGAAGTGGAACAGGGAAATATTGCTAAGGTCAAGCTATGTGCCTTTCAACTCCTTTGCCAACTGCTCAGATCCTTTGCTAGTTTGCATTGTGCTCCTGTGGTCAGAGCTGTATCACTTGTCTCCCAGAGCAGAAGGGGTAGGACATGGATTTCTCTGGAGCAGGATGTTGCTGGACTGACTTCCCAGAAATCAGCAAAACATACTGGTTTGGTTCCTACACACTATAGGGTGTAACTCAGTGGCCTGTAGGTGGAAACTCTGTGTAGCCACACCTGCTGATGCGAAGAGGTGTTTTGATGCAGCTAAGTACAATGTACTTAAAGTTTATGAAAAGTGGCTTGAAATGTGTTTAGGTTCAGTAGCTGACGTTTTATCATTTTCACAGTGCTGTGCAGGAGAATGTTTCTTGCATTTGAGAATGCCAGATGGCTTGTGATAAGGGCACTATTTTTTTTGGTTTTTTTTTTTTTTTTTTTTTTTCTTGGTTGGTTGTTCTTTTTTGTTAGACAAAGCTGCTATCTTTGAGCAATGCTATCAGTTTAGGTGGAGCCAAATTCTCCTCTGAAACCGAAAGCTGAAATACTTGAATGTCTCAGTTGGAATTTCTTCTGATATAGAGCAGGATTTGACTTCAGAAATAACACCAAATGCTATTGCTCTAAGTGACCCAGAAATCATTTTGCATATATACCCTTTCTCAGCTGTCCCACAGGCAAATGTCCTCTGCTGACCTGGTGTAACAAGAGGGAGACTGGCTGCAGGCTTTTACCTAAGCAGCTAAACCTGTGTGCAAGGTGGACATCAAAGGCTGAGGCACAAAGCAGAACTGAAAGCTGCTGAAACAACACCAAATGGGTTGCTGTACTGGGTACCTTTACTGAGTTTACAGGGAAAGTGTGCAGAAGTAATGGAAAGGCACCCAAATGCTTGAAGTTTGCAAGAGAAATTTATGGAGAAAACGTGATTCCCCGGATTTTGTAACTGTTCAGAATGTATTGTAATTATAATAATGAAAACAAACTATCAAAGTACATATTGGTACTCCTGTGTCTTCTTAATAGAAGAAAATTGTTCCAAGGGCTTTAACAGGTACAGAAGTCTGAACTTTTAGGTGATCTTTCAGTGAGAAGGAAAAAGGACGTTTCACACCTTTCTCAAATACCAGGATGGTGAAGTCAGAATGAAGAGGTGGCCTTGGCAAAGCTGCTTAAAAGAATGAGATGGGTTTTGTCTGCCCTGCAGTGACTGCTGCTGCAGCTGAGAAGCAACAGGTAAATGGAGGGGTGTTGAGCTGTGTGGTGGTAGATTGCAATTGGTGTCTCAGCAAACTGGGATAGAGCAGTGCCTCTGGCAACTCAGAGGTGCCAGCAGTTTGGAAGTGAGATCTAGGATGCCACCTCTCACTGGGATTATCTTTTGCCATTTTTAAAGAATGGAGCAACCAATCTGTTGGTACTGGTGGGAAATGCTGCTCAGCACTGAACAGATTCAATAGCTGCATACTTTGACACAGGCAGTCCTATGCAGAAGGATGCTGTTCCTTCCCTGCTCTAAATATGGTCTGCAAACATTCTTTTCTTGTTCCTAATGGGTGTTTCTCTCCTCGTGACTGTTACTTTTTTTCCTTAAATCTGAAGGTTGTTTTTTTTTTTCTTCAGAAATACCATTCCTTCAACAAAAACAGGGAAGATAATATGTTGGAAAGTTTAGAACAAATTTTCCTGTGAGCAAGATGCTAATTGAAGAGAGTGAAGTACTTTGAATCTTTTCAGGTGACTTTTCTGCAGAAGGCGAAATTCTTATTAAAATAAGATGTTGGAAAGAGAAGGGAAAACAAAAACTGGCTTTGAACAGCCTGACTAAAAAAACCCTGACTTTCCTAACTACCCAGAATTAACTCCTTACTCTTTCTAATTCTAGATTAAATAGAGGTCATCACTAAAGATAGCACAAGTATGGGTTCTTGATTTCTCCTTTAAAAGAGCAAGCAGGAAAAATCCTACAAAAAGTGAAAACCTTGGCATGACAGTTGGACATAGCAGAATGAAAAAGGGAGGTGATTTGCATCTGCTGAAGTACAGCATTAGTATGTGTCCTATTTATGGAGCATCCTGAGTCAGAAGCCAATTTGGTGTTCACATCTGATGAACATTTTCCTACAAGTTCTCTAACTGTTCAGGTAAAAAAAAGATTAAATTTGAATTTTTTACTTTTTTTTTTTTAAAGAATCTTGATCCTTCTACAAGTTTCCAAGCAAAGGTAGAACATTATAGTCAGAAAAATGTAACATACATTACAATAGGCAGCAGAGACAACTTTAAATTATATACATTTTCAATATAATCTTGTAATGAATGCTGTAAAAGGATTAATATGGGAGGGCAAGAATGTTTTTTAAGGTTGTTCTATAAATTTCAGTCATTTCTTAAACAGTTGTTACTCCTTCTGGATCTATCAAAGAGAGCAGAAGGAAAATGTCACAGTCAAATGAAACAGTTTGTTTTAAAAAGTTCAGTTAATACACAAATCCTTGAAGCTGTAACCTTAAAAAGTGGTTGATGCACCAGGTTTCTCTGGCTTTTTTATAAATAATACTAAAACACAAGTTTTAGTTGCAGTGTTACCCTTCATGCAGCATATACTTGACCCATCAGTCCTGGCTTAGGGGAGAGGCTGCCCCTGGAGACTGAATTGCCAAGCAGAGGTCTGACAGGTGCTGCTGTAGCACAGCTCTGTCCTGCTCAGTCTGACAGTCAAACACGGAGAACCCAGCACTGGGCATCATGCTCAGGGATTTAAGAACACCAGCTGCATTTTTTAAACATTTTCATTGTATGGTAGGCAATATTTTAACAAAGGGGTGGACTGAGGAGATCCCAGGTAGTGTTTTCAAACTCTTACCTGGAGCTCGCCTCTGAGGGTTTTCTTTTCTGCTTTAAGCACTTCCCTGCAGTGGCCAAGTCCTGATCAAATGGGTCTGGTTCTGGAGCCCCCAGCACAGTAAGAAGGAAATGGAGCTGTTGGAGCAAGTCCAGAGAAGGGCTGTGAAGGTGGTAAGAGGGCTGGAGCACTTCTATGAAAATGGGTAGAGAATTGGGGTGGTTCAGCCTGGAGAAGACTCTGGGGGAGACCTTGCAGTACCTGGGGAGGGACTTCCAGATCGAAACCATTCCTCCTCATCCTATCACTACAAGCTTTTAGAGGAAAAGGGGAGATTTATTTAGACATCAGGAAGAAATTCTTTAATTTGAGGGTGCTGAGACCCCGTCCCAGTTTTCCCAGGGAAGCTGTGGCTGCCCCATCCCTGGCAGTGTCCAAGGTTGGATGGGGCTTGGAGCAACCTGGGCTGGTGGGAGGTGTCCCTGCCCGTGGGGAGCTTTAAGGGCCCTTCCAACCCAAACCAGTCTCTGAATTTATGAAATTGCCCCAGCTGCTGCTGATGATGATGAAGAGGAGGAGGAGGGATGGATGGATTCTCAGTTGGCAGACAGATTTGCCCCTTTGGGGTGAGCTCCTCTGTCACTTGCAGCACCTCTGCCTGATTCAGCCTTTTCTAGAGCCGCGCCAGACGAGCAGCTTTTTATCTTTAAACTCCAGCTGAGAGATGGGCACCCACTGACCCCAACCCGCCCTCCCCTTCCTCTCGCCCCTTTTTGGCCCCGACGCCCTTCCGTAGCGGCGCCTGCGCAGAGGGCGGTACCGGTTCTACTGCCGGCCCAATCCGGCTCTGCCCGGGCGGGGTTCGGGAGTGCCCCGCGTCGTCACCTGACGCGGCCTTAAAGGGGAACCGGAGCCGGAGCGGTGCGGGGGGTGGCAGCGCAGGGCGGCCCGGCCGGGCCCAAAGGTAGAACGGGGCGGTATCGGCGGGACCGCACAGCCCCTGCGTGTCCCCCCCCTCCCCAGGGGCGGTGGTCTCGTCCCGAACGCTCTCCCTCCCCCGGCGGGTGTTGGGGCGGCCTCTACCATGGCGGGGCGGGGGGGGCAGGCGGTGTCCGGGCCGTAGGGAGGGAGCGGTTCCTCCGGCGGTTCCCCCGGCGCTCCCCTGGGTGTCGGCGGGGGCAGCTCCCGCCGCTCGCCCTGGCTGAACCGGCGCCTTTCCGTCTCGCAGGTCGGCGGAGGCAGCGCCAGGAGGGCCCCAGCCATGGCCGACGTGAGTGCGGCTCCCCGGGACGGTGGTCGGGGCTCGGACGGAGGCCCCGGGGCGGGGCGGGGCGGGGGCGGCCGCCGGTGTCGGGGCGGGTTCGGGGCCCGGGGGGAAGGGAGAGGGGGACCGGGAGGGTCTGGGGGCTGTGGGAGGGGGCAGAGGAGTAACGTGCCCCCCGTCTGTGCCCGCAGGACCTGAAGCGGTTCCTCTACAAGAAGCTGCCCAGGTAACTGGCGAGGAGGCCGCCAAGGGCCAAACCGGACCGGGCCCTGCGTTCGCTTTTCAGCTGCGGAGGCGACAGTCGGGGAGCGGGGAGCTCAGTGGGGCAGGGACAGTGAGCAGAGGGTCTCACCCGGCTGATGAAAGCCTCTCGATGAGTTCCCTGCAGTGTGCAGCAGTTCCAGATGGTGTTTCTCTTTACACTGCTCTGAGGGACCGATTGGACTGAACAGACAGAGTAAAATGTGTCTGTAGAAAAACAAACCCTCGCAGTAACATGCTGCATGAGTGAAGGCATCACATGTTCCCGTGTTTTCCCCCTTCCTTACATATTTGTTCAGGAAAAAAAAAAAAAAGGTCTTTCCTAGGGTTTACTGTGTTTTTAAATGGTGTGGTTTTTTTCTCGCTTGTTTTGCAGCGTTGAAGGTCTTCATGCCATTGTAGTCTCAGATAGGGATGGTGTGCCTGTTATCAAAGGTAACTTCTGCTTCTCACTGGCTGCTGCTGGAATCCTGGCTGAACAGCAGGGGGAGGGAAAGCACAGCAGAACCTTCTCTGACACCCACGACCAGAATATCCAGAATTGAAAATGAAATTAAAACTTTTTACTTCAAATTCAGCAGTTGGTTATGCATCTCCTACACTGAATCTTTTTGTATGTGTATCTGTAATGCCCTCAATATTGTAGGCCACAAGAATTTTCCTTGGTGAGTAGAGCAGGAGTTCTGTAAGTTCACATCACTCCCAGGCCCATAAAAAGCAGGAGGAAGAGCTTTTATCAATATTTTGTTGACGTGGATGGTCTGTGCTCAAAAGCAATTCTACTTTTACACACATTACTTGATTTTCTTGGCATTTGGTACTGTATTTTTTATTGTATCTAGTATGAAAAGATCTGCAGTGGTGCACTGCTGATGGAGATTGTCCCATCCATGTTGGGGCAGTGCATAAGATGTGTTTTGTGTCCCCCAGTGCTGGGTCTGCTTTTGAAATGTCCCATTTCCCTTCTGTTTCAGTTGCCAATGATAATGCTCCAGAACATGCACTGCGACCTGGCTTTCTGTCCACTTTTGCCCTTGCCACAGATCAGGGCAGTAAATTAGGACTTTCCAAAAACAAAAGTATTATCTGCTATTACAACACGTACCAGGTGAGTAACCTCACTGTGACAGGCTTTGAGTTACTTCTGTCCTGAAACCTATCCAGTAATTTTCTGCTCCTTCTCGGGTTCTAGTGGTCCTGAGAGCTTTTTATGATGATTGCAGTAAACTGCCCAACTCTCTGGCCTACATTATCTACCCTTGGTTGGGAGATAAATGGGTGGCTGAGTTAGTTTGCACACACTGACTGCTTTGATGCTCTTGCTGCTAGTAGCTCACTGTTGAGCTCAAGATTCCAGTTCCCTGTTAGTGGAAGAGGAGGTGCTGCTGTACACTGAATAATATTTTGAGACCATAAGGCTGCCTGCCCCCTTGTTACCTGTGGAGAGGTTGGTGTCTGTGGTGTGCTCTGCAGAGTTTGCAGTGGGTTGGGTTTCAGGTGGGTGAGAGGCAGGGGAATGCCAGGCTCTGCAGCTCTTTGTACTCTTGTGTCAGATGTGTTGGTGTTTTTAACCCTGAGTATGGATGTGCTGAAAAATCCGGCTCCTGGCTGTCACACTGAGGAGCTGCTGTTTCCAGAGTGGATTTATGAGGCATAGCTCTGCCATGGAAGGTGTGAGGTGCTGGCTGAACATGCTTCTCTCTCCTTGCAGGTGGTGCAGTTCAATCGCTTGCCTTTGGTGGTCAGCTTCATTGCTAGCAGCAGTGCCAATACTGGTAGGTCTTCACATCAATGGGAAAATGTCACCTTGCAGTATTTTAAAGCCTGGATGTTTAAGCAATTGAAAATAAGTTACCCAAATGTACTTCAAGGTTGTCTCAACCCTGCTCCTGCTGTGAATTTGCTGTCAGCATATTGTGAAGCAAGGAAAGGGAGAAGGATTAAGCAAAAATTCTTAGGTTTTGAGTGGCTTGCTGGAGCTGTCACTCTGTTTGAAGCACGTTTCTCCTGTGATCAGCCATAGCTTTGCTATGTGAGAGTGCTTGCTGTACCAGCAGGGATTATATAGTACAACCCAGCAGTGTCTTCCCCTCAGTTCCAAGTTCCTTTCCAGGTTCCTGAAGTAACCTTTGTGGCTTCATCTGAGTTCTGTGGGGTGGGGAGATCCTTCAGTCAGGACCTGGCCTTGCCCCTGGGGACACTGTGGAAAGGAGGGTGTCACCAGAAGGGATGGAGTTGTCCCACAGCTGTGTGGGCCTCAGTGGCAGTGGGAAGCAGCCAGGCACATCTTGTGCTCTGGAGAAACACTGCCTGTGTCTTGGAAGGGGAGGGAGCTGCAGAGATTGGAGAGGGGCTTCTTGGTTATGTCATTTGATGGGATGTTCTGTCTTTTTTTGTCTTTTTTTCCTCTCTTTCAGGGCTGATTGTAAGTTTAGAGAAGGAGCTCACACCCCTGTTTGAAGAGCTGAGGCAGGTTGTTGAAGTTTCTTAACCTGCTGGCATAGCTAGAGTGCAGCATCCCTCTGCAGCCCAGTGGACAAAAGATTCAATAACCCTCAATCAAATAACACATCTTAGAAGAAATACCACAGAGCTCCTTAGGATACTAAGTAAGAGAAAATTGTACATAGTGCTGAGTCTGAAACGATCTACTCGTGTCTTGTAGGTGGATGTTACTTTAGGCCACACTTCTTAGGTTGTGCAGTCCTGCAGAGACCACCAAAATAGCTCCCATGGAGTTTAGCTCAGGCAGCTGAGCCAGGTCAGCACGATGCTGTTGGCTCACAGGAGCAACCACAGCTCTCTTGCTGTACAGGGAACTGTGCAGGTGGTGGGGTTTATCCCCGGGGTGTTGGAAGGCTGATAACACTGTACAACTGCTCCAAGAGGTGGCTGGAAGAGTACTGTGAGAGAAGGTTCCTAGCAGCAGTGTGTTGGTACAATCAGTAAAGATCCCAGCTTGCTTAGGCAGGTGATCCTTTGGCAAGGGAGTGCTACTAATCTGGATGCTGGCTGCATCCTGCTTCCACTAAGGAGAAAGCTATTTCTATGAAAGATGTTGCTTTAGGGGTTTTCCTGATGCCCAGATAAAAGCACCTGAACAATGTCTCACTTCTTCATGGGGTTCTTGTGTAATAGGGTTGTGAAGTTCTCATGGTCTTTGTGTGGATTCATCACCAGTGACACTCTTGGCTCATTTACCCTTAGGTTTTCCTAAGTAAATAAATATAAATAAAATACAGTATTTTTAAATGACAGAGCCTCGTTCACTCTTCTATTGAACTGCTAATGCACTGCAGCACATCAGCTTTTCTGGGGAGAGAAACAGGTATCTCTTAATTGTTTGCAAATACACAAAATCCAGGAGCTTACAGGCTGAAAAACCACCAGTGTGTGTGTCAGTGGGGCGCTGCTCAGAATCCTTTGCCTCTGCAGGTGCAGCTGTTACTGCTGGCTCTTCTCCTTTTGCTGAGGATTGATCCCATGCACTTTTTCCTGCCTTATTCCCCCCCAGATTCCCCTTGTGATGGCTGCAGTGTAGACTTCCAGCACTTGAACCAAGGACTGCTGGCCTAAGGGAGAACTCTTGACAGTCTCTGCCTCAGGCTTGGGAAGGGGCTGCCACTGCTCCCTCATTTACACCTCACCCACCTTCAGCATCAGGCAGGAGGGGGGAAACTGTGGTGCTGGAAATGAGAACTGGGAATTCCTGGCTCAAAAATCTCTCTTGGACATTAAAACTTCTCAGCCAACCCTTTTCTGTTTATGCTGAGCTCCTGGCTTGAGCTTTCCATGCTGCTCATTGCAGAGGCAGCTGGCAACTGAGCCCCAAGTCATCTCTGTGTGTGTATTTCTGGCAAAAAGCATTTCTCTTCCCTCGAGGCTGATTCTTGCTGTTACCTTCTGCTCAGCCTCCCTGTTGTGGCTCTGCTTCCCAGGCCAGCCAAGTGCCAGTTCTTTTACTGTCCTTAGTTTGTGACACACTTGCTTCTAACACTTGTTAATGCAGTTGTTGATGTGAAAAAAGGAAGGCTGCTTTAGTGGTGGTGCTTCCAGCCTCCTTTCCAAGCTGTTCTTAAAGCAGTGATGCTGCTGGAGACTGTTGGCTTGCACTTCCCCTTATGCTGCTGCTGTCTCACACTAACTCATCAAAGCTTCCTAACAGAATGGGAGGTGCCAGCTTTTATACCACTTCTTTGAAGTCAAAAGGATGACAAAGCCTTAACAATACATTACAGGAATACAGAAGACCTGAAGTTTTATAATGACATTTTATTCAGAAAACAGTCTGTATAAAAATACTTACAAGTATTTTGAATTTCTAAGTTGAAATAAACCCCTATTGCTACATCCAAATCCATACTTTTTTCTTGCACTATGTTCCCCCCCCTTTTCTCAAGTCTTCTCACAGTAAAGGCATTTGATTACCACTGACCTGCTGTGTGAGCAGCATGAAGCCCAGTGCCACAGCATTCTGCACAGCAGAAGATTTGCATGCATCTACTTTTGGTAGAGATGTGCCCATTGCCCAGGGGGATGTCCCCCCCTCCCCTTTCCTCATCCCTGTGGGAGGAGCAGGATCGTCTGGGGGTCTTGTAGCTCAGTCAGCTGTGAGACCAGGCCCTGCAGCTGCATCAAAATTTGCTTACAAAATGTAAGGTTTGTTTTGACTACAGCACCAAAGTTCTGTGCTTCCACTTGTCAGCTCTGTTGGGGAGCCACAACACCATTGTACCTGTGCAAGTCCTCCCAATACAGATGGGAATTTCCATCAGCTATATAGCTGATGTGTACTTTTAAATGTGTGGGTTTACTGTACATGGTGCTTTTTTTGTTGCTGATTTTGTTTAATATAAAGCAAGCAGTACTTGATTCTAGAACACAGTTCTGGACAAAACCTTGTATTGAGTTCTCTGCATGAGCCAAAAGTACTGAATCCAGCCCATTTTTAAGGGGGATTGTGAAGAGGCCAACATAATTTTAGTAACAAAGCTGGTGGGCTTCTTGCACAACCTTATCACCTGTCCTTAGGGTCCTGAGGCAGAGCTGCTGGTCCTGTGTGCTGGGAACCTGCTGCCTGTTTCTCATTATCCCAGTTTGTGACCAAGAGCTCTGGCATGATGCTGCTCACCCCCACCCACACGTGCTGTGGGAAACAGCTCTTCACCTGCAGCCATCACTGTGCTCTCATGAGCCACACAGACCTGGACTGGACCAGAACTCATCCATCACCTTCAAAAGGGTGCTGAAATACTCTCTGGGTTGTAATATAGGGTAATATTTACAAAAAATATCATTGCCTCTCTCGTTCTTCTTTTTAAGAGCCTGAACAAAAGAAAGAGTTAATGTTTCCAGAAAGGACGGGCTTTAAGTGACAGGCTCAAGGTGGCAGAAGATGCTGCTGATGGATAATTGTGATGGATCTTGCAATCAGTTACCAAAGAGAGTGCCTCAAACAACCAGAGAAGCTTGAAAGGGTGGCTGCTGTGAATTCAGTGTGCACTGTGCATATCAAAACCAGCACTCTGATCTTGCAACTGTCTCCACAAGTGACTGACCAGCCTGAGAGCACCCAGCTAGAGCTGACAGCCAGAGTCCCTGTGCAGGTAACAGACACTTGGCAGATGTCATGGGGAGATGTGAAGCCCTCCTTTTGTAAGTGGTGCCTTCCCCTGGGCAGAGTCCTGCCAGCTGGAGGTGCAGCTAGGATCTGAGGCTGGCATTGTGCTGCTCCAGCTGCTTCCGGATCTGTGACTAGAACAGGAAAAAAAAACCCACACATTACTCTTTGTCTGCAGGCAGGTGGATGTGAGTGTGGGTGAACAACCCAAATATTGGTATTTTCTAATCATATAACACTTTCAAGCCTTTTTATTATCTTCTCATTGCTTCCTTCTTGACCCAACACATGGTCTATGCTGATGCTCCATATTGTTTACTGCCTACTTAATTATATCCTTAAAGATGGAAATAATTTCTTCCTCCCAATGCCTGTGTGTGTTAAAAGGGCATCCCAAGACTGCTGAAGTGGGTGTGCAGGCACAGACATTATGTGTAACCTGTGTATTCCCATCTGAACAGGGCCTCCCCTCTGGCAGACACTGTAGCCGGGGGGTGGTACAATCCTGGGGGATTGATGGTGCAGTGCCCAGGGTACTGCTGCCTGAGGCACAGCCCTCCTCATCACCTTACCAGTTTCCAGCGCAGTATTTTAATCCACTCATCAGCCTCCACTCCAGTTTTTGCACACAGGTAATATGTCCTTAGTGGGAACACTAAGCTGCAAGGAAACAGTAACAAATATTCCTTAAGTTGCTGTCACAACAGGTAGTTCTTCCTAGAACTGAACCCAGCTAGCCTGCACCAAGAGTTGGTAAGGCAGAGCAGGGCAGGGAGGCTCTGATCCTCTGCAGACACCAGCTTTCCAGTCAGGAATGCTTTCCAGTCAGGAATGTTCTCTAGTCATTCACAGCTTGGGGAAATGCTGCCCCAGGCCCATAGGCACAAAGGACCCACACTGGGACACAGGCTGTCACTCTGAGACCTGTAGCCACATCCGAACCAATACCTGGACTGTACCCACCTTCCACGGCTCTGGGAAACACCTGTAAACACAGAATTGGGAAAAGAAATGCCCACCACATGTAGGCCTACTCCCTTCCCCAAGAAAAACCCCTTTTGGCAGCAGAAATTTGGCAAAGCCATGCAGGACTGACAGGTTGCCTGACAGACTTGTGAGTTAGAGGAAAATGAGGGTCACAGCCAGCATGGGAGCTTCCAGAGGCACCCAGTGGTTACATTTCAGTCCTTGGTGATTTTGGCCTTCTCAGCAGGGTGCAGGAAGCAGTCAGCAACTTACCAGAAACAATTGACTCTTTCCTGGGAATAGTCAAACTGCACAGCTGAGCATTCAGTTAAGTCAAGTGCCCGAATTGGTTCTGTGGCCTTGAAAATAAAATGGTTTTTAAAATGTGAGCACATGAAACAGAGGGTAAGGCAAGATGGTTCATCATCAGTGCCTCTAGACCTTCCCAGGTACACCAGGTTTTTCCAGGCATAGGTACAACAGCTGTAATATTGTAAACCCAAATTAGGGAACGTGACACCAGGGGTGCTGTGAGATGAATTAAGCCAGGTATAAAAGGAGAGGACAGTCAGATCCCATAGAGACAAAGTGCAGAGATCTCTGTTGGGGGAAAGTTGGGACTGGATGCAGATTGCTGAGGGTTTGGTTGGGGCATTCTAATGTAAATGACAGAGCAGCAAATCTGATGGCATTTCCAGCTAAGGTTTACAAGAGACCAGGGGGTGGTTACAGGGCTAATCAGGCCTAAGGAGCTGCTGGATGTGTAATTAATTCCTAAGTGCTTTAAAAGGATGAAGCTGGGTAGGGAGAAATGCAGAAAGAGTTGGAGCAGTGCTTGCTGCAGCAGGAGTGGCTGTTTGAGCAGTGTCCAGGGGTGCCCAGGTGCCATGATTCAGCACTCTCCCTTAAGACTTTAATTCTCCCCAGCTGGAAACCTTTTGCTAACCCTAACCCAGCACCAGCCTGCTCTCTCTGCCCAGAATACCCTTGGCTGTTCCTATGGTCCTCCATCAGTTGTGTCTGTTGCTTTCCTTCCTTCTGTTTCCCTCGGGCTCAGTGGCTGTTGGTGATGCAGTACGCTGGAAGGAAGCCAATGAAAGAAATGCCATCCCAGGGCCAACAGCAAGTTCCTTGCCTGGAGGTGTCTGCAGCCCCACAGCAACCATGGGAGCACCAGGAAGCACCAGAGGCCACGTTCCTGACAAAGGCACCTTCCTGCCTGGTAAGTCACTGATGCTCTACCAATGTTTGCACTTGGAATTGTTACCCTGGAAACTCAATTCAAGTTGTCTTGTACTGAACTGAAAAGTGATGGAAGGTGCTAAAAATAACATAAGGGTTTAGAAGTGTTGGTGTTTGTTGAGAGAGGGCAGATGTGTCTGCTCTTGTGTTATAATATGTGAAGTAAACCTGAAACAGGGCCTGACAGTGGTGCAGAGGGATGCAGCTTGGCCTTGTTTATGAAGGAATACAAGGGTGGTGAAACTGTAGAAGTGTTTCTTGTTTTTATGCAACTTAAGGTAGAAATGGAACAGCAAACTGTAAGGGCATGCTTTTTCCCAGATGGAGCAGACTACTCTATGGCAGAGTCCTAGGAAGGAAGACTTCTTTAAAAGAATGATTTTCTGTGTACATTGTGTGACCACTTGAAATAAAAGGATGAAATCAAGGGATGCAAAGTATACTGCTAGGACCTTCAGAATTGTTTTAATAGTACTGCTGTCTGCTAGGTTGTGTAGCTTAAAATCCACTGGAAAAAGCAACCAAAACAGCAGCTCTAAGACTGACAGAGCACAGCAAATCCTTTCCAGCTGTAAAACCAACTAACTTTCTCTTGTTGAAGTTATCAGCAAAACTTTGATTTTATTTGAAAGGTCTGATGCCTCTGACAGTGTGGGAAGCTTTAGCTTGGGAAGTTGTGGTACGGATGCAAAAAGCCAGAGATATGAGGAGGCTGCAGTTGCCTCTGTAGAAGTTTAAAGAGTAGGACTGGTGTTTGCTACTTACTGTCTGGTCTTTGAAATACTTAAGTTCATTCCTGTGCAGTGTAAACCACCTTGTCTTCCAGTTCTGAAAGATCAAGAATGGATGGTAATTGTCTTGTGAGAATTTAATGCTGCTTAGGGAAGAAAAACCTCTAAAGCTGCTCACATGCTCTGTTTTACAGTTGTTGCTCAAAATCTAAGTTGCTCATCTTTGCTGGGGAATGTAGGGGGAACTATTTCAGCTCCACATTGCCCAGCTTCTGGAGGTGACTGCAGAATGAAAGCAAGGAGGAAGTTTTTTTTCTTACCTTGACTATTTTGCCTTGTTTTATCAAATATCCTTCTTTAGTACCAAGCTGTGAAATAACAAGGAAAGGGTTTTGGGTTAGAGCCTGAGCTCTGCTTCTGTTTCACATGTTTTTGAGAAGGCAAATCTGTTGTGTGCGTGTACTTACTGAAAAATTGTTTATTGAGCTGTTTCTTTGCCACCATGAGTGACACTGGGACTCTGTGACTTAAGATATGGAAACTCTGTGTTAGCAAATTAGTTGGGGGAGTGCAGACCAAGCTAATTACTACTTGCTCTTGAAAAAATACTGCCTTTTTATGGGTTATATGTAGAAATGAAGTTCCTCTGGAAGCTAAAATGGTACTTGGCCAGGAAGTTGTGAGATACTTCAGAAGTGGTTCTTTTATCAACTTCATTAGCCTGTGTTAATGTACTTATTCCTCTTTTTCTCAAAAAGATATAGTATGCAATTAAAATTATTTTCATTCTGAGCAATACTACTCAGGACAAACCACCTGTCTCAATTACATCTGAGTTCCTGGGGATTTTAAGTTTCTAATGACTGCCCAAGTGAGTCAGAGATATCAGAGCAGGTGGCCCGGGTGGCTATGAAGATGTTCTCTTGTACCTCCCAGCAGCACAGCACGATGTTTACCATGACACAGCTTATTGCTGCACTCAGAATTATGAGGGCTGACAGGGTGGAGGCTCTCCTGTCCTATCATTCTATTTTGGGGTTAAGTCTGTCAGAATACAGCAAGCTGCCTTCCTGCTTTGAGGCAAGGTGGTTCTAAAATAATAAAATCCAAGAGTGAAAATGCCAAAAAAGGGATTTTGAGTTAACATAATTATTGGGATGTAGATCTCCTAACTTGCTTGTACTGCCTTTTAGTTTGGAGTTTTCTTTTTGAAATATGTCCCTGCCTGTCTTGGACCTTTTTCAAAAGTCACTTTTTTAATTGACTTAGAGGCAAGAGATGATCCTTCCTTCCTCTCAGTTAGAGCTGTATATGGCTAACTGGGAAAGGTAATTCTAGCATTCAAAAGGCTGCAAAGATAATAAGCAGCAATGAGTTTGTTAGGACTACTATTGGTTTCTTGTCATCTAATCCTCATGTTGACTGAGTGAAACAAAATATGGTAAATCCTTTAGCTGTGGCTTGGTTTTGCTGGTTTGTGTATTTCTCTCCTCTCCTGGGGGTAGAGAGAGAGAGAGACTTCCCCCTGGCTGTAAAGGATGTTCAGTAAAATAAGGGCTTACAGCCTGCTGTATGAACTGCTGCATCTGGCCTCATGAATGTGGTCAGCAAGCTGGGAGAAGTGTTGTGTTTGGTTAGGGTGGTGTGGCTTTTTCATTTGTTTGGTTTGGTTTTGTAGGACAGCATTCTAAAAGGAGGATAACAGGAGAATGAAAACCTTTGGTAGGTTCCTTGTTTGGATGGCCATAGCTAGGCTTTACTTGTCATGGGACTGGACTTAACAAGTCTGGGTTTCTTTTGGCTCGCCGGGCAAAGGCTTCCTGTATTTAGAGCCCCCTGAAGGGATGAATTACCAGTGTTACTCCATAGCTTACTCCAGCAATCACACTAAAGTTGAGCCAGGAGAAGCCCCCCTCCCAGCAGAGCAGAACTTACTGAGGGAGCATTGGGAACAAGGTCACTTTCTGTCCTGCCTGTCTGCATGGCCGTGTGAACTCGGACAGACTCGTAAATGGAAGGCTCCTCCACTGCCCGAGGGTAGGGGTGCTTCAGGACAATTAAAGTTCCTGGAGAGGAGAAGAGCAGGAGAAAGTCAGCTGGCAAGGCAGCCTTAGAAAATAATAGCTGTAGTCAAGCAAGGTTTGTAGGGCCTGGAGTAGAAACCCACAGCTGTAGGGTTACAAAAGAACCACTGAGCTTCATGGCCCAGTTTGCAGGTGTGCAGGCCTGTGTCCCAGTACTAACCAGAGCCTGGTGGCCCTCTTCAGACACAAAGCAAGTTCCAGTGGGACAAATCTAAATGGAAGATAATAGAAACCACTATGTATTTCTATCTCATAGAATCACAGAATGGTTTGGGTTGGAAGGGCCCCTAAAGCTCATCCAGTCCCAACCCCCTGCATGGGCAGGGACACCTCCCACCAGCCCAGGTTGCTCCAAGCCCCATCCAACCTTGGACACTGCCAGGGATGGGGCAGCCACAGCTTCCCTGGGAAACCTGGCACAGGGGCTCAGCACCCTCACAGTGAAGAATTTCATCCTAATATGTAAAACTAAATATCCCTCTTCCAGTGTGAAACCATTTCCCCTTGCCCTATCCCCACTACATGCTCTTAGAAAAAGTTTCTCTCCAGCTTTCCTGTAGCCTCCTTCAGGTACTGTATCTCATGGGTCTCTGTCTTAGAAAATCCTGGAGATTAAAAATGCTACCTTGGTTCATTCTTTCACTCCTGATCCCCCAGTATTTCTGTAGAAGATTGTTTGCAAGTATAACAAGGACTAAGAAAAACTAGTTGAGCTAGTTTCTACTGATGACTGAGCTGCTGGAGGCTCTTTCTGCCAAGCTGCTGTGTGAGCCTGTGTTGGGTTGGTCATTCTGCCATGCTGGTAGTGAGCTTAGAGTGGGCTCTGCTGAGCCTCTTTTTGGTATAAACCAGCTACCACTCAGGAGACTTCAGCACCTGTATCTCTGGGAACATTGCTTGAGTGTGTTTTCTTCCTCTCTACTGCTATGCACACTAAGGTGGGAGGTTTCTTGATGTGATGTTCACATGGCCTTTCTTATTCTGCAGCACATCCAACTCAAAGGGGTTTTGGAGAGCCAGCAGAATCTGATTAGGGAGCTTGAAGGTGAACAAGTGAGCCCATATTTCAGCCTTGCTGATCCTGTGCTCAGAGATGACACAACACTAATGCCTTGATCACTTCTGTCTGTAACCTGTGCAGTGAAGGAATGGGGAAGTATAAGTTGTAGATGTCATCTGAAATTGTTAGTGCCTTAGGCCTGTAGGTGCATGTTTGATTTCAGAGGAAAAACAGCTTAGGAGCTCAAAAGTCACATGAAGGAATGCTGTGTCCAAACCACTCCTAAAAGCAATTCAGAAAGAAAAGGGTTTGCCAGATACAAGTGCCACATGGAATGTACCTTTGCATTTTTCTTGGAGGGCAGGGGGGGACCTGCAGAGCAACCCTTGAATTTAATGCTTGAGTTAAAAAAAACACTGGTGTGTATTTAGTGTGTGACGTATCCCAGTTCCTGCATGTGCCAGCTGTTGTTTAATTGGTCTCTTGCATGGAGAATTAGTACTACACTGAGTTATTTGCATACACTTTCTACTGAGAATACTGAAGGGTTTGTCACTGACCTGTACTGACACATCTGCAACTCTGACACTTGAAGTAAAACCTAAAACTGGCATTACTGTATGCATAGGTGCACCTATTCCCCAGGGAGTCCAGTCTGGTGATCATCAATTCCCTTGCAGAAATCAGCTTTAATCTTTTGACTGTTAATTCAGGCAACATGAAAGCAGCCTGAAACATGAAAGCAGTGCTTTTGTTTCTCCTTTTCTTAAAAGCAAGAGAAATCAGTGTGATGGCAGATGTCACCAGCAGGCTGCTCCACCCTAGACAAAAAGGGAGAGGTAATAAGGGCCACAGTTCCCTACAGCAAAGGGGAACATATCACTGCAGCCTTTTTCCTTGGATGAAGAATATTGCAGCTAAACTATTTTCAAGTCCCTTTTCCTTTTATTCTTATTGGGGGACTTCAGCTTCATAGATGACTATTTAATTCCTCACTAAACACCTTGATTTGGTGTTCTGTTCCTCCCAGGACATGTGTATTTTGAACTTCTCTCTCTGAGAAACCCAAAGGTGCTCAAAACCCAGTAAGCTCTCATGTGCTCTGTCTTCAGAGTACTTGAATGTGTTTGAAGAGGAACAGCTTACACGCCTGAGGTTAATACAGATGTAAGTTAATACAGATGTTTTAGCAGTAAATCTACTTGGGAACACATTGGAAGCTGGTTTTACTATAGGTCTGTGTGAAGCAACACTACAAATGTGTCCATACAAAGGTACAGCTCTCCTTACCTGTTTCACTTCCAATTAAAGGCTGATTTGCAAAGTGCATGACTAATTCCTTCAAGCTAGAAAACTCATTAAATCCAAATTTGAATGAAGTTCCTGTATGTTCAACATGGAAGTGTTTCACAGAATCTTTTCCCCTAAAATAAAAAGGGAAAACTTGTCAAGGCATAAATGCCAAAGGTATTTGCCATGTACAACCCTTAAACAGCAGCTTCAACTAAAGGAAATTTTGCCCAGATTGCAGGCTGACCATAACTGTCCTGGAAGTAATACTACTGCCATTACTGTCCCTCACAGAATCACTGAGTGGGTTGGGTTGGAAGGGACCTGAAAGCTCATCCAGTCCCAACCCTTCACATCTTGGTGGTTACCCACCTAGGCTCACTGAAAATGTCTTCTGCTTCTCCTTCAATAGCACCTTTTTGCACCTGAACAGAGATTTAATGATGTAACTTTAGATACTTAGGGCTTTAGGGTTTGTCTGCTTTGTACTCAGATGAGTGGTTGCTCTAAGGGTGCCAAACCTGAACTAGGGTTCTTTCTTGGGGCAGTAACAGCACTTGTTTATAGTGATAGGGTTTTCATATTTTAATTTAATTTCACAGGAAATATAATGCTGCAATGTGAGCAGCTTCTCCTCTATTTCCTAGTTCTTTTTTAAAGTTGTCCAGTCTAGCTGGGGGAGGAGGTTTCAGGCTATATGTGATCTCTCTTAGAGCTGTCAATAAAGCCTCAAGGGATGTTTAAGCATTGTTTCCACTTAAAGCAAACTATAAAAATGACTGAAGTCCCTTCTGAAGCAGAAAGTAAAGTAAAAGATATAGAATGCACTTTAGGATGGAATGAAAATGACAGCCAGAATTGCTGAAGCTATTCTTTCTACAAAAATGTATCCCCCAAAATTTGAATTACTTACTCGAAAATTAAGTTTTAATATTAGTAAAAAATTTGAAAGAAAAACTTAGCTGTAAAGGAGCAGCAGGAAACTATTAGAATGTTTTAAAGTAAAAAACAGTATTTCAAGGGAGCTGTACCACCAGCAAAATAATGTAGCAGAACAAAAGATCAGATTCCAGTCTGGGATATTCAGTTCATGTGGTAATGCAGTAAGTCTTGTTCCTTCTTGCAGAGCTGAATGAGAGACAGGAATTGGCCTGAAGTAGATTTTCTGAGGCTAGAATTTGTTACAGCAGAAAATTTATTTTCATTAACTAACGTTTTAGCTTTTTTTCCCTGTTAAAAAACTATTTACCTTTTATCACAGTAATTTGTTTCCTGAGTGCCCTTTAAAGCTAGCTTCAAGATACATATTTTTTTCTTAAAAAGAGGCAGGTTACCTCAAATAATGCTTTTTTTCATTTTAAAGTTAAAAATATGAACCATCAAGACAATGTTTCTTTTAAAATTACTTTTTGGTTTGTTTGTTTACAAGGAAAGCCATTACTTAAAACGCTACTGTTCTTTTCCCCAATACTTAGTCTTGTTACTTTGTAACTTCTACTTTTTGTTACTAAAACTTGTTATTTTGGATGATACTCATTTTGTAACCTCACCTTCCTCCCCCGAGGGCATACAAATGGGTGTCCCCCAGTGGCAGTGATTTCAGCAGCTCTGGTCCAGGCACCTTTGTTCCTGGGTCTGCTGTCAGAGACAAGTAAAGGAGTTCACACAGGCTTTTAAGACCTCTGGGGAACAGGGCATGTGCAAATTGCACTTTCCTTGCTTTTCCAGGGACTGCAGTTCCAAACTATAAAGAGCTCCTGGTACTAAATATGTAGAAATTCTCAATTTCAAAGGGCATATGCTGTGTTCCTACCTACTGGGGTGCTGAATAGCTGACACCATGATGCTGACCAAGGTGACTGCAGCTTAAAAAGTCACTGTGACTAAACTGAGCTCAGTCACTAATTATTCAGAGGTTCAGCTTAAGGTAGAAATCAGTTTAAAAGCATTAGTTAAAATCTCACTTTGTGAGCTTAATGTCTCATGCAGCTGGCAAAGGCTAAGAAAATATTTAGGGCTGGTTAGCTCCACTCAGCTGACATGCAGGGTCTGCCTTGTGTGTCTCCTGCACACCTATGTCATGTTGCCTTTCTAAATTACTGTGGCTTCACTCCTTCCTGGGAGATCCTTTAAAAGTGATTCAGAACTGATGTAAATTACTGTAAGTGACTTCAAGGGCCTGGCATCTGTCACGTGTGAAATGCTGCTCAAACCAGTCACATGTCAGCACTCAGACCAGGACAGAGGTGTAGAACCATCTACTCAACCACTATATCATCCCTTAGAAATTATGGTTCCTATAGAGTGATGCAGAAACTGGTGAAGTTAGCACTTGTTAACTGGTATATTTACTGCTATCCTCACCATAGAACTCCTCTTCTCCCATCAGCTCTTACATAAATTCTTGTAACTGACAGATTTTTAGCATGCAGACTCAAAATCTACAGACAATCCCACAGGATGATGTGTTTTACCAATAAGATAGTCTGGAAAGCTGAAAGTGATTTTCATATCCAAGACAATTTTTTTTTTCTTCTAACAAAACATTCAGCAGGATCACACCATTAGGAATATATATTAAAATAGTTTGAGCCCTAGGAAAGAAATAATTCTGCAGGATATCTCAATGCATGAGACATGCAAACAAATGTAAGGGGAAGTGAAGATGTTTAAACTGCTAGTGGTGCAGCATTAGGTAAAATCACTTCTGTCCATACTCTACCTTACAGAGAGGGAGTACAAATCTTCCCTTTCATTACTTTTCCTCAGGAGATAGCTTCCATCCTGCCCGTTGGACAGCAGCAGTGCCTCTGCTGCGTGTCGGGTAAGGTTATCATGGTACCACCTGAGAAGACACAAAGGGACAAAGCTCTTAACAGACAGCTCCAGCTGGGTTACAGAGACACTTGGAGAAAAGAGGATGCAGCTAAGATGGCTGGAATTTGGAGTGAGCACCTTTCACACAGGCACACAGAGGCTGCACCCCATGCACTCAGAAAACTCTTCAATTTGTTGTCATTGACAATGCTGTGCATAAACCCTGAAAATTCTACTTGCATGAGCAATAAATTAGGTCTATGTAGACAAGGTGACAGCAAATTTGGGAGGTACACAGGATCCTTGTATCTATTTTCAGACCCTGTGCTTCCTGACATAACATATGCTTTGGTACACTTCCTCTTTTGGGGCAAAAATGCAACACTTAAACCCCTCCCATACTCTATTTCCCACAGCTGATCTGCACTGCTAAGATCTGCAATTGGGTGTATTTGTCTAAACTTAAAATTTTCACTTGAAGGATAACCTTGTTGGGAGAAGGGACCAAAATTAATTTAATGAACAAAAATGTAGGGCATCTTGCCATTGTTGCCCCCAGCGTGCTCTGGTCTGAGTAATGCAGGACAACACCCTGATGCCTGTTCATTTAATTTTGGTTAAAACTAGCTTCATTAATTTCTTCATTTATGAAAAGATTCCACATTAAATCCACAGGAAAAAATCCTACAAAGAAGAACATTAAATGTTTACAGCTTTGTTTCCACCCAGAATGATTCACAACAGGAACACTTTCAAGAAAAAGGATCTCATTAGAAATAATTTTGAGACCAAACACAAAAAAGGAGACAGAGCTATAGAAGGCTGTAGGGCCAGTCCTGTAAGAGCTGCTGTGTACAGAATTAATGATGGTGACATTTACCCAGCAGAACCTCTGGTGCAGAAGGAGGAGGGGATGCTGTACCCAGGGCACAAGCTCCCCTTGTCTGTGTGAGGAGAGGTGCTGAGTCCCTTTGAACTGTGTGTGTTGGTAGCATTGGGGGGCAAAGTCTATTACTGTGTCAGCCAGAGAAATACAGTTTGACTGGAAGCAGAAGCATGATCACAGCACTTTCCAGACTTTGTATCATGACAGTCACACCTCCTTTCACTTGGGAGGCTCTTTCTCTGTACCTTGTTCATTGCAATTTGCCACGAAACCTGGCATCTCACACTAAGTTTTAACTTGTAATTTAGATGGCTGCCTATCTGCAGGGCCAGCTGGCTGATAAACTGCTTCACAACAGACCCCAGAGAGTCAACCCCTTGGAAGACAAGAGCCATGTGAGCCTCAAAATAGGCAGGGCATTGCTGTGCCTGCTCTAGACAGTGCTCTATGGATGATCTACACAGTAGAATAAAATAGTGGATATTTAGAGATTGAAATGTCATCATCCTGTCAGCCAAAATCTGCTTTGGGATTAACTGCCCAAGAAAGTAAGAGTCAAAGGTCAGGTCTGTCCCGAGCTGATGAAGGACAGTGTCAGCATCTGTGCTTGGGGCTGGGCAACAAGCCTGGAGCTGGCAGCAGGGAGATTAACTTTTTACATCTATCAGAATACACGAGGAACACAAAGACTCAGCCACAGTTAACCTGAGGATAAATGCTGAGTGACTTGGGCAATTCACTTCTCAGCCACTTCTGTTTTCAAACTGTGTAACACCCAGCAGAAATACTTGCTTTTCTTCCTCATAAAAATAAAAGAGCCAGCATCAGAAGAGAGCCCAGCAGGAAAATCTGTCTGCCATTAATTTCTAATGTCTGGAGTAATAACTCCGAGGTCTGCCCAGCTATCAGATAAACAGAATGGGCAGAGGTCACATTTATTTTTTGCATCCCTGTAAAATCACATTCTCAGATAGTTTTAACCTGGATAGAGTTAGAAACTGTGGGCGTGTTTGGCTGGTGTCAGGCAATTCCAAATTCCTTCACTGGGAAACTCTCTGCCCCCTGCCCTGCCACAGAGGATTCCTGTAACACTCCTTGTACTCCTTGGTGGATGACCATCTCTCTGGGGAGCACCTGGAGCCCAGCAAAGCCAACTCTTCCACCTCTGAAAGGGAACACAGAGCCACATTAGGGGAAGATGGTCCAGATGTGCTCTCACTAAATCTGCAGGATCATACAGAGGAGTTTTTTACCCTGGGTTTTGTTTGTTTGTTTATTTTGGGGGGGGCTTTGTGGGTTTTTGGGGTTTTGGTGATACTAGATGTTGGCAGGTTTTGCACCTTTTTTTGTCTTATAAAAGGATGTACTAACCACACTGAGCTGAATTTTTTCACACATTGAAACTATATACTACTTTCAAAGTTATTCCCATTCTTGGCTTAAAGGAATAGTATGTACACTGTAGTGCTTGATGGAGTGAGCAGGAAAGCAGTGAGTAAGGAAGTAACATCAGCGTTATCCAGCCTTAAATTTCATGTGTTCTAATGTAGGCTTTTACTAGTTCAGCTTCTGCTTTTCACTTCAATTTTCTCACTCTCTTCTCTCAACTGCCTTTGTTCTGAATTTCACCCGTTTCTTCAGCCCACTTTCCAGATGTTGTAGTTTTGCCCTTATTTACATCAGAAATACAGATGAAGGAAAGGAATTTTTACAATCACTTGTGCTGTCCCATTTGTATGACTGCCTCAACTCTCCAATTTTATCATCTGATCTAGGATTGTGGTCTAATTTTATCCCCTCTTAGTAAAAGTAAGCATGAAGGAAGTATATTGTTCTGTCTTCCAGTTGCCACCTGTCACCTTATTGTCAAACTTGGAGCTGGAGAAACATAAAAGCTGTGCTGCAAGGCAGGGCAAAGATGGCTCAGGCTGCAAAAAACAAAAAAAAGTTTACCAGAGAAAAAAGAGACCTTGTCTCCTCTGGCCCATTCCTTTCACCTCCAAAAAACAAACACTGTTGCCTGATCTCTGCTGTGCTGTGACAGAATTACCAACCAGCCTGTCATTATTCTGATGACAACACACTCCACATTCTCATCTCTTGTGCAAGTAAGAGTGAGCTGCAACGTGGAATTCCCCAGACTCCCATCCTACGTGCTCAGGTGCAGGAGTTTCACACTGCAGTACACAGAAAGGGCTGGCCAGAAACAGCCTGACACACCTCCAGAGAAGCATCACTCCCTCTCTTCTCTTTTCCTTAAAGCCAAGATGCTTATGTCTCTTTTGACAGACTTCAGTGCTCCCTTTTAAATATTTTGGTAAACTTAGGGAGTAAGTTAATGAATAAGGTAAACTGTTTATAACAACACATTTTGATCTTCCTGTTCCTTAGACATTAGTTCTACCCATAAACACCTTGACAGTTAAGCTGGCAGTAAGCTGAATTTTTCACTTTGGACTTGTGGTTGTTTGACCATTCAAAGTCTCCAAATACCAGGCATCATCTTTCTTCAGACTGCATATTTATTTAATATACAAAAAAAAGTCAAAGCCATCAGTCTTGCTTTCTTTTCTTGTGAGGTAACAGAACAGAAAGTCTATCTCAATACTGAGGCTCTGGAAAACAAAATCCATCCTGATAAATAGCTGTGGATAGCTGAAAGATTCAGATCTTTCAGTGACTATGCTTGTCAAATCTTATTTCTTGGTTTTGTTTTTGTGTGTATGTGTCAGATGGGATACCTCTAGAGCAGGGATAAAATGAAGATAAGTGTTGTACATACTGATTGATTTTTTTTTTTTAATTTTTTCCCCCCTTCCCTGTTGCTTTTCCCTCACCAGCTCCAATATTCTCAGTGTAATTATAGGAAGGTTAATCTAGAACAGAACAGGTCCTCCAAACCTAGCAGAAAGTTAAGATGGGTTTTACCTGTCCACCCATCTACATTGCTGACAAATTTCCCCTTTGACCATCTGAGTGGGTAAACTACAAGGGTATCTTAGTAACAAATCTCCCTTCTCTTCAAAAATAAATAAAAAGTCCTTCCCATTTCATACTTCTTCAAACCTCTAACTTCTTTGACCGTTGCCCAGTAAAGCAGAAGCTCTAAAATTAACTGCTTTGAAATCTCCCCTCCCCAAAGGTATGTGACTGTCACAGTGTTCCTCCTTTGCATGACCCTTGCTTCTGTTGGCCTTCACTAAGGCACTGACATATATTCCTCACCAGAATCAGATCTTAGTTGTGCTAGGTACAATGTCAGGTGTAAGTGGAACTCAGCACTGTGACAGCACCAGGGGCTAAACTTAGGGTAAAAAAAAAAAAACCTGGTGGTGTCTGAGAATTTAGTGTTATGGAGAGTGACACACCTACTCCTCACAGCTGAAAAAGTATTGACATTAAAGCAGCTTTTACACTGTGCTCCTTTTCCTCTCTAGGTCTAACATCCTGAAGGAGATGTTTACTATTTTGTGGGGGGTGAAAAGTTTAGCTTTTCCATTGAAGTGGAAATGTAGTAGAGAGGGATGCTACAGCTTTAAAAAGGCACATTTGTAGTAGTTCCTTCTCACTGGAACCACATCAGCCTGTGGTTCTACACCATCATCTCTGAGGGCAAACTTCTTGCCAAGCACAAAGGATGCACACAAGGAGAGGTTACTGGCATAAATCAGCTCAGGCCATGTATTCTGAATGAAAGAGTGGTACTTGGGAAACATATTTCCCACAGCAGCTGGAACTCTTTTTTTTTTATTTATTTATCAGTTTCTGTAGATACTTTTTTAGGATGAGTGTACTGTGGCAGATGGAAAAGTATGTACCATGTAGTCCATGACTTCATATTTATTAGAGACTCCTGTAAACAGGCATTTCATTAACAGGTTCCTCTGAATTGGGGAAAGGATCACAGACTGGTTTGGGTTGGAAGGGCCCTTAAAGCTCCCCCAGTCCCAACCCCCTGCATGGGCAGGGACACCTCCCACCAGCCCAGGTTGCTCCAAACCCCATCCAACCTTGGACACTGCCAGGGATGGGGCAGCCACAGCTTCCCTGGGAAACCTGGGACAGGGGCTCAGCACCCTCACAGTGAAGAATTTCTTCCTGATGTCCAACCTCAATCTCCTCTCTCCAAGTTTTAACCCATTTCTCTTGTCCTCTCCCTCCCCCCCTGTGTCCAAAGCCCTCCCCCAGCTTTCTTCTAGCCCCTTCAGATATTGGGAGGTTGCTCTGAGCTCCCCTGGGAGCCTCCTCTTCTCCAGGCTGAACAACCCCAATTTCTTTTATATTTATAGTTGATCTGTAGACACAGCCAACGCCAAATTACTTTAACTCAGGACCCTATTAACACTGATGCCACGATCAGCAGTGGGGAGACAGTCATTCCAAATCCTTCTGTTGCACTCCAACCTTTTCCCCCAGAGAATTAATCACTAAATTAATTCCTCAGCCCCCCTTTTCCTCCTTTTCCCCACAGCAATCACGCCTCATTACCAAACCCAGCAGCTCCCACCCCATCTGACCACCACCACCCGAGCGCCGCCATTTCGCGCAGGGACCCCCCGCGCCCCTCAGCAGCCCCGGAGCTGGGCGGGGGCCGCCATTTCGCGCAGGGACCCTCGCGCCCCTCAGCAGCCCCGGGGCCGCCATTTCGCGCAGGGACCCCCGCGCCCCTCAGCAGCCCCGGGGCCGGGCGGGGGCCGCCATTTGGCGCAGGGACCCCCGCGGCCGCTTACCCCAATGCCTCCAGTTCCCCGTCCAGCGGCTCGGTGGCCCCGTGCTCCCGTCGCTGGGTCATCGTCCCCTCCGCGGATCTCTCCCCGCTCCGTACCGCCGGGGGACGCTGAGGAAGTGAGCGGCCCGGGCGGCGGCTTCAGCCCCGGGTAGCGCCCGCCCCGTCCCGGCGAGGGAGAGACCCGGCCCCGGGGCTTTTTTGGGGAGCCTGAAGTGCGGGCGGCCAAAAGTCCCACGGGGTAAGCTGGTGGTGCTTGTGCGACAACGTCTGTCTCATCTTGGGAATGGTTCGTTCCCCCCGCCCCGTCTGCTTTTTTTTTTTTTTAATTCTTGCCCCTCTACTCTTGTGAGACCTCAGCCGGTGTGCGCTTCTGGAGCCCCCAGGATAAGGACGTGGACCTCTGGGAGTGTGTCCAGAGGAGGGACAGGAGGCCGCTCAGAGGACTTGAGGCACCTGAGGAGCTGGGATGAGAGTTGGGGTTGTGCAGCCTGGAGCAGAGGAGGATCCAAGGAGACCTCAGAGCACCTCCCAGTACCTGAAGGGACCTGCAGGCAAGCTGGGGAGAGATGTTTTGTAAGGGAGTGTAGCGACAGGGCCCATAGGGTAATGGTTTTAAATGGGAGAGCATAACTTTAGGTTAGACGTTAGGAAGAAATTCTTTAGTGTGAGCCCCTGTCCCAGGTTTCCCAGGGAAGCTGTGGCTGCCCCATCCCTGGCAGTGTCCAAGGTTGGATGGGGCTTGGAGCTACCAGGGCTGGTGGGAGGTGTCCCTGCCCATGCAGGGGGTTGGGACTGGGGGAGCTTTAAGGGCCCTTCCAACCCAAACCATTCAGTGATTGCCAGAAAAATTCCAATTTCCAGTTCCTTTATACATTGCAAAAGTTCACAGACTGAGGCGTTTTGCACACATTGATTTTTCCCTGGCAACAGATGTCTGTCAGCTTTACAGTGTCTGCCAATGTTCTATGAGGAAATCTGTTGAGGCTTACTGGATGAAGGTGACATCTGTATGTATTCTGTGAGTGCTGGGTGTTAATTACAGTAACACCCATCCCTGAGTGTCACCTGGGCTTTGCAGTTTGTTCCTCTGCTAGGCACAGCTCTCCTCAGAAGCTGCATGCCCTGGGCCTGACATGCTGTGGCACCTGGAACTCTGGCCAGATGATTTCTGTGGGCATCCCCATCCCTCTCCATGCAGACTGTGATCATGCTGTCTCTCACTAGTAGGAATATAATGCAGGAAGATTCCGAAAAGATAGTATCAAACAGGGAATTAAGCTTTTATCAGATAAGGACTGAGCCTTGGGGATGAGAAATGCCTGAACGTTTGCTAGTGACTGTTCTTCTAAATGCAGTGTGCTGAGTAGTAGTGGTTATTTCTATTCATAGCCCATAAGTATTGCAGGTCTAGCAAAATCTTTGCTAAACTTTGAGAACAAGGCAGAACCCCAATGTGCAAAATAAATAGATGTCAGGATGCTATTTTTCCAGCCTCACACACTGAAGTTTTCAGTGGTTATGCAGTAGTGAAAATCAGTTGTTTCCAGAAAACTGGTATTTGCAGCAGGCAGAGCAGCTACCTGTTCTCTCACAAGTAATCATGTGAAGAGTACACTCAGTGTGGAGATAAGAAGAGTCATTTGGAACAGGCTCATCGAAATCCTGCTGCCACTGATGGTCTTGAGGTATTAGTTTGGGCAGAGCTTTTCTAGCCTCCTGAATGGGAAAATCTTCAGAGATTCCACAGGTCAGATCAGATAGTCCTGCTGTTTTTCCTTTCTCTGGATTCAAAGTGCTCTGCTTCTGTACTTGGCTGTACACTTCAGCAGCCAAACATTCAAATGCACATTTCACAAATAAGCTTGTTTTTTTTCCTTATTAGGAAATTTTATTTTCTTTTTTACCAGTGAAAAAACAGAAATCTTTGAGTTTGTCCCTTCCTCTGCTGCTTAGTGGAAGCTTGTGATCTGACACTGTCTTTTGATAACCTAATCCTGAAATCAGTAACCTCAGGTGAAACAGGTGCTTTTGACAATTTGCTTGGGTTTGCTGGGTGGTTTTATTTATTATTGTTCTCCTGTTTTGAACGCTCCTTTGTTTTCAGCAGTGCTGAACCTATTCAAGGTTATCTTATTTTTCCATGTTATTGAAAGGCACAGAAAAGCAGTTATCAAAACTTCTACATTACTGAGGAAAAACAGAGAAGGAAATGTAAAAAATTCCAAACAGTCAAGAACCACAACTAAATTGCAGTGCATTCTAATTACATCACAGCTTGTCTTAAAAGTTTAGCATTGCAATTACATCACAAATTGTCTTAAAAGTTCATCACTGCAGGCTTAAAGGTTTTTTCCAGTGTGTTGTGGCAGGAGAGGGATCCCATCTTACTCTGCACCCGAGAGTGCAGCATTTCCTCTTTGTGCACAGAAAGACAGAAAGTAAAAGCAGAAATTCTACTTTTGTGCAGCATGGATCAGCCTTCCCTGTAATGCAGTCTGCTTTATTTTGGTTCTCTAACACACGTCAGCCACATTACAGAAAGGCTGCAGATTGCCAGCTTGCATTTCCTGACAGCCAGCATACTTTTTACTGGCAGGGTTTTGGTCTCTTTCCCATGCATTTGGTCTCTCTCCCCATTTCTGTGTCCGGTTTGAGCACTGCACAGAGCAGACCTGTAGATAGCAGCAGTGCTCTAGCACTTGCTGCTCACCCCAGAGCACTCCTTAGGGAACTGCAGAATAAGGTGTCTTCCTGAAAATCAGTGGATGGGTTGTGTTTATTCTCATTTCCTCGCGCCTGTCAGTCATTGGAAACAAAAATATAATTTAATTTAAAGAAAAAAAAAGTCTTAATCTTCCTTGAGTAACTACCCCATCTCATGAGAAAAAAAAAAAAAACAAACAACACACCTTTGCCTTCTCTGTCTCACTAGGTTATTACTGAATGTTATAATTAGCAGCAGACTCCAATAAATGCTTGACATTGCAGGACTCACAGGCTGGCAGGTGCTTTCTGTTGGGACAGTGCATTTGGAGATGATGTGCCTCTGTTTGGACAGATTTTGTGATCACTAGGCAAGATCATACTGTGTGTGTCCTGCAGGTGCTCAGGGCCCTGAACTACAGTGGATCTTCCAGGTTTTCAAGTTTTTACAGAGCAATTGCTTAAAACTATGCAACACCCATGTCCTCCCAAGCCTTTGTAGTTTCCTGCCAAGTAGGATGGACTCGGCCATGTCACCTGTAAATATGGTTACATATGGGATCACAGATTTATTTATTTAGTCATTCAGCTTTTTAAGTCTCTGAACTCTGCTCTTAGTAAAAATACTCTCACTTCCTATACATATATATATGTGTGACTTTTGGAACCAAACATAAGATTTGTGACTGTGTAACACCTTTTCCTCTTGTTTGTTCAGCTCTAGGAGAACCAGCTACCCCTTTAGGAGTAATTAAAGAAGGATTTCTTTCTGCTTTGTGAACTCAAACAGGGACATGAAAATCAGTACAGGAAGTTTCCCTTGATGCTTGTTATTTTTTTTTTTCTGGTCCTTGTTTGTTGTGCATGAAGCGTGTATATTTTGAGATGATAGTGGGAGATTAAATGCTTCAAGTCAGAACAGCTGTGTTACTGCATGTGGTTCAGTTTTCACAGATTTAATAACCTGGATAATGATGTGAAGATTACATCTTCCCAGCTTCAGTTCTCCAAGGAAAACTTTCTAGGAACTTTCTCAGTCCACTGTTTAGCATGTGTGCACTTGAAGCCTTCTTTGCAGAGATGAAGTCTCTTTAAAATTTCCCACCTTAAAGCAATGTTGTTCTTCCTAAATAGATGGTGCATCTTGCAAATGCTCCTTCTGTCCAGCCAAACCTCAAGAAATAACCCCAAATGTCTGGGAATTGTCTTGAAATGAGAAAAATCAGTGTTTAGGTGGCTGTTAGTGACAGCACCCAAGGCAAAGGAGAGCAGATCTTTTTGCCCAAGACCCGTGTGAGGGGCATGGATGGAGCCAGGGAGCTTTACTTGCGGGCCAAGTGGTGGCTCTGGAGCTGGTCTCTATGGTGTCTTTCTTAGTCCCAAAGCCTTACAACACCAGTGTTCCCAATGTTGGGAAATGCAAAACAAAGGGAATAGAGCTTCTAAATGTTCAATTCAGAGCATCAACATTGGACTTTTCAGAAAGCATATAAAACAGTGTTAATTTCAAGTATTTCCCTCTTGAGTACCTTACCACAGGAGAAAGAAAAAATAGATGAAGATGTAGCATGTGCTCTTCAGTAAAAGTAACTTGAAATACAGACTTAAACTGTTTAAAGTAGAAAAGAAGTTGGAGAAAAAAACTGATAATAATTTCACTTGCTGGTTTGAGAAATTTGGTTTCTTGCATGATCTTATTACAGCTCATTTACATAAGATTTTATTTTCATTTTGAGACTTGCCACTGGCTTTTTGCAGCTTCAAAGTCGAGGTTCAAATAGCATATAAAATGAATGCATGCACTATGAAACTTGAGAGCCCTTCCCCTTTATGCAACTGTTTATGGACACTGTGACAAACTTTGTGTAACACTGAGAGCTAAATAGAAAGGAGCGAGGGGAAATATTTTACCCAGCTGAAATGATGGCATGTCAGTAGCTCTGCCAGCCTGGGAACAGGGCATCATTTTGCATTGTATGGCACCCTGGCTGCATCAGCAGGGTGCTGAGAAGCTGTGTCAAAAGGAGGATAATGATTGCAATTGCAGGGCCTGTTCATTGCTGGGGAAATGAGGGTTGATATGCTGCTCACATCTGTGTAATAGAAACCCAGAAGGCATCTTGCTAGAATTAGGGATGCCAGGCATTTTCCAGAGCCTTGTCAAAAGCTGAGTTCATTGACAGCTGCTAATTTAAAACTACACGTGCCCCACGGCAGGGTGATTTTTTTTCTAAAAGGGGCAAGAACCTAACCTTAGAAAGGAGGCCGATGCTCTCTAATTAATATTTCATGCCCCCGACCAGTTTAATTGGTGCTCAGTGTGCTGTGAAGGCCCAGCCCTGAGGGCTTCTTCTCTTACCAGCACATGGCATGAATGACCATTTGCAAAGCCAGCAGTGGTTTCAGCTTCCCCTCTCTGTCGGGGCATTTCAGCCACTCTAAAGACCAATCCTTTGTCACATTAGCACCCGGGAGCAGCCACCTCTCCTGCTCCTGGGTTATAAATAGCCATCCTCCCCAGAAGCCTGGTTTTACCTGAGACGCCCAGCCCTGCCTGGCCTCATCCTGGCGTGCCCACAGCTGGGAGGTTGGAGCAGCTCTGCTCTGCCAGAGGAGGAGAGGCTGTGTCCCTCGCTGTGCCCGGCACCCTCTGCCAGAGCACGTGCTCTGCTGGCTCTGCTTGGGGTGTCTTCGGAGGGCTGTGCAAAAGGAGGATGGGGCAGGGGGGCAGGAAATAGTACTGTCTTCTTCTCCTTGTGCTGCCAGGACTGGCACGTTGCTGCATTTCAACTGCTGTTCTTGCCTGGCTTTGTTGTTGGGTTTGGTTTTGCTTTTTGCAGAGCGAGTGCCTTCGGCCAAGTAGCACAGTGGGTGGTGTTAAAAAATCCCATGTGCCCGTGCTGCTTCCCCATAGTTATTTCTTGTGCCATGGACTCCAACAGCTGCCCCGGGCTCCCACGTGACACACATGGCAGGGCTATGCCAGCACCTCAGTCAGCCCCTCCAGCCTTCTTATTTATACTGTGACTTGCATAGCAGCCACCTCACCCCACTCCACATGTTATAATTAGACCTGGAAAACCAGTCCAGATAAACACAACGCAAATGTTAAAACTCCTGAAACTGATTGGCACAAACAAGTAAGGTAGCAAAGGGACCGAGAGGTTGGGTTTGGTGTGTCCTTGCCAGCAGGACAGTGGTCCTGCTCTGTTTTGAACGAAACAACAGCTTTCGTGTCGTGGTTTCACTTTGCAGGGGGAAAAAAGGTGTTTTCCCCCTTGGGAGGCTCCACTGTGCAAGGAAGGAGTATCGTGGGGTGTATCTGCAGAGGAGTGGTTGTCATCTTTGATTGCACTGCCTCAGAGCAGAGCAGGGTTCACTCGTGTTTATCCCTTGCAAAGTTGGTGTAGCTCAGACTTTGTCAGCGCGCCGGGGATGTGCTCCAAGTATAGGCATGGATCTGGTTTCATTGCAGACAGGCAAAACTAATTAAAAGGTGGTTGTATCCTGAGATACAGATGAGTGAAATGTAAGCTGTCATTGAACAAAGTGCCTGTGACCTGAGAATCAAGCAGTGATGATTTTTCTACTTGAGGAGGAAGAATGAAGGAAACTGAGGTTTAACTGGCAGCCCTGACACTGTAGAGAAAATGGAGGAGACTTTTACAGATCTGGGAGTTATATTGTTATTACAGCCTGACTTGATTTCAGGAAGTTAAGAACCTCCTCTTTGAATTCAGTCATTCAATTTGCATGTGTATTCAGTCAATGACTCTGCTTTCTTTCCCAGCCCTAGCAGATCCTAAGATTTAATACCTAGAAATCAGAATTTGGGACCTCTTGTTGGCCACTCTTGTCTCTTGGCTTTTTTCCAGTTTTTGCATTTAGTACATGGCATGAGTTGGAGTGGGTTATGAGTGGGCTCCCAGAAAAGCCTAAATTTGAGGCAAAAATGTAGTGATAGTCCCCACATCATTACTTTTATGAACATGAAAATTTAATCAACTTCTCCCTTGCTTTGAAAACATTTGACAGTACAGGAGTTTTTTATCAAGGGTGGAGTAAAAACCAAAGCACATGGTCTGTTATCTATTGGAAAGTGTAATCATGCATGAAGGCAAAAAAAGCTTTGCTTACACCCAGGAAATTCCAGTCATTTAAACTACATTTTACTGGTGTAAAAATAATGTATTGCACACATGGAAGCTACTACAGAAAGCATAAGAGCTTCGTGTGCTGAGCAAAAGATTTCTCTGCCATATTTATATAGGGGCTATAGGATCCTGCCCATGGCAATCAGAGCTCTGTCAGCTTTTGTACTTCTGGCATTGTTCAAAACTGTATCAAATCACACCAAATATTGGAGACAGAGAGTCAGAAGTCTGGCTTAGCCCTGCAGGCTTTGGTAAGGCCAAGCAATCTGTTCCACATCTGTGACCAGAATCATAGAATTTTTCAGGTTGGAAAAGACCTTCAAGATCTTGAAGAGCCAACCTGTCTTAACCCTGTTACCCTATTTCTGATGACCCAAAGTTCTGATGAACCCAGCTGCTTTCACAGGTGAATTCCCTTCTGCATCACTAGTGAAAGTTTGTAAGTCACTGGCTTCTGGGAAGGAAACAGTATGGCAGTGAAAATTTTTGATGAGACTGAGACTATTTTTAAAATGCTAAAATTAAGGCTAGTCATTTAGGAAATGCTGCTGAAATTTATAGTTTGTTTTAGTTGTTTTAGTGCAGGTTTAATTGCCATCCTAGGGCTGACAGAAATAAATTGAAGCTCTATAAATGGAAAGTCCCCTGAACAAAACCACTCTGATAAAAATGCAGAATCAATTTGAAGATCTCCAAACAGAGAAAAAAGTTTATCTGCTTCAGGTAGTGAGAACTATTTTGAGTTCTGTATTGGCTGCAAGTCACATCACAGTGTTTTTTGCAAAGATGCAGACAAACAATTTGTAGCAGTTCATTCTGGATTTGACATAAAGTATAGCCCTGAGAAGCTGGGGAGTGTTTAATCTGTGGCATGGTTTGCAAGTGATAATTTTAATAACAGAGGTGTATTGACACTCAGGTTTGTCGAAGGAGAGCTGCAGATCCAGCATACCTTGGAGGTGCCTCACCAGCTCAGAAATAGGGATCACACTCAGCATCTCCAGAAAAAATCCCGTGGAGTCAGATGTGGGGGTGGAGGTGGGGGCAGTTTAGTTGATGCCAAGAAGGGAAATGTCACTTGGACTCTTTGTCTGCTATCACAGTTCAGGAAATAACCTGGGCAGCAGCAGCCCTGTGAGCACTTAAAAACTTGTTTCTTCTTGGGTGGGATACAAGGTGAAAACTGTTTCTGGGGGTTATGAGCAATAGGTTCTGCAGAGCATTGCTGGCTGCTCTGTCCTACCAGCCTGCAGTTAAGTACTAAGAGTTTCCTTTAGTATCTAAGGTACAGGGAGTGTCAACTCTTGGTACATTAAGCAGCCTGATGCCAGAAAACGCCTCGGTTTTCCTGTCTTGCTCTTAAATTCTATTTTTCTCTAACATTAGGAATGTACAGAAACACAAAACGTTGAAGCAGGGCTGCCTTGGGGCTGTCTGAGCACGAACACACATGCTGCTAACAGCAGCAGTGGAGGAAAGAGGAAATGTTGCCCAGGAGGAGTCCTGTTACAGTGTGGGTACTGTCAGGTCCTTCCTGTCACCACAGAGCAGATCCTTACAGGAGTGTACACTAAAGGAATTGCAAGGGAAATAAAAGCAACATCAGCTCTTTCATGATCAAACCCCGTGGCTTTGGGGAACACTTGTATTGTCAGGCTGATAAATAGATTTTTTTTCTTCATAAAGGTTTTTTCCTGCAAAGAAAGCCCTTACTGCTTTGTGGGTAATCCTGAATATAATTTTAATGTAGTTTTATGGAATGAAATAAGTCTGAAGAGAAGGGAGAGAGAATAGAAGTAGCAGAGACAGTTTATAATTTTGTAAAGGGTATGAAAAGGTCCTGAAACTTTTCCTGGTAACATACAAAGGCTAATCTGCTGAGGAATGGCTCTGAATTCCCTCCTTTCCACTTGGGATAGCCTTGCAGCTGTCAAGATGAGCCATGAAGGTGGCCTGTCACCTAAATTTCAAGATCAGATTTAAATTTCTACATCTGGGGTTAGCACATGATAATCTGAAGCCAGAGGATTGGAAAAATTGGATTATCCTTCTTGGCAGGGCTTTGTCCAACAGCTATAGTCAGTTTTTCCCATCACCTAGTCTGGATTTTTTTTTTTAATTATTTTTTAATGAGGAGAGAAACAGGGATGGGATTTCTCCTGGCACTTGTGCTCATTGTGCAGTTGTCATATTTGCAGCATCCTCACCTGATATCTGCACCTGCCAAGTAGGAGGAGAAAATAAATGCTGCCTGCTGCAGACTGAGGATGTCTGAGGTGGCTGATGCTGCTCTTGACACCCAGAGCTCCAAGCTGCCTGGCCTCAGGGTGGCAGAGGTGAAGGGAAAGATGCTCAGAGCATCACACCCTCCCTTGGGGACGAGCCAGGGACTTCTGGTTTGCCTTTTTAATGAAGGATGAGCAGCCCTGTTGGCACTAGGATGTGTCCCCTCTGGAAGGCTGAGCAACGGGGAGCAACTTGCAAGTCAAGCCATCCTTAGGATGCTTGTTGAAAACAGCTCAAGCTTCTCTGAGGGCAGGGGAAGTGCATTGCTGTCTTGCTCTTGCACATAAATTTTCTTAGAAGAAATTACCTGGCAGGCATTTCAGGAGGGTGTCCAGGAAAGAGCAGGGAGGGGGTGCCAGCCTGGGATTCTCCACATTGCTTCCTGCTGATCAGTGAGGCTCTCAGGAGCCTCTCTCCTTCCCTTGCCTCTCTGTAAAGGTTTTGTGGGTTGGCACTTACAGGGAGAGCCCAGGAGGCAGTCGAGTTGGCTGGCAGGGTGTGTGTTTGGGCAGGAAGAACTGGAGTCAGACTTCTCAGCTCAGTCACTGCTTTGCAGTGGAATGCATCTTTTGATTAAAAAAAAAAATAACATTTTTATGACTTCTAATTCTAGCTGTTTAAGAAATCAGTCTTTTCCCCTACCTGAAAAACATGGAGACTTTTTTTTTTTCCTTTTTTTTTTTTTCATTGAAATATTTTCTTCCAAATGCCTTCCTACTGGTTCTGCTGCTTGCCCTGAGGGCTAACACCTTGTCAGGACCCTGCAGCCATCTGCAGCCTCCCTGGCTGCTCCCAGAGTCCAGGCCTTTGGAAGCCAAGAGGAAGGTGTTCTCCTTGGCTTGTCTGGATGTGCAGCAGGAAAACAACAAAAAATCCAAAACCTTTGAGCATTTCTGTGGCACTAAGAAAATATGAGTGTCATGAGAGGATGCGAAGGAGGTGAGGGCAGGAACTGCTCTTCCAAACACTCCTTTTTCTTATTTTTTAACTTTATAACCAACTCTTTAACTGTATTTTAACTACTTTTACTACATCCACTTAAAGTAGAAGTGAGGAAAAATTGTTACCCAAAGAAAAATGCAGGCAATGGCAGATTTTTTTAAAACTAAGAATGAGAAAAGTATTTGGTTCCTTGTTACTTTAAAATAGGTAAAAAGGCATCTAACTCTGAAACTGTTGAGTAGAAAAGTTATGCACATCTGGTCTGTGCTGTGGGATAGCACTGGGCAAAATTGAGATACTACATCACCTCCCTGTGAATCCAGGCTGAGGGATTGGGGTTGTTCAGCCTAGAGAAGAGGAGGCTCCCAGGGGAGCTCAGAGCAACCTTCCAATATCTGAAGGGGCTACAAGAAAGCTGGAGCAGGGCTTTGGACACAGGGGGGGAGGGAGAGGAAGAGGACAAGGGAAATGGGTTAAAACTTGAAGAGGGGAGATTGAGGATGGACATTAGGAAGAAATTCTTTCCTGTGAGGGTGCTGAGCCCCTGTGCCAGGTTTCCCAGGGAAGCTGTGGCTGCCCCATCCCTGGCAGTGTCCAAGGTTGGATGGGGCTTGGAGCAACCTGGGCTGGTGGGAGGTGTCCCTGCCCATGCAGGGATGAGGAGGAGAGGGCTACAGCCCCACTCCCCTCTATTCTCTCTCCCTGCTCAACACCTCTATCCCAGAAAGCATTTTGCTCCCTGACAAAGTGGGTGGTTGGAGATGAGAATTAAAGTCTGGGTGCCTGATAGTGCATCACAGCTTGCCACGTGGCAGTGAAAAATGGAGCCTTGGATTTATGTATTTAGCCAGTTAAAAACCAGTGTAGTGAGCTCTGTGATGGTATCAGCAGGTAGCTCTGATTCGTGTGTGACATAACTGGTGTGTGGTTCCTTCCCAGAGGGATATCTCACTCTAAAAATAAATGTGGCACCGTTCATGTTTTTGGCCAGATGGCAGAAATGCTTTTCAAATTAGTCTTGATCACTAGAAAACAATTGTGCTTCATCCTCTGGTGAGTGCTGGCACCTGCTGCCTTCTGAGGTTTATTTGTAGTGTGAATCATCTGCAGGGCCTTGCAGTGCCACCAGTCCATGTTAGGCTCTGGAGACCTGGAACACCCAAAGAGATGGCCTTTTATGGACTCCACCTGGAATCCCCTCTTCTGCTCTACCATCTGAGTCTTTGATTTGTTCTTTGCCCTGCATCTCTGCCATGTTTAGGGGATACAACCTGTGTATCCAGAGGATGGAGTGATGCTGCAGTTTCTGTTCCCTCAGGGGCAGTGGGTGCTTTGTGGGTCCTGTAGACCTGGCTTCCCAGCTTGTCAGGGAATCTTTGCCACCCTGTGGTCTGTAAAGGAAATGAATGAAATGTGATCACATCCATGATCTAGCAGAGCAATGAAAGGATCTTGCTGTGCAAAGACATACGAGCTTTTTGCATCACAAACATGGCAGAAGCTGCCCTGTTACTTCGAGAGGACTTATATGTGTTACATTGTTCCCCAAACTGCCAGAGGCTTTGCAGCCATAATTTAGTCTTTAATTCTTTCTGCATGCATTTCACCCTCTTCAGAAATTGTTTACAAGAGAGACCTATAGGGATCAGAAAAGTCTCTACTCAGAGCTGCAGAAGCTTTGTATTGCTAAATGTGTTTGGATGAGAAGAGCACCATACAGCAGGCACTAACTGTTCCTACAACAGCATTTACTCATGGTGTGGCAGGGTTTCCCAGGCTATAGGGGAGAAAGCTGCATATACTCTGTATGTTTGTGTGCCTCTCTGTGGCTGTTTGCATTGGCAGTGAATTCCAGGTTCCCTCTGAGTGAAGAGCACATATGCAAGGGAGCAAGGAATGTGTCAGGGTGCTAGAGTTAACAGCAGATAAGCTGACTGGAGTCAGAAGCAATGCTGATGCACTGTGCTGGGGGTAGCAGCCTGGGCTGAGAGGTGTGCACTTAGAGAGTCACAGTCTGTCAGGTGGGAAGGGACCTCAGGGATCATCTGCTCCAACCCTCCTGATATTATTGTTTATATGAGATGTCCCAGCACCCCGTGGAGCTGAGACTTACAACTTCCCAGAGTGGAGGAATCCTCCCTTTCCCCCGGGAGACCATTCCAGTGGCTGAGTGAAAAATTTTCCTCTGGTGTTCAGTCAGAATCTCCCCAGGAGCCACTTTGTGCCCATTGCCCCTCGTCCTGTCCACGGGACTCGGTGTGAACAGGGAGTCTCCATCTGCTTTGGGGCTGCCCTTTAGGCACTGAACATGGTCATAAGGTCTCCCTCAGCCCCCTCTTCTCCAGGCTGAGCAGACACAGCCTTCTCAGCCTCAGTCAGATACAGACCTTGCTTCTGGGGTCTGTGCTGCTGTACAGCAAGGTTGTGAGGTGTAGGTATCTGTAAGGATCAGGGGGGTGTGCATGTTCTGGGTGTCCTTGCATACCTCTCGTCGTGCACGCTGCTCTGGTGTCCAAAGCCAGAGGCTCTCAAATAGCTCCCCAAGAGCCATGCATGCACCCTCTGCTCCTCTGCTGGGACAAGACAGCTGCAGCTCCTCTCTCCTTTGCCACCTATGGCAGCGAGGCACGGCTGGCAGGAGTTTAGCTCTCCTTAAAATTCCCAAATCTCTTCTGCCTTGAGTGAATGTGACCCATCCAGACCTCGATTAGATATCTACCACCCTGATCCTCCTGGGCACAGCGTTTCAGTATGATTGACTTAAACCCTGAGGGCTTCAAACCTGCTCTTCCTGACATGGATTAGTGCTGCTAAAATATGGGCACAACAGATGTCCCTTCTGTTCCACAGGTGCCAGTCCGCCCCTTGCGTGCCCCGAAGTGCATCTCCCTTGTTGCCTTTCACAGGGGACTCTGCAAGGTCCCTGCAGACACTGCCTCATCTCAGTGAGCTGCTGAAGCTCTGCAGCCAGGCATTGGCTTGTGTAAAATGTGGTCACAGTGTGCACTGTTGCAAGAACTTTCCTGTAAAAGGCAAAAAACTAAAGTGAAGGTAAGCCCTCAGTTACAGCTGGGAGACAGGAAGGTGCTGGGGGAAGCTGCAACAACCTGAATTTCTCTGGGACTTCCCGTGGGGCCAGCTTGTTGTCTGAAAAACTTCAAAACAAGCAAAAGATAACTCTAAATTAGGAACAGCAGACCAAGTTAGTGACTCGTTGATGAAGGCTTCTGAAGCTTCACTGGAACATTCTAGCTAGAAATACTTCCTCTGCCCCAATTCTGTCTCAGAAAGGACCCAAGTAGAGCTGACCACATTCAGCTGAGGGAACCAGACCAGCCAAGCTCACAGTCCTCATCCAAATCCAGAACCAGGAATAACTCTGCTGATTGCACCACTGCTAGGGAGCAGAGGCACCTCCCCTGCCCTGTCAATACTGAAACAGGTCCTGTTGCTGCTCAGAGATGCAGATGGGTTGTTCTTGAGGGAATTATTCATTGTGGAAATTTGCAGGAAGCTTCAGAATCTTGTACAAGAGAAACTTGTATTTTGCCTGACTACAGCATGTGCTGTTTTGTCTGCTGCTCAAATCAGCAGCAAAGGCTGATTTTCTTTGAGTGGGTGAAACAAAACTCTATTTCTTGTTTTTTCCTAGAGGCTTAATTGAATTTTACCAAGGGAGGAACTGGGTCAGGTAGATTAAAGCCAAATTAAAGATGAAATGTCCTCAGAGCTGCCTACTTGATGTCTGCAGTCAGAAAATTAGCTTTCAAAAAAAAATTCAATTAACTTTTAATCCAGTGCCACCAAGAACTTTAAAATGTACCTTGTTTGAGGTGTTGCTGTGAGTTAGTGTCAGCATCATGGCCTTTGGCTTGTTGCTTCCACACTTCCATGTTTTCAGTCAGTATTGATCAAAGACAGAGGCAGCCCCAGCAGTTGGTCTAGAACAGCAATTAGTCTCATGACTGGTGAATCCTCTAGAAAAGCTCAGCAGTTCAGGGCTTTTATGTTTGAGTGTCAGCATTACAGGTTTTTTCTAATGCTTCGACTTCCCTAATGGAAATTTTTACAGATGATCATTTGAAGTACATGTCTGTTCTGAAAACATCTGTTGCTCTTTATACAGTGTCTCTATAAATAGCCAGTGCAGCTATTGCATCCTTGTCTTGTTGCATGTGTCAGCATTAACATGACCAAAAAAGAAGTGTCTGTGGAAGATACCAGGTTCTAAGGCAGAAAATTTTGGATGGCTCACTTCACCTTCCTCTCTGCTACCGAGATGTGTTTTAGTCCTGTCCAGGATAAGAGAGATGGTGGGAATAATTGCTATACTACACTGCACTTCAAATTAGGCTGAGCAGAGCTGTTAAAATGCTGCTTATCAGTACAAATCCAGTCTGGTATGTTGCCATGCTCTTTGATTAATAAATCTGAAATCCTTTTCTGCTTTAGGGAGGTCAGATAACTCCCAACTGGGAGGAAATATCCATTATGAGCCTGGTGAAAATTATGTTCCTTCATCACTGAAGCAGCAGTGCAGGTGGTTCAGCAGGTGGAGTGAGCTTTTGCTTCTGCTTTTACACTGGTGTAAATCTGGAGATATGCTGTAAAGTCAGCAGGCCAGCTGCTCCTGTGGGCAGCAGGGGAGAAGCTGTGCCTTGTGTCAGGGGCACCCGATCATAAGGGAGAGCCCAGATAAGAGCCCAGTCCCCAGTCTTGCTTCTCTAGTTTTCCAAGTTAAAAATCAGACAAACGTTTTGCTAAAAGGATGTTGCCTTCTCTCTTTGTGTTTTACTTCAGTGTATGCAACCAACTGTATGTTATTTTTAATTTACAAGCCTGCTCTTCTGTTCTGCCTTGCTAACCAGGTGTTTACAGCCATAAAGTGCCAACAGCCACTTTGCATCCAAGAGCAGATAATCCATATTCTGGTAGGTCAGTTGATCAGTAAGGAAATAATAGTCTCAGCCTCTCAGGGTTATTACTATTCATAGCCAGGGAAACGTGCTGCACAGGAACAGCAGTAAGGTGATATGATTGCAGAAAATTTTGTAAAGCATTATCAGGAACATTAATAGCTCTGCTGACTTTTCTTATTGCTAGTGGTGGGGTGGATTTCCCCCTAAAACACAGCCATGATACTCAACTTGAGTCATATACTTCATTATCCTCTGGTAAGGACAAAAGAAAAAGCTATTTCTTGAACTTTCAGTGTTTTCTGGTTTGAGATGCTCTTTTAACATGGGTGCATTTTCAGTATGTTCTCACCAAGTATTTTTGTCACTGCTTCTAGTAGTTAGATTTATAAACAGAATGGAGCAGAGGACAGGCATGCCTGCATCTCCTGCAGCAGCTTACCGTGCCAGTACTGAGTTTCCAGCTGCCCCATCATTTCCTGGGTAACAAAGCTTGGGACCCAAGCTAATTGCTTAGACAGGAGAAGGTAATGAGCTTCCTCCCCACTCCTGCCCGGTGTCCTTTCTGTGGAAGCCTGCTGTGGCTTGTCTGCAGAGGGCATTAATGCCCAGGGGGGTGGGACAGCTTTTGTACGTGTATCTGTGGCTTGTCCCTTTGCCTTTTGTGCCAACTTCAAAGCCATCTGCTCCGGGGTGGAAAAGCCTGCCTAACAGACGAAGGCAGCTGCCATCAAAGTTTTTGCATGCTGATCTCTCAGCTACTTCTCCTGTAACCTCGGATGACCATCTTTTCTAGGTAAAGAGAGAGAACATGAACCTCTGGGTTAGGATCTGCTAAATCGTGCCTTTCCCCCCCACATACGTGATAAGTGCTATTGCTCCTGGGAAGCAGGGGACTCACTCGTGTAACCTGAGAGCCTGGCTGCCTGCATTAGGGATCAGCCTTGATCTCAGCTCAATCCATGGGCTATACTCTCTCTGTAGCTGCACAGATCTTCTCCCCTTGCCATCCTATCCCTGTAGCTCCTCTTTGCTATATCTGATAACTGAGAGCAACCCTGCAGACCACACAGGACCCGTGTTAGCTGGGGCTTCATCATCAAGTGGTGCTCAGCCCCAGCACAGATCACTTTAAGTGCCCCCCCTCTTCAATATATATATTCCATATGTATACATATACGGAGGCTTCAGCTGAGAGCAGTGATTTGCCCAAAAAAAGAACAGGATGTGCTTCCTTTTATCAGCCAGTGATAGCAAATTGTTAATGTTGTATTCTCTGCCTGCTTTATGTTCACTTGATGGGACTCAGTGCACAGTCACCTGGCTTGGGCTGCTGGAGTACCAGAATAAGACCTTCACAGACTCCTCTTTTTCCAGCAGGGAGATGAACATGCACTACTTGAACACATTTGAACCCAGGCTCTTGAATTCATTCAGGCTAAATATATCATGGCAGTGCTGTTCTAGGTGTCAGGCACTAAGCTTATATATGACTACCTTTTTTCCAGACAGACCCACTTGGATGGTTTGACACCATTCACAAAACACCACCTGGTTTTCATGTGCTTTCCCTTTGACCACATGGGCTCAGTGAGACCAGTGATCCCAGTTTAGATGGAGCTGCCCAGCTGGCAGATCTTCCTTACTGAAACCCAGCAGTGGGTACACCACATACCTCCCTCAGGGCACCAGTCCCTCTAGAAACCCCATCTGGTCGTCAGTGGAAAGCCAGGCAGTTATGACCAGGTGGGGAAATGTGTGTTACATGCCTTCATCCAACACCAAAAGGACTTGTCTTTAATTAAGCAGCTAATTACTCTAAGCTAATGACAGAGCAACTGGCAGTATAGGCGGGTCAAATTTCCCCTTTGCTGGCTATACAAGGAGCCTGCACTCCCAGTCTGAGCAGCTCAACCAAATTCCTGGCACCCAGTGGGATGAATTACAGATTGGTAAACCTCAACATTTGGCCAGAGAGACATTAAAATGAAGAAGTCTCCCTTGGAGCCTTTCCAGCCTTAAAAATGAGGCTGAGAGATTTGTAAGGGTATGTTGCCTGTTTGGTTTGTATTGGATTATTTTGGATGTAGGAGGCTGGAGAGGTGGTTGTGGATTTTGGTATTGGTTTCTGTCCTTCAAGTCTGGGGGAAAAGTCTCTTTCTAGAAATTTTTTCTCCTGTCTGTGCCTCTCCTTAGTGGGGTCAGGAAACAAGAATGAAAATACATAAATTAATTGTAAAAAGGATAAAACTCATATAAAGTTTCTGCCTTCCAGTCTTCTAAAACATAGAGCAACAGGTGAGAGAGATTTTTGTGAAAAGAATTCTAGGGGGGATTGGTGGGTTTCTTTTAGATCTTTTTCATATCACAAATACTAAACCCAACCTCCTCTCTGACAAGGAGCAAGTTCTTGGGTTTGACCCTCCACGGTCTTTGCTGTTGTGGGGGGGACTGTGATGTGGTGATGAGGCCACAAAACCTTCAGACAAGGAGAGCTAAAGGCTTGAGGTCTCTGTGGAGCTGAAGGAAGCATCCCAGCCTGTTTCCGGCTCCCTGCTGGGTGGGATACAACAAGCTAATACACTTGTACCTCCTGTCCCTGTAGCAACCTTCCCTGGGGTCTGGGCTTGTACTAATAGGAGAGAAAACAGCTACAGAGTGTGGCCAAATCAAATTGCCAGCTGGTTGGTGTTTACTGAACTCTCCAGACCTATTTAGTCACTTGGGTTAAATGCAGCTGGTAGTTGAAGTTAGGAGGAGTAGAAAGAGTTGGTAATTTTTTCTATTTCCTGAAACAGAGGGCTTTGGGATTGTTTTTTTTCCAGCCTCATTTCCCAAAGAGGCTTGGAAACCATTCCCAAACAGGAAAGGGAAGTCTTTCCTTCTGATTTCACTCACCCTGCAGTCCTACCCAGAGCTGGGAGCTGTTCTCAGTTGTGCAATTCCCTGACCATGGTGTGGCAGCATGGGGGGGGATTGGAAGCCACTTGACAACTGGAAGAGCCCCTGAGCAGGAGAGGCTGTTCTGGAGGAGGAGAGTGGCCCTGAGGGAAGGAGAACACCCTGTGGCATCCAGCTGGGCTGGACAGGGAGTCCATCACCCCAGCAGGTTGCCATGCAAGCCCTGTTTGCTGAGGAGCTATGTGCAAATGTGAGGTGCTGTATCAATATGAGGAAGATTTTTTTCCCTGTGAGGGTGACAGAGCAGAGGCTGCCCAGGGAGGTTGTGGAGTCTCCTTCCCTGGAGACATCCAAATCCCACCTGGATGTGTTCTGTGTCACTGCTGGAGGTGACCCTGCTCTGACAGGGGGTTGGACTCCATGATCTCTCCAGGTCCCTTCTAACCTCTAACTTTCTATGATTCTGTGATTCCATGAATGTGGGCAAATCCATTAGGATCTGGGCAGAGTGGTCTCCACAGCAGGCAGGATTTACTTATGGCTTTTTGTATTTTTTCAGAATATAGACATTATAATTTGTGCAGCTTTTCAGTCTTCAGAAAACTATGGCAAACTTTTGGAAGATAAGATTACAGAACAGAGCCTCATTTTAATATTAAATAACCTTTTCTTACCTCAGCTGAATGTGGGCAGCTACTTACACAAGTCAGGATTTCTTATCTCAGTGAGATGTGGTAGGATCAAGGACAAACTTCAAAATAAAATGAAAAATACAGAAGTAGTCCAATTGAAATAAATCCTTTGCTCTAATATTACTTGGCTTCAGCCAAGCTATCATTTTCCAGCCTCATAAAACTGTCATGTCATTAGCGTTTGGGGATGCTCTCCTTATAAACCTGACCTTTACAATGGATTTTACACCTGGGTTTGGAAATCTCCATCTGACTTCCCCCAGCAGTTGCCTCATGTCCTGGCTGCAGAGATTTCTTGGATGGGAGCTGGCTGGATTTATAATTCCACATTATATAGCCAGCATTCTCACCTGTAATTCTTTTTATTTGTGAGTAAAGCCAGCCAGTGGAGAAACATCCACAAAAGCATGCATGTGACCTTAATTCTGGGCAGGTGGATCATATGCAGCTCATAATGGTGTTTATTGAGCTCCCCTATATATAGAAACTCCAGCCCTGGAGAGGCTTCACTCCGAGGGCTGCTTGATCCTCCTTTTCATCAGCAGGCAGTGTGGGAGGCACTTTAGCTGGCTTTGACTCTAAAGCCCAGGGAGAAATAGCCCCGAGACGTTTGCTGCCCCAACTTGGTGACCAAACATAGGCCCTGTGTAGAGGGGTGTGCATAACCCAGAGGGATCACTTTTCACCTGGCCCCCCAAACATTATTTATTGAACACTGAGAGCAAATTAATCCCAATCCGATGCTGGCTGCCCTCCAAAGCCTGGCAATTTCATCTTACAGTCTCACAATACCAGACCTGCAATTTACTGCTTGCTTGGGTGCACATCCCTCGGTAGGAGCAATTCTGCATCAATAGTCTTGCCAGAATTCAAAACCCCTCCGTGGAGCAGTTGGTTGAGTAAAGGGATGGATTTGTCCAACATAAAATCCAGCCTGGCTGCTTGTGTTTCTGCTTGTAAAGCAAGGAAAAAACAATGGTACCACTTGGTGTTTTTGTGTGATAGCCCCTGGTGAGTTAAAATTAGAGATTTCCTTAAAAATAGATTAAAATAATAAATGTCTCATTAAATCTATTAATAAAAAATAATAAGCTAATAGTCTGTAACAAAGTAATAAATTAAGAAACATAAAAGAAAAAATATTTTAGAAATATGATACAAAGTGTAATAGCAATATACTAAAATCTAATCCAGCTACATTAGCATTGCATCAAGTGCTCGTTCCTTGTCTTCCCATTTCAAAAGACCTCGGACTATTCAGAAGAGAGGTTTTGAGGCTGAACTTCTCAGCTCAGGTCTACCTCTATAAATAATCAGTTTCATGTAAATTTAATGAATGGTCATAAATCATCTGTCTTGTCCCCCTACCCTCTTGGCTGATAACACCTCAAGGAAAGGTCACGGTTTTGAGTGTTGTGGCAATCATCTCCACAGCTGCAATAATCAGATACATCTGCAGTTCTCAGGTTACCAGATAATACCGTACAAAGAACAGGGTCACTGCAGGAAATTCCTTTCCAAAGGCAGGCCTGTGATGGAAGACTCAGCCCCAGCAGCCTGGGAGAGGTAGTCCCATGGAAGAGGGAGCTTGAGAGGCCCAGGGGAAGGAGCAGCAAGGTTGAGATCAGTCGGTGTAACTTCAGTTCCTGGAGAAATCCTGGCTTGCAGGAACAATCTGCAGGCCTTTAAATGTTAAGGAGCAGGTAAATAACAGCCAATGAAAGTTTGATGGGGTTTGTTCTTGAAGAGCCCCTCTAAATTCCTTCTAGAACAGGGCAGTGGGTTTTGTGGAGAGAGCAGAAATGGCATTTGGCTTTGGTAGCACATGGCACTCTTATCCAGCTAGGGAAGCACTGTGCAGGTGAAATTATAAGGTGAGAAATGACTGCTCAGATCATGCTTAAAGGTTGGTTCCAAACTGCATCATTTGTATTAGCAGTGAACTTGTGGGAGCCAATGTGGTTGCACGTGTTCAGTATCCTCAGTTCAGTAGGGACTGGAGGATGGTTGGAATATAGGCTCAGAGATCCCGAGCTGAAGGACAGGGTCATGCAGATGTTACTCAGGGGATTGTGAGCATGACACTAAGTCATCCCTTCCCTCTTTTCACCTGGAGTGAGGCTTCACCTTCCATCTTGTGGTCACATCTTTGCACTGCTCATACAGAAGTGTGAAAGAAAGCCCCAAGAGCAGTGATGGGGGATCTAGCAGATGTCCCCCAATAAAAATGAAGTGAAGTGAATCAGGGCTGGTAAGCCTAGTGAAAAGATGGAGAGTGAAGGAGGCAGACTGGTCATCCTTAGATATGCAAAAAGCTTCATCACAGAGCATGGGAATTGTCTCTTTTTCTCCCCCCATGGCAGAAATGATGGCTGCAGGGACAGGGAGAAGTGAGAAGGACATGAGAACCATCTTTCTGATGGCATTGGATAGCCAGGTGCCAGGGTAGATGGCCTCGGGAAGCTGCCGAGTCTTTGGAAGCAGAAATGTGTCAGGATAGGCTGGGCAGGACCTGTCAGGATGTTGGTGAAGGCAATAAAGTGTTTATAAATAGTTTTATTCAGCATGTTCCCACAGCCTGGGTGTGCTATTGCTGTCTACCTGCACTAGCCACCAGGAGATTCTTTTGTATCAAAGGCAACATTTAAGCTGACACATGCAAAATTCAGCAAGTATTTCTTTTGTCTGAGTAGCAGACTCCCCACATGAACTCATATTTAGACTGCATTTGTGGCACGACTGAGAAGTAGCAAAGAAACCTAAGCTTTCTGGGATTACATTCCTGCCTGTTTGTTTTGGCATGAAATTTTGGGGTCTGGAAGAGAAGGATGGGTAGCAAGGGGGAGGATCTGTTTTAAAAATATATACATCTTCTGCAGACCTTGTAAGGCATCCAACAGGAGCTGCTTCAAGCAAGGGCTGGAGAGAGCCACGGGGGTCTTTTTTTTTTTTTTTTGGTCACTTGACAAGCACTTCATCCACTGCTTCTCCCAGAGGCTCAGTTTTCTCTGTGTGAGAAGGGATTGACCCATCCAGGTGTTGTTTTTTCCTCAAGACTCAGTCCTGTGCCAGGCAGGCCCTTACCCAACCCCAGAGGAGACACCAGTTCAGTGCAAGCTACAAAAATCTGATTTGGTTTCCACTTGGGTTTTTTTAGAGAGTTTCCATCCCAAGTGGATGTGCGAGTATTGTATTTCCTTTCAATATATTGGGTAGCACTTGAAAATTTATAATGTGTGCTGGGCTTCACTGTTTATTGCTAAACCACAAGTCCCTTTCTCCCTTCCCAAAGTAGCTTTGGCTCGCTCCTTCTTGGGTACTAGTCCTGAGGGCAAATCAGGGTGCTGGTTTCAATTTTCCTTTCTCCTTAAAACACACATCCCAATTCCAGCTGAGTATTTATTGGCTTTGATTTCACAGACCATGTCTGCCACAAAGCTCACTTTGACAATGTACAATGTTATCAAAAACTACTGAGAGAAAAATTGAATCCAGGAGGATTCAAAATACTATTCAAGGGACAGATTAGCCAAAATTAAAGCTGCTTCTTATCACCACATCATTCTTCATCTCTCTCCCTGAACCTACAATGAAAGGAAGTCTTGCTGTGTGCACAGAATGCAGCAGAGTCCTTCTGCTGTTTCCTTATCATCTTCTATGACAACCATAATTTCTTTCCATTTGAGAAGCCTAACCTCTCCTGCAGGCCACCCTAGAATGATAGAAACAGAGTGATTTGGGTTGGAAGTGACCTTAAAACTCATCCAGTCCTCCCACCAGCCCAGGTTGCTCCACGCTCCATCCAACCTTGGACACTGCCAGGGATGGGGCAGCCACAGCTTCCCTGCTTTTAGTAACTCCCTTGTCATTTTTATTCCTACTTGTTTTTAATAAGTGTAACTCAGCACTGTAAGAACTGAAACATATAATGCAGTATTAATGGTTTTCAATGTTAATTAACAATTTAACATCTTCCCTTTCCCTAGTCAGAGAAAGCTCAGCTAAATCCTTCCCCTCCTGCTATTCTTCCACCAGTTGTTCATTTTTCTGTCTATGTCCCAATTAAAGAAAAAAACAAACAAGGCCCTATGCCTTTTCCTGCAAAGTCTCTTACAAAGCGTATAGTTACAATCTTCCTCTCCTCATCCTTGGTGTCTTTATTCTGTTTTTAAGTGCTTTTTCTCAAATCCCTCTTAAATCCCATTTCCCTGATACTTCCATGAGTGATGTGTTTTGAGGTGCACTGATCATTTAGCCTTTCTCAATTTTTCCCATCACCTTTACCTGTCCTAACATTATATTAGCACCAGGGAGAATGTGACTGAACAGTGCATATTGTTATTTTTAACAATAAGGCCTTCAAACAGAGTACCTATGCAGTTACAAAAGAGATTCTGTATGTTTTTCAGGACAGCTGCAGTAACACTTCGTGACAGATTTGGATGCAGAAATCTTAGACATTGGTAGCTTTAGTGAGTGAGAGATGTAAAGGTGGAACGTATGAAAGAGTAATGAGTGTCAATGAATGCCTCAGCTGAGGATTGCTAGCATCCTAAGGAGGACATGCATTAGTTACTGTGATCCAACATCATGAAGTAAAATCCCATTGATCTGATTACTAATCAACAGAGGTGCCTGGCCAGTGTGGAGAAGCAAATTACTGTTTGCAAGAGAGTGGGATGGAGCCACACTTCTCCAGGGTAGTTTTGACTGGGAGCAAACAGGCCTTGCTATAGGGTTTGATTGGTAACAGTAATGGAAGAAAAAATCATCTACCATGGATGTAGTGCTGGGGAGTCAGCCCCTGTTTCCAAGCTGTGCACCCAAGCTTTGGATATGATGCATGAGGTTTGTTAGGCACCTCTGAAATGGGCTGTGCAAAAGCCAGCACCAAGGTAGCTGGGAGGAAAGGCTGAGGAGAAGGAATTAAGCCTAAACCCCTCAGGAATTTTACACTTTGCTGTGGGCCAGACTCACAGCAAAGCATCTCTAAGGGGCTGGCAGCAGCACATCATGGCAAAAATTTCTGATAAAAAAAGAGGAGGAAACACTTCTCATTTTCCTCTCTCCTCTAACTTGCATACAGTGATCAGATGCACTTTTTTCCAAAGGGGATTAGGATGTGAGTGGCTCCGTGCACTGCAGAAACCCCTTGGTGCCACAGGAATACAGAGATCTGAGTGCCTCCACAGGGCTAGCCATAGCTGAGAGGGAGGAAGAACAGGTGTGGATTTTATATTTATGTATTTTTGTCATCAGGGGTATAAATTCCCTGTGGTGGAGACACAGATATGTTATAAACATACATGTACAAGTGCTCCATTATGGTATCAGCCTCAGCTGTGAGAGCCATCCACTGGTTTTCTAAGACTGAGTAGATTCAATTCAAGATACCACCAAAGGAAAATAGCAAAAGAAACATCTCTAGACCATAGCTGGGAATGGGACTGTGGAAATAGATAAAAGAGTCAAGTTTTGATGCTTGTTTTGTTAGGAATCTTGTCTGGTGATCTTGGCAGGAGTATATGAACTTAATTGTGCAGGTTTTGGGAGCAAAGATCTGCCTTATTGTATGTTCTTAGTGCAGGAAAACCAAATAGGAGAGATGGGAGTAAGGTGTGAGAGACTGAGACCCCAGAGCTTGGTTTGACAGTTCAGAGGGTGGGGGCAGGCAATGAGAATATGGGGCAGAGATCTTGTTTGAGTGGAGCATTTGGTACAAGAGGCAGAGCAGGGGTACTACTGCTGGGAGCACTCACCAAATGAATGTAAGGGTTTAAATCATGGTATCCCTCTGCATCTGGTTGGAAAGGACTATATTTGAGGATCTGCTGGTCTGGCTGACAACTAAACCCAAGATGTCTATAATAACGTGCCAAAATGTTTTCTTTGATTACATTTTTATTACGGCTGTTTGAGACAGAGGGGCAGGTCTAAAATGTGTGTGTAGGAGCCTCAAAAGCTCACGAAGTTGTGTTTTGGGAATGCTGATGCCATTTAGCATGGCTCAGGGGAGGACTGCCCAGCTGGAGCCACACAAGCTCTGCCCAAGGAAAGATTAAGGCTGAGCAGACACAGAACTTCTGAGAGGTGGTGCCCAGCTTCTCATGAGAAGCACACGGGAGGCAGGACAGGCTCAGCAGGGATAGGGACCAGCTGTCCCTGCTGCAGGGGGACAGCCTCACCGTGTGTCACCTGACTTGCTCCAAACCCTCAGAGTTTGAACAATGTGTCTTTACGTTAAATTATTACCTGGTGCTTCTAGCAATAGTTTTCATGCTGTCACTCTGCAGCCTAAGAACAAAACATGTAGGGTACTAAAAGCTGGAGCCTCCTCACTTGGTTTTCCTCTAGACAGCAAAGAGATCCCTCTCTGAAACAGGCTGTGAAACCAGTCACTGCTGCAGGGACCCTCACAACCCACCACCTGGGTTCAGTAAAGGAGGGAGGCCACTTTTCCTGGAGGCATCAGTAACACTTCAACCCCAGAGCAGCTTGGCTGTAAGGTTGGGGGGAGGAACTGGGAGCACTGGGAAACCTTTGTTTTCATGTGGATGGTGCCGAGGAGAGGAATGGGATGGTGTGTACCTCACCTCTTGGTCCCTGCAGCATCCCTGGCAGAGCTATGCACCACGTCCCTCCTGAAACTGCATGCAGATCCTGGTACTTGTTTTAGGGGTTCCACAACCTAATGTCTGATGTTGACAGGCTAATGCTGGCTTGCTCACCCAACCATGTGGGTGCTTGTTTGGTTTTAATCTGTAAATTTAAGCTCTTATCTGCATCGTATGCTTGAGGGCTGCTCCTCAACGTTGCTCACTTGCGTCCGTTTCTCCTCCTCGGTTTTACAGCTCATCTTTTCCTTCTGGAGTGATTTTTGGTCTGGCATCTTAGGGACGGTTCAGTAAAGCCCTCAGACACCGGGGGTCAGGTGTGCCACAGAAATGCTTACATTCGTAGGTCTTAGATGCTGGTTGTTTTCCTGGAATAATGCATCTTGGGGCCAGGCTGGCATTCACGGGACACTGCTCTGCAAAGCAGCTCCTGTGACTGGGGACACGGCGTGCAGGGGGAAGTTTCAGGAAGGAAAAAAGCTGCTTGGCTACTGCTGTGTGTGAGACGTGGGTGCAGTGGGTAGAGACAAGGTGCTGCGGTGCCGTGGGAGCTGCCTCTCCGGCCGAGAAGCCGAGCAGCAGCCGCATCTTTGGAGGCAGGGGTGGCTCTTCCCTTCCGAAGGGTGTCCAGGCGCCTTTATTCCGTCAAACACGGGCGTTTAAAATAGGATTTTGTTGCACCGCCGGTACGTGACGCCGGCTCTATGTATAGCCCGCGCCTGGGACCGGCCAAGTGACGCCCATCATGCCAAAGCCAGGAGCCAGCCCAGCCCGCCTTGGGACCCTCCGCAGGGCGACCGGCCACCTCCCTCCGGTGGCCAAAGGGGTTTCCGCTGTCCCGCGGCTGGTTGAGGTGCGGGGAGAACGGAGCCCGGCCAGCCCCGACCCCCACTCTCACCCCATCCCGGGCCGGGAGCCGGCGCTCCGGGAGGAGGAGGAGGGGAGGGAAGGGGAGGGCAGGGGTGGGCGGCCCGCTGCCCCCCCGTCCCCGTCGGCACATGCCTGCCCGCCTCCCCGGGACACTGCCGCGCCCCGACGGCCCCGCCATGGACGCGCCCGGCCAGCCGCTCGCCGGCCCCACGGCCGGCCCCGAGGGCGCGGCGACGGAACGGGGCCCGAGCCCGGAGGCGGCCATCGAGGAGGGAGAAAAGGAGGAGGCGGCGGAGTACGTGGAGATCCGCGGTTCGCCGCCGGGGCCCGAGGAGAGCCGCCAGCCCCCCCCCGAGCCGGCCCCGGCCGGCGGTGCGGAGCCAGAGGCCGGTCCCGCAGCGGAAAGCGGAGCCGGCGGGACCGCGGATGTCGGCGACTCGGCTAGCGGCGAGCTGCCGGGCGGGGCGGAGGAGCCGGCATCCTCGGAGCCCGAGGGGGGGGATCGCCCGGCGTCCCCGGGCGCGGAAGCCCCGGCGGAATGCGGCGGCCGGTCCGGCCCCGGCCCCGACTCCGACTCCGGGGAGGCGGCAGGGAGCGGCGGGCCGCCGGAGGCTGGGGCCTGCCCGGAATCCTCCTCCTCCTCCTGCCCTTCGCCGGCGGCCAAGGCGGGCAACTCCTCAGCGGGCGACCCGGTATCGACGGAGGGCAAAACCTCCTCGTCCTCCTTCGGCTACGAAAGCGAAGAGGACGAGGACGCGGGGCGCAAGGCGGCCCCCCCCGGAGCCCCCCCGCGCACCCCCCCCGGCGGCGGCCGCGACGAGGCGCACTATATCAGCACGCAGGAGATCCAGCTGAGCGAGGTGGATCACGACATGGATTTCGATGCCGGGTTGGCCGCCCGCTGGGACTTCGAGGACAACAACGTGATCTACTCCTTCGTGGACTACGCCTCCTTCGGGAGCGACGAGACGGCCGGGGACACGCCGACGGAGGAAGAGGAGGAGAATAGCTGCTACCTCAGCACCACCGCCAGCGATCCCAACAATCAGACCGACAGCATCGACAACACCAGCAGCACCGAGATCGTCAGCCTTACCTCCGAACGCGACACCCCCGGCGGGGACAAGCGCGGCAGCTCGGGGGAAAGCCGGTCCAAGGAGCCCAGCCGGTCCAAGGAGCCCGGCCGCCCCGGCGGGAGCCCGGCCGCCCAGCTTCTCCTATCAATCAAAGCCGCTTCCCGGGCTATAAATGAGTCTAGCAACGTGCGGGGAAAGCAAAACACTATTTACGCTGCCAAGCATGAAAGCGACATGAGCCTCCGTGTCCCCGCGGCTCCCGATCGCGATGCGAGTTCAAAACTGGACGCGGTCCGCGACCACCCGAAAAAATTCATCGCGGTCCCCGCCCGGCTGCAGACGCGGTGCGGGGCCGGCAGGGCGGGGGAGCAGTCGAGCGGCGCCTCCAGCGCTGTCAGCGAGCTGGACGATGCCGACAAAGAGGTGCGAAACCTGACGGCCAGGGCTTTCCGCAGCCTGGCTTACCCCTACTTCGACACCCTGCGCCCCGGCTCCCGCGCCTCCTCCGCCTCCCTGCCCGACAATGCCCTGGGCATCAACCGCTGGTCCACCTACCTGGACCTCAAATGCGGCAGCCTGGCGCCGAGAGCCGAGCCCAGCCTGCTGCGCTCCGGCCGCTCCCAAACCAGAGCCCTCGAGTTCGTGGTCAGCAAGCTCGACGGGGAGATCGCCCACGTCGAGGCGCCGCGGCGGCTGCGGGGGGGCTCCCGGGTGGTGACCCTGCTAGACCTCGGCGATGGCCCCCAGGGCGGGACGCCCCCCGAGCTGGGCGGCGGGGAGCCGGCGGCGGTGGAGGGCGGCGGGGGGGTGTTCAGTAAGAAGTCCCGATTCGCCTCCAGCCTCCTCAAAAACGTCATCTCCAAAAAGATGCAGCTGGAGCACGAGTTCAAGATGGAGCGGGGCGAGATCACCGACACCTCCTACCGCGGGCTGGGCTCCGGACGGGAGGCAGAGCCCGCCGGCGGCCGGGAGCGGCAGAAGGAGGGGGGAGTGCAGCGGCAGAGCTCCCGGCACTCGGAGGGCGGCTCGGACAGCACCCCGGCCACGGCGGAGGAGGCGGGGGAGGGCGGCGGGGGCCGGTCGCCGGCCTCCAAGGCGTCGACGCCCCGGGAGGGGAACCGCAGCCTGGACCGAGCGCTGTCGGAGGAGCTGTGCGAGGTGAAGCGCAGCGCTTCGGAGGCCATCAAGGCCACTTTCCTCCGCAGCCAGAATAGCGCCTTCAGGTCCTGGAAGGAGCGGGAGGCGGAGAGGAAGGAGGAGAGGGCGCCCGTCGGAAAACTCAAACTCTCCCCCAGGCATGACTGGCGGGCCGACCTGGGCGAGATCTCCGCCGGCAAATCCACCAAGATGTCCCGCTTATTCGTCCCCGCCATCCAACGCACCCCCCGGGAGAAGGAACCCGGCAAGAAAGCGACGAAGTGCTCCGCTGCCGCCGCTGCCTCCTCCTCGTCCTCGCCCCCCGAGGCCAAGCCCAAGGCTCCCGAGATCAAGATCAGCCTGGGCAGCCTGCAGCAGCCCCGGGACGCCGCCTTCAGCATCGCCCAGCTGCTGACCCCGCAGATAGCGGGCCGGCCGCCGGAGGAGGGCAGGGGCCAGCCCCTGAGGCTGCACAAGGCCGGGGACGGCCTCGACAAGGTGCCGCAGTTCCTGGTGCGGGACGTGAGGGAGAGCAAGCACAGAGCCCAGGGGCCCCTCCACCAGGTGCGGGACGTGCGGAAGCTCATCAAAAGCTCCTACAACTGCGACTCGGGGGACAACAGCAGCGACAAGGGCAGCGTCGCCTCCGACCAGGGCGGCCCGGAGCAGAAACCTCGGCAGCAGCTGGTCATCGCCGGCGTCCCCAGGTCCCTGTCCCCCGTGGTCATCACCTGCCAGGCGGTAGGCACCAAGCCCACCGAGGCGGCGACGGCGGCAAAGACGGCGGCCCGGGCACCGGCCTGCCCCCCGGAGGGCACCGTCCTGGTGCACCGCACCTCGGGGAGGCTGCCGGTGGCCACCATCGCCCCCAACAAGAGCGACCCGCGGCAGCCAGCCGTGCTGAAGATCGTCTCCAAATCCGCCGCGCCCTGGCGGCATCAGCCCCCGCCGCCGCCCGCCGAGAAGGGCCGGGGGCCGGAGGAGGACCCGCGGGAGGAGAGCAAAGCGGCACCGGTGCAAAACGCGCTGGAGAAGCTGACGGCGGCGGTGCGGAGCATGGAGGAGCTGTACAGCTTCAACAAGCGCGAGTGGAAGCGCAAGAGCGACCCGCTGCCCATCACCGACAGCCACGTCCTCTCCCTTATCGCCAGCCAGGAGAGGGGCGCCGGGAGCCGGCCGATCCCCCCCGCCGCCGCCGCTCTGCCCCCGCCGCCGGATAAAGCGGAGGAGCCGGCCAGCAAGGGGCCGGGCGGCGAGCGGCTGCCCCGTCGCCTCCCCAGCAACGCCGCCGACAAAGTCTCGGCCAAGGCGGCCGCCTTCGAGACCCTGTCCCGGCAGCGGCAGCGCGGCCCTCCGCCTCCCCGCACCGAGCCCCCCGCCGCCCCCCCGCGCCCTCCTCACCCTGCGCGGAGCAGCCGGAGGGACCGCAGCGCCCGCGCCGAGCAAACCTCCCCCCGAGGGCGGCCTGCGGGGCCCGGCGGCTCCGCGCTCCCCCCGGCTGCCGGCGGGCGGTGCTGATGCGGAGCGCGGCCCGGACTGCGGGAACTACCTGGCCCTGCCGCTGAAGGAGCCCGCCTCCCCGCCTTCCCCCCTCTCCCCGCTGGCGGGGGCGGGCGGCGGCGTCCGCCCCAGCCCGGTGTCGGGGCCGGCGCTGTGCGGCTTGCAGCCCTTCGGCACCGCCAAGCGCCCCGGCAGCCCCGGCCCCCCGCCCGCCGAGGAGCAAACCCCCGCTGCTGCCGCCGCCGCCGCCGTCCCGCCGCCCGCCGAAGGCCCGCCCGCCGCCCTCTTCCCCCCGCCGCTGCCTTTCGCCGCCCTGCCCGGGGCCGTGCCGCCTTCGTTGCTTTGCTTCTCGCCCTCCGTGCCCGCGGCGGGGACGGCGGCCGAGCCCTTCCCGCAGACGCAGCGCAAGGTGCTGCTGGACGTGAGCACCGGGCAGTACTACCTGGTGGACACGCCGGTGCAGCAGCCCCTCAAGCGGCGCCTCTTCGACCCCGAAACCGGGCAGTACGTGGAGGTGCCGGTGCCCCAGCAGCCGGCCGTCGCCCCTGTCCCCCTGCCCCTCTCGCCCCTCGCCCTCAACGCCGGGCCCTACGGTGCCACCTACATGCTGTACCCCGGGCTCCTGCCCGCCGTGCTGCCAGCCGGCACCCTGCCTCGCCCGCTGTCCCACCCGGGCAGTGACACCAGCGCCGCGCCCGAGCCCGCCAGCCCGGCGACGGCAGAGGCACCTTCCGCCGAGAGCCCCTACTACGTGGCTACCGGCAAGGCCCCGCCGCCACCGGGGCGGGGGACAGCCGACACCAAGCCGGTCATCAGCATCACGGCGCCGGCCACCGGGCCGCGGATCGTCGCGCCGCCCTCCTTCGATGGCACCACCATGCGCTTCGTGGTGGAGCACCGGTGAAGAGGCGGGTGAGTCTTAGGCCTGGGGGTCGCCAAGCAGAGTTGAGGGTTGTCCGAGCTACCTGCCACCTCAGAGCTGTGCTGCAGCTGCTTCTCCCCGAGGCGGGTATCTGATGGGCCCAAGGGCTGAAGCCAAGCCTGCGTTGGGACTTAAAATACGAGTGTAAGGTAGAAACAGAAAGGTTACACACGTGGTATCTCTCGGAGCAGGTCAGTACCCCCCTTTTTCCAGCCTGGAGGCAGCACACACAGTTGCTTGTCACACAGCCCGTATTTGCACAGCAAATTTATGCAGCTGGGGAAACCTCTTGATCTCCGTGGGGTTCTCTTGCTCCTGAGGAGGGAAGTGTGGCTGGGCACCTCCTCTGGACCCACTTGGCAAGCACCCAACACCTTGGCAGTGCATTCCTGACTCCTCACCTCTTCCTCCCAAGGGGAGATGAGCATCTGTCTCTCTGCCTCCAGCCCCTATTTTTCCCCATCCTCAGGAAGAGGAGGGGGGTGCGAGGCAAACTTCACTTGTGTGGAGTTCTTCCTAGCAGGATGAGGGAGCAGGATCCATGGGCTAGACCCTGGTGTGCTCCCCCAGTGCCATGGGGCTGCTGAGAGGGGCAGGGGTGTCCACAGCTGCCTGCACTGCAGGAGAATGGCAGCAGAGCTTGTGAGCACCATGATTTCACACAACTGCTCTGAGCCTGGGTGTGTGGCACGCATTGGAACCAGGGCACAGGATGCCCTGCACAAAATAACCAAGGAACAATGGCATTATCTCTTAAAACACTTGAAATACTAAGAAAGAGTCTTCGGTGTGGGTGTCACTCCTGCTTTTGCCTTGGCTCATCTTTATCTTTCACAGAGTTGCTAAAGTCTTTGATGGTTTTCTGAAATCTCAAGGGCTTTGTTCTTGGTGTATATCAAGAGGCAAAGAGAACAGTGGTGACAGCTGGAGGTTTGAGTTGGCCCCCGGTTTGCACTGAGTTATGTTCAGGCGTGTGCTTGAAGGTAAATTTTTTCTGCTGGTGTTTGGGCTATCTTTTCTTCTTTGCATTCATAGGTCTTGTAATTTGTGCTATCTAGTATGATATAGCAGATTACTATTGAATGAGCCTTACTGAAATGCTCTATACATTCACTTCTTATCTGCTTGTAAATATTTTATCTCTGAAATACCATCTTTTTATCCTGGATACAGATTTAAGGTTTTTTGCATTGCCCCTTATGAGGTGACTCAGGACAGGCAAACTACCAATTTAAGTTGAGCTTTGCCATGCTACCTGAGTCAATCTTGTCAGTAAAGTCTTGACGGAGCAGATGAAATAGATGAAATAGCAAAAGCTATTTGACTTTTCCATTTGGTCTGTAGGCCAGGTTTAGACCTCTGACACAAGGAATGAGTTATTTGTGGGATTTCAGTTTAGACAATCACTGTTTTGGAGGTGGATATTTCTGTCTTAGAGCAACTATTTAAATGAAAAGCTGTCACTTCTCATTCTTTGTTCAGTCTTTAAAACTGAAGCCCATAATATTTCCTGATTTCCCCTTGTTTCCCAGGGGCTTATCCTGCCACGCCATGCAGCTAGCTTGCCTGCAGTCCTGGTGCATCTCTGCCAGGGATGATGCCCTCAGCAAATTGCCCTTAATGCTGAGATTAATAACTGCACTGATGCTCTGCTTTTTGACATCATGTTGGAGCTCTGCCATTGCAAGGCAGGTGTGAAAGCTGCCCTGGAAGATCAGTGGTGCAGAATGCTGCATGCTTATTACAGAAGGTCAGTCTGAAGTTTGAAAGCTTTTATCTTTTGCCACTGCTGGTGCCACAATCCATGCTGCATGTGGTGTGACACAGCTGGGCATGCCCCTCCCTGCCATCTCGGATCTGCTGGGCTGTAATGGATGGTATTTCTTTACCTGTTCTGAAAGTCAGTAAAGCAAATCATTTTAACTTCATGCTGCAAGATGTGCTTAGGTTGTCACCAGGCTCTGGTTATCCACATAGCTCTCAGTGGAAAATAAGGTATATTCCAGAGAGGCATCTCACCTACATCCACCTTCTCCCCTGTTTTTCTCTTCTGGCTTTGCACCTGCTCAGCATTTTCATTCACCTACATAGCTTCCATGTGTCAGTGGATAACTTTTTACCTTCCTCTCTTATTATCTACTTTTTTTGCTTCTATTTTTCCTGTATCTCTTGTCATACTATTCCTAATGAAATGCATTTTTTTGCTTGGTATAGTGCTTTTTCTTTAACAAGATCAGGAGAGCGAGTCGATAGGAATCAGAGGGTAAGCCATCAATCATGTGTTCATTCCAATTGCTTTCATATCCGATCAAGGTTTGTTTTTTTTTAATTACAGCAGTGGTGTGCAGATCCTAAAATTGATTTTAAAACAGCCAGATTTCATCACATAAGCGTGGGGTTTGAATGAAGCAATGTCCTCCCAGATCCCTTTTTTTCACTATTGAAAAGAAGCTGAATGAATGTTCTTTCTTTCCACTCCTGTATTTCTGTCTGCAGTGCACATGATCTTCTCCTTCTTTCTTTACTCCATTTTTTCCACATCTTTGTTCACAAGCTGTGTCACTGTGTCAACGACTGCTGCACCTTGGTCTCTGTCACCTTGTGGGGATCCTCATGGTAGAGCTGCCTGTAAGCTTTGCTGGTGGTGTGATGCCCCAGGTGATGCCCCTGAATCTTCCACACATCTGCTGCTCTTCCAGCACTTCTGCCTGTGGCTGGGGCTCTTTTCCACATGATCAATGGGATAAGATGTTTCCTATCAGCAAGGATTCTGGCAAAATCCAAGATGCCATTTCTGAACAATTCTGAAGTTTTTGGTGTGCAGCAAATATTAGGGAATATGTACATGTTTCTGAGAGGTATGAAATAACTTCTCTCCCTCCTTTTTCTTCATTCATGGTACTTAGGGAGCTTTTAGCAACGTAGTTCTTGTGTGCTGCACTTCTTCCATCAGACAAAAAAAAAATTATGCTAATTTTTAGTACTAGCAAACTTGCCTTACCTGCCTGCATCTGAACCTACACACCTGCTCTGTTCAAACATGGGCCTAAACTGAAGCCACCTTGTAGCTGCAGGAATACATGGGGCATGTATTTTTTTGTGGTGCCAGCAGGCTAAATCAAATGTGAGCAGTTCTGTCACCAAAGTATGCAAGTATGCATATTGGTTGTGTTTCTACCTACCTGTCATCAGACAATCCATGCCTGCCTTTAAAAAGTTTTTTGTTTTTTTTTTTGTGGACAGAACATATTTATGATTTTTTTAAAAGCTCACAAACTGATATTTTTAAACTCTCAGCTGTGCCCTGTTGAGCACAATGTATATTCTACATTATTAACTCAAAAAGTCAACTTACAGTGAAACATGTGGTGTGTAGGTTTTATTTATGCTGATGCCTTCGCTGAGAATTCAGGAAAGCATCCATCCAATGTTAATGGGAAGTACAGGAATATTCCAAGAACTAAAAGGGCTTCAGAATTTGATCTAGTAAGTCGGTCTACAAATGGAAGTTAGCACTGGCTTGTATTCAGATCTACAGCCATTGAGGAAACTTTAAATAGTGCTTAACCTTGATGCCAGTGGAAGCTAAGTGTGAGCTTAATGATTCTTCTCCCTGATGCTTTCCTGGGCCAGTAGTGAAGTCTTAAATGTACAGATCTTGGAGCACACTAATGACAGGTTGTTTCACTTTTGCTTATGTGTGCCATGCTGGATGTGAAGCCTCAAGTAAAGTGCCCAGGTTTTTAACTTAAGTGGATGAACGGCTTGAATCCCAGGTGGATCTCTTTGCCCTCTGTCTACCTGTGGGGTGGGGGTACCCCAGGAACAGTTTGCAGAGAACTGTGGGGTCATAAGGCTGCACACATTTCACACCTCAAGCACAGAGGATAAGCTCTGCTCAAAAAAAAGGATACCACATCTCTGACCTGGTTTAAAAAGGCAGGTGCTGCTGTCTGGTTATTTGTAGTAGCTTGGGAAATCAGTAGGAGTAGTAGTGTGACTGTGCAGCAGATACTATGCACTTCCCTGCAGTAGTAAAGATTGCTCTCTGTGGCAGCTCTCTAAGAATCTTCTTTCTATTAATGATGCTTTTATGTTTGTTTATTTTTTTTCAGGGATAAAGAAGAAGAGTCACACTCCTTTAATCTGAAATACACTTGGTAACTCTAAAGATAAATCCTAAAAACTGCTTCTACAGTTTTTTTTTTTTTTTTCTTCATCATACAAAACATGTGTGTAAGCTTCTTGTTTTCTCCTAAATACTGCCTCCCCCCACAGTTTTGGAGTTTGCATACATTTAATCATGCCAGCAACACTAAATTACTGCCCTCTTTCCTGCAAAGTTGTTTTTGTGTTGCAGCCAGTGTGCAGGCTGCTCTGCCTCTGTGCTGGGGGCTAGCAGTAGTAGTGCCACTACAGTTGTAAGTGCAGCCAAGTTTCAGTGTGGAGCAACTTCATCCAGGTCCCTGGAATGTGTTGTGATGGTCCAGTGCAGCCCTGCAACTTTTCAAAGGAAAGCAAGCCCTCAGGTCTCTCCCCTTGCAGTGAATGAGGGCCCTTCCCATCTGTTTTGGTCACAGTTTGTGGTCAGGTGTCTGGTTTGTACTCTGTACTTACACACTTGGAAAGCAGACAGACCTGTCCTATTTAGATTATCTTCAGTGTTTGCTTTTCATCACTGTTGGAAACAGGTCATGTAAATTTCAGGGAACATATTTGATTGTTTTCATTTTTTATTTGCTCCTCTGCACTGCCATAAGTGTCACAAGTTGCCTTAATTACGACAGGGTTTAAACAGGGGAAAGCCAGAAACTGGGTGTAATATTTTAGACCCCAGTTCCAAATGAGAGGACAGCATTTCTTTGACTGTAGTCTTTTCTCCCTTAAATTGAAACATTGCTGAAAACACAGTCCTAGTGGTTGCCCCTAGAGAGGAGTTTTTTAGTGTTACAACCCAAGTAATATGCAGTCATTTCTGTAGCAGTGTTTGACAGATTTATCTGAGGGCTACATCCATGCTATCTCTATTGGCTAAGAAAATATTTCTCCTTTGAACAGGAAAATATAGAATACAATTACTTAAAATGTAGCGATATCTACGTCCATTTGTCAAACATTGCTTGAACTGGTAATTTATTTGCCAGTAACCAGTTTGTCTTAGTAAAAGAGAACTGTTACATATGATATTAAAACCAAACAACAACAGTGTGTTCCCTGCCCAAATTTTCAGTTCAGTGAAATGCTTTCAGAAGCCAATAAATGTAAGATCAAGCCTAAATTATTGAGCTTAAGGCTTTCTGAAGGTAACAGGTTGAAAGTCCAAAATATATATGAAAACCTATGGAAGTCTATAAAACCAAAGCATCTACCCACAGGCAGGATTTTTCTGAGCCTGTTCTCGAGGTTCCCCATTGCTGAGGGTTTTTCAGGCCTTCCCATTCTTAAAAAAAGGTTTTCACTTCCATAAATAACTCTCAAGAAAAGTCAGCTACGGCTGCCTTTAGCAATACATGAGACTGTATTTCAGTGCAATTTATTTGTTTACAAGCACAATTTGAAATTGCCCTCAGGATGAAATGTGATTCAAGTGTCCACATAGTGAGCGATTTAAGATACATCTTTCCATTTATCATCCTCACTGTGGAAATCCAAAGAAAAAATAGGATTATAACCCTGTAATATAGTTAGTTAGCACACACAAACTCAGGGTTTACAGTTTCACTCGGTGTACTTGAAAGGGAAAAATAATGCATAGAAAACAAAGTGCCCAGGGTTTCAGCATATATTTGTTGGAGCAAAACTTTGCAGGGTTGCTTTTTTTTTTTTATTTTAACTGCCTATGGAGACAAAAGCAATGAAATGAGGTGATGCCAACAGCTATTTATTTTCTCAGGGGAGATTCTTGAATGGAATGTGTCAATCCTCATGTCAAAGAATGTTTGCTTCATTTTGTGTATCACTAAATATACTCTGTGTTTGCATCAGGGGGTCAGTTTTACAAGGAGTTTTGTTGCTTTGCAGACCCCTTCCAGCAAAGCCTTCATGTGCATCTCTAGCCTCAAATACTTAAGCAGATCCCTGGGAACTTCACTGGAAGTGGGTTCTATTTTTTTTTTTTTTTTCCACCATCAATACCATGCATTGCTGAACATGACCCAGAGTGCTGAGTGCCTTGCAGGACTGAATCCTGGGTTCTTCACTTTATACATGAAAAAACAGAGCTCTGGGCTTGAGATCCTAGCTGGACCCAGCAGATCATCTCATGAATGCCAGAAAAAAAAATCCAGTCATATGGTGCTCCTCCAGGTATACCCAGTGGTGAGTTTCTCCAGCTGATGGGGTGATGTGTAACCACATATCTGGGATTAAAGTCAAGCCCTCCACGTCAGGGTTCACAAGCTGCTAGTATTATGTGTTTCATGGTGCAGTCATGGTACATTACAGCTGAAATTCACTCTGTGTGCCAAGCAGGGCACAATCCTATGCACCACCCCAGTTCCCTCTCCCAGCCCTGCCACCAGGGGCCAGCCACTTCCCTGCATTTTGGGTCAGAATCCAGTTATAAGTGGGGTTGGAGTGATGCGCAAATGTTGTTTTGCTCTTTTGCAGCAGGGTTGGTTTCACTCAGTTAAATTTATTCCTTGGAGAATCATTTGGTGAATGGTTTCATATGTATTTATGGGTTGTGTGGATTTCCTCCCTCCCCCTTGTCTGCATCCAAAGCTACTTTTACTCTCTAGTGTTGATGGCCAAAGTGTCCTTCCTTATTCTTATAAACTAGCATCAGCTTGTGGCTCCCTGAGAACACATACTTCAAAAAATGCTTGTGTTTCTTTCCCTATTTTGTTTTGTTATTTCTTCTTTTTATTACCTTTCCTTTTACCTCCCTTTTTTAAGGGGTTGGGTTATCAGTATAAAGATATTTAAAGGTGCAAATGTGAAGTAAAGGTAATGATTGTTAAGAGGATGTGGGTGGTGTGTCTGATGAGAGCGGTGGGCTATGAGGCAAAGGGGAAAATGCTGTGAACACAATGTGCTGATGATTGTTGCCTGGGGAGGGTGGGAATAGAAAAAAAAAAAAAGATGTATAACTGGAGAAAAATGGACTCTTTGAGCTGCTCTCAATGTGGATGATGCCGTGGCAAGTGTGTAGGCAAGGCCTGAAGTGATCCTGCTGCAAGATGCCCTGAGTCTGGGAGGGGAGCAGAGCAGAGCCACGCTGGGAGCTGCGTTGGGAAGGCACCACGCCAGGATGGACGCTCTGAAACCCCTGTACCAAAGTTGGTAGCTGGATGAGTTAGCATTTGTTACTATGTTGGGATTTGGGTGTTTTGTTTGTTGTTCTGTTTGTTGGTTTTTTGTTTTGGGGGTGGTTTTTTTTGAATGTTATGATGAATAAAATGTATTTTTCAGTAAAAGACACACTGCAAGTAAGGCTGCAGCTTCCTGTTCAGCCCTGTGTTTGCAAATGTTCAGTCATATGTTTGCAAAGTTACCTTCACTGGGGTGCAGAACAAGTGGTGACAGGCATTGTGAGGTTTGATGTGTAAAGAGTGACAAGAGAGAAGTTTTCAAAAGAGAGCAGATTCAAAACCCTCCACTTGGAGCCTCCCTGAATTTGTCCCAGTGATGTCCCTTTCTGCCCTGATCTCACTGTATATTCTGCCCTAGTAGGACAAAGAGAAGTTGGGGCCATTGCTTCAGTTGAGTCTCTTTCATAATTTTTTTTTTTTTTAAAATCATATATAACTTTAAAAAGAAGTCTCTGGTTTTACTGGTTTTAGTGGACTAACTTTGACTGATGTATGGATTTGGTTAGACAAAGGGCTGCATCTTTTCCTGTTGTCATGTGTTCAGAGAAAGCAATTGGTGGGGTGAGTAACTTTTTGATTCTGCTGATTGTTATTTTCAGTGTCTAATATGCTATCAAAAATAGGACCACTTTATTAGTGGATAGCAGTACTGCTTGCATTATTGCTCTGAAGGAGCAAATGGAAGCATTTTGATGCTTCCTTGTGTTTCTTCTACACTGATGGAGATAAGAGTGGCTTCCTGATGTTAAGTCCAAATGTTTAAAAAAAAAAAGCACAAGTCACACTGAAAAATCACAAATTGATTTTGGAACTTGAAAAGTAAATTACAAGTTTTAGAGTTTAGAAAGCACTCTCACTTCTCAGTTTTCAGTACATGAGGGGCATGTTATAATGATCTTCCTTTTAATCACGTGCTCTAGGTGCTTAAAGGAAAAGAGAATCCCACCTCATTATTTATCTGGGAGTTACACCATGTGAAGACATCTGCTGTGAATGTCATGTATCAGAGACATCCCTACACGGCCTCTCTACCTCGCTGGAAGCACAGGTTTAGTGGTAAAACAGTGGTTTGGTGTTCGTGACTTTCTCTCTTCCTGAATTCTTTGAAATTTCTCAATTCCAGAAGGAACTGGACAGGGAAGTGCTTGGGAGAGTCCAGAGCAGAGGCTCCAAGATGCTGAAGGGAGTGGAACATCTCCTGGTGATGAAAGGCTGAGGGAGCTGAGGGGCTCTGCAGCTTGGAGGAGAGGAGAGTGAGGGGTGAGCTCAGGGATGTTTATAAATATGTAAAGGGTGAGTGCCAGGAGGATGGAGCCAGGATCTTCTCAGTGATGCCCAGTGACAGGACAAGGGGCAGTGGGTGCAAGCTGGAGCATAGGCAGCTCCGTAGAAATATGAGGAAGATTTTTTTCCCTGTGAGGGTGACAGAGCAGAGGCTGCCCAGGGAGGTTGTGGAGTCTCCTTCCCTGGAGACATCCAAATCCCACCTGGATGTGTTCTGTGTCACTGCTGGAGGTGACCCTGCTCTGACAGGGGGTTGCACTCCATGGTATTTTGTGGTTCCTTCCAACTCCTAGCACTCTGTGATTTCTGTGATTCCGTGATGAGCTGTGGAGCTCCGAGCTTTGTTTGGGATGGGTGTCACCAGGGCCTTCACTGCCAGGGCACAGATCCCTCTGCAGAGAGACAAGCGGGTGAACTGAAGAGGGCGAGAGAGGTAAATGACGTTAATTAAAATAAAGCCCTAATAAGATGAGGTGCTGACGGACCAGAAAAGGAGGGTAAGGAGCTGGGGAGGGCGCAGGTGGGAGACCGAACCCGACCCGAATTAATCGTGGGTGAGAGAAGGGCCCGGCTGTGGAGGACCCGGGTATAAACCCCGCCCGCCATCAGCTTGGCCTGGGGCTGCCCCTGCCCCTGCCCCTGCCCCGCTGTGTGGTGAGGGGATGGGCTCCAGAGAAAATGGCTGCCGAGAGGGCCCTCTGCTGGGGTCCGGCCCGGCCCGCTGCCGGTTCCGTGCGGCTGCTGCCCCTGCTCGGCACACGGGTACGGGTTGCTGTGTCTCCTGCCCTCCCAGCAAGGTTCGGTTTGGGTGTTGCAGGCTGTCCCCACCCGCTGGTGAGGCCATTGTGGGCGGGTTGTGGTTGGGGTGATGGCGGCTGAGGAGATGGGCGCTGTGCTTCACACGGCCATGGGGGTGAGGAAGCCCCCGGCATCCCGCGTTGTGTGGGGAATAGTGAGTCCAGCAGGAGCAGGGAGGGGATTGTCCCCCTGTGCTGGGGACACCTCACCTCAGGGGTTCTGGACGGTTTGGGGCCTCTCTCTACCTCAGTGTAAGAGAGATACCCAGGTGCTGGGGGAGTGTGTTAATCCTGCAGGGCCTGGAGGGTAAATCCTATGGAGAAGGAGTGAGGGAGCTGGGAGTGTTCAGTCTGAGGAAGAGGAGGCTGAGGGGAGACCTCCTGGCTCTGTGTAACCACTTGAAAGGCCATGGTGGAGAGGTTGGTGCTGGTCTCTCCCCCAGGGAATCAGTGATAGAACAAAGGGAATGGCTTCAAGCTGCACCAGGGAAGGTTTAGACTGGAAAGGAGGAAAAAAATGTTCAGAGCAAGAGTGGTGAGAGAGGGGAATGGGCTGCCCAGGGAGGTGGAGGAGTCCCCATCCCTGGAGGTGTTTAAGGGTCGTTTGGATGTGGTGTTGGGGGATGTGGTTTAGGGGAGAACTTTGCAGAGTAGGGATGGTGGTTGGACTCCATGATCCCAAGGGACTTTTCCAACCTATGATTAAAGATCATCTAGTTACAACCTCCCTGCATGGGCAGGGACATTTACTTATATATATTTGTAGTTCACCATTTTTATTGCTGCCTCATTAAACCTATCCTAGGTTTTTTTCTTCCAAAATTAGTCTTTTTCCCTTACCCTGGTAATGAGGGAATGACAGAGAGTATCTGTCACCTAATTATTGGCCCAAAACTGTGACAGATGAATGTTCAAATGAGAGGAGTTTGGAATTGCAAAGGGATCTGGGGTTGTCAAGAGGAAGATGTGAGCACTGCTCCTTAACTCCTAGAAGGACTGTGGTAGCCTGATTTCAGTGGACCTCTGTAACAAGCTCCTCACAGGGCTGCTGGGTTCTTATCATAGAGACTTGCTAAGCTGAAACCTCTACAAAAGAGTCGAGGAGTAAATAATGCTGAAGGACATAAACTAACCTTTTCCTAAGGGGCTGGATCTTCCTGCCAGTGTTTGTCCAGCTGCAATGTGTCATGCTACAAGTACCCACTGAAATTGAAATTAGTATTTCTTTCAGTGCCTTAAATTAAACTGAAATGTCAGGTGAAATATATCTGGGATTTCCAGGATTGGTGCAGAACATCTTACCAGTTTCTAAGTAGTCTTTAAAAGAGGAATGAAGAGACCAAGAACTAGAAATGCAGTACTTTCTGCCAGACGTGGGAGCAAAGTGAAGTCAGAAGCAGGTAATTCCCTGATGTCAGGCCTAAGCAAGCTATCCAGGAAAAAATAAAGCAATAATTAAAAAAAAAAAAAGCACCTATTTTATAATTTATGTCAGCTGGGATTGTTGGTATTGAGAACAAGTAATCTGCTTGCCAAATCCCATCTGTATCCCTAGTCTACCCAGCTGGTCTATTTTTGAGGTACCTATCATATAGTTACCAAATTGGAACCTGATGCTGCAGAACAGAGCCTGCCAGCTCTGCCACTGCCCCACTTTCCATTGACCTCTTTTGGACAAGACACACAGTTCACTTTGAAAAAGTGGTTAAAAACCTTGCTCATCCAGGACTTATGTTTATTTTGCTATTTCTAAGCAATCCTCCCATGTCTTAAGGTATGATTGCAGAATGCAAAATGTATCTGTACTTAAGGACTGAAGTTTCTTCTGTGCTGTGTAGCCAGGCACATTCTCTACCAGATGCTCTCAGTAAGTCATAGTTGACTCTTTTTAGGTGACATCTATATTTACTGGAAATCTGGGCTAAGTATTTTATCAGTTGCTGTGTCTCTGTTAACCCCAGCACCATCCACCAAGTATTCATGATTTTATTAGAAGTAAAATAATCTGAATTATGATCTTGTTCCCTCTAACCAAGAGAAAAGATGGTGATGCTGTTGGTGCAATTGCAGGCTGCTCTGAGGCCTTGGTAATATATCTGTGCAGCCCTGGGTGGAACCCATTCTTGGTAGGGAAGATTCCTTTTTACCAGCAGTTATTTATCGACAAGAGTTTACAAAAGTAATTTTGTTTAGGCCACATATCTGATAACCTTTACTGCACTGAGGGCTTAATTCATAACCTTGTGAGGAGGTCTGCCTTCCAAATTGGTGATCTTTGTATTTCCCTGTTCTTTCTGCACCAGGCTGTGTTTAGAGGTAAAGAGAGAAAATGAGTCCTGGAATTTGAATGGTTTTTTGAAGAGTCCATGAGGATGCTCTTGACAAATTAGCACTGCTTGAAAGTTTAAGGGGAAAATTTCAAAATCTCTTTTGCAAGTGGGTTGTGTTTTGGACTTGTCTGGGTTACCATTGCCCTGTTCTTTCTGTGGCTTTAGCAGGGACTGAGCATTCGTTTGCCTCACTAAACTTCAGGTGTGAATTACTGTTTAATTGCTACCATTGCTGATTATTTAAAAGTACCCACCATAGCCATTGTTGAGGGTTTCTGTTGCATGTTGGTCATTAACCCCCACTGAGTTGCTGACCGCTCCCAGGGTTTGCTGTGTTTGTAACCCGAAGTGTGTTTTCCCTTCAAATGCCAACTTAAGTAGTGTATTAATTCCCCCTTATTTTTAGAAGATTGTCAGTTTTGTTGTTTCTGTAGCTATGGAGCCCACATGAGGAGCCCTGGCCTTCCATTACCCAGCTGTTGGACTAAGCCCCTCCTGGAATCCCCATTATGTCCAGCTGTTGGGGCTAGCTGGCTTCAGATGCATCAAGGGGTGTCCCTGAGGACACTGAGCACTTCTGAAGCAGCAAGATGGGTCTCAGAGGCTCTGATTTTCTTTCAGGGGATGCTGTGGAAGCCCCCAAGTCACCCTTACAGGCTGGTTGGGCCCTTCTAAAGAAATGGGTCAGTGCAGTGCAGGTGGGCACATGATTCTCCTGCACCAAGCTGTGCCAGGGCTTGATGAGTAAACAGAAAAGCCAAAGACACTTGATGTTAAACACAACTTGAAGGAGAAGCACACCTGGTGGTGTGGGCCAGATACTTGTCATTAGCAGTTTCTTTTTTGTAATCGGAAAATATGCTTTTTTACAAGTGAGCACTGATGTTATTTTATGTGTGGAAGTGCTCTGCTTTACAGGCAGACATTCAAAAGGTTCTTAGCTGTGATAAATGGGAGAAGGGGGTAAGGCTTGCAGTGGGATTGCTGATAGCAGGCACGGATCCTACAGATACAAATTGCATTGTCCAGAACCTTTTTATTCAGATTTTGTGTGGTGATGTCAGCCTGGCAGCTTGCTGATGCAAATGGGGGTGTGGAGTTGAGGCTGTCATCTTTTGGTATCTCAATTCTCTCTCTGCAAGTGAAATAGTGGGGATATCTATTTCTTTGTGCCACTCTTTGGTCACCTTCTGTGTTTAAGGTGTCAGGTCTCTGCAGGAGGAGCCTGCCTCTTCCTAGGTATGTGAATACTTGGCTCTGATCTTTGTTTTGTATGGCACAAATAGCAGGAAGTAATAACATGTTAAAGCTTTTCTTCAGCTCCTCAAACAGTGATGGAGATGTCAAACAGTGTCTGCAAAATAGAGGGTACAGACTTTAAGGGTAGATACTGAGGGGAAGAGACAGCTTTGAGGAGGAAGGAGAGGAAGTGTGGAAAGAAGGAAGGAGAAAGTGCTCTTTGTTGAGAGAGGAGGAATGCCTGGAGATGGGGTGTTCTGTAAAATCTTCAGCAGAGGAGTGAAAGAGCCTTGAAGGCTGAGGAGCAGAATGATCCCAGGACAAGTGGGTATCCAGCATGTGTTACTGGTTCCTATGTGGTGGTCAATTAAAGGGTTCCTCTTGCCCCTGTCAGCACCATTCCTTCCCCAGCCAGAGCCCTTCCAAACCCAGAAGCCAACAGACTAAAAACAAGGCTGAAAACAGAACAAATTTTTCGTGCTGTATTTTTACCTGGTTTATTTATGCTTTGACTAGAAGGGTGTCAGCATTGTCAGGAAAGGCAACAAGCAGACTGTTCCATCCTGTTTGACAGTTTGATTTTTGCAGATTTCTGCACTCTTGTTTTTTTTACAACACCAAAGAAATGGGAATGGTTTTTTATTCTTGTAATACATGTTCTTGTTTCATGACAATCTATGAGTTTTTCCTGCCTGTTCTTGTTTTTTTGAAAAGGAATTATTCCTGGCTTTTTATTTTACTTTCTTGTGACCAGTGCTCACCCACCTTGTCCTATAAAAATTAAATCAGATGGATCATGTCAGAGATCAGCTGAGTTGGGGTGAGGTACATTCTTTCTTAATCTGCAATGCCATTGTAACTGTAAAAATGGTTTGGTTTTTTTTGACCCAGTTCTTATGAAGACACTGCTTGAATGAGCACAAATGGTATAAGGCATTTTAATTGAAGGACTGGTATGAGCAGTGATACTTTTTTGCATTGAAAGATGAGCTGAAATTACCTAGAAAAAAATGTACTTTGCACAGGCATTGCTATACTGTGCAATCCAAATAGATTTCTTTCAGGACCTTTTCCTTCACCACAGTTCAGAATTGCCTTAGGTTAAGTGGTGCTCATTTTTGGAAATGCACCTCCCTTCCTCACACAGATTTTCAGAAGGTGACCTGGAAGAGCAACAAGTGTTGGCTTAACTGTTCCTGGTGGTCACTACAGAAATTAGTGGAATAATTTCAATGGGAACAGAATTAAGGCAACTGTAAGTACTTCTGGAAACCTTACTGCACAATTTTAATCAGTTTGCCTTTAACATAGGCAGTTCATAATTAAAAAATAAAAGATAAATAATAATAATAATCAAGCTCTGACTGCTTTAAAAATGGGAAAATCCTTCAAAATAATGTAAAATAAAACCTGCTTCTTTGTGGACAGGCTACATTGAGTAAGCAGGAATCCATAGTCTCATTTAGATGTTAATTGCACTTGAATATTGAATGAGGATTGGTCATAGGCCTAAAACACCTAAATACTTTAAAGTATTTTCATAAATAATCATTCTTTATACATCTTAATTGTTGTCATTGCATGTCAAAAACACAGACTTCTTTCTTTATTCCCCAAGAAAGAAAAATGAGGGATCATTTTAGCTTTTGGCACAAAAAAGTAAAAATAAAGCACTAGCAACACCCTTAAGGGGGTGCGTGGAATACTACCAAATTGGCCTTTATTTGCCTGAGCTTTTTTTTCTTTTTAACAAAAGTCTTAAATACAGGTTAATATGTAAACACTGCGCACGCACCGAGGGTTTGAGCCTGACCTGTTGAAATCAATGGCAAATTTCCCACTAACTGCAGCAGCCCAAGATCAAGCTCCACGTTGGTTGGGTACCTGCAACCTAAGTCATTGAGGGAGCCATGGATTCAGGGAAGCGGAAGGTCAGGTGTTGGTTTCAGAACCAGTTGCTGGAGGAATCATCCTTTTCCCCAAACACCTTCTTGCACATGTTGGAGTTTTCCTGATGGAGAGGGTATTCATTCCCTGGCAGCAGTTGTGCTCTCCCTCTCCTGGCAGTGTACCTCCTCCCAGATGGAAGGCTTTCATACTTGGTCACCTGGCGCCTGGGGAGACAACATGGGGACCTGGCATCAGCAAATTGATGCCAAATCTCCACCCTGGGGTGAAATCAGGGAATGGTAGGGCTTGGAAGGGACCTCAAAATACCATGGAGTGCAACCCCCTGTCAGAGCAGGGTCACCTCCAGCAGTGACACAGAACACATCCAGGTGGGATTTGGATGTCTCCAGGGAAGGAGACTCCACAACCTCCCTGGGCAGCCTCTGCTCTGTCACCCTCACAGGGAAAAAAAAATCTTCCTCATATTTCTACGGAGCTGCCTATGCTCCAGCTTGCACCCACTGCCCCTTGTCCTGTCACTGGGCATCACTGAGAAGATCCTGGCTCCATCCTCCTGGCACTCACCCTTTACATATTTATAAACATCCCTGAGCTCACCCCTCACTCTCCTCTCCTCCAAGCTGCAGAGCCCCTCAGCTCCCTCAGCCTTTCCTCACCAGGAGATGTTCCACTCCCTTCAGCATCTTGGAGCCTCTGCTCTGGACTTTCCCAAGCACTTCCCTGTCCAGTTCCTTCTGGAACTGAGGAGACCAGAACTGAACACCATATTCCAGATGCAGCCTCACCAGGGCAGAGTAGAATCTCCAGGGCTCCAGGGAGAAGCTGGAGACAAACATTTCATATATAGATGAGGTCGTGTTTCCACAGTGTGTAGGTGTAAGCTGATGTTTTGGTATCTGCAGAATAACAGCTACTGTTTTCCTATGATTTCCTAGAGATCCTTGGTTTCTTTAATTCCCTTCAGGCTTACCATCTTTTGGATCAGAAAAGCCTGAATGGAAACCTGTCAGAGGCTCTGTAAATGTTATCACTCTCAGGTCCTAGCAAATCAGGCATCAGTGGGGAGCAGTAAACCCAGCTTCTCCCATGGCAATTCAGTTTCTGGTATTTGGCTACTGGGATGCATCCCTTGTCCCTTATTGTGCAGTTTATATTTCAGCCAAGTTGGTGCCTCAGTAAAAGATGATAGAACACAACAATTGCAAGAGCTTAACACCCCAGGTACTTTTGTTGACATGAGTAAATAGCAGATGATGAGGAAAGCTTTTCACCTCAGCTTGTGCATGGCTATGCATTTCCTCTCTCAACAGTGGAATAGAGAACTACAGCTGGCAAAGTTTCAGGGCACCATCAGAAGTGATGGTAGGTCAGGGGACCAGTGTCATGCCACTTCAGTGTACCTGCAACCTGAATTAGAAAATGGGACTAAAGTGCACATTCAGAGTCAGCTCTGATCTTCAAAAAGCTCTTCTAAATCTCAGGGGTGAAGAACAGGGAAGAATGGGTTAGCAGAGAGGTTGGTGTGTCCAACAGCCACCTGATTGTGTAAGGCTGAAATCTGGCCTCTGTTGTTCATCTCTCGTGGCCACGAACAGCAGACATTCCAGATTCAGCCTCAGAAATGGCTCAGGATGCCTCAGAAATTGTTTGGTTTTAGTTCTTACCTGAACGGAGACTCAACTCTGTCCATCTGCATACAGACTAAAAATGGGTACTGTGAAAACTGCACTGTAGAGATGAAGTCTAATGTTGTTTCTCCTTCCAAAGTGGTTTCCATGCCAGCTTTTATGAAGAAGGAATCCACCTCAACGTTTCCCCCTGTGAACATGGCTACCCTGCAGATAAATTCAGGCATCACAATTAATTCAAAACACGCTGAGAAAGAAAAAATTAAATTGCAGCCAAGCCAACCACCAAGATATAAAAGCTGCCCTCAAAGAAGCCTGTTCTTGAGGTAAAGGTATATAAATTTAGATGAGGCTGGTGGGAACTGGCATTATCCACTAGAAAGGGAAAAAGAAGTACTAATGTTTTCCCATGCACTTAATTTTGACACACCTGCGAGGTCTTTTGTATTTAAGTTCTTTTCACTGGGACTGCCAGGGCTGGGGAGACAAAGCTCCCTACAGCTATAGTGCACTCAAGAAGTATCTCACCTGTTCTTGACGTTGGTTTTGGATTCCCTGTACCACAGGCTGAACTCCATCCCTCCTGAGATGTCAATGGCCAGGCCACCCAGGAACTCCGTGCTGGCCCTTGGCCCAGACTGCAGCTGGATCTCCTAGGGCCACCAGAAAGCAGAGGTAACATGTCCTGTCATTGACTGCTGGCTCTTTTGTACTGTCATCATGCCACTTGTCATTTTTCAGGAACAAAAAGGGTTGGAGGGCTTTTCTGAAAGGGTGGACACAGCACCCCCAGTGTACCTCACTCCCTAGAAAAGTGGGTGCAGCTAAGGCATCCTTCACCTCTCCCCTGCATGCCAGCTGGCATGATTTCTGAAAGGAATATCACTGCAAGGAATATCACGGCCTCTGTCTCCAGGAGTTACCACACAAACCTCACAGAGGCTCTGCTGGTTTTGCTTTTGCTTGGGACTGGATTGGTGGGTGGCTGTTAATGGGTGAGGAGGTAACAGTATACATTCTGGCAGTGACATGCAACCAGAGGAACAGGTATTTTTAGATGCATTGTCAAATTGCACCTAATAATACTGTAGTGGCTTTGGACTGCAATGGCTGCACAGTTTAGATCTTTAAAGGCTAGCCAGAATTAAGTCAGGTTTGTTACAGGAACCAGCAGGGAAGCTAAGGAGCACTTGTCTTGTGTTTTACCAGCTCATCTATCTCCTTATTTAGAGCCCAGTCCTGTCCCTTGCCTTGTGCAAATCCAATCCAGGCTGACAGGAGGTGTAAATCACAGGGACTCAGCCTCCTCAGGAGCAGTATTTTCCTTTCCCTCCCTATTTTAAGCTTTGCAGTGGAGAATGATAATCTGGAAGATCAGAATTGGTAATTTGACACTGTTTAAAATGCTGCATTTCCCTTTTTTAAAGTGTCTGTAGGTTTGACACTGACAGTACTACTGTGATGCAAGTCAGAGACAGCTGGAACAGGCATTTCTTTGGGAACTGCCCATCTTCCAGTGGGGTCTGCCTTTCAAATGGTTTCTCTTACCTAATAATACAGCATATAATTTCTTTATGTTTCTGGCAAGCTTTTTGCCTAGGAGAAATATTAACACTGCTGGACTTTAATGTAGGTGACTTAGGGGTCTCAAAACCAGTTTTATAAGAACTTTTTATTTTATAGAGGGGAGTTACAACTTCTGGGTGGTTATTCCTAGCCCTCAGCACTGTGAGAGCTGGCAATGGCTGTAAAATATGCTCTGAGTTCAGGTTGTGGAGCTGTGTAAGAAAAGATCTTGCAGATGGGGGACAGGACTGTGAGCTCCAAAATGTGACCATTATGATTACTGTGATTATAAAATTAATGAAAGGAAGCTATTTTCCAGGGAGGGGGAAGTATTTGGTAGATTTGGCAGCATTTTTGAGTATGAATCAGTTTTGGTTTTTCTGTGCAAAGTCATCTTTGTAACAGGGAGCAGAAGTTTTCTAATATTTAAAAATCACTTTTCTCAAAATCAAGCTGCACCAATGCAAAACTTGCAACCCAAATATTACATAAGTTCTGTTCTGACAATTCAGTTGCCCCCTTTCTAAGTTCCACTCTTGGCTTCCAAGTCATCCTTTTGATGTTTGACCTCAGCTGTACTGCCTGTCTAATATTTGGTTTTCACCTGCTCTGCGGTCACACTGCAGCCAGCTGCAGCATACTGAGTTTTGCTGTCAGAGGATGGGCACTGTTTCCAGTGCCTGCTTTTATTTGAAAGAAGATGAATCCACATTTGGCTTGGTTGTCTACAGTCTGACTTTGTAAAGGGGATTATAAGGTCTGTCTGTGCTGGCCAGGGGTGAAGCTAGGTTCATTAATTATGACTCCCTTGCACTGCTTTTCCTCAGTTCCAGTGTTATGCCATTCCCACTTCCATCTTGACAGTATTTTTTTGGCACAGTTGTAATCATAGTTCAGGACTGGGACAGGTTGAAAACCTTTCTAATGAAGCTTAACTGGGTTAGGTGAAGTGCCTAAACCATACGGATTGTTGCTATTGATCTGGAACATTGCTGTAAATGCATTCTTAGCAAAATTGTGCTGTGTTTAAAACACAGCTCAGCCTGAAGTTGTGTTGAATGGTCCTTTACATGACTTCTGACTTTGTGGCATGCAGAGGTAAGAAGTGCCTCTTGGTTGTGAGCACACATTTTTGGTGGTGTCCACTGCTTGAGTCCTAAGGAGCTTAGGCAGGAACTGTACCAGTGGCAACCCAGGAGAGAAAGGGTGGGAGGCTTCCTCTAAGTGAATTAAAGTGCTACACTCTGATCTTGTTAAAAATTGCATGTAATCCCAGACTTGTGTGAGGTTCTCTAAAGATGAGGATTGGAGAATCTGCTGGCTGGCAGAGCTCTCTGGGTGCCTGGACAGTTGATTCAACCAGGGTATGCATGGAGCTTGGCACATGCACAGCAGCTGGAAATATTTAGTTCTGTAAACACCATGCTTGCCTCCTCAGGACTGGAGAAGATTACCTTTTTTACCTCTGTAGCCTATCTGATAAATATAGGTCATGGTAAAATTTTTGCCCGTAATCTGTGTATGAACTCTAAAGCATTGTTGGAATGAGCTTCACTTAACCACTGTGTGAACTACATGGGAAGCCCTCTGGGCTTATAATGCCATAAACCCTGAGCTGGGTTGAGGATGGGGACAGCTGTCATGTGCAGGAGGTGTTTCTGTGTAATTTTTGTCAGAGTGGATTTTCTCATCACCTGCTTTTGGCATTTTCTTTTGCCCACAATCAAAGGGGAAAAAGCAGAAAGTAAAGCTCGAGTCTGCAGATGTTTCATGAGCTGAGTGTTGCTGCTAAATCCACAGGTTCTAAGGAAATCCTTGCTTGGGAAGAACAAAAAATATCCAACCAGATTTTGTCACTGCACTTTCAGAGTCATGCCTTGATTTTTAGTCCTCCAATAATACATGATGCAGCTGGTTATATTTGTATGAGTCCATATTTAAACATAAAAATAGCAGGCCACTGGGATGACCATTGCATAAAAACTGTGTAATCCACATTTTAATTCTTGACTCTGCCAAGCACTAAGAATTTGAAATTTGGACATATTAATACTGTTCTTTGAAGGTTTGTTATCTGGGGAAGATTGAGTATCAGTGATTCAGTCATTCAGTACCTCCCCACAGCTCTTACCAAGTAAGGTCTTTGGACATCTTGTGAAGAGGAAAACTCATGTGGTGACATGGGGACAAGAGTGTATTACAAGAAGATGTGGGAGGGGAGGCCACACCTGATAGCAGTATGAGTTTTCTACAGGAAAATCAGTTGGGTTTGCTTCTATTCAGTGTTACTTTGTTTTCTAGACTAATAGGTGTTCTGACCTTTGTTCTAGTTAGCTTTTCATGTTGTTTTCATTCTGTTTTTTTAAATACTTGTGTTTTTTCTGTTGCTCCCTTAGTAAGATAAGCCTATGTAACATGCATCTGGTTTATCAGCATTGAAAAGAAAGAAAATAAGATCTCATACAGTAAGGGTGTGGGAGAGGGAGCATCTGTGCTTAAGAGACAGAAAAAGCAGCAGAGAGTGTGCTAACAGTACCTGTGAGTAATCTGTCAGGAGGATAAGTCCTTTCACCACGTTAATGGGATCTCCAGTTGCTGAGAGCATTTTAGACATCAAATCACCATACCCTTGGAAAAACGTCACTGGCCTGAGCTGAACATCAAACAGAATGGCTGACATGCCAGCAAAGGAGTCCAGGTTTTCTTCTCCTTCATCAGGAGTTGCAGCTATGATGGACTCCAGACCTTGAGCTTCAATCACCACCTAAGAAGCAACAGTGGTGCAGCATCAATGCCAAAACTCTGCCTGGCACAGTCTGTTAACAACCCTACACGTTTCCTTAGCTTATTTCTCATTTATGTAGTTGTAGATGAAAAAGTATGAGGTTAAGACTTAAGAGAATTAACCAGAGCAGAAAATCGGGAAAATTAAATAATCTCATGGCATGTTTTTTCTCTTTAGATGCAGGCAGACTTTGCCCACATGCAGATCACAATCCCATACCTACTTTTCTTTCAGAAAAGTTTTCCTTTATTCCTATGACTATTTTCCACAGACAGGTGGGAGGAACACTTAAAGATGTTCCAGTGCACAATTTTTGCCCTGTGGCAATTCAGGACGATGGTAACATTGATGGTATTTGCCAGCATGAAGAAAAGTCCAACATACTGACTTCATTTGTTACGTGCAGGGTGGCAGGTACCTGGCTGGCGTGAAGGTCAGCATTTTTATTGAAAAGCTGGATGTTCATGTTACTTCTCCTTAAAATCCCAGAGCCCGAGTAGAGGATGTCAAGGCTGTATGTGGACGTGACATCAGGACCACCTTAATTGAAAGAGAAAAGGCACCTGTGACTAAACTAGTGGATTAATCCAATGTTTGGGAATGCAGAGGAGGTCAAAAGGCAGTCTGATGGTTACACACGTGTCATGTAGCCAGAGTAGGCAGAGGAGGAGCCCGTCTTGGAGAAGCGGTCGTAGTTATGAGCACGCATGTCCTTCAGAACCTGGCGAACTGTTTTGCTGTGGTGGTTCAAAACAAACACATGAAAACCAAACAAATCCCAGGGACACAAAGGTATTATGTCCTGCAGGGATATCAGTCTGACAGAGGGTGAATTTTCCAGTAGGAAAGAGGGTCTTCAGAACACTTGTGTTTTCTCTATAAAAATCCACCCTTAACCTGGAGGCTACTCCCTGCAGTCATAGGTAGAAAGGTAAGCAAAAGCCTTGCTTGAATATTAATTATTATTAATAATATTAATCAAAAGTAATATTTTGTTATGTCATTCTAGTTCTATGATGTTTTAAGATTTTTCAGGTTCAATGGCTCTTGAAGTATAAAAGCAAGGGCCCAAATGAGACAATCAAGCCCAACAGATGACAGTTCTTACAGTAATGCAAGGTGGATGTCTGATTCCTATTTGTACCTCTGAAAAGGTGAGTAGTTGTTAAATGAATGCCATTGGAATGCAGAGATTTTTTCTGAAATACCAACTCTTAAAATGACACAAAAATCAAATTTACAGTAGTAATTAGTGAGAAGCTGTGTGTTCTTAAGGTTTCTGCAAAGAAGTAAGATAGTCTGTATGAACTTAATGTACCTTGAAGGCATTTCAAAGTGAATGATATCTTGGATCATGGAGAGCATGTACTTGTTCATTTCCAGAGGCAGTTCTCCAATGGAGAGCAGGATGTTTCTCACTTCCATGTAGGATGGATTGCTGTTTAGGATGATAGCAGCTGCAGTGGTCCTTACTGTCTTTTCATGGACTCTACGATTCTGGTGGTATATCCTGTTCATTGTTTTCTTCACCTGGTCAGGAAACAGATGATTCAGTCAGTGCTCACACAGATGACTGAACAAAGTACAGACTGGAATCTCGTTTATAATACCAGCTTAAGCTACCTCCCTAACTAAGGCTAAGACACAAGGATATCTCTTCAGCACCCTGTTTTTAATGGTCCTTCTGGAATGCATGAGACATGTATAGCTCAGTGACCACACGGGCAAGGGGGACATCTGTTGTGTTCTCAGTCACAGTCCACATACAGCCTTCCACACTGATTTTCACAGCAGGACTGTAAATAAGTAGGAGCACTAAGATCAAAGTACTGTGGCAATGTTAAGATCAAGATTTCCTTGACTGCTAAATTAATACACACTTGAAAAAAATTAAAAATCTTGCTATTTGAATTTTCTAGCTAGTGCCTGTGGTGGCCTCACGTCCCTGAGAAGATTGTGACACCATCTTTGTTACAGGTTAAGTCCATGGACAGCCATATAGCTCCACTGACAGAATGGCCTCTGACACCTTCCTTGTAGAGCAGCACCCTGACAACACCAGAGCTGCCACCAAAGTTTGACCAGCACCAAATCCCACTGGGAACTGGGATTTGGCAGGCAGGAATGTTCAGAGTTTTCTGGCTGGGACCAAAGTGGGTTTAATAATTTCCTGGAGGTAAAAGCCCCACACATCTTTCCAAAGAGTGGGACTGATAAATGAACTAGATGCAGTCTCTTTCATTTCTTTTCTTGGGCAGTATGTTTTCTTACCTCTTTGGTGAGAAACAAAGGGTTGTATCTCTGCAAGGCAGTGGCAGCAAGATTGCTGATGTGCCCTTCTTCTGACTCAGCATATTTCAGAAGCAGTGGAATTGCTTCAGGAAGGAGTGCATTCTTCAGTGCCAGCAGGTACATCCTCACATTGTCATCTTTCTTAGCCTTCTCCAATCTATTCAGAATCATCCTTTTGGCTTCTGCAACAGCCTAAAGAAATTCAGCAGCACGTTTAGCTGGTGACCCTATGTTTATCTTTTTCTCCTCACAGAAGCAGGAGAGAGCAACCTTGGTTCTAGCATGCTTTTGTTTCAAGGCATCACTGCACAGGGTTAGCAAAGGTGTCATCCATAAACTGTAGTCAGTGGCTTCCTTCAAACATAACCAAAGTGGCTGTAGTCACAGTGTCACTTGGCCCACAGATATATAATGTGCTAACTGCTCCTGCCATGATCCAGGGACATCACAGGTCTTACTTGTGGGGGTGACATGCCCCCCATGAAAAAGTCAAGGGCAAGTACTCTTTAGTGGACTCTTCATAACATAATGTGGGAAGAGTGATTGGCAATTAGCCAGGGATGGAAAAAGGGATTCCTAAGGGCCATTCAGGTGCTCTATGTCTCTTCAGCAGTGTGCTGCCATCCCAAACAGCAAACAGCAGTGCCTTGCCTGATCATCCTCATCCTCTGCCATCATCTCAGTCCATGGCCATCCTCTGCCATCTCTGAGCATCTGCTCAGGCCATGGTCATAGTGATAGCCTTTCTCCTGAGTTGTTCTGGCATGCTTGGGGCAGAGCTGAGTACTTGAACCAAGGACTTTTCTTCACAGAGCTGCCCCAGCCTAAGGTGATTGCAAATATTAAATGTAACCTGAGTTTGTCAGTGTTTCTCTGAGGTTATGCAGAGCTGTTGGACAAGGGAGCACAAGTACTGCTTCAGCTGACAGGCTAGGCAGTGAGAAAAAGTTCTGTCAGACAGACATCCACAGAAATGGGAAGAGACCAGATTAAAGCTGACAAAAAGCTGTCATAAAAAAGAAGAAAAAATCCTCACTCTATCTAAATTTTATCTATAGAAGTTTATGGGTATATTTTAAATCAGGAGGAAATTTGCTTCCTGTATCTCTAATGATGTCTCAGCAGCATCAGCAAGGGCCATTCACAGGGGTTGCAGACCAGAATCTGGCCAGTAGCAAACAGCAGATACTCACTGGAAGCTTGCAGCCTTCTCTGTCACACAGCTTTCTGATGAGTGCTCCCATGACAAGGACAAGAGTTTCTCTGATTTCTTCATTTGCAATATCACCCTTGAACTTAACCTGTAACACAGGAGCAATGCTGTGAATCTCTCCAAGTATGATGCTCCACATCCTGGAGTGGGCTGCATGCCCTCCCTCTCTTCCTGGGAATGCCAAAGCAACCATGGCCACCATGGCTTGGGCTGAGCCTGAGCAGAGCACTGCTCTCTTGGTACATACTATAACTGACTGCCTTTTCCTTAGGTACATTCAGCCTCACAAGTAGGAGATTCATTTTGAAGCTATGCTTGATTTAAAAAAAAAAAAAAAAAAAAAAGTATTAAATAGTTGCAGGATTTTAATAAAGCAACAACCAAAACAGTCCTGAAACTGTCTTGCTGACACTGGGAATTACGTTTGTTTCCCAAATAGTAAATATTGATAACATTTTACAAAGTATATAGATTTTCAGTCTGGACGTGCACAATTTTTATCTTTTCAGACTATATACCAGTGCAAAAACAGGAAACCCTGGAAAAGGGTAAAGAAAGCAAAACTGGAAACAGAAACAGTAATTTCTTCTTCCCTTCACCATTGACAATGATGAGGCTCAAGAGAATTAACTCCATTGTATTTGTTGTGTCCTTTGACTTACAGTTAAAGATTTGAGGAGGTGCTCACTGGGGTGAGATGCAAATCCACAGGCATACAGGAATCTCTCCTGCAGGACAGAAGTGCTTTCATCCTTAAAGTCAAGAAACTCCAGCATGGCCTCCAGTGATGCTGGGGTCTGAGCAAAGGTTACAGCATCTACTATTTGTGGGCTATAAAGAAGTGGAAATGAACACAGCATTGTAATGAGGTATATTGCTGCATATAGAAAGAAAGAAGTTATGTGCTGAAAGATCTCTTTGTTGCAGGTAAGAGACAGAATTTTTTACTCTTGTTGGAAAAAAAATGCATCCCTGAAGTCTTCCCCCTCAAAATAGTAGAACCCTAGAAGTTACTCATGTCCATGGATAATAATATTTGAATTTAAGCAAATATCAGACCTCGGATAGAAGTATTAAAAAACCAGAACTGTCCAGAGTATCCTAAAGTTTAGAGGACAAGTCTGTAAATTATAAAAAAAGAAAGTTTTATTTTTACGTTCACAGAGGCAACTAGGAAGCAGGCTTCTGTGGTAACTGAGTTACTTTCAGGTTTAACAACCGCTGTGATTTGTTTGAAAGATTCTGACTGTACAGTGGGACCTGGACATTCTTTCCATCTCCCAAGTCTATATGTGCACACTGCTCATACTCAAACTCTATAATTTAGGACAATATCTAGGCATGGACCATCCCCTTATTTTCTGTGTTTTCATTTGAAGAGAACAAATGGGCAAGGCAAGAAGAAGTTACAGAGTGTTTCAGAACAAGCAGTCAGGATAAGAACCTTTGGGTAAGTGACAAAGCATGTTTGCATTGTAGATAAAATCTGGAACTGAACAGTGTGCTAGAACAGACACAGCTTTAAAAAAATAATCCTTTTCCTGAAGACAGCTCTGAATACTGGTTTTGCATTGCTAGAACATCACCAGTAGAAGTGAATTTGTTTGCATATAATTTGCCCTTCTGCAGCTCTAGGCAACTTAAACCCTTTGAAAGCTTGATCACAGTGACTTACAGAAGTTCTTTATTTTCCCTTCTAATAATCTGCAGTATCTCCTCTTTTGTGGCTTTTCTGATGTTCTGAATGAAGGACAAAAAGCTTCTTGCTGCTTCAGCTTTGGAAAGTTTTTCAGGATGCAGATATTCTCTGATGCTCTGCCAGTGTTCAGAAAGCTGTAAAATAATTCACATTATATCAAATCTCTGTGGTTTCAGTTCTCAAATCAGACTTATTAAATGTACACGTGTGGGGCAGCTATTACTTAAATTAGCTGTAGTACAATAGATTGCTGATCCTTTAGCTAAGTATTATTTAACTTATGACAATCCAACAAAAATATCTTTGAAACGTATCTTTCTGTCTCTCTTCCAGCACTTCAGTATTTTCCTGATAGGGTACATTGCCTTCTAGTCAATCTAATTTGGAAAAGTTACAGCTATTTATACTGGAACTGAAACAAGGTGAATTCTCTTCTCTTGCAAATTTATTGTGTCTTCTGCTGAATACAATGTTTACCTTATTGTTCCTATTTTCTTCTAAGTCAGGTTTGGTTTTTTTTTTTAAGTGGGAGATGAGCAATCCCCAATTCACAAATAAATTTTCTGTTCATAGAAAATGGTAATTTTTCAGTGGTTGGTATAGAACAGGAGTAGTAAATGTCCCATAAATAATTCCCTTTTCTTACTCTGAAACCTGCGTAAGATAGGGAGGGACTTGTGGTTATTGTAGAAAACTGTGGGCAAGATGGTATTAGGCCAGGTATTGGCATATTCTTCATTTGTTGTTGCTGTATTTATTCCACACCCCCCATTTTTGACCTGAATGAGCCAACATGGTACCAAAGCACCCATACCTGTCCTCCCAGCTACACTCCCATAAGAAACTGGTGTAGGTATTTTGACCTTTCCTCTCTCACTTGCCTTTCCCTCTGTTATCTCAAACTATGAAGAACATTCCTTGGTGAAAATTCAGCTGTTCCTTGCAGGAATGTTTACTGCAGTTTTCCCAAGTGGGAAATAACACGAGCACCCATTTGACCTTTACTAAAATGCTTCCCCTCTTCATGGCAGTATTAGCATTAGGCAATAACACTTGAACCTGCTGGCAAACAGAGGTATCATTCTGCAGTACAGAGTGCAGTTTCCATCAACTGTAACAATAATTAGGCAACAATGATTGAGACATAGGATATTTCCTGAGGATTAATGACCAGCTGGAAGGAGCTCATGTTCTGAGACACAAATGGGTCTTAACTTCACTGGGTTATTAATGCTTAGCACCAAGGTTGCTGTGGCTATTATAAGCTGAAATTGGATGAACATATGGGGTGCTTTCTATTTCCCCTGTCGAAGCTGTGTGGATTTGAATGTCAGGTTGTGCTTTACCAAACTATACAGGTTGGCTGCACAAGGCAGAACAAACCCCCTCCAGCTTCAGAAGGGACAAGCATCCATTCTTGTAGGAACCATGAGAAATTATAAGGACCATGTGCTCTTCTGAAAAGAGCAGACTTGGTGATGTCTAAACACTGAAATGAGGCTGAAATTTAAATGTAGATGTTGGGCCATAACCTCACAGAAGCTACTGCTACCTCTGTCAACTGAGGATAGTAATGGTTATATTATCAAATTCCTGAAGATAGGCATAAGGCCCATTATGATTTTAGAAGGGCTTTGAAACCGTAAAGCTGTGGGGCATCCCCTGTCAGCATGGCATTAATGTGATAGATAAGTACCAAATGTTAGGTTGCTGCTTCAGATACAGCCTTCTGTTTATAGTCCCCCATCTTTTCAGAGCAGTCACTGCAAAACAGAGTGAGAAAGCAGGATTTCATTCTCATCCTGCCACTAGGTTTGTAATGGCAAAGCTCAGTCCCCAGGCAGTGCTCTGCAATTACACCCTATGTTTGCTGTCTTGGGCTGGAAATTAGCATTGTAACTATTATGACAAACTTGGTTCCAAGTGACAAATAGGTCAGCACAGACCCTGATGGACAGAGTGAGGGAAAAAGCATTTGTCTTTGCTCTGCTTAAGATCCCTTGATGTTCCCTGCTCAAAGCTGTTCTGGCACATGTGCAGCATTGTTTTTATTTCCCTTCCCCGGACGTTTTTTTATCTTCTCTGCAGATCAACAAGCATTAGGCAAGATAAATGATTGCAGTGTAATGCTACTTCCAAATAACTTGTACAAGTTCAAATATAGTAAGGTATTTATGCTCATAAGGAGTATTTCTGGAGGATTAAAATTATGTATGCTGACTAGAAGGCTATCTTGCTTATCAAAAACTGACAGAATAACCTTTAAATTGATGTTCTCATTCACTGCTAATTTCATTACACAGTGTAGGCAGTAGCCTTAGGAGTGTTTGCTAGAAGTAACTGTAGCCATGCATATTAGTTTGTGATGAATGTCACCAGTAAAACAAAAGAGGATGCATTTACAGTACCAAGCTATTAGTAATTTTTAGATATCTTAAATTTTAAAAAGGGTTGTTTTTTTTCTCCCAGGGGAAAATGAGAACAGTATTGGACCTGGAAAGAATACTAAAGGTCCATTTTCTAGTTAAAAATACCAATAAAGTCTTTTATTTAAAAGATTTCCTTCAGGGTCAGGCAGTAAGAGGAGGCTAGGTAAATTCCCAACAAAAGTTTATCCTACCTAAGGAATGGCTAACTAGCTTTAATTTCTAGTAGTTCAGCTCCTTCAGGACAGAATTGTTTATTAATGCTGGCCAGCCCTCTTAAAAGTCAACCCTGCTCCATTACCCAGAGGAAGTAAGCTCCTGCAAACTCAAGCTTGGCAAAGATGAGATAGCAAAAGGGTGGTGTGTTTTCTAGTGTTCTTCAGAACCACCACAGTCACTCTTTGAAACAGAGCAAGAAAGTTGGTACTTTTACAGGTAGATATTAAAAGAACCTGGTGTGGTGGGGCACCATGACATCACTACCATGCTCCCCACCCTGGGTGTGTTTCACACTGCTGCATTACACCTCTGGGCTGCCTGGACAGAAAGCTGTTCCACACTTGTTCTGCTCAGATAGCTGACCATCCAAGGAGCCTTTCTTTACTTACTGAGGGACACTTTTTGCATTCAGATTTGGCTGTCTCTGCGACTAGAGGCACGGGAACATAACTGGAGCCCAAGGTTTTGATGACACCAGCAACTTGCTTCCCAGCAATCAATCCAGGGCCAGCTTGTACTGACTTCAGTTCCAGTTTCTGCCTGGGTATACACAGAAGGAAGCACTGTTAAAGCTCAACCACTGCAGCAGATATGCAGAAATTGTGGCTACAAGAAACAAAAAAACCCTCCACAGAACAAATAGTTAGAACATCGACTTAAATTAAGTCTTATTTTAAAATGTTGAGAACAGGGCAAGTTTGTGACTTTTGAAAGATCACAGGAGTATCTGGTGCCAGCAGAATTACTGCTAGAGGTACATGACATAAAATACCTGAGTAACAGCCTTTCTAAAGTATACATCTATAGCACCTGGTAAGCAGCCTTCAGTGACAGTATACATTCTGATGTGTTTCACATATTTGTTTGTAAGAAGATCTGGAAAGTGAGATTTTCAGTGTGCCTTTTGTTAATTTAATACTGAGGAGACACCTGAGTGATTTATCTCGTACCTCCAGTCTTTCAGTGGTTTAGAATCTGGTTTAGAATCTGGAGCCCAACACAGATCTAGGTTTTGCTGTGGTTTCCTTTCTGTGCAGCAGATTTTGCATTCTAAATTTCCAAACTTTTACATACTAGAAATGGAGATCCATTGGGAGCATTCCTCAAAAAAATGAGAGAATGCAGAAACAGAACACCTACTGAAATAATGTGTTGCTTAAGATGTTTTTGGCCAGTTCCAGTTTTTTAAAAATTAATCTCTTATGAATTCTGTTATTTATTATTTGCAGTATTGTAGAGCCCTTAATCAAAGTTGGGCGGGGTACCATATGGAGGCAAAAGAGACCTAAATCCTTACATGAAGAGTTTACAACCTTAGATCTTGATGCATTAAGTAATACACTTAGAACCTGACTTGACCAACAAGCCTTGCAACCATGAATGACAGTCACATTGCCCAACTTACTTTGATACTATTTTGGCACCTGTTTTTCGTCGGGAATTCAGAACGAAAACGTAATTTTCTTCTGCCTTAATGGATTTAATGAAACTGTCTTCCAGCACATAAACAGTGGCAGATGTGGCTTTTCTACCAACGTCTAAAATCTGAAAATAATTTAAAAATAAACCAGAAAGAGAGCTGATCAATAAACAACAGAGAAAGAAAAGAGCTCAAGCTTCCATATCGGGGCAAAACCGGTAGTGACATAGAGCCAAATAAGGAGGGTGCATGAGGCTTGACAGCATCTCAAGCTAAGCCTCAGGTTCTCAAGAGTTCCTTTTTCAACAAAAAGCCACTCACTTCTGCACCACGTTTCAAATTCATTATATACCAAGGGGGAAAAAAAAAAAAAGAGGAGGAAGTCATGGAGCAGGCTGCAACTGAGAAAAGCAAAGGAAGCAAAGCCAGCCACCTTGCTTGATCTGTTTGTAAACAACATACATCTTAGTAGCAAGTGTGAAAAGCAGGAATTAAGTTGTAGTGTTAAGGCAGTTTATTAAGTGTGTGTGCTGCCTTTGTTCTTCTCTCAGCTGGGAAAGGTCAGCTGCTGGCAGGGAGAGGCCCAGTGCCTTCAGCATGTGTCCAGCCTGCACTCACTAGTAACCACTTAGAAAGGTGTTTACTAGTAGTGGAGGACCAGTAAGGCCATAGTAAGGCTTCAGTTACCTCTACAGCACGTCCTGCATTACACCTGTGAATTTGGGAAGCCTTTGACCTTCCAGGCAAGCCTGACTGGGCTGCATTCAGGAGTCAGGATTGTGCCTGGCATTTGTTGCATATACTAATGCTGTGACAAGTTGGGAAAAAGGTCACTGTTGTCACTTTGACTGTGACCATCTCTAGTATTTTCCTCCAAAATAAAAAAAAAAAATCCTCACAGCACTTAAAACTTCAGTACAGCCAGGACAATTCCTCTAAGTCTGCACAGAAACTAAAATATACTGTGGATGAGAGGAAAAAATCCTTGACAAGTTGGTGTGCTGTATTCGGTGGCAGCTCAGGCAAGGTGGTTTACACAAGAGGAGAACCCATTCCCTGTTGTCTCCCTGGGTACCAGTAGTGCTACAAAATGTGCATGTGGAATTTCCTTTCTGTAATGCAAGAAAGGGCTTTTGAGAAAATGAGCAATAAACACCAAGAATATATTTTTAAACAAGCAGAGCAGATTTTATGTTGTTAAATAAACCATACCTGGTTGTGGCTGCTAAATCCTTGTTTTTCTATCTCACAGGACTCCAGGGCTTTTACTTTAGTCACCTGATTTTGCCTCACATGGTAAGTAGTGTTACATTTCCCAGATACATCCACCTTGGAAAAAGAGTTAGAATAGGACACATTTCTTGAATTTACCCTTGGGACCCCAGAACACCTCCCAAAGACAAACTACTTTATGTTTTATTTGAATCCCGAGCCACTCCAGAGTTTGGTGTTATTTACCCATTTTGAAGACACTGGTGTTTCTAACTACTGCTCTGGCTAGGCAGGAGTACTTTCTCATTAAGTGGCTATGAAGGAAAGTAACAATGTTTGTTTGAACAAAAAATTTAGGAAACACAAAGCAGTTGGCATTATTTAGAAGTTTAACTCCAGCTTTGCTCCTGTGGGTGGATGTAGAAATTTAAAAGTGTAATGCAGGTTAAATGGATGTGGCTAAACAATTACTTTGTGTAGATACACTGTTTGATTTTAATTGAGCTTATAGTCCTGGAATCATAGAATGGAATCAACCAACTTGAAACATCAGTATAGTATCTTCTAGAGTGACCTGGCTTAAGTTGGTTTATTAGAAAATTTTGCTAAATTAATTAAAGCTTTTGAAGTCAAATAGATTTCACCAATTCTCTGCATTCACTGCAGCAACTTGACTTGTGTCACCAAATATTCAGAGGACTCTTTACATTCCCAACCTCAAATCCAATCAGAAGGCTGATTTCTGTCACAGTTCATGCCCTCTGAAGTCAGCAGGAGCCCCAAGTCTTGCCCTTCAGAACAGAGCAGGGTCTGCTTCTTTCTCTGATGATGATAATCTTACCAGATATAGCATCCTACCTCACTGGCAGTGCCAGAGTGCAGCTGCAGCTGGAAAAGGCTAGCCAGACCTCTCTTAATATTTTGAGTAAAAGCAGGATCATTTTGATATGAATAGAAGTTTTTGACCTGTTGGAATGAAAAACAAGCAGAGAGCAATTGTGGTTAAATGAGAAAGGAATAGTGTGGATCCCCTTTAGAAAAACTCTTTTTACATTTTTCTGGTTGGGAAGCTGAATTTAGACTTTATTTAAACAAACTCCAGGGGCTGCAGGGCCTGCCAATAGCAGTACAAGCAGGTTTTGGGCTTAAGCTGAACCTAATACATTTTCAGTGCAGTGGGCATCTTTCCTCCTGTTAATGAGAATTTAGAAGGAAAATGGGAAACTTTACATGATTTCCCAAGTAACTCATTTTTCTATGTAACCCCCAGGTAATCCCTCCTCACAGGAGCATAATATCTGCTGCATTTAAACCATAGGTTACAAAACCCCAGAATGAATCGTAGATAGATCACAGAATTACTTAAGTGATGTGTCAAACACTTCACAACCTTTGCACTTCGTGGCTCAGCTGTTGTGCTTAAGCTTCTCCTCTAGTAACAAGACTTTGCACCTCCATTTTGCATTCAAAGTGCTTTAAAAGTGCACTTTTTTCAGGCACTGTAAGTACAGTCAGTTATCTTGGGGTAACCCTGGGAAGTAAAATCACTTTGCCAGGGATGAAAGGATCACACCACAGAGAAATCTTTGAGGGAATGTACAGACCCTGTTCCATGAGAAAAAGCCCAAGTTTTTAATGCTGCATCTCAGTCTTGGCATGTGAACTGCTCAGTATATTAGGAGCAGATGTATTTTGACTGTGTTCTTCTGATCCCTCTCTCTTCCTTTAGGGATGTGTACAATTGGGAGCCAGTGCTGTCCTGTTTCTTTTTATGCTGTGTAAAACTGGTGACAAGGCTGAGTCTGAAAGTTCCTGAGCAGGCCTGATAGCAGCTGCACTTCAGTAGGCTGAGCTGGCAGCCAGGGTATGTGCTCAGTGCCTATTTACAGCAGGAGGTAAAGATCCTGCTGGGATAGGGTGTCACAGCCCTTGCAGAAGAGAAAAGGACTGTGACCTTCAACCTCCCTCCTTTCTCACTGCCCCTCTGCCCACATCTCTCACCTGCCTACTGGCTCTGGCTGCAGAAAGGGCTGCAAGGCTCTTGGCCTGATGCTGCTGGCCACAAGCAACAAGAGGGTGAAGAAGTGTGGAGAGGAGGCAGGAGCAGCCATGGCTCAAGACTTGCCTGACCAAAGCAGTAGGCTGAGTGTAGGGGCACAAGTGAGCAGCTCCTCAAAAAAACAAAACAAAAACCAAAAAAAAAAAGAAGGGGAGAGCTATTTCCTTGGTTTCCTTCCTGAGGAAGAGTAGGACTCTCAGAGCTGCAATTGGGCTTGGAGGCTCCAGCAGAAGGACAGTGCTTTGTTGCTTTCTCAGGGCAAGCTATAAAACCCAGGCATGCAATGAGACATGCCTCCTCATTGTCCCTTCTCCTCTGATATATAGAGACAGTTCCCAGTAGAGGAACACCAGGAAAGGCTGTCTCAGTATCAAGCTCATTGCCTTGGGACTCCTGAAACTGCAGGTGACCTGCTGAAGGTTTAAAATTATTAACTCACAGGCATGGTGTAACCTCCCTCACAACAGACTGTCTCTCTCTTTTTCTTCTTCCAGATCGTGGATAAAGTCTGGGCCCCACTGAAGTCAAGGGCACAAATCCCACACAGCAGCTGTGCCTCTCCTTGCATGTGTACCCACAGAGCTGTGGCTGAGCTGCAGTTTGGTTTGACACTGGATGGAGTTCTCCACTCGTGAAACTCTTCAGCTGGAAGGGCCCCTTGTGCAGGTAAATGACAGCCTGTTCTAAACCACTGGGTTTTGTGTAGAGTGACAGGACACGGGGGCATGCATATTAAGAACACTGAGAAGAGAGAGAACTGGTGAATTCTCCAAGCCTGTGAGAAAAGATTTGTCTCTGGACTCCTCAGACACTGAATTTGAAAAGGCAGGGACTTACTTTTCCACGGACTAACTCGAGAACTATGGGCCTCTGTAAAGCTTCCAGATATTCTTTCCCAATGATCTTTTCTGTGCTTTTCCCTTTGAAGATGTTTTTAGCAGCTGGACGTTCATTCACATTTTCCACTTGAACATCTCTTATCTAGAAAAGTAAAAGCAGAGAAAATTCCTGTAGAGACCAGTTTAGCATTGACCTGGGGCAGACTAGGCAGAATAAATCGCCTAATACAGCTTTTTTATTTCTTTGGTTTTGGTTCTGATCATTAATCCTCCATAGCATGGCCTTCTATGTCCATGTTTGCAAAAGAAACCAGCACTCACCACCAGGTATATAAGTGGCAGAAAATCTCCCAGTAAAACTTAAGTACCAAGCCCAGTTTGTATTTAGCAAATGTCATGATTTTCAGCTACAGCCAAGCACTGCAAACTGCCCCTCGCTCAAGTAGACACTTACACACCAGTTTGAAGCTATACAAGCTCCATGAAGCAGTTTCAAAATATAGGAGATATTCTGAACTTCTGGCTTATGATGTTAGATATATTCTTGTGAAGTCCTATTCTGTAAGAATCAGTTTGTTGAAAAAGCTGATGTTAGTTGGAGACCAGAGAAGAACAGAAGATTTAGCTCATCTTCTGGAAACAAGTTCCAGGTTAGGTCAGCAGTTAGATAAATGTAGAAAAGATTGAGCATGTATGAAGTTGTTTGATGGCATTGCTTACTGTAACTTTGACCAACTGGTCATCATCATTGTTGGGATTTCTCCATAAGAGGTTGACATCCACACCAGAAGAAATCCGGTAGCCTGCACTTCTCTGCAGTGATGCTTTCACCTGATCAACATACACTTCAGCTGAGTAAGCAAATTTGTATAGCTTGTCATTATTTAAGCTTGGTCCAGTAGTGTGCCCTGTTTGGAAAACAAAAACAAAGTTAGTGTTTTAGAACTTACTAACTCACATACTCTGTCATTTGCTTTAAAAAAAAATACCTTTAGAAGAATTCAAAATTTAATTGCCAACAAAAGACTTACGGGGTAGATGCTGCTCTTTTCCTTGATTTCTTACCCTTGATTCTTACCCTTGGTTGAGGTGTTACACAGGAACAGATGGGTTTTTTTCATGATTAAGCTGATAGAAGTCTTTTATGTTTAAGATAAGAATGTCCAGAAAATCCTTTGTTCTAGCTCTGAACTTAAATGAGTGAAAGAGCATCAAATTCTTTACTTGGATATAGTAGCGTTGGAAATTAATGCAAAACTATCTCCAACTCAAAATGCTGATATTAATCATGCAGTTTGTGTGCTTAGGGATTTGAAATGCAGTGATTTAACTTCCTGGAGGCAACAGACATTGTTCTCTGCACCTCTTGCTTGTTTATTTGGAATCCTTCCATTGAGAGCCCTTTCCAGGGGTGACCTGAATGTGATGAAGACATTGGGAACATATTTTCAGATTAGATAATTCAACCCTTTTTCTGTAAACTCAGTAATTGTCCATGTAGCTGTGCCTCTGCTGTTAACTGATGTAGTCTGAGGGATATAAAAAGCCAAATTGTAGCATGGATGCCACTTGCATACACAGTTTATGGTGCCATTTCCATCTGCGTTAATAACAGCTTGGACGTGTTCCCCAGGGATTCAGTGGCACTTCTGCTAGTGTAAATGTAATCAGTAGTATACAAAATACTTAGAATTTTTCCTTATAAAACTACTTATTGTTACATCTTTTCCTAACTTTTTCTCTTCACTCATGGACACCCATATGGGAAATGTGGCATCAGTGTCACAACTCTGCCCAGCCTCAGGCACAGGTGTTAATACTATGCCCCTAAAATCTGTGGCTAAGGAAAATCAGTTTCTCCTTGAGTACCTTCTAAATATTTTGCCACAAAAGGCATACATAACATAAAATATCCCTTTGAACTGCTTGGAAGGGCTTCCCTCCTCTGGCCCAGATGCCTACAAAAGTCTCTTCCACACACGAAAAACTGATGAAGTTAATTGGTAGAAGGAAGGCACAGGAGGAGAAGCTGGCTGTACATGAAGTGCTGTGACATCTGCAAAGTAAATACACAGTGACCTTAGGTGCTATCTGTAAGCAGCACAGCACTGGCCTCTTCAACTGCTCCTGAGTGCTGCAGCACTCATTCCTTTGGGAATTTCTTCATGGAGCTCAGGAGGTATGGAGCAGAAGCAAAAACTTCACAACAGAGTTAACCTAAGAAAAGCAAAGAGCTGTCCTCAGGGGAGTGCATCTCAATCCTATGACAAGTGAAGGTGGGGGTGGAAGAAGAAAAATCTATCAAAACATCTCAGACAAATTCTTAAAGATGCTGTGGTGTCACCAGTGTGTTCAAAGTCCCTTGCAGAGAATCAGTGGGCTATCATGATTTATTTGTTTTTCATGTCTCGCAGTGGTTTATTTGACCATGCTAAATAAGTTTAAAATTACTGCATTGGTAAACAGGAAAACCAAAGTGTCTTATTATTTCACACTCAGATTTTAAATCCCAACTTACTAAGTGGACTGTGTAGTTCCAACATGGATGTTGGATATATATGGATATTTCCTGCAGTGCTCAAAGAGTCCAAAAAAGCCTTTTAAAATAATTTTGCTCATTTTTTTCCTTCCCCTGTTCACTCAGATGTCACAGCAGTAGATTAAGGTAAGCGTCAAAGAACCTTTTCCTGAGGAGAAGGAACCCCACAAAAGTGTCCCCACAAAGTCTGGTGTGCAAGTTGCATAAATTGGCAAAGCCATGCAGAACTAAAGTGTCTTCTGCTTTATGCCAGCTGGAGATGTGGCACAGGAAGTTTGGTAATCCAGGGGAACAGCATGTTTGCACGTGAGACCTCAAAGCTGTGACTATTGATTTTTTTTTTTTTTTGCAGAGAGGCTGAAACATTACTGTTGGCACAGTGGAGCTCTTCTGGTTTTGCATGTCTTGTGTATCTGCTTGAAAACAAAGTCACCAAGAAGCTAATACCCCTTCCTTAGGATTTATTGTGAATTTTCTAGCCACTTTCCCAGTTGCCACACTCCTTACCAGCTTTGAAGCTACACTGCCCTGAAGAGGGAAGGGTGCTCTGTGCCAGAGAGATGGCTGTGCCTCTGAGGGACACCCCTAGTTCCTTACAGTTCAGAGCAGGTTGCTTTTTGGTTGGAAATGTCTTTCATTTGCAGGAGAGATCAGGGCTAATGATTTAATATCAACTGAGATTTTACAAGTGCCCCACACTAGGTGCTTTCTAAATGCAAACAGTGACACAGTCCCATCTAAAGATAAAGGTGGGGGGGAAAGCACATCCAAGAAAAATGATCTGGGTGCTGAAAGACATGTGTCTCTCAGCATGTTAAGGTGGATGTTTGTGGCTTTGCTCCCTCTCTCTCTTCAGTTAAATTCACCTATCCTTTTCCTTTTCCCACAGCTCAACACACAGATCTTTTTTTTTTCCTTTTGCAAGGGTTGCTTTCCCCTTTCCCCCACATGCTTGTCCCCACATACAAAAGAGCAGTTCCCTCCTGAAGAAAACAGCTCAGAGAATGATGCAGCAGCTTCTTGCAAGAGTCATGGAAGAGATTAATTTCTGGGAGCTAGAATAGTATTAGGATCTGGAAGCTTTCACCGTTTCATACATGGAAAACACTGCAGAAATCAGGGTGGAATATGCAGGCAGAAATTGCTTTAGTTGCAAGATGGATGTCACTGGTGGAAAAGGGTGAGTCCACTGTAGATCATGTTAAGAAAAGAAGCAGGGATGATGGAGGTTTGAAGGCAGTCCCGAGGAGTTAGCACTTACCCTGGTGGAAAAGGGGAAGCCAAGAGAGACAGTTGGGTAAGTGTGGTCAGCTTGAGAGGCAAGGGGGGTAGTGGTGGCTGAGGGACAGAGATGCAGCGTCACTGCCCAGAACTAGTAGTCAAAACTGGATAAATAAATTTTCCTGCTATCTTTCATGAAGAAAACCACCAGTACTATTTAAAAAGGAATATTCCTACACCTTTCTGTTAGAAACCTTTCTTAAAGAGAGCCTCTGCCTTTTGAAGCTCTTTCCTTTGTGTTCAGCACCGGGGTCCTTGCTGCCTGTATAACTATTGCTATTTCAGCTGGTGGCAAATGTCCCACTGACTGAGAAGGGAGGAGAGATGGACATGAGGACTGCAATCAGCCATGCTCTCTCAGGGTCAGAAGTGCCTGCTTTCAAGGTGGAGTGCATAACACATAGTTTGACTAGTAATGTTAAGTGTCTGTCATTAAGGGTAACATGCCAAGTCTATAATTAAATCATGATACTGTATAATACAGAAGGTTACACTGCATGAGTAGAGACAGCTGTCAAGTCCTGTGCCTTTTATTAATACATATGGCATGCACAGCATGTGTGTCTCTAACTACTTGCTGGCTCTACCTTCATAAATTATATTTGTCACTGTTTCTGATACCAGATAGCTTTAAAAAGCAGAACTCATCCGCTTATTTGAAAACATTTTTCAAGTGGAAGTGCAGTAGGAAAGTTTCATACGTGCTGATCTAGCTGAATTAAAGGAAAAGAATATTCCTTCAATGTTTTCAAAAGTCAGCATGGCTGCAGTAGAAAGTAAAAGACTGGAGGAAAGTAAAACATCCATCCTAATCCCAACTCTGTCAGTGAGGTGCTGAGTGACTTTTGGGCCAGTAACTCATCTCTCAAGAGATGAGACCTGGCAGAGCTGAAGGGAGGACTCAGTAAGAAAACGCTTGCTCAGCACCCTGGGGATGTAAAGTGACAAGCAAATATTACTTCACATCCAGAAGGAGCTTTGCTTAATTGATCTTAAGGAGAAGGTGGGGAGAGCAGACAGCAGAAATGAAGCATGTCGGTATCCAGCCATAAATATTACTTGGCAGTCTCATGAAATACACTCCCAGACAGAGGAGCTGCCTGCAGACTTCTCTGTTTATAACTTCTGTAGAAGGTAGGGAGGACAGTTGCTGCTCTGTGCTTACACAGTTACAGTGTCCTAGATCCCCAGCAGGGAGCAAGAGGAGGCATCCATGAAAGCACCTCTGCAGCCTTCTTAACAATTTAACCCAGGATGGTGTGCCCCCCTCTGCTCCTTATCACCATGAGGACATCCTCATCAAACCAAAAGCTAGATGTCGGCTGATGTTTTAAGGTTCTTGCTCTTCTAAATTTATTGTCACAAAGGACCACTACTAAAGACACCTTCCCTTGTTTCACACACTGGCACTGCTGAAGTGGGCATTCTCCAGATTTCATACCCTTGACCTTTGTCAGGATACCTGAGTAAATCCCTGCTCCCAGGGCTTGAGCAGCCACCCAGGTTTTCATGACTTATTGCAGAGCAAGCTCCCCATGAAATTAATGGGATGCTTGTCACTGACTTCAGCGGGAGCTGAGTCAACTGCTGAGAAGCTGGAAGGAGAGCCCTGAGGCCTCCTGGCACTGCTCCACCAGAGAGCTTCTCTCTGTTTGACTTCTGAGCATGTGAACAGTCACTTTCAAGTCAGTGCCCCCACAGCATGTCCTGACTAAGCAAGGTCAAGATCCCCAGCCTCCTGGCTCACACTGCTGGCCCTGTGCACCTGAAAACACTGTCTCCTCCATCCCCAGTTCTGACATGAATACCACCAGCACTTCATTCGTTGTAATCACTAAATGGATTTGCATTGCTCCAGGATGGACTGGTAACAATGATGGGTTTTGTTTTAACAGATCCACACCGGCTATGCCTTCCCTGAGCCAAAAGCTGAACCATGACCTACCTTTGACAGAGGCTGAGTAAGTGGAAATGATGCAAAGGAACAGCACTGTGAGAAGAATCATGCTGGACTCCCCCAGGCTCCTGGCTGCAGCATGAAGTGTGAGAGTCTCCAAGAAGTGAGGTGCTGAGAGTGGAGGGGTGCTTGCAGAGAGAGCCACCGGGTTGGCCACACTGCTTATCTACATCTAGTAAAGGTCAGACTCCAAATTCCACACTCAGGTACTAAGTTCATCAAAGGACTTCCAGTTAATTATTAATAACTAAGGTGACTGGTGGTTTCTACCCCACTTTATCGATGACCTCAGCTTTCATTTTTGAATCCTGAGCCCACACAGGCACAGCTGAGGAGCCCACCTCAACTCCTGTCAGGACCAGGAGATCCTGCCCCTCCTCCTCTGTCTGAATGGAAGGGCAGTCATGTCTGGTGCTGACAGGGGCCATATCTTGACCATAGTCTCCACTGCCTTGTATCAACTCAGCTGGCAACCTCAGAGGCAGATGCTTTTTAAGGGTTTTCCTGGAAGCAGAAGTACTTTGCATCTCTCAGTGCCATCCCAAAAAGAGATGATGCTTTGTCATGGATACCCAAAGGCCAAGTTAGTTCCTGCTATATGGTATCATGCTCTCCCAGATCATCTCTTTCAGCATCCCCAGCCCCAATTTTACACCATTGCAGTGACTGAAGAGATGGAATAAAGCAGCCATTCTGTCTCAGCTTGGTGAAGAGTACCTGCTCGGCTGGGTCTGGGAGCAGGGCAGACCAGACCTTCCTTTTCAACCCCATTTTCCCCTTTTCTCACACTCACTTGACCACCTCCCCTGGTAAGCCCTTTGTTGACTAACCCACATGCTTCCCCATTTGCTCTGAGAGTAAATCCCAGGCCATCTTGTGCTAAGCCCCACAGTCACAGGGCTCTCTAAAGGACATCCTTGTCCTTTAAGTGATGGTGGGGCAGTAAGTTGCCCCCCAAGTCTCCCTGCAAGCCCTGATGGTCACAGACTGTGAGGGAGCATCCTCTCCCCCTGCATACAAAGCCTTCCTGGCTCTGTGGGGATGAAGGATCTGGTTCAGCTTGTAGAGGAGGCAGACCTGTGAGCCATCACCATGCTCTTTGGTTCCACTTCCAGAGGCTGCTTTAACAAGACCACAACCTAAAACATCCCAGGTGAACCAGTACCACCTCAGGATGGGTTCTAGTGGTCCCAATGGGCCATTTTTGCCACCAGCTCCTCCATATTGGTTAGGGATGATACGGGGAGAACATCCTTCACCTGAGTAGTAGAAATTCCTCCTTTGTTGCCTTGCAGTAAGAGAGAAGCTGAACACCATGGGTGTCAATAATAGCCCAGCAGTGAGAAACAAGAGGTCCCTGCCAGTGCTCCTTACTCTTGCTCATCTTTCTCACCTTGTGGAAGTCCAGCCCCAGAGTTCTTCCCGTGTTGTGTGTGCATGCACATAGGAGGGTAGAGATTAGTAGGAAACCCTGGGGACTGCCACTGCTTCTCCCCAGTTTGAGGTTATGTGTGCTGCTTCCCCAGCACAGCCTGGGACGTGCTCCTGAACTCGGGCACTGACGCAGAGGATCCTTTTGCTGTGCTTGGCAAACAAAGAGCTTGCCAGGCTTTCTGTTGTTGAAACAGGGACACTATCTGTGTGCAAAACCAACTCGGGATACAGAGAGAGACCAGAGGTAAGACCCTGCTTTAGGGATGCAATGTTCACACCACTCATGAGGAGGAGTTGATGTGGTTTGAAATCTGGAGAAGAGTAGCTGCTCTCTTATGCTCTTGGGACACAGGAAATTAATTTCCTCCTTGAAATGGTTATTTTTAAAATGGGCCTCTCTTGGCCACTGGAATATCAGAGGCCAGATCTGAGATAAATTGGTGTATCTCTTTGGATCCTACTGCAGTAATACCAATTACAGAACTAAGCATGTAACCATTGTGTAGAGGAACACTGTATGTACACCTGCATATACTTAGATACACCCATATGCATACCTATATGTATATTTGATACAGTATCTTAAAAGCAGGAGGCCTGAGCCTCACCCCAGTTATGGCCGAAGTGAATCAGCAGTGACGACTTCTGTGAAGTCAAATGACATCAGTGACAGAAGTGTTGCACCCAGCAAAGTGCCTTACACAGAGAGGTTGCAGGATCAGTCCCTGGTGTATGCCTCATGCCATGCTGGCACACCAGCTGGGGTCAAAGTGTTAACTGTCGCTGCACATTTTCCAGAGTCCAAACTATAGGGCTCCTATCTTTATAAGACCTAATAAAACTAATGAGATGCCTTCAAATCTTCTGAGGTCAACAAAATGCTTTTTTGTCTTCTCTTCACAGGCAACAGTGAAGATCTGGGGTTTTTTGACTCAAACTTGCAGCTGTGTGCACCGAAGTACCCGAGTCCATCTTTGCCCTTCAGCTGGTGCCTCCCTGCTGCAGCTCCCACTGTTTTGGTGAGTCAGGTACCCCATATTTCCACCACGGGGGACAGGGAGAGGGAGGTGCCCAGCCAAAACACTGGCTAGAGGGGGATTGTGTGTGTCTTTGAATGAGTATCTTGAAAACTCAGGCTATGGCTCTACCAAAATAATGAAATTCAGTTAGACAGCTCTTTCTCAATAGTTGCGGCTGCTCGGGTCTTGACTTTGTCACCACTTGGCACTTAGCAGACTTCAGAAAACATTGCATTACCGATTGAGAAAAACAGCTTTATAAATCAAAATGCGTAAGCAGTTCCTTCATTCTAGGAAAAAGCACGTTTGAGTATTAGATCAATTTGTTAGATGCCTTTTTTTTTAAAAAACAAGCCAGCAAATGGGTTGCTGTTGGCGACTGCCCTGCAGCCTTTTAATGACCGAAAGAGAACAGAAGATTGTTCACAGGGACAGCAGCACATTTGGACTTGTGCGGTGCTGGCACGTAAAGCTGGATATTAACAGTAACATGAGTGAGGTTTTAAATAGATGCTAGCAAAAGCAAGTGCAAATCTAGCTATTTTTAAAGTAATGCAGGAAATAGGAATCACAAATTAAATATTACAGTGCATATTAAATACCAGCAGCAGTTAAAGGTCAGTGTCTTACTATAGTGACATTGTATGGCTTTGTGCCTTTAACATAGCTGTAGTAAACCTGAAACCAGCACTACAATGTGTATATCTGGAACTAATGAAACTTGAGATAAAACATTGATGCAGATGAAAAGGGTATTATGGTAGTACACACTTGTATGTTTGCTAACTTTGTATGCCTCATTAACCAGGGGCAAACAGATATCTATATATTTAGGCAACTCAAAATATATTTTTGTCATATAATATAATCCTGGTCTCCAGAACTGACTGGTGCACCAGGGCAGCATTCTTCCATGAAGTTATCTGAAGGGAAAAGAACATCGTCCTTCATTCAGGATCGACACCAGGGTTTAAAAGCCTAATTGGGGGGGTGGCCTTTGCAAATCTGAGGCGTGAAGGCGCGTATCCCTTTTTAGGGGGGAAGAGAGAGCACAGCATTGCTGGGGGACCTTTGGAGCTGGAAATCTGCTGAGGAATGTCACCACTTAAAAATACTTTGCTGGCCCCTGCTTGAACTCAGCAGTGTCATCAAAACCATCAGATAAAAATAAGGTTTTCTGACTTCTCGCTTCTGTTAATCCCGCAGAGCCACGGCAGCTATCAGAGGCTGGGGGAGGTGGTGTTGTGGGGCAGCAGAGCTTTCCCGGTGACTCCCAGCAGTGCTGAGCCTGCCAGCTCCGCCCGATTCCGCAGCATTGGGCTCCTCCGGGTGCCTGCCCGCCAGCTGGGGCCCTGCAGCCGGGTCACAGCGCCCATGTCCCCGTCGCGGGCACTGCCACCAGGGCCGGCCCGGCAGCGACCACCACCGCCTCTGGTAAGCAACGACGGACACCCCAGAAACCCGCTCAGATCACGGCTTTTCATCAAGCGCGCTCCCGACAAGTTTTTTTTTCAAATTTTTGTTTTATTTGTTAAAAATTTGACGGGGACGCTGCTCCAGGTGAAACCAGAGCTGACTTCGCACGCGGCAGGCAGTGCAAGGTGCCCAGCGGTACCGGGGCGAGAGCAGCTGCCCTCCCTCCCGCCCAGCCGGCCGGGACAGCACCCTCCCCAGCCCAGACGCTGCTCGGGGCGAGAGATGGACCCTCTGGGCCTGAGGTGGCCCCGGGATGGGGACCCTAAGCGGCTGGGTCGCTCCCCGCCTGTCATGGCCGCGCCACGCCCGCCCGCTGCTCGCCGGGATTTGGAGTCGCGGCCTGCGGGGCGTGCGCGGGGGGACGGCCGCCTCTCCTCCTCCTTTTCCTCCAACTCCTCCTCCTCCTCTCACCCGCCCTTTCCCCGCCCCGGCCCTGCGCATGGCGATGTCCGTGGGTACGTTGCGGGTCCCCCCCTCAGGTTAACCCCTCGCGTGTGGGTGTGTGGCGGGGCGGGAGCTGGGGAGCGGGCTCCGCGCCTTCCTCTGAGGGAAGGAGGGGAAAATGGCGGCGGTGCGGCTGCCAGGGGATCGCGGTCCCTGGTGGGCAGAGGGGGGTGTGGGGGTGTCGGTCCGGATGAGTTAGGTGGTACTTCGGCGTGTGTTGCTATACATGTGGTGTGTGATATACATAGAGATGTAAGTATATAAAGACGTATATAGAGGGAGGTGTGTGCGTACGGGTGCCTATACGGGCAGGACTCGGTAATCACGGGGCCGCCGCTGCCCTCCGGCTCCCTGCGCCCTGTCTGACGCCTCCAGATGAGGAACATGAGGCGTTTTGTGGCGTTTGGTGTGTTTTACAGCTCCTCAGCCCCTGAAGAAGCCAGGGTTGGTTGGGTTTTTTCTCCGCGGGGGCTCTCTCGGTGCCCTGTTGTACTCCGTGTTTCATCTCGGGGAACCCGTGCGGCTGCTCACCACAGGGGAGCTTCTGTACGAGAAAATAACACTTAAAAATCATACTTTGTCTTGAAAAGGAGAGGGCACAGTACCTGCAATGTGTTTGAATGCAAAAAGGTTTGCTGGGTAGCAATTGAGGCTGTTCATCCCCTTACTTGCTCTGTTCTGTCCACTGACAGTGTCCTGCGTCAGTGCTCAGGCAGAGGCTTTGGTTCTCAAAAGAAATAAAAATGGATTTTGTACATACCTGCCCACACACATACCTGCCCAAATACCTTTAAATCGTAGAATTGCTCAGGCTGGAAAAGACCTTCAATATCATCGAGTGCAACCTCCTCCTAACCCTGTCACCCTGCTCCCAATGACCCACCACTAAACCATGTCCCTAGGCACCACATCCAGATGATTCCTAAACACATTCAGGGATGGAGACTCAACCACCTCCCTGGGGAGCCTCTTCTAGTGCTTAACAACCCTTTCTGTAGAGAAGTTTCTCCTTTGCTCTCTTGAAAATTACATTTCTCTAACATGCTGCTATAGTTACAGTGCAGGACACCTCTTTAATTTTTTCTGTTTGTCTATTCGTGAATAGGTTGTGTAAATATGATAGTACTGCTAATGTTTTTTCTTACACGTTTAATCAAATGTGGTTCTCTACATTTATGCAGTTGTATTTTGACAAACACTTTAATTGGAAATTGTTGAATAGCTGCAGATGTAGCAGTCAGAGTTTTGGAGGTGATCTGAATGCTGGCTATAATCTCTGTAGTATCTGATCTGTTACTGTTTGCAGAGGAACTAACCTAGCCTTAAACACAAAAAAAGGCCATCTGCTATTTATTACTTTCTCTTTATTCAGGTTTATGTAGGTGAAGGGTGATACTTTTTTTCTAAATAAACTTCTTGTTAATAAGACTCATACTGTTGTTTTGTTTCTTACAGGATTGGTGAGGAATTCAGCTGCTTTTAGTGAAATACTTACTGTGTGCTGAGAAACAAGGCAGCAAACCTGGCCAAAAGCTGATGTCTTCAGAAACTCTAACAGAAAGTCCAGAGGTGCCAGCAGAATATACCATGTCCCCTGAAGTTCTGAACGTGGGAGGAAAAGTGAAGTCAAGTGACAGCCCAGTAGGGAGCCTGGAGGCAGGATCAGACAAGGAAGAATGCCTTGAGCCCCTGTCCAAGAGGCAAAGGAAGAGGCTGTTGAAGCAGAAGCAATGGGAAGAACAGAAAGATCTGCGGAGGTAGGGGTTGCAAAATAGCTTTCCTGGGATGATGTGTAGTACTTAGTGCTGATAATAATGAAGTGTCAGCAGATTTGCATGTGGATTACTTTAGCAAATCACAACAGTTGAACTAGTTTTCTCCCATGCTAGGTTTAAAGCAGTAGTCACAGGCTACTCCATCTGCATATGAAGAAGCTATAAAGGTAAGCATCTTCTCTTCATAATAGAAGTATTCCTCAACTTGAAGAGACTCTCAGGAGGGATTCAGACTTGCATGATTTTGGTTTGTCGGCATGGAGAAGTAAGGTGTGGCCTTGTTCCTTTCTTAATGGGCTTCACCCTTTTTTCCTGGTGCTGACCTGGTGAACGTTACAAAGACAGTGAAAAAAAAATCATTTGGCACATGAAATGCTGCGGTTTCAGTTATAGTGATTTGTAATCTCCTAAAATAAGTTTTGGAAGATGATGAGCTTCAGGTTTATCCTGTTGTTGAGAGAAAGCATATCTGCAAATGGGATGACTGTGATTACCCTGCTGACTGTGAAGTGTTCCTTCCCAGGACAGTGTCTGTTAAAATTGCTGTGTCCAAAATCTGAGGGAGGAGGGGGAAGAATCAGTTGCTTCAGAAGGCTTTTGAAAAACTCTTCAGTGAAACAGCTGGTATTCCACATTCTGATACTGCAGTTTCGGCAAATTTTTTTGGTTTGGTCTGCTGTGAGACTTCAACTCTGAGCACCCTGAAATCCATGAGGCTCCCACTATGAACTTCCCTGGTTTTTGTGTCAGGTGTCAGTCGCTGTAGGTATATACAGAGCTTCAAAAAGTCAGAGTGTCTGTTTCATGCGGGCGTCACAAACAGAAAGGATAAGTTTAAACTCCCACGGTCACGGGGCAGCCACCTCGATCACAACGGGTCCCTCAGCAGATCTGCCAGGGGTTTCTGAAGATCTCTTTGTTTGTGTGTCAATGTAGGCAGAAACGGAAAGAAAAACGTCAGAAGAGGAAACTGGAACGTCAGTGGAAAGCGGAGCCCGGCGCCGAAGGGAGCGAGGGAAAGCGGAGGCGGAGGGAAGCTGCTCCCAGCACCCTGCGCCTCGTCATCGACTGCAGCTTTGATGAGCTGATGGTGCCAAAGGTAAAAGGGATGTGCCCATCACACAGCAGTGGTGAAAGGGTCTTTTGGTGGCTGTGTTGGTGCAACATCAGAGCACAAAAAATGGAGAGCATCCCGGTAATAAATCTGTCAGGGTTTAACACTGTCCTGGCAATTAAACACAATGACAGATGCTCTCTATTAATCCCCCTCTCTGATAAAGAAAGGAGAGAGAATAAGGGAGAGAGACTTATGGGTTGGAAACTAAACCACACAACTTTAATGAAACAGTAATGATAAATAGGAAAAATTACTAAATTTATACAAATATACAGGAAAGTTGATACCACATTCCTCTCCCCTTTCCCCCAATAACTCTCATGTCAGCACCGAGGCTGCAGGGCAGCCCTGGGAAAGTCCAGGCTGGAATCCTGGAGTCAGGAGCAGTTGGGAGATGGAGGCAGGAACACACAGATTCAGGCTGGAGTGGATCAGGACCACAGGCAGAGGAAGGGATGGAATCCTCCCAGGATGCTGAAGCAAATAGGGACAGGGAAAGAAGGGGAAGCAGGAAGGGGTTTGACCCTCATGATCCCTCGGGTTTATACTGAGTATGAGGTGTATGGGATGGAATACTCCGGTCAATTTTGACCATCTATCTTGTCTGTTCCTCCCCAAAGGAGGGTTCTAGGTGTGACCTCTTTGCCCTTCTTCCGGAGGGCACAATGTTACTCAGAACTGAGCACTATCCCTGGTTCTGCACACCAGTCTCTAGCAGTAACTACAAACATGGGGTGTTATCAGTCCCAGAAGCAGACACTGACTGAGAAACTTGCTGTTGGAGAGAAGACAGGGAGCGTGTTTCAGACTGTGATGACTCCCAGGCCTACTTAGATCAGCTGCTGAATTTTTGAGGTTTGGAATGTACCCTTATATAACCTTGCCAAAGCTTTTCTTTGTAGAAATGCAATAAGTTGGTTTCATTCCAAAACTAGAAATGCAGAAACAGCTTGTGCCACCTGTTCACCATGAAGCTAGATGCAGTTCTGCCTCAAAATTATTTTTGCTAGAGGGGCTGCAAATGCCTCATCCAGTTACTGTCTCTCTCAAAGTGGATTGAGGCTCCCAAACAGTGTCTGTGGAAAGGAGAATGAGGAATGAGAAATGTAGAAATGAAATGAGAAATGTGGAAACGGAATGAGGATACTGAAGTTTCTCAGTCACACAGTGAGAGGCATTTTTTTCAAGGCTAAGTATAAAGTGTGCTGCATTTTAAGTAGTACCAGTTAAGTTGTTCAAAATTGTCAGGTCGTCATGCTGGAGACAGCCACTGAATTATTTGCATTGTTCTGGGTTCTGCAGGTTAATTATACATATTTAATTTTCTTAAACAAACAGTATATTCTCAGGGTTTTCCCATGGGTAAAGGACTGAGTATTGTCACAGTGACAAAGCTGCTTGATTCCTCAGTGTGTTATTACATATGGTCATGTTTTGTTTGTTTCCTAGAATGATGCAAACCAGGCACATGCATCTAAGTGTGTAAATTCACTTTTGTGGAAGATGTGTATGTTTCCTTCTCAATGTGATTCCTTCACAGTGGATGTTTTTCCTCTCAGGGTCTGATGTCCACAGCCTCTCAGTAGCCACTTTTGCCAGTTAAAAGCTTCCTTTTTCTCTCTTTAGCTTCTGACTGGCTCATGGTAAAGCATTTTGTGGTGGTCTGTCTGCAGGACTGTGTAAAAACAAATTGTGTTGTATGCAGGATGTTAAGAAGCTTCACAAGCAAATTCAGAGATGTTATGCAGAAAACCGGAAAGCATTCCATCCTGTGCAGGTATGCTGGACAAACTGAGCACTGACTCTCTTGCTTTTTGCAAAGCATGTGAGAAAGGCAGCTGTGGCCCAAGGGGTGAGAACTGTAGCAGAAAAAAAAAATATTTAAGCTGCCTCTTTTTAATAAGAAAATAATTTCTATTGTAATAGATAAATTTGCAACCCGTGTGTTATTAAAGTCCTTGTAGATATGAAAATGTCTGTGCATGCAGAGGAAGAATGCCAGATACTGGCATGCCACTGAAATACTCTTGGTAGTTTTATCTGTGGCAGATCTAAAAAAAAAATACTGTAAGTGTGCATTTGACTTTCCAACTTGCCACTAACTGTATGAATCTGGCCTCAATACCAGTTTCAGCTAAAAAATAATTAAGAGTTTTAGCTAATAGTTACATGTAGGAAAAGTGGTACAGAGAGGAAACAGGCATATTAACATTTCAGTATTCTGTTCCTCTTGCTTTTGTTTGTTTGGTTTTTTTCAAAGTTTTACTTGACCAGCCATGGGGGACAGTTGAAGAGCAACATGAATGAAAATGACAAAGGATGGGTGAACTGGAAGGTGAGTAATTGACTGTTTTTATAAGAACGGAAAAAGAAATATTGATTGCAGTTACTAAGTAGGTTGTTAGTTGTGAAAGACTTGTGTGTTTTCAGCATGGGTTTTTCTAAGACATCAGGACAGTAGCATTTTAGAAACAGTGTGTCTCTTTGTGCTTTTAATTCCTTTAACTTAAATAAACCAAAGCATACATGTCTTGGATCTAGGTTTGATTCTTCTGTGAAGAACTCAACACATACTGGGTTTCACCCAGTTAATGCATCAGGCTAAGAGGACTGCTTGGTTTAGGCAGTTGTGACAGTCATCTGCCTACGCAGTGGTCTTCTTTTCTTGGCAAAAAATAAGACTTGGAAGTCATAATGTGACTGTCTTGTGATTGTTCATATGTCTCTTAATTTCCTTTATGTTGCCTCTCAACACTGAAGTGCTCTTTAGAGAAGTAACTTGTCTTATGGGCAAACACAGGTTGGTTTTTCTTGCACCTCCTGATTAAATCATTATTCCAACAAGTTCAAATGAAGATTACTTTGCATAAATAAAACCAGTTCTACTTTCAGCATGTCTGGTGCAATATCTCCTTGCAAAAGCATAGCATAAACCTCTCCTCAAACAAGTGATGTTAACAAAGCATTAACTTCTGGTTTTTGAAAGGTGGACTTGAAAATTATTTGGGTCCCTAGGAGAAATGGGGTAATGTTTGAAGGGAATCACAAGAGCTTTAGGATTTGTGAAGTTCTTTTGTGGTTTCAGAAAATTTCCTCATTATTTTTACAAGTCAGTGCTGACAGAAGTCAGTCTGCACTGTGCTATGTACTTCAACATGAATGAGGGATGTGGAATTGCTGGATACTGTTGGATTTAGTTTTGCTGGATCCATCTTGGGTCTGTAAGCTTACCCAGCATTTCATGAGTTGAATGTACCTTTTTTAACTGCCTTTTTTTTTTTTTCTTTTTTTTTAAGGATATCAATATTAGAACAGAGCACTATAGTGAGCTAATAAAGAAAGAAGACCTGGTGTATCTCACCTCAGATTCCCCAGATGTTCTTAGTGAGCTTGATGAGAAGAAAGCCTATGTGATTGGAGGACTGGTGGATCACAATCACCACAAGGTAAACTGTGGGGTTTTGGCACCTTGTTTGCCATTAATGTTGTTCGTTTGTAAACTGACAAAAATAAACCCAAGAAAACTTCTTCAAAAAAGACTTACTTCAAAAAAAAAAAAAAAAGGTAAAAAACAGGGGGGAAAAAAACCCCTCGTGGTGGTAGCAGTGGTTTGTATTCCAGAGTGCAGACGTGCTGAGCTCTTTGGGATTTTATCTTTTCATTTTTAAATATAGGAATGGAATGAATAACAGTGCTTAGCTTACTTAGGGCTGTATTTTCAGACAGAAGGGTTTGGTTTCTGTTCCTGCACTTGAGTGTGTGTGTGTGCTTGTTTGTGCACGTGCCCAAATGTGGATGAAGAACAACTCTTGAATCATGGACATGCTTTGTGAAGAGGTTTGCTTGTCAGGAGAGCTCGGCTAAGTAACATACATACCTCAGGGATCTGGTGCCATAGCTGTACATGGGACCATGCTGGGCAGAACTGGAATGTCACAGAGCATGCAGCTGGGAAGGTAAAACACTGTTACTGCTTTTCTTCAAAGTCAGTCCAGTGTCATTTCTAGTGACATGTTTAGTGTTTCAGTGTGATGCTAAAAAAGGGGATGAATCCCCTCACTAAGTGATATCTCAGCACTTAGTCCACAGATAAATGCTAGGAGGTAGCTAGAGCAGATCTGCTATATAGTCATGAGGGTAGAAAGTGTTTACACAGTTTTCAAGGATACTTTTGGCCCATCTTGGGCATGGGAGTTTCCAGGTATAAAAATGCAGACAAAATGTTTTTATCCTTTACTCTCCCTCTGAAAAAATACAGTTACTGCAGCCTGGGAAACACTGTACTTAGGCATAAACTCACCTTCAAAACAAGCCATGGCTGACAAGTTCTAGAGCTGCAGCTGCATGAACAAATTTTATTTATAATCCTTTATTTATGATTCCATGCATCACAGTGTGGCATATATTCAAAACAGTAAGTTTTCCAAAGGTAGCCCTTAAAATAGGTATTTTCTAACCAGGATGAGTTTCTTCTTGTAAATATCCTCAAGGTCACAGCTGTACTGGCAAAACTTTTGTCAGAAAATTATAATTGTAGTAATCTGTGTTGGCTGATGTGGAGTGGTGATACTCAGTCCAGTTTTCTTGGTGTCTTTCCCACAGGGAATTACTTACAGAAAAGCTGTGGAGCAGGGAATTGGTCATGCACAGCTCCCACTTGGAAACTTTGTCAAGATGAACAGCCGGAAAGTGTTAGCTGTCAATCATGGTAAGTTTTAAATCACAAAGTAATGGCATTATTAGAGAACAAAATTCAGAATTTTAACCCTCAAAGTGTGCACTGTAGTGCAGATACCAAGATATTATTTTATTATGATGATACTTCTTGAATCTAGTTGCCTTTGGATTACTGTAATTGCCCTGACCTTTAAGTATTTCAGATTTGGTTAAATGGAAAGGAAGGTGTCTTAGCCACTTAGAAATATACCTCCTATTCTTTTCACTTGTCCCATGGTTAATTTTGGCATCCTAGTCCTGTTTCCAGGCTTACTGTGTGTGTGAGTAAAATAATGAAATTATCCCATGGATTTTATCCCAGGGGAGGATGAACAGCAATGTTTTCACCACTTTGGAGAGCTTTGTTCAGCAGTAACTGCTTAGCAACCTGAAGACTCAACTCATTTCCTATCAGCCATGCTCCATCTGCTGCATTTTTGCATGGTTTCCCGTATATATATTTTCTTATATATATATATATATATATGTATGTACTTATATATGTATCTGTGTGTATATATATATATATATATCAGTGTACAACTGCCTAACCCATTCTTGATTCTCACTTCTTTTAAACTTCCAGTTTTATTATTAGATAATCTTTTGGTGCCATTAAACATACATGCAAAATGGACCTTCATGGAAATTTTATTTTGCCCCACTTCAAGTTCTTTTCTCTTGCCTTGCTTTGTTGCAAGTTTGTTTTATTATGTAACACACTACTTGGTGATGGCCTTCTTTTCTTAAATGCCACTGATTCCTGAGGTGTGTATTTTCATGCTAATGGAGATTTTTTTAAACATGAAAGAGAATAGAGGATATCACTGGAATAAACAATTATCAAACACCATGCATTCTTAAGATGAAGTTTTCTAAAACTTGATCTTTCAGTGTTGCTTTATATAGACAGGAATAGGACTTCAGATGTTATTCATCAAAAGTTCTGGTAGCTCTAGCTTTCTGCTGGAGTCTTAGTGCAGTAGTCTTACACTGACCTCTAGTGTCAGCATTCCTGACAGCCTCTCAAATCTACATAATAAATTTTGTGTAGGTGAGAAGCATATTTGCAGAGCTTTAGTATTTTGTTGGTTGTAATAGAAAGAGCAAGAAAGTGTCTCAGAATTTGAGACTTGTGAGGATTTTTCCATAAGCTCAGACAGAAATGAAAGAGTCTAGCAGGCTTCAGGAAGGCTTGGTGCTACGTTAGGGAGGGGAGAAGGTCACTGTTAATGCACATCTGCAGCAGTATTTCTGTCAGACATTAGAAGGCATTAGTGCCCATGGAGAAGGCACAAGTGAGACTTGAATTACTGAGGGGACATTTCTCTCTGTCCCTGAGAGGAATTACTTCAGATTACATCTGGAGACTCAAAGTGGGTTTGGATTTAGCCTGCAGCAGTGAGTGAAATTTCCTTGCTTGCCTCTACTACATCAGCTTTGCTCTGAAGATTCCACAGCTGCATGTAAACCTCTGTAAATCTGGGGGATGTATTCCTGTCAGCAGTTCACCTCTCTCCCTGCAAAGGAACTGGTGGGGTTTTTTGGCATTGCAGTGTTTGAAATCATCCTTGCATACCTGGAGAAGAGGGACTGGAAGGAAGCCTTCTGCAGTGTCCTGCCACAGAGGAAAGGAGCTGTTCCTCTGGGGGGAGACAGGGGTTCATCCAAACCCGCTCCAGATGGGAAAGAAGATGAAGGCAGTGACTTGGACAGAAAGGAGGCTTCGGGATGAGAGAGCGGGGAAGATGAGATGTGCAGTTCATGGGATGAAACTGGGATGTGAAGCAGTTGCACTCCAAAGACCACCTGCTGCCCTTGTGATACTGAATTGTCTCAGTGCACAATTGTTGCATAGTTGGACATGGGAGATAAATACAGGGTTTTACCCTGAAGCTTGCACATTAATAGCTTTTTTTTAAGAAATAAATTCATGGCAAATGTAGAATATCTTTTGTTTCCCAAGGGAGCTATTTTTTTTTTTAATTTTTTTTTTTTTTTTTTAATACATGCCAATTTGGGTGTATTATCCAAGCATTAGCAGTTTCTATTTTAATGTATGCATTCTTCTCCATTTCTGGTCTGAAGTTTCTGTACAGGTTGTGAATGACAGGTTTCAGCAACCTCAAAACCTGTACCACTAGTGCCTGTTGCAAAGTGTGCACAAACACTTAAAAATTCTCATTTTCCTGGGCATCTCAACAGACAGTCTCAAGCGACTGAACTGCCTTTGCCAGCTGAACCACACTGATTATATCCTGTGTTTAATTAGCTGTGTCAGTAGATGAAAGCCATTCCTTTATGCTTCAGCTTGAGTGGGGTGGACACCTGCACAAGTGCAAACTGTGTGCCTTGGTGGGTATGTGGTGGCTGTGTAGTTGAGGGACACAATCACTTCTGATGAATGCTTGATCCTCTTGGCAAAACTCTCACACAGCCCTAGAACAACAGCAGGGAACAGGAACCCTTTCACACAAGTCACTCAGTTTCAGTATACCTGCTTTGTCACACAATCTTCTGTGTATTGTATGGTGTATCAAATATTTTTCCTTTAAAAAAAAGTCCCAGTCTCAGTTTTGGCTGGATGTTCTGATTCAGCTTACCTCTAACTGACATAAGTACTGAAATGAAAACCTGGAAATCATAACTTGATCTGACTGCTCTGAGCCTGCCCCACTCCTCTCCCTCAGCAGGAAGCCGCAGCCTTCACACAGGGTGTGTGCAGAGCACAACTCACAACTCTGCACGTCAGAGGCCTGACCCAACCATGGTGTTTGCCTCTTTTTTGACAACCAAACAGAGGCAGGCTTCTTGTTCTGGAAAGCAGCTTTGCTGGGGAGTAGCCATGAGGCTGGTTTGCTGCCTGCCAAACCCTTTGACGATGAAATCTCATCTAGCATCTAAGTACAAGTATAGAAATAGATATATATATAGAATTATAGAATGGGCTTGGTTGGAAGGGACCTCAGAGATCATCAAGTCCAACCCTTGACCACTCCCCCTGTGGTTCCCAGCCCATGGCACTGAGTGCCACATCCAGGCTCTTTTTAAATATCTCCAGGGATGGAGAATCCACTACTTCCCTGGGCAGCCCATTCCAATGTCTGATCACCATCTCCGTGAAGAAATTCTTTCTAATATCCAACCTAAACTTCCCCTGGCACAACTTAAGTCCATGCCCTCTTGTCCTACTGACAGCTGCCTGGGAAAAGAGCCCAACCCCCCCTGGCTCCAGCCTCCTTTCAGGGAGTTGTAGAGAGCGATGAGGTCTCCCCTGAGCCTCCTCTTCTCCAGGCTGAACACCCCCAGCTCCCTCAGCCTCTCCTCACAGGACTTGTGCTGGATCCCTTCCCCAGCCTGGTTGCCCTCCTTTGGACCTGCTCCAGGACCTCAATCTCCTTCCTGAACTGAGGGGCCCAGAACTGGACACAGGACTCGAGCTGTGGCCTCACCAGGGCTGAGTACAGGGGCAGAATCCCTTCCCTGGACCTGCTGGCCACGCTGTTCCTGATCCAGGCCAGGATGCCATTGGCCTTCTTGGCCACCTGGGCACACTGCTGGCTCCTGTTCAGCTTCCTGGCAATCCAGACTCCCAGGTCCCTCTCTGCCTGGCTGCTCTCAGCCACTCTGTGCCCAGCCTGGAGCTCCCCATGGGGTTGTTGTGCCCAAAGTGCAGGACCCGGCACTTGGCCGTGTTGAACCTCATCCCATTGGAATCAGCCCAACTCTCCAGTCTGTCCAGGTCCCTCTGCAGAGCCCTCCTGCCTTCCAGCTGATCCACACTCCCCTCCAGCTTAGTGTCATCTGCAAATTTGCTGATGATGGACTCAATCCCCTCATACAAATCATCAATAAAGATATTAAACAGAACCAGGCCCAACACTGAACCCTGAGGGACACCAACTGGATCAGCACCGTTCAGCACCACTCTCTGGGCCCAGCCCTCCAGCCAGTTCCTAACCCAGCACAGAGTGCTCCTGTCCAAGCTGTGGGCTGACAGCTTTTCCAGGAGAATGCTGTGGGAGATGGTGTCAAAGGCTTTGCTGAAGTCCAGGCAGACCACATCCACAGCCTTCCCCTCATCCACCAGGCGGGTCACCCGATCACAAAAGGAGATCAGGTTGGTCAGACAGGACCTGCCCTTCCTGAACCCGTGCTGGCTGGGTCTGATCCCTTGTCCATCCTGTAGGTGCTGTGTGATTGCACTGAGGTTGATCTGCTCCATGACCCTGCCAGGCACTGAGGTCAGGCTGAGAGGCCTGGAGTTTCCCGGGTCCTCCTTCCGTCCCTTTTTGTGGATTGGTGTGACATTCCCCAACTTCCAGTCGTCTGGGATGTCCCCAGTGAGCCAGGAGTGTTGGTAGGTGATAGAGAGAGGTTTGGCGAGCTCTTCTGCCAGCTCCCTCATCACCCTTGGGTGGATCCCATCTGGTCCCATAGACTTGTGAGGATCCAAGCAGCTCAGGAGGTCACTGACTGTGTCCTTCAGGATTACAGGGGGGCTGTTGAGATTCTTGCTCTCCAGAAGCCAGCTGGCCTCAGGATAACCTGTCTTACTGTTGAAAACTGAGGCAAAGAAGGTGTTAAATACCTCAGCCTTTTCTTCATCTTTGACAACTATATTCTCACCCGTGTCCAATAAAGAATGGATGTTCTCCTTGCCCCTCCTTTTGCTGTTGATGTATCTGTAGAAGGACTTTTTGTTATCCTTCACAGAGGTGGCGAGATTCAGTTCAAGTTGTGCCTTTGTCTCTCTCATTTTCTTTCTACACAACCTAACTATATCCCTAAATTCTTCCTGAGTAGTTAGCCCTTTTTTCCATAATCGGTAGGCTCCCTTCTTTACCCTAATTTCTTTCAAAATCTCCCAGTTCAGCCTTTCAGCTCACTGGGACAGCCTGCTCCTGTGCTTTCAAAACTTGCTCCTTGAAGTACAACCATCCCTCCTGGACCCCTCTGTTTTCAAGGGCTGTTTCCCAGGGTACACTCTGAACTAATCTTCAGAACAGGCCAAAACCTGCCCTCTGGAAGTCCAACATAGAGGTTTTATTAACGGCCCTCCTTGCATCCCTGAGTATTGAAAACTCTATTATTTCACTGAGTCCCAGACGCCCACCCACCCCCACATCTCCCACCAGCCCCTCTCAGTTTGTGAGCAGCAGGTCTAGTGGGGCTCCATCCCTGGTGGGCTCATTTACCAGCTGGAGCAGGAAACTCTCCTCTGTGCACTCTAGGAATTCCCTAGACTGCCTCCTCTCTGCTCTCTGGAGTTCCCAGCAGATGTCCGGCAGCTTAAAGTCACCCCTATAGATATATATATATGTATGTATGTATGTATGTATGTATGTATGTATGTACCTCTGCAGGGTGGGGAGATCAGGAGGAGATGGAGAGGGTGCAGGGGAGGGCAAGGCACAGGTTTTGTGAGGAGAGGCTGGGGAGCTGGGAGTGCTCAAGGGTCCCTGGGGGGCTCAGTGTGTCCCCCAATGAGGACAGGGAGTCCCTGGGGTGCTCAGGGGTCCCTGGGGTCACAGTCTCCCCCACCACTCAGGTCAGGTGTGTGTGTGGGACCTGGGGGCTGTCCGAGTGTCCCCATCCCCGGGTGTCCCCGGGTGTCCCTGTCCCCATTCCAGGTGCTGCTTTCCCGTTTCCCCTTCACCAGAGCCACCCCCTTCTCTCCTTCTCCACTCCCCCCCGCCACGGTCCCCTCTCACCGGCAGCAGAGGGGGTGACCCCGGGATGTCCCCAGGGATGTATATAGGGGGGGTGACACTCGTGGGGCGGTGCCCACCCGCGTGTCGCCAGCCCGGACGTGCGGGGGGGGCCAACGTCAACGACGACCCCGAGAGGGTCCCCTGGGGCTCGGTGGTGGTTACCGGGGGGAGGCCGGGGGCGTCCCGGCCCGCGGCTGCTTCTCCAGGGTTTCTTTACCCCCCAAATCCCGGGAAAAGGGAACGGGACCGCGGGGACCCCCCCGGCGCCTCCGCTCCCCGCAGCCTGCGGGTCCTCCGGAGCAGTCCTCCACCGCTAGGGGGCGCCGCTTCCCGCCGGCCGAGCACCGTCGCGCAGCCGCTCTGGCCGCTGGGCGGAAGTCTCGGTGTTGACGCGGCCCGGCGGGAAGATGGCGGCGGAGGCGATGGCGGCGCCGGGTTTGGAGCTCACGGCGCTGGAGGAGCGGCTGCTGCGGGTCCGGAAGGTGCTGAGGGGGGGACGCGGGGGGACCGGGGCCGGGGGGAGGGCAGGGAAGGCGGCGGGAGAGGCCTTGGGGCGGTTGGGGACAGCGGCGTGGAACTGCGGGGCTGGGAGGGTCCTGAGGGGGCCCAGGGCCTCGGGATCCCTCGGTGGGGAGGGGATTGGCACCCGGGGGGGGTCTGATCTCCTCAGGAGTTCCCAGTGACAGAACGAGGGGCAGCGGGAACGAGCTGGGCCGTGGGAAGGTCCGTTTAAATCTGAGGGAAAAACTTGTTTACTCTGAGGGTGTCAGGGCACTGGGAGAGGCTGCTCAGGGGGCTGTGGAGTCCCCGCCTCTGGAGACATCCAAACCCTGCCTGGATGCACTCCTGGAATCAGGGAATCGTAGAATAATTTGTGTTGGAAGGGAGCTCTAAAGGCCCTCAGCCCAACCCCGGTTCTGTGGGATCCTGTGTCCTGAGGGATCCTGTGTCCTGAGGGATCCTGTGTCCTGAGGGATCCTGTGTCCTGAGGGATCCTGTGTCCTGAGGGATCCTGTGTCCTGGGGGATCCTGTGTCCTGGGGGATCCTGTGCTCTGAGGGATCCTGTGTCCTGGGGGATCCTGTGCTCTGAGGGATCCTGTGCTCTGAGGGATCCTGTGTCCTGGGGGATCCTGTGTCCTGGGGGATCCTGTGTCCTGGGGGATCCTGTGCTCTGAGGGATCCTGTGCTCTGAGGGATCCTGTGTCCTGGGGGATCCTGTGTCCTGAGGGATCCTGTGTCCTGAGGGATCCTGTGTCCTGGGGGATCCTGTGTCCTGGGGGATCCTGTGCTGTGAGGGATCCTGTGTCCTGGGGGATCCTGTGCTCTGAGGGATCCTGTGTCCTGGGGGATCCTGTGTCCTGGGGGATCCTGTGTCCCAGGGGATCCTGCTTTAGTGGAGAGTTGTGCTGGATGCTCTCCAGAGATTCCTTAGGGATCTGTGTGTCAGGATGGGGCCCCTGCTCCTCTCTGTGTTTGGGAGCTGGAGGCCGTGGTGCTGGGATGGTTTGTGGGAAGGGAGCTGAGGCTGTGTCCCTGCTGTGACAGGCTGGCTGTCACCCCTTGCCATGCTGTGTGACAGGGCTGAGGTGTCCCCTCTGCTGTCCCTGAGCTGCGGGGAGGGGCAGGAGGGATGGGATGGGATGGGATGGGATGGGGTGGGGTGGGGTGGGGGGGGGGATGGGATGGGGGGGTTGGGGTGAAGCAGGGAAGGGAACTTTGTGCTCATTGCCCTCGGGGTGCACAGCTGGGCTGAAACACAAGGAGGGGGGGGCTGTCCCCAGGGGGTGCAGGGGCTGGGGACCCCCCCGGAGCAGGGGGTGAGTTCAGGAGCTGGGAGTGCCTGAGGGGGAAACTGATTTGTAGGAGAAGGTGGGGGCAGCACAGGGGGGGCAGAGGAAGAGGCAGGGAGGGGTTGGGGGCTGCCTGGTTTGCAGGAGGTGTGAACACCCCCAGGGAGCTGACTCTGAGGAGCTGGGGCTGCCCTGGTGCTTGGCCCAGGGGAAGGCTCTGGGGTTTGCTGGGCTGCTGGAGGCTCTTTGGGTTTGGGGGCAGCAGGGCTCAGGCT